>OY725175.1:13012154-14248318 GCA_963241965.1 Tortrix viridana | reverse complement strand
TCTTTCTTTCCTCAACTGTACCAGTCATTTCCCCACCTAGAGATGTGCCGTTCTCGGGAACTTTCCTCATTTTGTATGGAGAACATTCTTGACGAGGAATATTTCCCATACAAAAAAAGCTAGTTTCCGAGAACGGCACATCTCTATCCCCACCTAATTTGATATTGCACTTTTGCATAAACGTATGTTAAATAAAGAAGGGGGCTCGTCTTCGTGAGTAAAATAACTTCATAATAGTTTTAATTGTATTTTAATACCTATTTATATTTATAATATAAGTAACGTAAGTTAAATTGCCATTTTTCCTCCACCACCTGACTTTATTGCACTGCCATCTATTGTCAAAGTAAGAATCATGATAGAGGTCAAATTTAAAATCGCTTTATTGGGCTACACTATAAAAAAAAACCGGGCAAGAGCATGGTTTTTTTCTATTTAAAGTTATCATGTGCGATTTTCTGAAGGTATAAATATAATAATATTGTATGCGCTTCCATTCAAGATATTTTATTTGTAGTTTTGGCTGTAGAGGGGGGGGGGGGATACTTGAATATAACAAAAATTTGCACTTTACAGCGTATTATTTCATAAACGGATCCTTTATTATTATTTTTTTTGACAAAGCCGCAATATTTTTGAGACATATCCAACCCCACACTATGGGGTAGACGAGAAAAAAAAACCATTCCCACTTAACGTGTAGGGGAGGTACCCTAATTTTTTTTCTTTTCAAGGTCTTATTTTACTATTTTGTCGGCGTGACTAATATGTATATTCATGCCAAATAACAGCTTTCTAGTACTAAGAGTCTCTGAGCTACGCTGCGGACGGACGGACAGACGGACGGACATGGCGAAACTATAAGGGTTCCTAGTTAGACTACGGAACCCTAAAAAGGTTGACAACAAATGGTCTGTGTCGCACTTTTCTCACACTGACGTCTGTAAAGTTATATTATTGTCTTGTTAAGCTCACATAACAAGGCCTCTATTCAAATTGTTACAGAACTTAAAAGAACCTTATTTTAGGTGTTTTATGAACGCTAGCTACGCTTTTGTGGGGGAAGTGCACCTACGTACATAGTTTTCTTAAACAAAGAATATATCCAATAAAGGCTATATAATTTTCACAAAACACAGCTTAATATGTTGGCAATGACATTGACAACCCCACCTCTTCTTTACCTCTTTTTTAAAATAATATTCTATTCTTGTTTTAAATCTGCATAATTATCTTGGTCGGAAAGTGCGTCATTTTAAAGAATACTTAGCTTTTAGCAAAAATAATTTATCATTACAAATCACGTTCATATTCAGTGTCTGAACGCGCGAAAACCAAAAGTGATATCGCTTTGATATTATGATGGGTTATAGTAAATTGATCAAGGATTAATTCCTTCCTACTTATACTTTACTTTTCATGTAACGTGTACAGATTTCTTTGAAACCGGAAATACCGCGTTTCGGGACACGTTAGGAGCGCTGGGGGTTGAAGCTCACCCGGGAGGGGGGAGGGTTGAAAATTTTTAACTTCGCCCTGGGTCGGACATATCTCAATTGAAAAAAGTACTCCGTTAGTTTTGCCAATTTTTTATCTAGAATGCTTGTACTAGGATTCATAGAAATAAAAATATTTACAATGCTACTCAACTTTGCAAAAAATATAACGCGCTTGCCCCGACTAACCTACGTGGCAATGTGTTTTCGCAAATGTATTACGCAAATATCTTATGTAAATGTGTTTTTATTCGCGAATTTGTACATATAGTAATTTGAGATGAACAATTACGAATGTGAATGATTTTTGAAGAAGATAAGATCGCGGTCAGTCGCCTGAAGGAGGGTTTTGTTTTTCGAGCGTACGTATTTATGTATGTATGACTATTTCTTTGGCAAGCTCTGCAGCCTAAACAGCTTGACGGATTTTAAGATATGACGAGTCATTCGATTTGTCTTAATTGTCGAAGTGACATAAGTATATAATAATTCAATATGGCGTCCGCAAAAAAATGGAGCCTACGCCGCTACAATCTATTTATGTATTTATAAACCAATAAGTAGTGTTATGTATAATCCACTAAACATCTTTTTAGGGTTCCGTACCCTTAGGGTGCCAAACGGGACCCTATTACTAAGCCGTCCGTCCGTCCGTCCGTCTGTCTGTCGCCGGGCTGTATCTCATGAACCGAAATAGTTAGAGAGCTGAAATTTTCACAGAATGGCGTATCTGTGTTGCCACTATGACAACAAATAATAAAAAGTACATAGTATTAAATCTTGTACGATTGTACGGAACCCTTCGTGTGCGAGTCAGACTCGCACTTGGCCGGTTTTTAAATATAGTTATTTATTAATAAAAACTGAAAAGTGTGAAATAAACTTAATAATAAAAAAAAATCCGTCTGCACTTAAAATTATCGACTAAAAAGCAAAAGCAAGCTTTATAACCTATAGAAAATTCTAAGAGCAATGTATAATGCACCATGCAATGATTATATTGTTTGACGTTTTTAAAAAAAAATTTTACAATGATATAAATATAAGTTATTGCAGCTGGGGACAAACAAGGAATTACAAAACATATTTCTTGTTTTTTTTTATAATTTAGTTTTTTGATATATACCTATTCTATGTTCTAATTATTTTATTGAATAACGATCAATGTACATTCATGTAGTGTATCAGGTTGCAAGTCTTGTTGACCCTGATGGTGATACTTTGTTTGTGTGTCTGTCTGTGTGTCACATAAGTTTTTTTATAAGACTTATTTTGAAGTTATTATATAAGTGATAATTTTTCTTTAAAGATTATGTGCAAATATTATATAATAAAAATATTACTTACTGTTTTTGTTTAGGTTTACCTACTAAGAAAAATAATTTCATATAATAAAAATCTATTTTTGATCTCTGGCCTTTACTATTATTTTGACGACGCGGTTAGCCTGGGTTGTCCTGACCCTGTCTACGAAGCTAGCGGTCCTGGGTTTGAATCCCGAGGGCTTATTGCCTAACGCACTCGCGATCGCGATCGACTTGAAAGTGACACAATTGCTTTCATTTTGTAGGCAGATTTGACTTCAACTGTCAAATATGAAAGCGATCGCGATCGTGAGTGCGTTAGGCAATAAGCCCTCCGGTATGGGTACCAAAATGTTTGTCTGAGCGTCGAATTCGCTAGCGCAAAGCAGTCACTTACTTAGTTCAGTAATAAAAAAAATCGTAAAGTGCACAAAAAATAAGTTAACCCGTTTTTAATTGACATCTTCAAAGTTATTAGTGCTAAAAGTGTGATTTCATGAACGAAAAAATATATGATAAGTGTTAATAACAGTGCTATTAATCAAAGATTATTAAGAAACGAACGTTACTTACGAGGTGCGGTCCAAAAGTTTCCGGCCTAACAAAGAAAAGAAGTACATATATTAACCAAACTTTTTTTATTTTTCGATATAGTCTCCCTCTATTTCAATGCACTTTTCAGATCTCTTAATAAGCATTTCTATCCCCTTATAAAAATATTCAGAAGTTTTGTCCTCAAAATGAGCGTAAACCGCACGGGTCACTTCATCATCTGAAGAAAATCTTTTTCCCCTTTAGTCTGCCTTAAGTTTCGAGAACAAATAATAGTCACGCGGGGCCAGGTCGGGACTGTAAGGTGGGTGGCGAATTTCCTCGGAGCCACATTTCGCAACAGCAGCCTTGGCAATTTAAGCGGTTTGAACGGGTGCATTGTCGTGGAGAAGCCGTACACCACTGCTAAGTTTTCCACGACGTTTCTGCTTGATCGCCTCTCGTAACTGATCAATAAGGGTGGCGTAGTAGCTACCATTTACCGTGGTATTCCTTTTTTATGTCAATCAATAGTATTCCGTGACAATACCAGAATACCATAGCCATTATCTTTTTAATGGATTGTGTTACCTTGGCCTTCCTAGGCGGCTTTTCACCAGGACGACGCCACTCCATCGAATCCCTTTTGGAGAGAGGATCATAGTACAAAACCATGGTTTCGTCCCCCGTAACAATTGACTCCAAAAAACTCTCTCCGTGTCGTCTATATGCGTCTAAATCTTCTTGAGAGCACGCTTTTCGCTCACTTCGCTGCAAGCTTGAAAGAAGTTTGGGCACCCACCTCGCACTAACTTTATTCATGTGAAGATGTTCATGAAGAATCCTAAGAACTGATGTTTTTGAAAGCGCTGTCCTTGCCGCTATTTCTTTAGTCTTCAGTCTTCGATCACTCAGAACTTCCTCTTCCACTAATTTGACGCGGTCCACGGTCAGTGCTTCCACAGGCTGGCCGGAGCGAGGTTCGTCGTCAATGGACTCCCGCCCTAAACGAAACTGTTTACTCCATTCTTTAATGGTGGAAAATGACCGAGAGGTATCCCCGTACACAGCATCTAACCTTTTTTTTTATATCGGTCGGGCTGACCCCTTCGTTTGTCAGGAACTTGATCACGGAACCATATTCCAATTTAAACATTTCAAAAACTTTCAGACTTCTTATTATTCTAAACGCCGTCAAATCAAAACCACAACCAACAGAAATCTCAAAACTATACACGAATAAGCAGAATAAATGACAATCACAATGACACCATTTGTTTTTATTTTTAACCCGCCATATTTCTCCAGCCAGAAACTTTTGGACTGCACTAGTAGTTTAAAATTTACGAACAAAAGTGGCTCGCGAGTGATGATTGGAGACATTCGGCAAAGTTCGTGAGTCAAATCGGCTCACAGGTCACTGACACGCAAGGTCATCGTAGATTAATGCGCACTAGAGAGTGTTTTTTGTCATTCAAAGTAACGTACATTGGCTCGAGTGTGTGGAGCGTTGACTTGAGCGCAAGAGCCCCAGGGGTCGATCCTGCACCGTCGTAATACTTTTTTTTTCTTGTTTTTATTTTTAAATATAGAGATTAAAAGATTTAAAAGAGACTACAGCCATGACAATTTACGAAAATTTAAGAGCTATATAACTTCACTGTCCTTTTCTGATGTCCTCGGGACTAATGATACTAACACAGCCTTTAGAGAATTCCATGACATACTGTCTCTGTTTAACGAATTATGCTTTCCTTATATCAAAGTTAAAGTAAAAAATAAGAGAAGTAACAACAGGTGGCTTACCAAAGGTTTACGCTTGTCGTGTGTTAACAAGAAAAAAATGTACTTGAAATGTGTGCAAGAAGCTTTCAATAAGCTCTCAAACCAACTTAAATACAAAAGTTACACAAGAATTTTGAAGAGGTGTGTATGTAAAGCGCAACAGCTACATAATATGAAATTTATTGCGTCAGCAAAGAGTAAATCCAAGGCTACTTGGCAAATTATAAATGGACATAACTATATTATGAGTAAAAATAATGTGGATTTTATTGAAAATAATGCAGTTAAATACACCGATGCCGTTGACATGGCTGAACTTTTTAATGATTTTTTCATTAATATAGCGAATAATCTTTTATGCAACAATCTTGACATTAATTACAGGAATTCGATTCCACACAATTCAAAGACCATCTTTCTGAATCCATTAAGCGTAGATGAAGTTCATAAAATTACATTGTCCCTAAACAATAGCAATGCAACAGGAATAGACGGTATCAGTACTAAAATAATAAAACTTTGCGCCCAACATCTTGCAAAACCATTAACACATATAATACATTTATCGTTTGCGGAAGGTAATTTTCCGGACGTTTTAAAATGGACAATAGTCAAACCTTTGCTAAAAAAAGGGGACAAGTCTTGTATGAATAACTATAGACCTATAGCCCTAATTCCAATAATCTCAAAGATCTTTGAACGAGCTATGTACAGTCGGCTAATTTCGTTTTTGGATTCCAATTCCATCTTAAACAATCAGCAGTATGGTTTTAGAAAGGGGAGCTCGACCACTTTGGCGTGTTTTAATCTTATAAAAGTAATCACTAATGCTATGAATCAAAAGAAACCAGTTTCGGCCATTTTCTTAGATTTAAGTAAGGCCTTCGATTTTGTTGACCACTCGTTACTCCTACATAAGTTAGAAAGGTATGGACTTAGAAGCAATGCTTATGGTTGGATTAGAAGCTATCTATCTGACCGCCAAACAATGTACTGAAATACATAATATAAGGGATGGGGAACTCAAAATCACGAGGTCAAATTTTAGAAATAATCACTGCGGGGTACCACAGGGAAGCATTTTGGGTCCCTTGCTCTTTCTATTATACCTTAATGATCTGCCAGACCACTTAAGCCATAGTTGTGTAATGTATGCAGATGATACAACATTAATAATCCAAGCTGACGATATAAATAATTATAATAATGACATTAGCTAGAGAAAGTAGTTGACTGGTTAAATATTAATAATTTAAGTATAAATATAAGCAAAACCAATCTAATGCAATTTAGAACCCACAGAAGCCGTACTTACAATTTAAACATAGATTATAAAAATGAACAAGTTAAAGAAGTAGAAATTACAAAATTTCTAAGAATTACTATTGATAATTGTTGTTCCTGGAAAGCACACGTTACTGAAATTTGTGCTACACTTCACAAGTTTGTTTTCGCTCTAAGAAGATTAAGTAGTACCTGCTCGAAAGAAGTGGCACTTACGGCTTACCACGGGTATGTGGCTTCTAAGCTCAGTTACGGGTTGTTGATATGGGACAATTCCGTGGATGTAAATAACGCATTTGTAGCCCAAAAGAGATGTATAAGAGCTGTATGCAAAACTTATTTTCTGACTCCATGTAAACCTCTATTCCAAGCAATGGGAGTACTGCCTCTGCCATGCATGTATATTAAGCAGATTGCAATATTTGCTAGAGAAACACCTAAATCTGTTTACTACTCATGCTGAAGTTTTCACAAGATCCACTAGATACAAGGATAAACTGTACTTGCCTCGATCAAAATCGAATACTTTCAAAGTTAATTCTTTATGTATGGCAATTAAAGTCTACAATCATTTACCAATTCAAATACAGAAATGCCCCATTAATAGATTCAACCAATTAATCACAAGGTGGCTCCTAGAAAAATGTTACTACTCCGTTCGGGAGTTTCTTAATGATAAACGACATGACGACATAATGGGAAATTAATTAATAATAATACTATGACATATTTAATTGTAACTTTTTTTTTTTTACTTTAAATAACATTTTTATCATCTTAATATTGCATGCCTAATTAAGGTAGAACATAAAAGCACATACTGTGTAAACACCCCCCCTTATCTAAATACTTTAACCTTTAACATCCTACTTATACTAGCTTATTCCCCTTGGTTTACCTGAGTAAACTATGAATTAATGAAATCAAACAAAAAGGCTTAGCATGCAATTAACTTCCTGATAACAAATGAATTCTAACTTTGGCTGGTGATCGTCTAGATAATAACAAATTGGACCGAATCATTGTGAACCTGTAGTAACTCAAAATTCTTTAAATCTTTGCTTTAATTAATTACTTACTCTGGATAACTATCTAATAAACTTTCATTTTACTACCTATTTAAATCTAGATTGATAATTAATTAACCTGTAATACTATAATGGAATTACACGTGGACAATAGTTTATCAATTTTGGTTTAGCTTTTTGTTGGAGAAATTGTTGTTTGTTTGTAAGCTATAGTTTATTATTTCCCTTTATTATCTTAATACTAGAGATTACTTAAGATAAATTTCCCGTCTTAATTTCCAAGAATGTTATGTTATTATGATTTTGTTTTATTGAAGCTGTAATAGCTTGATTTTGGCCTTTCGTCTTGTATTGGCCTTCCTAATTAGGAAGATTCGCTAGCCCCGCCTCGCTAACGAATAATAATCATCATCCAATAGACAGGTCTGATTTCTTGCCAAAAAAAAAGTATTTAATAATTTTCGAACAAGTCATAAGTATGTCTGTTAGTATGTTTGTCTAATTTGGTAACAAAAGAGGACACAAATAATATTAATATTCGATTCATAATTCCCTTTAGGATCTCTCATTAATATGTTAATTTTCATATTTGTAATATTAGATATTATTACATAAGTAACTCTATTTTAACTGTAATAAAGTTTTAAGCTTCAATCATGTTTGGATTTAGCATCATATATTTCTAGTATGAAATATTCAATTTTCTCTAAGAATCTTCAATTATTTTATATTCGTCACTGTGGTAAGATTCAGATGTTTGTTTCATCTTTAGATAGATTGAACTCTCATGATAGTTTTCATGGTATAAGAATTTTATATGTGAAATTCAATAAAGCCACTTTATGTTGTTTTAAATTATTTTAGTACTTAAAGCTTCTTTATTAATTTAAGATCCAGGAATATGATCAAATATAATATTTTATATATATATCTCTAGCTTTATTTTATTTAATGTTTAACTAGAATATATATTCCATAATAATGTGTTAAACTTTTATATTCCAATTTTATTTTATTTCGTTGTTAATTAGAATATAAGTTTCTTATTTTCTGTAGGCCATCTAGTCTTATGTTATAGTATGTTTAACTAGATATTTTATATTTATATTTTCAAGTTATAATAAATAATTTGTATTAAATTCCGTCAATTCGATTGCTCACTTCAGAAACGAACTGACAAGTATTCCGAAGTAGAAAGTTAAATAATAAAGGTAAAAGGTTAATGTCAAGAAAAGGATAATTATCCTGTTAGTTAATGAAGATTTTCCCTAATTATACCTTCAAGATGAAATACATCTTATTTATTATGAGTTTTTTAACAAGTTTTGGAATTTATGAATTAGTGATGTTTATTCCAAAACTATGTTTATTATGTGTACCTAACTCTATCAGCTTCTAAATAATTTCAATACTAGGACCGGTCCACATTTAACTTAATTGCGTTTTCTTAACTAGCTGTATCGTTAGGTCAGGTAAGCCTAAGGGTGACTATCTAAACCTGGTGTAATGTTCCTTCCTCGGACTAAAATAGCCAGATTGAGGTTAGAACGCCCTATTATGTACATAGGTTTTCCTCATTACATATAAATATAATATTTTATGGGGATCACAAAGCAATTTCAGAGGGCTTTGGGATTTGGTGTAGCCCGCTTACTAAGCTTAAACGCTTCGGAACCTCCCATCGCTTTAACCTCCGTTGGACATTGCAAAATGAGTTAGTATTTTCTCATGTCTTATGTTCGCCATGAAAAAACCTCGGCTACCCGAGAATTTAGCTTCAATTCAAATAAATTTACCACCGCAAGGCTTATTTGTATTGCCACGAACACGGTTCATAGTTAAAAAACTCGTGTCATGGTGAAGAAGTCTTAACGAATTTGTCAGCTGACTGAATTATTAAATTCTCCACTTATAAATTCATTCCCGAACCATCGAGTGAACATTTTAAATGACTGAAATATCAACGCCACCGGCGTACAATACTTGCTAGTCACCCAAAACAGCTCTTTTAAACTCGTGATTTATCAAAGCCCCTTTTAAAATTTATTAGCAACATTAAGAACTTTATCACAGCTAAATCACCCTGTTGTATGAAGAAAAAGTAAACTGATTAGCTTCCCTACTCCCTTCTAAATATTCAAATTAATATTAAATAACTTTACTGACTTGAAACTTAATGGCAAATCCCACAAAACTAATTTATATTCACTTCACATTATTAGTTTAAAACCCAAAACTAATTCTTTAATATCAAAATATCAAGATAGTAAACGTTACTAATTTACTAAGATTCAAAACTTTAACTTTTATCTATTTTAACTTAATCAACAAGAACAAATTATAATTAACTTATAAAATCCCAAACTAATTTAATTATTCAAAACAATTATCAAAATGTAAAAATAATATTATCATTTACGTAAATAAAGCCCTTTGACTCGAATGCAAAACTATCACCACCTTCCCCTTTGGTAACTAACCAATTTATGAATGAAATCACCCTTTGGAAGCTAATCAATCAATGAACCCTGGTTTTCGTTTACTCGCTAATTTATACCTTATGGTAACTATTGTTACTATATCCTTTTTTCTCACATTTGTCACTTTTGCCACTGCGGCCTCATTTGGACATGCGCACTAGCTTATCTTCTATCTCTCTTTTATTTCAGCTGTTTCTTCATATTTCCTTATCATATTGTATACAAAAATTGACGTAACAGATTAGGCAGTAAAATGTTCTACTATTTCGTCCGCTTTCTTAACTACAGCTTGGCCCAGCGGCCCAACGCACCCCCATCAAGCAGCGCGCCCCAGCTCAAATCCCCACTCATCTCAATGTCTTTTTGTATTTTTTTATTAAAATATTTTTAATGATTCCTTTTGTTTTACTAATGCTAATTAGAAAAAGTCCAATATAATATTTAATTATTTCTTAGTTAACCCTTTTAATTTGTTATGAAATTTCTGTAACTAATAAAGTGTCAAAAGTTCATATTAGAATTGTCTAAAGTTTTTACTATTCCTTTATTTAATTAATGATACTCTATTTAAATAGACTGTAATATGTTTGTTTGTTCATTAATTACTCCAGTCTACCAAACCAATAAACTTCATTCTGACCTATAATCTTAAGTTTTATATAAAAATAGATGTCGCTACTTGTTTATGATTATACAAATACTTTATTTGTAATTATATGTATGTTTTTAACAGACTAAATGGACGGATGTCTATGTGGCTTGTTACAACTGTTTTACGAAGATCTGTTTAATTACTATGTTCTGGCAATAAATGTCTTTGTCTTTGTCTTAGCCACGAGTCATGGACATTTTTTTTGTCTTTGTATATAAGTAAGTATGTTTAATTATCTTTACCCATAGCAAAAACATAGAGCTTAGTTTGGGACTTGGCTTAGTCAATTCGTGTGTGACTGTCCCCTGGTATTTAATTTTTACTTATATTATAATGTTTTGCTTACTGGGATTCACCATTTTCCAAAGTCAAAGTCAAGGTCAAAGTCAAATATTTATTCAGTAAATTGGCCACATACGGGCTCTTTTACGTCAGTAATATAGAGTGAATCTACCAGCGCTTCGGACAAGACCATCATTGCGGAGAAGAAGCGCCGCAAGAAACTCCAGCAGAAGGTCATTTTTTCAAATATAAAATACAATAATAATACTTAAAAGTAAGTTACATTACAAGGTAATAAAGTAACAAATATTAATTATTAGAACTAGCACAAATGAAAACATTACAAATGTAAGGTCAAATACGTTACACTAAATGTAATGACTAGGAGAACAACACGACGAGGTCTCAAAAAAATATATACAAATATATAAGGACGTGTTTGTATCGCTGGAAAAAAAATACAATGCTGGTATTGTTTGACATGTAAATTAAAATTTCCACCCTATTGTATATTTACCTGAAAGTGACACGTGACAATCGTTTATATAATAAAAAGAGAAGGCCTGACTGGGTGACTCATCAACGCCCAACCTAAACCCTTGGACTTAGAAAGATAAAATTTTCCACAGAGGTTTCCTTTATGATGTAGACAAGATAAGACGGGATTTTTCGAAATTCTCACGGGATCTCATTTTTCACGTGGGTGTAACCGCGGGCGAAAGCTAGTTAGGTATATAGGTAGGTAGGCATTTATGTCAGATTGGAAATTACATTATTTTAGGTCGCAATGTAAAAAGTAATAATTATAATTATTAAAAGAAACACTAAAAAAATTTTTAATAAAAAATAGAACCGTCTTCAAAAAAAACCCACTAAACAAGACTAAATAATGACCGGCTTCCTAGGAATTGCCTATTTGATGGGTGCCTAATAGGTACATGGAATATATCTAAGCCGGTGTCAAGTAGGTTTACACAATAGCAATGTCACATGATTCTTGCCACCGACTTCGATATATTCCATGTACGTATTAGGCACCCATCAAATAGGCAATTCCTAGGAAGCCGGTCATTATTTAGTCTTGTTTAGTGGGTTTTTTTTGAAGACGGTTCTATTTTTTATTAAAAAATTTTTTTCGTCTTTTTTATAACATTTTTTTTCGCTTTTTAGTGATACAAGTATAACTATCACTAAAAAAATCGCGTCAACACAAAATCGTTCGAGTTGAACTAATATATCGCTTAATAACGGATCCATGCGGATGACGTCACGTGGTATCCATTATTCTTGTATACCAAAACCTTCTCCAGAATGTAACAAATACTTTGCTGAAAACCGCATCTAAATCGGTTCAGCCAAACGCGAGATAATCGTGGACAAACATACATACATACATACATACATACAAACATACAGGTCAAACTGAGAACCTCCTTTTTTTTTTGAAGTCGGTTAAAAATAAAAATATATCTCAATAGCTACAGGGTTCACTAATGTTTTACAAAAAAACCTTTCCCAAACTGATTCATTTCACAAACGTATCATTTGGCAAACCGCTTTTTTTTACGTAACTGTAAATATTCTAGGCTATATTTCAGGATCATCGTGTAGAACCCAGGTTAGGTTAGTTTTACAAAAATCCTGAAATATTTAGTTTCTAAATAAAGTTTTTCAAATGATTGTTTGTTAAATGAATCAGTTTTGGAAACGTTTTTTGGTAAAATGACAGGATACCATTATTACGCGCGGGATTTAGTCGAGCAGCGCCAGCCGTCTCGGAACCTGCTGGAGCTAGACGTCCCGTTTGCCGAGTGGACCCTGCCAGGGAAGTTCACACAATTGAAACGATGGATGTTGTGTCGTGTATACCGTGAATAAAGCGTCATTATTTTATATTTTTTAAGAGTTCCCTACAGGAGTGCCTTGGTTTGGTTGGCCAATGTACGAAGGGCTCTCTTTTGCAAGGTAAAAATTTGTTTAAAGTCCGTTGAATTACCCGAAAAATTGATACCATAATAAGAATAGAGCGAAAATGTACTTGAAGCAGTGCATCGGCGGAAATCATTGATTTGAGTTTGCGTAGTTCAAATACCGCACTACTAAGTTTTCCGCACATCTTAGATTTGTGGCGTTTCCAATTAAGCTTATCGTAATGATAAGGCAAGAAAACAACGCAACTCTAAACGTGGTATTGGACTCTGAACTCTGGACTCTCTGGACTCTGGCGCGATGACGGTCTTGCTTGTGTGCGAGGGGAACTGACGGTACCTTTTGCTAAGGCGAAATAGTTTTGGTCGAAAATATTTTCATTTTCCAAGAAGCAATTTGTATTATTCTTATTTTATTTTTAAATACTAAAACCGCTATGTATTGTATACATCGGTTAGGTTTGTTAAATGGCTGGAGTTGCCCGAATATGAAAATAAATTGATTTTCTTTATATTTTATCATTTTCCTCGCTGCGGCGAGATGAACAAAATTGTGTTTCCCACAACAGTACCGTCGTGGATTAAAAAAAAAAAATTACAGTGTTATTGCAAAAAACTTAGACATGCCTTTGACAAGTCTAAAATGACAGTTCTATATTGATTGACGTTTACTAAACAAGTCCTCAACGGTTGAATAAGTTTTTCTAATAACACCGTAATAGTCGTCAATAATTAAGAACATCAGTAGGTGCCAGGTTACACGGAACCACGGTGGTTATAATATGCGAATAGTATATATCATAATTTCATAAGTATATTAAAGTTTTCATTACACACGTCATTAAATCCTAATAATTACTAATAATTAAAATTGCCAGTTAAACGCTTATACAGCTCTAGATTGCAATCCGTATTTAAGATGTTGAATTAGTTCGATACTCTATTTTTAAACCATGTTTTTGTTCGTTACGTGAGGACATACCATAAAAATAATTTTAAGTTGCAAAAAAAGAACAATGTGAAGTAAGTTGTTTATTTGACCAACAAAATTAAACTTCACATTATGATTTTTATACAGTACAACGTAAATTAATGTGTCATCAGCAAATTGAAATATTTGCTAATGACACATTAATTTACAAGGTAGATCTAAAATGCATCGACCAAACAGTAGTATTAATAACATGCTATTTAGTTAACAATTTCGCTGCCGCTTTACCTCCAAGTGTATGTAATTTTGTCACACCAAGACGGCTAGCACAAGTGGTCCGCGACTTGTTTGTCGCTCGGGTCTCCCTTCCTAACTAGTCTAAAACGATAGAGACGCACTGAGCGACAAGCGAGAAAACACAAGATGTGCTAGCCACTCAGGTGTGTCACCGGCGCCGAATGAGTAGTACTTAATAACTTATACAGGGTGTCCCGCGATAAAGGGCACAAACGAGTAAGCGTGAAACTACATGTGATTTTATGACTAACAAGCATAATATCTAAGAATTGTAATGACTACCAAGCGAGTTGCCTGAAAAGAAAGATGCCTGAAAAGTATAATGATTTGTTAGATCAATTTTCTAAAATCGTTATTTCTTAATAGCAGAATTTCGATGGAGCTCCGCTTTCGCGGAGCTCCTATTTCTAGGTGCTGTGTAGCTAGCATAATTTAAACCTACCTACCTTTTGCGACCTAGTTACAAGTTTCTTGATAGGCATCCTGCCTGCTAGGCATCTTGCTTTTTAGATGTCCTGATCGATAGGTGTCTTCCTTTTTAAGCATCCCGCTTGCTGGGCATCTTGCTTTTTAGACATCCTGCTCAATACGCATCTTGCTATTTATCCCGCTCTTAACCTCGTAAAAAGAACATTAATTATTACCTGGATGATTCACCGGAACACTGAAGAGGGAATCGACGTCTGCGGTTGGTGTGAGTATTCCGCACTACCGGCTCTTGGTCTTGTTTTTGTTTGTTCGAATAAGTTACACGGCTTAACATCTCTAACAATTTGTTTGATATGGTTTGCCGTCAAATAAATCACATAAATATTTAGGTAACAGATCCAAATAGTTCGTGTAAAGATGTTCAACGTGTGTGGACTTGAACTTGGCTTTTTCCTCTCGAGCGCTTTGAGCGCGGCGTCAAGTGTGACCTAACTTCAATAGGAATTGTCTTAAACGCTTAAATGCTCGGCTCTTTACTAATTACTGATCATAGTCGTTTGAACTGCCGTTGGTGGTACTTGTTTCAGGTTTTTTTAGTGTGTTGAGGTAAGTGTAGTTAATTAATTTTAATTATAACGATTGAATCAACTAATAACCACGACTTGGGTACTACATTTTGCGTTGTGTATTCGAATCTCTAAAGTCAAACTTATGTGATGTGCGTGAATCGAATCTTTATCTTACTAATTATAAATGTGAAAGTATTTTTTTTTGTTTGTTTATTTGGTCTTCGCGGCTGATGTGAAATTTCACACGGATATAGTTTATACCCCGGAGGCGGACAAAGCGTACTTTATAACCCGAAATAATCGGACAGACAAGGAAAAAAAAACCGTCTTCAAATACCCACTAAAAAGGGTTAAATAAATACCGGCCTCCTATGAGTCCTAGGAATAGCCAATTAAGTGCCTAATAGGTACATGAAATATATCCAAGCCGGTGTCAAGTAGGTATACACAATAGCAATGACACCATGATTCTTGCCACCGACTTCGATATATTTCATGTACCTATTAGGCACTAAATTGGCAATTCCAAGGACTCTTAGGAGGCCGGTCTTTATTTAACCCTTTTTAATGGGTTTTTGAAGACGGTTTTATTTTTTGTTAATTCTTTTTTTCGCTTTTTAGTGATGCACCTTATATTATTATGTGATAAAGCACATAAACATCACGTTAAGAAACAATAGCCTAATCCCAATTACTCATCATCCTTAACAAAATGTCGCTTTCCAAGATGCAAGGCCGTTTATCATTGAGGAGTTTTCCCGGTACTTCACCATCAGTTGCACTTCACCACATGCATTATAATGAATATAAAAGTAGGTTCATGTTCTTAATAAAGAAATGTCATTACTGGCGTCAATCACTTACGACTAAAGAGTTCCGGTGGTCATCCTGGTCTTCATCATCAGTTCCTTTTCACCAAGAGGTGCTTTTGTAATGCAATTTAATAAGGTCTTGCAGGTTATACCAAAATCGCTGTATGTGTGCTTATAACTTTTGAGGAGTTCCCTCGATTCCTCATGGATCCCATCATCAGATTCTGATTTCGTGACATTGGGACCACGTGGGAAGTATATATACCCTTTCAAACAAAAAAATAATTTTCAAAATCGGTCTACAATTGACGGAGTAATCGTGTAACAAACATGAAAAAAAAAAAACATACAGTGGAATTGAGAACCTCCTCCTTTTTTTGAAGTCGGTTTGTATTTGTATTTGTATTTTGAAGTCGGTTAAAAACAAACTACTTTTTCGTGAATGGAGTTGCAGGCGAAGAGAGCTGCAACGGTGAATAAAAAAAACGTTCAATAACTGCACTTTATAACAGCTGAGCTTTATAAATTTTCTTAGTAAGTAATATAGTTAATATCACGTGAATAACTCCACAGTATAAAAATACTTAAAAATCATGTACAAACAAGTTCCGAGTCGGACTCGCGCACCGAGGGTTCCGTAACGCCCGACTCAGATTTGGCTGGTTCTTACTATTTGTATTTTAACCACCGACGCAAAAAAGGGGTGTTATAAATTTGACGTGTATCTGTGTATCTGTCTGTGGCATCGTAGCTCCTAAACGGATAGACCGATTTTGATTTCGTTTTTTTTTGTTAGAAAAATGACTAAATATTACTACTATTGGTGTTTGATGAAAATCCGTTGCACCATTTTAGTTATGAGCACTGAAAGTAAAGAGGTCCCGATTTTGTCGTGGGTTGAACTCGGTTAGAATAGGTTATTCACATTAAATTCGATAACTTTTTAACCTTTAACTTTTGAACCTTTTTTTTAAATCTTCTGGTAGCCTGCGTAATTCTACACATTTGAATCGTTTTTCGACTTCCTACGTTTGTCGGGAAGAGGGTCAAACAAAATTCTAAAGTTAACATTCTATTTTTGCTCAGAGGTTTTTTTAGGCGCTGAACAAAAATTAAATAAAAATGCGAAAGTGTTTATTTGTTCTGTCTTCACTACTTAACGCCTTAATCGATCGATGAGAAGTTATAGGGAGCAAGTTAATAGTGTAGTTTTTATTCTAAACAGAATGTCCCATATAGCATTAAACAACTTCTGGGTGGACGTAGTCGCCTACTCAGAAGCTAGTTCCATATTATGAGTATGTATCATACATTTCTAGTTGTATTGCAAACTCTAGGAGTTTACACAGACTATTTATATACGTCACTACAGCCAGGGTTAAGAGGACTTAGAATAAATTCAGCAGGCAGTATAAGGGTATGAAGTCTATAGGCGCTTACTGCCTGTTTGCTTTGGTCGGCAGATATGGACAACCTCTTGAAACAGGTGCAATCGTGCATCACATAATGTCAATATTGTGACTTGTATATATAAACAGTGCTTCACGTTAAGTCTAAGTGAAATGCAACCCTAGAGGACGTGTATTTACTTAGGTCAGGCAAACTTGAAGTCTCTTGCAATATTTTTAATTCTTTACTGAGCTAAGATAATTTGATAAATTATTACTACGAGGGCGGGTCCCTCGCCTCGCTTCGCTTCGGTTAATTTTAGCTAAAGTAACCCATGTCCAACTGGAATAATGAACTTTTCAAATGGTGAAAGATTTTTTAAATTAAAAGGTGCAATCGTGGGCCGCGCGGCTGACCAATCGTTTCGATGAGACATATTTGCGCATAACTTTGGACTGTTTTATCTTCTGAAGTATTTATTTAAATGAATAAAACAAAGGTTTAGCCAGCGTAAGCCATGTAAGCGCCAAATATTTGATTTTTTGACGACTTTATTGGAAAACATTTAATTTTCTCTACTATATTGAGACCTATTTAGAATGTAATGTACCTACATATAAAGCTTCCTCATGAATCACGACAATTGGTGAAACCCGCATGAAAATCCGTTCAGTAGTTTTTGAGTTTATCACGACATAGGTACGAGGCGGGGGGACTTTGATTTATAATATTTAGGGTAAACTCATCGAATTCCGTGACTCGCTCAATCCCGTGGCAGCAGTTCTATAATCCGCCATAGAATCTTGCTAGTGGAATCTAGGAACTGAAATACAACCTTAGACTTTTAAACAGGCTCTGGCGAATAAAGGGCGTATTTTAGGTCCCACATTCGACCTGCAGGGTTCTATGGCGGATTCTGAGCTGCTATCACGGAATTGAGCGAGTCACGGAATTCGATGAGTTTATTGTAAGTAGTAATGTAGTGATTAAAAGCGTTCCAAAAGGTTTCAATTAAAAGTTTGTATTATTGTGATGGTTCTTAGCTATAGCCGGTTCAAACTTACTTGTCTTATTAAAATGTAAACCACTTTCTAACCTCAAAATGCAACTTTTTTGGCTGAAACAGCTATTTTAAATAAAATAAAGTAATCCCAGACCAGATTGTCCAAGTGATGTCCAAAATGTTTTCTCAGTTTGCTTTATTTACCATAAAAGGTGCATTTTGAGGTTGAAAAGTTGTTTGCAGATAAGAGAAGTAAGTTTGAACTAGGTATAAATTTACATGATTATCGTTTGAGTCTACCAAAAGTTATCAGTTTGCAAATGAGCTGTGCGTGTATTCGATTTGGGTGATTTTTTTTGTCAAAGAAAGCAATTTTAAAATACTTACTAGTATCTCGGGAAATGCGTCATCTGGACAGGATTAATGCATCTATGTTCAGTATTTACGAGTACAAAACGCAGAATGAGTTTATAACCCAAATTCTCCAAATCCTATTCGAATTGAAAATATGGTCAATCCTGATTTAATACATTAATCTCAGTTGATTCATTATTTGTAATTTATCACGATGACTAGATGAGTTCAATGTAACTGTTTTAACAATATGCACCATATTTTTTAGACATGTTCTTTGTTCTAGTCTTATTTATTTTGCTTTAGCTTAAGACTATATTTATGCCTTATCTTATTAATAACAGGAAGAACAGTTCAGACTCGTTTAAGTACCTCAAGTTACGGTTTCAATGTGTCATGGAATGTCAGAATTTTTCAACATTATTTTTACTCAGACGCTAAAATCCAGTGAGATATTGGTGCAGAGATTGTCCGGATCGCTATCACCATTCTACTCGCTACTCTGTCGTTAAGCAAGAGAGCCGGCACTGTTGTTCCCGTGTACGAGTATGGTGCGAGGGTAAACAGCCAGTAAGATGACTAGCATACACGCGTTCTTTTCTTAGTTATCGAGTTTACAAGCTCATTTACTATCTTAAATTGCAAATATCTGTAGACCCCACTTACTGCTAGCCAGAGTTTCGTAGCAAATGGCATTTAAAGTTTTTTTTCACGTGTAAAGTCAAAAATAACGTTGATGTTTCGTTTCTACTCTTTCGTTTGTTCTTGTTCAGGGGGATCTCAAAGGAAGACGTAATTTTTACAGCATAAGAAAGCTTCTTCATACCGGGCCAGGAGATTTTTTTGCATCTGGATATGTTGAATAGTTTGGGAGTTATTAAGGATTTAATGCGTACCGCTTTTGCTATTATTATTATTATTAAATCCTTTTATATTTATAAATAGTACTTAAAATTCATTTCACAATCAAATCTTAAATAACATTTCAATTTACATAAATAAATTAAAACTTTAAATAATTTGTCATTCAAATCTTAAATAACATTTCAATTTACATAAATAGATTAAAACTTAAAAATATTTAAAAAATATAACATTATTCAATTTCATTAATTTATTTATTTATTTATTTATTAATCCATGGAAAACCAACAGCTCCATACAAATATAGATAACTTAGCTAACCACAAATAGCCAATTATAGGTTCTCACATTTAGCAACTAAGTAAAAAAGAAAAAGCCTAACTTACAACGATTATACAGGGTCAGTAACTAACAATAAATAGGCCACCAAATAATAGTAGACATTAAATACCGACCCACCCAGCACCCAAACCCGCCCGCACCCGAAAGAAGTTATCTTACATTAAGATTGTTCATAAAGTATTGAACTATTTTATTCCTAATCGAATTAATACTACTTGCAAAAATGTCAAAGTCTAAATTCAATAAAATACTATTCAGATTCTTGCTAGCCCTGCACAAAAAACTATTTTTCCTATAATTAGTTAAAGCTCGAGGAACCGACATAGGTCGAAAAAGCCGCACACTCCTGTTAGGAACATTAAAAGAAACTCTACCCAACAAATCAGGGCAGTCAACATCGCCTTTGACAATATGTAATAAGTAAACCAAATCGGCTACTCCACGTCGCTTTACGAGTGGTAGCAGATGATGCTGCTTACACAATCTAAAATAATCAGCGGAATTATACTTAGATTTCAGCTTATAGCATAGAAATTTTATAAATTTAATTTGCAAACGCTCAATCCTATCTATATAAATCTGATATTGAGGATTCCAGACCTGCGACGCATATTCCAACCTGCTCCTCACGAAAGCACAATATAAGATTTTTAAAGTCTTAGGACGTGAAAAGCAAGCAGAACTACGCATTAAAAAACCAAGAGATTTGGCAGCTGTTGAAACGATTCTATTTATATGTTCATTAAAAATAAGTTTTGAATCATGGATGACCCCCAAATCACGCATGTTTGACACTCGTTGAAGCGTACTACCTTTTAATGCATAAGAAGTAGAAATTATATTTAGTTTACGTGAAAAAGTTAATACAAAACACTTGGAAGGATTGAGGTCCAACTTGTTGTCACGACAGTAGTTATCCAGCCTACAAAGATCTGATTGTAAAGAAGAAGCATCATCAGTCGACGCAATTTCGGCAAAAATCTTCATATCGTCGGCAAAACAAAGTAAACTAGCAAACCGGAAGCAGTGCCTAATGTCATTAACAAATACATTGAAAAGAAGAGGCCCTAACAAAGACCCCTGGGGAACTCCACTAGGTATGGACACCCAGCTTGACATATAATTGTTAATGACTACTGACTGGCACCGATTTTCAATATAGGACGCAAACCACCTTAAGAGATCACCTCTGATACCAATTAAATAAAGCTTTTCTAATAATATGGTATGGTCTATCCGGTCAAAAGCCTTACTGTAATCAGTATATATAACATCTACCTGACGACCACCATCCATAGCTTGAGATACAAAATCATTCAATAAAACAAGATTAGACACTGTTGACCTATGTTGCACAAACCCATGTTGAGTGTGATCCAAAGATTGTTTTAATGCTGGGGAGACCTGCATGTGGACTACTTTTTCCATAACCTTAGCCAAAATGCACAACTTAGAAATAGGCCTATAATTCGTTACATCCGTTTTTGGGCCTTTCTTTAAAACAGGAGTGATAAAGGCCAATTTCCAAGCTGATGGAACAGTACATTCAGCAAATGAACGACGAAACAGCAATACGATTGGCTTGGTTAAAGCTACAGCGCAGTTAATATAGAATAAGGCTGGAACCAGATCCGGACCCGCAGACTTGCCTGGATCCAGATTCAATAAAAGTTTGGTAACCACAGCTGGGTCAACTAAGATACTGGCCACATCACTGGTTGGGGCGACATCCCGAAGAACGTCCCAACTCCTCACATTAACACTAGCAGACGGTGTTAAGAAACTCGTTTCAAAATAATCGGAGAACGCATTGCAGATGTCCGTTCCCGTATTTACTGTAACACCTTTATACTGCACACTACTAGGAATGCCATAAGAATTAGAACGAGATTTCATAAACGACCAAAACTGTTTGGGATTCTTAGCTATGTTATTTTCCACTGTCTCGAGATATTTAAAGAAGCACTGTTTTTCTAAGCACCTAACTCTGTCCCTCTGGAACTCGAAAGACAATAGATCACACTTGTTGCCATATAATTTATATTTACGGTGATATTTGTATTTTTCTTTAATAGCTTTCCTAAGTGAGGACGAGTACCAAACCGGGTACGAGTTTACCGCAATAAGCTTGTGCGGGACGTACTTATCTCTCAACAACTTAAATTTAGCATAAAAGAAATCAACACATTGGTCTAAGGTACGACTTGAGAATTCGAAATCCCAATCAATATCTAAGAGGTCTAAATTCATTAATTCATAATTAGCTTTATTATAAAAATATTTCATGGTTGGCGCTGATCTTAAAGAAGTGTGTGAAACAAAAGAAATACATACAATCAGAGCTTCATGATAAGGGTCGATAGGTACGAGCGGAGCTTGGCACTGCGCAACGTCCACCTCATCACTACAGAGCACAAGGTCCAATATTTTGCCAAATCTGTTAGTCACCCCGTTATATTGACATAGGCCGAGAGAATTTAACTCGTCAATAAGGCTACATTCATCAGACGAAACATAATTAGCGGGTAACAGGTGATGATACGCAGGCGTCCAGACTATATTGCTTAAATTAAAATCACCAACAACCAGGTATTTATCATCTGAACTAGAATTGTTTAGCATCACCTCACTCAGCTTGCACAAAAAGTTAGAAAGCTGATCGGAAAATGAGTAACCTTGACCCTGTTTACATAGGTATACAACACACAGATGCAACTTAACCGTGACGTTACGAGTGTTTTTTAACATAACAGTAAGCCACAAGTCTTCCGCAGAGGATTGGTAGGTAATTTGCGGAATGACAGCCAATTCCTTACGTGTAGCGATAATGACACCACCCCCGCGACTTTGCCCCGTCAATGTTAGATCCCGATCCCTCCGCCAAACTACATACCTACCATCAAAAAGTTCCGCGTCCGCGATACCATCAACAAGCCACGTCTCCGTCAATAAAACAATATCATATGAGGCTAAAAGAATATTACGATAGAAATCCAACGTTTTAGAACGAAGTCCCCTGACATTCTGATAATAAATCGAAAGCGATCCGTTGTCACTACTGGCCATAAAAACTAAAAATAATAATAATAAATATAAGCAGCAACACATAAGTTAACTTTCGGAAATAGACTTTAAATATTGGGACTGTAGTATTATAAACAATGTGTAAGTGCGAAGCATTTAACAAGGAAAACCAGTTGCAAAACCAATCGACTGGCGATTTAAATTCAACAATCTCCAAAAACGACATAACAAGTGTCCCACGAGTGGAACAAGGCAAGCAGCAATAAATTAAGCAAGCGCAATAGAAATTGCAGCGTAAAAAGAGATAAATATAGTTTGCATAAGATAATCTTCGAGTGCATTAGGGTCATAAGCGCAGGTAGCCGGCCGGGCGGCAGGCCGCGATAAGAAACAATAGCAACCGGTAAGGCCTGAGGTTCTCAAACTTACAAGGTAATGTTTCACCGCAAAACAAGTCAGTAGCAGCTTAAAATAAACATACTGGGTTGACAGCAACATTACTATTAAAAATGGGTAACATAAACGGGTTGCAATAACAAATAAAACATGCATTACAATTATAACAAACGCTATTTTAAATAAGCCGCACACTACGACAACTTGTTTAAATCCGCTTGGTTATTAATGATAAAAATCTTCGACGAGTCATCTTTGCGCACATGAATTTTCCCGAACTTCACCCAAATGTACATATAACCTTTCGGTTTAAGCGATGACTTAACAGCAGTAAGCAGCTTTTTGTAATCAGGTGTTAGATGGTCATTTAAGAAGACACGCTGCGCATTTCCACCAAAGCCGATTTCGCTCGCGAATAACTGTTTCTTGGCGCGGGCAGAAGCTATTAAATCCTCCTTCACATAACGGTTAATAAAACCAACTATAATATTCTTTTCTCTCGCATTATGGGTTGGGACCCGGGAAATATAGTTAATACTGGCCTTATGGACTGGACAATTAACTGCTGCCGAAATCTGACCTAGAATTCCAAATAAGTCTTCGTTCTGCCTAACTGGTACACCCTTTATCTCGACATTGTTTAAGCGCTGCCATTGATCCCTGTTAACATTGCCATCCTTGAGGACGCTTAGCTCATTTTTTAAGACTTGAACATTGTCTTTAAGATTTGCCAATTCAGATAATTTGGCCTCCGTCAGATCCATCCGTTTGCTATGATCATCCAGCAGAAAACTATTAAATTCACAAGACTTTTTAAGCTCATCCATTTCATTCTTTATGGCTTTGACATCCTGTACAAGTACCGGCAAACTAGAGAGATGACACTGCATCGACCGCAGCTCCATCATGATGGACTCAAGCGAAACCGCTTCGTTAACTGGTTGCGGCGACAAGGGATCCGCTCTGCACGTGGAACATTTCCATAGGGCTCGACGATCTGAACCTAATCTGCGATAGCCCTGCTCCGTCACACCCGCGCAGCAGAAACCAAAAAACTTTTTGCACACGCAGCACTGAGCATTATCATTTACAACATTATCACAGCGAGCGCACTGCATGTTGAGTAGAGTAAACTACACCAACCGAAATAGTAAATAAATACAAAGTTTGACAACCACTGATGTTTACGCACTTGACTTATACGCGTCTTAGTTAAACGAAGGCTCAAAGCAGACTGTATAAAATTTATTAATTTATTAAGTATAAAATTTATTTATTTATTTTAATTATTATTATTTATTTGCATGCTTTAAGTTGCGATATTTGTAACAGAAAGAAATAAATAAGTTGGTTAACTTAAATGCAACTTGATTGAGTTGATTTAATAATAAATAAATTGATTTGGGAATTCATTTAGATAATATTTAGATAAAATAATAATAAGAGTGTAATTTAAAATAAATATACCTAATAACTAAAGAAAATAATAATAAGTTAGTAAATTTAACTTTTAACTAAATATTAAGGACCTCTCTACGAGTAAAAGCCTCTTCCATTTTCCTCTTAATAATTCTATCATCTGCCTTGCCTATACAATTATTGCCCGCTGTTTTCTTTAGTTCGTTTACCCATTTCTCCGCTGGTCTACCTCTGTTTCGTTTGTTAGGCGGTCCTTTCCAAGTTGTGATCTTCTTTGTCCATCTGTCGTCGTGCATACGTGCAACATGGCCAGCCCACTTCCATTCAAGCTTCTTGCAGTGTTCAAGAGCATCTTGTACCTTGGTAAATTTTCTTATACTGTATTTCATTTTTTGTCTAATCTTTTTATTTTCAAAATACTACGCTCCATCGATCTGTGGCATGTTTGTATTTTGTTCCTAGTATATTTGTTGAATAAAAAGCCGTGGTAGCCTAATGGTTTGACCTGCCGACTCTTAAGCAGAGGGTCGTGGGTTCGAACCCGGGCTCGCACCTCTGAGTTTTTCGGAATTTATGTGCGAAATATTACTTGTAAATTTACCATGAGCTTTTCGGTGAAGGAAAATATCGTGAGGAAACCTGCACACACCTGCAAAGCAATTTGACGGTGTGTGCGAAGTTCCCAATCCGCACTGGGCCCGCGTGGGAACTATAGCCCAAACCCTCTCATTGTGAGTGGAGGCCTGTGCCCAGCAGTAGGACGTATAGGCTGGATCATTATTATATTTGTTGAATATCCAGGTTTGACTGGCGTACGAAAGACATGGCAGAATGCAGGAGTCTAGGACTTTCTTTTTAAGGTGACTAGAAGGTTTGATTTAAAGATCTGTTTTTTGTTCCAATATTTGTTCCAGGTGAGGTTTATACGTCTGTTTACTTCATCGAGGTGTCTGGACTTGCTGAACGGTATTTGTTTACCTAAGTATATATAATTCTCTACATATTCTTTTGCTATACTCCTTACTCGAATTGGAACTTTATTGCTATTGGACTATTATCTATTCTGTGCTATTGGTCATAACTTTTGTTTTGTTACTGTTTAGTTCTAATCCAATTTCGTAACTTGCAGTGCATAAATCGTTAACCATGGTTTCCAGTTGAGATGCTGTTTCTGAAAATATCTCCCTTCTATGTTTATCCCTTTTGTTTTCCAGTTTAGGTTTTTAATTACACTTTCTTGCACACTTATAAATATTCTTGGGGTTCTCCTTGTCGTGCGCCTCGACAAATATTTATTTCTGACCCCTTTGTCTCCATTTTAACATGGCTTACACTTTTGTTGTCATCGTCCATACACCGCATTCCTGTACAGCTTTCCACATACTGGTATGGGATATGGTGTCGAAGGCAAATAATCAATAAATGCCAGGTATAGTGGACGTTTCCGTTCTTCATATTTCTCTATAATTTGGTTTAGAGTGTCGATGTGGTCCAAAGTCGAAAAATTATTTCTAAAGCCGACTTGTTCCGATGGTTAGTATTTCTCTATATACAAGGTGAGGCGATCTTCTAGACAGGAAGCGAATATTTTACAAATGTTCAGGGCAGGATTGCCTTTTTTATATATAAGAGTGATGTCAGACTCTGCCCATTCTTTAGGTATTTTACGATCATCTAAGAATCTATTAAATGCAGTAAGGTTTGGCGCTAGTAGGTCAATTACTCTTATCACTTTTTAATTTTTCTAATTTCTTCATAATGTCGTCAATAGAGATTTTTTTTAGAGTAGTTGAGTCAGAATCGAAAGTTAACACATCCGTTTTTGTCTTGCAAAGAGTATAAATTTCTGTAAAAGGTTGTGGCTATTTCAATTATTTTGGATCTCGAAAAAGTCTTGTTATTTGTAGAATTAACTCTCAAGTATCGAGTTTTTTATAATGTTGTAGTAGGACTATACATCTTCATTATCTATTATTTTTATATTACTGATTTTTTCACTTAATATGTTCATGAAGTGTTCTTTTTCTTCTATTGTATTGTGTTTATAGTTAACATTAAGAATTCCCTTCAGTTTACTCCGCCATACGATTAAATAATAATATTGTATTTCACTTTGTGTTGTTGTTTTTGTAAGTTCCTCTGCTTTTCTTGGGTTTTGATAGTAAAACGGTGCTTCTTATTAGCCAGTGGTCGGTGGGAAAAGGTAGTTTATTTCAACATTAATTGCTTCCTTGTTATTTGTTAATGTAATTTGTTATTATTTGGCTCTTTGAGTTCTTTGGTGAAAGCCATGTCCACATATATATATTTTTTTTTTTAAATAGGCTATTTGTAATGACTAGGTTGTTTTCCCAGCAAAACTGGAGAAGAGTTTCACCTCTTTTGTTTTTTCAAAACAATATTTTTTCTTCACCCGCTGATTGTTGCCCAACACGAACGTTAAAATCACCTACTACAATAAGGTGTTTATTACACTGTGTTGTTGCTTGTTGGAGTCGGTTCTAGAATTTATTGATTTCTTGGTCGTTTGCGTCGATAGTGGGTGCGTGGACTTGGATAATTGAAACTGGTATTTTATCGAAGTTGAAGTTCAGAATACATATTCGTTCCGATATTTCAATAAAATTTTCTACGTTTAATTTGTGTTTTTTTTAGTAGTAAACCAACACCAATTTGGCCTTTTGTTTCACTAAAAGAGCAGAGAATGTGATCATCATCTTCGGAAATACTGTATCCTGTCCTTCTTGTTTCTACAAGGCCTATAATGTCAATTAAGGTGAGATATGGCTTCTTTGAAGTCTAGTAATCTTTCGTTTGATAGGAGTGATCTCGCGTTGTATGTACAAATATAGTGGTAGGAGTGGAGGGTTTTGGTGACCATCCGTGGTGGGGGCATTTGTATTTGTAGAGAGGTCGCGTTCTGTTATTCATTATTTTGTGAGAGCGTCGAGGTATTTATGTCGACAGGAGAGACGCCTGTGCGTGCATTTTTATTTTTATTTTTTGCTATAAACATCTATAATTTGTGTTCTGAAACTTGATATCTAATCTTTAATAACGTAGCAATAAACTGAAATAAATTAAAATTCCAAAATATTAACACTTTGGAAATAAATCCAAACTGTCGAAGCCACTGAATCTTAACTCATTTCACTCGTACCGTACTCGTCTCGTCTTCGTACTGGAAAACTAAGAGGGCATGTTGTCACAAAAGTTAGCGCAGCTAAGATTTAAAGAGTGTGTAACTAATACTACTTAAAAGTTAGAGCTGCTTTTCTTCCAAGCGACCTAGGTAGTAGGTGCCGGTTAAATTCCACACCTATCCCATAATGCTCAAAGTTTGAATTAGACTACCATATTGTATAAGTACCATAAAACGTTCATAATGACAGCGTCTTCTAAAAGAAATTAAATAATCACATTACTTGATAGACAAGATAATAGAAAAGTAAAAAGTGAGTTTATGTTTTGCAAAGCTATAGAAGTCGCTTGTCAGTTTGCAATTTGGAATAATGTACAGTCGCTCGCGGTTCGGGAGATAGTATTGAAGCGATACTTTAAACAACTATAGTGAGAATATTCCTAATGCCAGTGAAAATAAAATCAAATGCTTCACTAGTTTGATGATATTTTGAGGATCTTGAATCAATTTTAGGGTGGTATTGGAAGTATTTCAGCCTTCCTTCCAATTTCATCACATGACACACTTACGCGTCTAGTAGCGAGCAGCCATACAAAACTATCTACCTTCAACAGGCCTTTGCAAAAATGTCAATTATTATGAACCCTACAAGAACTGTCACTAAACGGATGCATTCCTATTTAGAAAATTAATAAATAAATATTTTTTTATTATTTATTTAATTTATTTATTATTATTATTTATTTTTATTGATTAATTGTTTTACGGATTGAACAAATATTAAGCGGGTAAGAATAATTAACGGAACAGCTCTATTATAATGCTCCTTTAGAATTTAAGAATTTAAGTTTTTTATAATAAAAAATAGTTTATTGTTAAGTAAACGGTGTTATTTATTACAAAAAACTTAGACACGCCTAAAAGTCTAAAATGACAGTTTTATATAGGTATTGACGTTTACTAAACATGTGTTCAACTGTTGTTTAACACCGAAAATATTCAATTTATGTTTAATTTAATAAAACTTTATTCTATATAATTTATTTATTTATTAATTTATTAAAATTAGTGCACAGTATTTTTATTTTCGCAAGAAAAGGTTTGTCATGCTCTCTTTGGAGCACAAATTTAATATGGACTGAAAAACCGAATCGATTGAGGAACAGTGGTTTTATTTCTTTCCTAAAATTTAAATAAAAAATGTTTAATATTTTTAATGCGCATTAAATAGGCATGTTTTTAAGCGTATTGGCTACCATGTGGTAATGTGCGTATTTTATTTACACCACACAAGCTCAAAGTTTGATCAATATTCGATCGAAAACACAAAGTCCCAGTTTGCCATTTTTTAATTAAATCATACTCAAAAAATCAAGTAAGGATGTCAATTTTCAAAAAATCTAAAAAAGGTTTAAATACTTATCGTGAAAACAGTGGCAATTTACAAAACCTAATAGACTACCCATTAATTATCTAACACCCTGTGATAAATACATAATTGGACGTAGTTTAGCGAAAAGGATCCAATTCAACCATTTCACACTTGTAGAATTTGACATAATATTGACAGCAATAAAGTTCAAATTTAAATACATTTTGCTTTGTGGGTTGGATCATTTTCCCTAAACTACGACCAATTAAAACATAGAAAACATCCAAAATACTAACACTCATCACACAAATATTTGCCTATACCGGGATTCGAACCCGGGACGTTAGCTTCGTAAGCAGGGTCACTTAACTACCAAGTAGGCTAACCGTGTCGTCATTGTATGTTTATTGCTATCAATTTCGTGTGACAAGCTGCCCCCTCTCATCTCGCTTCGCATTTTCGCTTTGGGACTATAATCCTGCGCGCGCATCTCTAACTTGCCTGTCGTGATAATCTTATTGATAGATCGCATGGCTGGAAGTCTTATCGTGAAATTATCAGTGGGACATTTTCAAGTGGTCAAAATTTGTAGCAGACATTATTATATTTTTCGCAACATTTATCGTGTGGTGTTAAAGTGATCCGAATTCCAGTTATTGTTCGAAATTCGAACGGGATCACTGAGAATTGAATTGGACGTTCGTCGTGAAAGGGGCAATCATACGGATCTATTTTATTCTAAGTAACAAAGTTGGTATTTCACATTTAATTTATTATTCAACTTAAAACTATCAATCACTTAAAAAATCATACGGTACTAAATTTAACTAAAAATCTACTAGCATTTTCGGTTTTCCTTCGATAATGCATTTCAGGTACCCGTTATTTTTTACCCGATTACTCAAAAAGGAGGGTAAAGTTGTTTAGTGTTTTGTTATTTCGGAGGTTAATATTCTTTTTGGTTGCTAACTCTATTAAGTAGTTTTTTTTTTGTTTATTTTGTCAACCGACTTCAAAAAAGGAGAAGATTCTTGACTGATTTTATTTGTGTCTATTACGAAATATCTTCGCCATTTGTGGACCGATTTTAATAATTATGTTAATTATTGTTAAACAAGTGTGGTCTCATTTAAGTGAGACTAGTTTATATAAAATCATCGGAACTCCTTAATAATTTGGAGTCAGTTTATCGTTTTTTATACATTTATTAGTAATTGTTTCCTCCTATTTCAGGTAAAGAGTCTCCTTTCAATATGGATTTAACAAAAAACTATACCGCCTACAGGAACATTTACTTGGACTTGAGAAGAAGTGCATGTAAGTATTTCTCAGATTTGAGTCTTAGATTTTTTATTCTAACATAAAAAAAACGTCCATTGCGTCCATAAACCAATAAAGGATTACTAGGACAGCACTGCAACGGACGTCTTCCTTGACGACGCTGTTAGCCTTGGCAGTGACCGTGTACGAAGCTAGCGGTCCCGGGTTTGATTCCTGGTACGGGAAAATATTGTGTGTAAAAAAGTGTGAGAGAGTGCGAATAGGTACAGCGTGGGCTTGAGTTCATGTTAAAGGGAGTAAGAGTGTTTTTTTTTTATTTTATTTACGATAATAATTATTTGTGATACAATAATATAAGACGCGCTTCAGAAACCTGCGAGAGGTTTATATGTGCACGAATGATATCGCCTTACTCACAACCCAATACTAAATAATATATAATGTTATCTTAATACTTTGAATTACAGATGCAGAAACGGACAACTTGCCTTTAATGTCAAGTCCCGAGGCGGTGGTGATGATACTGGCGGCGTACTTGGCATTTGTGTTACAAATTGGCCCAGCCTTCATGAGGAAACGCGAACCGCTCAGTTTGAAGAACACGATGATGGTCTACAATGCCGTGCAAGTCATAATCTCTGTGTATCTAGTGCAAAGGGTAAGCATTTATTGAAAAATGAAAAAAGCCGGTCAAGTGCGAGTCGGACTCGCGCACCGAGGGTTCCACACAAATTTGTAGTCATGTAAATAGTTCGTAAATCACGGGAATACAATATAAACAAAGTCCTGTACAAACTGACACGCAATAAGTATGCACTTTAGTACTTAGTGAGTGTCAGCTTATACTAAATAAAAATAAATAAATAATAAATATCAGGGGACAATCTCACACCAATTGACCTAGTCCCAAACTAAGCTCTAGGCTTGTACTATGGGTACTAGACAACGATAAACATACTTATATAGAGAAATACATACTTAAATATATAGAAAACATCCATGACTCAGGAACAAATACTCGCGCTCATCACACAAATATTTGTCCATACCGGGATTCGAACCCAGGACCGCTAGCTCATTACTGGGCTCATTTTTTATGTGATGTAACTACAAATTAACGGTTTTCGGACTTTTTCCTTTACTTGTGCTATAAGACAGCTTCTTGCAAACTTTAATGATTCTAAGTCAACGGGAAGTACCCTATAGGTTTTGATTCTCTTGAGATTCTCTTCAATATGCGGCATAAACGGCCGTATCTTTTGATTGCGTTGACTTAGATGTTTGATTTTTTCACTGATCCAAGGGACTGCAGACTTATGTATTTGATATTAATTTCAACCTTAAACCTCTACGCGTTTCTGAGAAAAAGGTTCTTGACAGACACACAGACAGACAGACGGACAACAAAGTGATTTTATAAGGGTTCCGTTTTTTTCTTTGAGGTACGGAACCCTAAAAATGAAAAATGTTTATTGTACAACTAAACTGAACAAAAATAGCGACTTTGGGCCCTGAGCTAGGGGTCCCTGTGTTCAAGGGCCCAGTGCAGCAACAAGCAGAGGTTATTGTAGTCAGTGATCATACAGAGCAGTTTACTGATACGCAGTAATGCCAGTAATACACTAATTCAAGTGCAAAACACATTATTACATGAATGAACGAAAGTATACATATTAGGGAGAATTTACTATACTTAATGTTATGCTGTGTGTGTGCGTGTATGCTCTTGTTAGGTTTTGTTTTATTGATTTTTTCCAAAAGGTTTTTAAAACCAAAATACAAATGAATGGGCTAAATCGATGTTCAAATCTTGTGTTGTATTTTTGAGTTTTCCATCTATTCCGGCGTCTCGTCTCAGCGTCGAAGTTTTTATCGTGAGCTTTACAGTAGCTTAATATTTTTTTTCTTAAGGAAAAGTTGACACATTTGCTTCCCTATGCAGTTCTTTCGTACTGTAACGGTACAGTTTTCGCAGTGCGACCTTTAGGAGAGCACGCGTTCTTTTCAATCTAATCAAATGAGATTTTGCAGCTCCTCCCCAAACAGAACTGCTATATCTCAGTATTGACTCGCATAAAGCAACGTACACCGACCTAAACAGTTTACGATAAGCAACTTTCCTCAGTGTTTGAAATACGAACATGAGCGGACGCGACATTTAACCTTTTCAACGCCATGTCAAATAAAAACTAGAGCTAATGTCAACCTTAATTCATACATACTCAGGTTTATTTTGCGTTGTCAACCATGACGGATATACCGTCAATGGCGTTGAAAAGGTTAAGTGAATTGGTGTACGTGTAGATGCCTGGACAAGTTTGTATCGAGAATCTATAAATGCCTAATAAAGTAATATTATTAGTTTATTATTAATAGTTAAAAGCAAAGCGTTAGATTCTTTCAAAAAATGTTTGCACTTGGTCACCTTAAAATGCTATCTTATATATATAATAACTCCGTAATTTTGCAAAAGGTTATCATCCGACTCGTAGCATTTGTAAGGCCCGATTCGCACGAGCGCTTTTTAACGCTCAACGCTTGCGTTCCGCGATCCTATTGGTGGGATTCTCAAGGTCAACGAATGGGATCGCAGAACATAGGCGTTGAGCGTTAAAAAAGCGCTCGTGCGAATCGAGCCTAACCATCGAGAGACGGGATTTGGGGCCATTTTGGTAACTAGCACTCCGTTAAGACATTAGCTCGTAACAAAACGCATCTAAGGTAGGTAATCCATTGCATCGATGGCTACGAATATTCTGTGTTAGTACAGTAAACGATTTTTAAAGCGACATAAAGTAGTGCAGCAATCTTCCAGACGGGGAACCTGTTCGTTATCGCACAGTGCGGGCTTAAGATGCATACACAAGTTAAAATTTAACAGGTGCTATGGAAATGAATACATGTCATTTATTCCATATTCTAACGTAAGGTTTAACGCTTAAGGTTTAATATAAAAGTGTCCCGTCTTGATAAAATCCATATAAAAATGTGAAAATCGCAATAGTCGCTTAGTAATAAAAGGTAATAAACGTCAGGAAGAGACACTTTTATTTTAAACCTTAATCGTTAAGTCTTACGTTAAAATATGGAATCTCGTCCATGCATGTTAGGGGCCTGTGTGGCGCCTATGTCGTCGGCAACAGTGTTACAGTTCTGTCAACACGACTGCACTTAAGATCGGAATTAAACAATGTCATGCCCGTAGAGGGAATACTGCACTGGGGTAAAAATATATAGTAAATAACAAGTTTACAGCGTAATACTATTTTAATAAATTCTCTTATTTTTTACATGCTATAGATAATAATATGTTTATGTTATATTTATTACTTAAAAAATAAACGCCAAAATATAGTTTATAAGTACATAATTTGCTGTTTGAATGTTGTGTATGTGTGTGTAGTAGTGCATTGTAGTTTATAATATAATTATGGGCCTGTACACAAAACTGCGATGCGACGTCGCATCGCAAAAATCTACGACGCAAATGTATTGAAATGTATAATAAAATGTGCAGAAAGCTCGTAGATTTTTGCGATGCGACGTCGCATCGCAGTTTTGTGTACTGGCTCTACAGCAGTCATTACTCACAATAGTAATTGTGGGTTACGTCGGCATCGTACTGAGTGGGTCCCTTATTGACGCAACGGCACTGCTAAAAGTTTGTTTTATGTTTTAATTATTTGTGTACTTACTGTAAACCGTGTCGTTTTTTGTGTCAATAAAACTATTTTCTTCTTCTTCTTCTTCTTCTAATTAGGTAACAAATATGACTTATATAATAGTTTGTAGTGGACCGTAATGCAAGATTCGAGCAAATAACAGGTTGCAAATTATACAAAAGTAGAAATCTATCTATACCCACAGCCATACGGCAGTAAGTGTTGTTAAGATTTAAAAGAATTTAAGTTTGTTAACATCAATGTTTGGTATCAATATTTTTCACCCAGACGTGCTGCATGCCTTTAGATTTCTGCCCTGCTAAGGTAAAAGGCAGTTTTATACACTAAACTACTGTAGCAATTGTAACCTTATTCCCCAGTAATGAAGTTGCAATTGTTACAGTAGTTTTGTATAAAAAACTGCCTTTTACCTTAGCAGGGCAGATTTCCGAATACACTCACCCGTGTCTAACCCAAACGATCTAGTAGCCGATTTCTTTGGACCTCATCCTTGTGGCCGCGTGTGGGGTTTTGGTTTCTTTATATAAGTGCTCATATATCTGGGACTTTCTGCTGTCAGCTATGCCGAGGTTGATCAGTTCAGCTCATCACTCGCGTGGTCCTTGCGGCCTGCGCGTCGCCGTGAGGAAGCTGTCCCGGGTGCCCGGGGTGGCGAACTTGACGAGTACTTATTTATTTATTTATTTATTTTTATTTATTTAAAAAAGGTACATGCGTTATATTATAAATAAATGCTCGCCAAACTGTTACCCAGTTTGTTGGCGAGTGATGCTGACTGATCGAGGTCGAGGGTTGATAGGGTTCAGTTTAGCAATACGGGTGCACTGGACTATTTCTTGTTTTAGTAGCGGGTGGCCTATCGTCGTTCCAAGCTGCTGAACATATCGTATGACGTTTTCACCTTTATTTTCTGGCAACTGTATCTCCACATTACCAGCGCAGGTGAGCTGTCCGAGCTGATTGAGTCTGTTGGTGAGCTCGATGACTGCCGATTTAAGCTGTTCGTTCTCGTCAGTTAAAGCCCGTACCTGGGGTTGGACGTCAATAACAGCGTTTTTGAAATCCTTGTACTGGTCATTCATGAAAGTCAAGGACGACTCGATATCAGCAATTTTCTGTTTCATTTCTCGAAACTCAGCTGTTATGTAGACCTTAATTGTAGCCGTCATGGATTCACTGACGGCGTTGCGTATTTCCCTGCGCACGATGTCGGTCAGGTCACCCTGGGAAAGTCTGATGTTGCTGGCTGGATGGTCCCCTACGTTCCGTCTACATTGGGTTACATTGTTCGTTGGGCTTTCTTCTTTACGCACCGGAGTATTTTTATTGTCACCTTTAAGCCAGTTGCTGTGGCAGCAGGGACATGTCCAAGTTGCCTTGTAGGATTCATTTATGTACTGTAAATTGATACCTATGCATACGCCGTAATAATCTTGCTTACATCGAGTGCATTTTAACGCTTCGGCAGTGTTTATTCCTTTTAAGCAAGCTGCGCAAGTTGTAATCATTCCTTGGTTCTTATTTTGCTTTCAAAATTTAGTTTTTGTACAATAGGTAGGTAGAAAAGAATATAACTTTTTCAAGGTACGGTAGGTTGTAAACAAGGCAAAAAGACAGGTCGTCTCTTTTGATCCTCAGTATCGTGCCGCGCTGGGGCCGGGGGTTTCCGAGCGTTGCCGATCAGTTCGTGCAAGTGAGAGGCAAATTATTACGCGCTTTTCACTTGAAAATTCTACTCGCGGGGCAAAAACTACGCACGCTATAATGGCACTTATTTTTAGCTAGCTAATTGGTAATTAGGCGTAACAGTTTGGCACATAAACTTGTATAGACCGAAACCACGTCCACTCTCTGTACGATCCGCGGCGAGAATCCGATTTATTACAACGCTATCAGCCATTTCTCGCAAACAACCGAAGTAGGACGTAAAGGTTCTTTTCCACCGGTGAGGCGAGGCAAGACGAGAGTTAAAATCGCGCCGACTTATTTCCACCATAAAATTCCAAAAATTCCGCGGGCCGGCGCGAGCCCGCGCGGGCACGCGCGATACCGCATGATCTAGACATGCTCGTGTGTCCGGACAAGTTTTATGAAAATGTATGAAATATTAGCTTTATTCAGTTGTTTAATTTGGTAACACATAACATACGAATTGAAATATAATAATATCGTGCGGTGGTATGCAACTCTCGGTGCACGAAACTGACTCGCACTTGACCGTTTTCTCTGTTACATTTTCATTTCATTTCATTATTGGTTAGAAAAACCCTAATAGTGCGTGGCCCGACATAAATTCGACCGGTTTAAATTTTGTATATTTCCCATGGAATCCGAAATGGCCGGAACTTGCTCGGTTTTTTAATCTTTATTTGTAACAAAAACCAAAGTATCACGATTTCAGGCTGTCTCGCGCGAGCCCGCGCAGGTGGTTCAGGTGCATTTCCACCGGTGAGGCGAGGCGAGGCAAGGTAAGGCGGGAAATTGCGATGCTTTTGTTTTCGTTGCAGAGTTAATAAACACTCTATGTTTTAGTAATACGGTGCAATATTACAACAACAAATATTTCAAATTTCGTCTCGCCCATCCAGACTATTCCCTCCTCGCCTCGCCTCGCCAGTGGAAAAGCACCTTAAGGCTGAATTCTCGTTTGCGATCCAGAACATCGTATGTCCTAAAGTCAAATGCCATAACACTTTTGATCTAAACATTTTTGACATATTATTCATATGCCATAATGATCATTCGCCATAATGTTATTATGTCCTAATGGTCATAAGCCATAATATAACATTACCTAGTGCTCTAGGTAATGTAATATTATGGCTTAGACTAATGGTTAGAGCGTTGGCCTACTACGCCAAGACTGTGGGTTCAAACCCCAGCTATGAACCGTTTTTCTTCTTTTTTTTTGGGTAAAGCTTTTTTTTATTGTTTTTGTATAGAAATCGATGAAAATTCGGTTCAGTATGAGTTCCATGTGCGTATACTCCCTTTTTACTTTGGAAGGCTGTATATGCATCTTGATGTTTCGGATTTAGAAAAATATAATAGAATAGAAAATATTTATTTAACGCTCACACAGTATACAGATAACAAATAAAAAGAACAGTACAATAAAATATAAAAAGCCTTGAAAAGGGCCCCTACTCAGCCCTGTGCTATTTACCAGTGGATTAATTGTGAAATGTTCAGTTTTTCAGAAACATATTCCTCGAATGGGGTATCACGCCGAGCAAATGCTATATGAACGAGGACAGTTCAAGAAATGAGGTAACTTACTATTCTTTACTTACATATAAATCATGCTGTAAAATCGGGGCTTAAGTACCTACACTTAAAAAAAAAATCATTAAAATTTAAATTTGAAGATTTAAATTTTCTATTTAAGCAGTGAACAAATTTATTTTTTTAAGTTCACGTAGTTTTTCCTCTTAACCCATGAAATATTGCTCCACAAAAAGTAATTTCGGTGTGGATGCACCAAAGCAGTTAACTATACGGCCTTATACTGCTCTGCGGAATAAATAACGCAGCGCAGTAAGCGTAAATCGGCCACTTCAGACTGAGATCCAACTTTGAACAACTGGCAATCTGTATGAGATCAAGATATGGTGGCCGTGGTACACTTAGTGCCCTCGAAATTCTGGAGGGCAGCATATGTAACATCTTACCGATGAAACTATTAAGGTCTCTGTCCACTACACCGGATCATATTATGACCGTAATAGGAACGTGTCAGACAAAAAAATTATTCCCGTGAACGTTTGTACCTGATGTGCCGTTCAAATAGTTACTGTGCCAAAGATTTAAATTTAAAAAAAATTGAATTCAAATTTTACTCAATTTCCCTTTTTCTTATTTCCAGGTAATTTTCGGTATCTGGCTATACTTAGCCGGTAAAGTTTCCGAACTCTTAGACACTGTGTTCTTCGTGCTTCGAAAGAAAGACAGCCAAGTGACCTTCCTCCATCTGTACCACCATTCCGTAATGGTAGCCGGTACTTGGGCGGTGCTGAAGTACTGGCCGACCCACACCGTTATCTTCATTGGCTTCCTGAACTCTCTCGTCCACGTGTTTATGTACACGTATTATGGACTAGCTGGGTTAGGTCCGAAGGTGGCCAAGTATCTCACGTGGAAGAAATACATGACGGTTTTTCAATTGGTAAGTTTTTTTTTGTTTATAACGCCATTTGTTTGGTGTAAAATGACAAGTTTGTGCGCGTTTGTTCCGCGGGGTGGTGAAAATTGGAGGGAGGGACGCCACCGTATTAGCAGTCACCCTGCGTACGAATCTATCCAGTCCCGGGTACAATAGGTACCCCGAATGGACAAATATTTTGTGTGACGTGCACATGATGATCACGATGTTTTTTCTATCTATTTTAGGCCCCAACTAAGTATAAAATAGCACATTTTAAAAACTAATGTATTGGTAAGCTAATGTAAATTTATTATAAGAGGTTTTTGAATGACAAATTTTAAAAAGAAAACTATGGTTATCTCCAATTCTCACTTACAAATCGATTGTTACGGTGCGTAATTATTTGAGCGAGAAGTGACCGTAGCAAAAGCCGATAGTACACGATTCAATGAAATCGATTCAATGCGGTTGAAACGCGAAAGTAAAAATACTCGTGTTGGGCATTGTGTTGAGCAAACTAAACTGGGTCAAATTCAACAATACACGATTTTTTGCCAATTGCGGTAGCAAAAGGGAAAATATATTCACCGCAACTCTTTTAGAAATGTGTCACTAAAATTGGAATTTACCATAATATTTTAACCGACTTTCAAATAGGAGGAGGTTGTCAATACTGTATTTTCTTTGCAATGTATGCTTAGTGGAAAACATATTAGGCTTTTATCAGTCCCTTCTAATAATAGAAATAGAAATATTTATTCGACGTTCACAAGAAAAAAAACAAAACAAAGATTACAGATTATAAAAGAATGGCAACACACACAGATACCAAAGTTAAACAGTAACGGTGCAGTAACACCGTTTTCTATTTCTAATCTTTTTTTATTTGATTACCGCCACACAAAAACTTAAAATAGTATGGTTATCCAATCCTTAAAAAATAACATTTTACATAAACTGCTAGATTAAATACAAGATGAATGAAATATAAAAAAAGCAAAGCGCTCCAGGCGTTCTCTGGCAGGACCCCGACCTTAATGCCAGTTGAGCATTGATGTTTAACGAAGCGATTAGCCTAGTTGGTAGTGAGCCTGCCTACGAAGCTGGCGGTCCTGGATTCGATTTCCAGAAAGTGCAAATATTTGTCATGAGCTCGATTTTTTTTTATTAATTTTTGGGTGTTGTTGTATCCATTATACAATTCAATAGCTTAATTTCGGACAAGGTCAATTTGAGTATGATTTCCCCATAATATTTATTTATTATGTAATTATTCGTATTTTTCAGGTCCAGTTTGTGCTAGTCATCGCACAGTACATAGTAGTAGTGAACGTATCGGACTGCCCCCCTTCAACAGGGTTCGCGTCTTTCATCACCTGCAACACCGGCTTCTTTTTTCTTCTCTTCTGGAACTTCTACAAAAGATCTTATAAGAAGGAGAAGAAGAATTGAGAACAAAATAGTCATTAAAAATAAACTAAATAAATTAATGGTTTGGAAATTAGTAATGTGGCCTATCTGAAATAAACTAGTATTGTACACGACGTCTACATTTGATCTGCCAACCAGCTGCAAAATTGCAGTTTGGATGCAGTTATGCAAACAGCGCAAAAATTTCATCCGATTTGCAAATTTGCAGCTGGCTCGCAGTTCAAATGCAGTTCGTCTGTAATAGTCCTTACTTGGGTACTTTGGCTGTTGTAACTATGTAGGTATAGGTATTCATTCGATTAGAAGAGTCATAATATGAAATACGACTTACCCAAAACGTATAGGGTAAGTCGTATTTCAAATTATGACCCTTCTAATCGAATGAAACTTTAGCGGAAGTTAATTGGCTGTTTTAACCGATTGACCAAGAAAGGGGACCTGGTTTTTCGGATGTATATATATGTATGTGTATCCATGTTTCTTCGTGACCTGACTAAATAGCTCGATGGGTTTTATGAGGTTTTGTTGGATAAGATCAGGAGTGTCATAACATAACCTTTGATCATCAAATTTTGAAGATGAAGAGGTTTTACCTGCCTGCCTGTATAATCCTATATAATCTCGCCCGGCAATCACAACTTGACCCGCGCGCTAATACATATCATGCGGGGTTAGGTAACCTATAGGTAACCTATAGGTTATTGGACAGGTATAGTTAGGTTTTCCGGTGAAGTGTTGCCAGAATGTACATTTAATAGCGACTAGGAAAATTAAATGTCGATCTTTCTTCATCGAATCAGTGCATATTTGATGAAGACAATACTTATAAATAGGGAACTTTTTAAATATTTCGAGTAGTATTTCATTTTATGGAGGACATTATATGTATAGTTTCATAGTTTTACGTGTAAATTATGTTTTACGTAAGTGAAATAAAGGTGTGATATAAAACGTGGTGTACTTTTATAAATAAATCAAAGTATTGTTAAATCTCAAAGATTGTTGTCTCAAACTAATCGAAATAAAATAATAATCAGATCATTCAACCTATTTCCTACCTGCACCCTAACTTTATTTACTAATTTAGCCCTGAAACTAACTTTGCAAAGGTACTAAGTAAAAGAAGCATCGTGTCATAACATTTTTATTTTGAAGATTATAATGAACTCGTCCGCGAAACAATGTCATTATCAGTATTAAATATCAGTTTGAGAAGCCATTAACTATTTCTTATATGTAGTGATAAAATGGAAAGTGTGGAAGTTCGCCGTCGCACCAGAGAATCGCGAACGTTGGTCGGCGCGTCACAAGCAGCAATAGGTAGATAGAGCCCGGCTACGACTTTGCGCGGTTGGCGGCGCGGCAACTGATTTCCTAATACATTACGTGTAATGACAATGAACCGCTGTGCGGTGAGCGTCTCGACCGTGCAATGAAGAGAGAATTCTTTCACCGCCGCTGCCGCCGCTTGAAGTCGACGCCGTTAGCTAGGTGGGAAGACAGTCGGTGGACGGGTAACAGAGTGGTGCCAAGGCGAGGGAAGGGACCAGTTAGTAGACCACCTGCCCGATTGTCAGATGACCTGACGACGGACCGGATAGCTTGTTGTAAGAGAAAGGATCAGACTTATGCCCTGCAGTAAAGTGAGCTACGCTGATTGGATGGATTGATAGAGAATTAAACTAATCGTCCATTAGAAGCTGTAACGATCTGATTCAAATTGTAATTATGTTTGCTAAACAAACTTAACCTCCTGAGGCCTACGTCAAAATTTCGTTCGTTCGAAACAGAATCTTATGTCAGTCAACAAAAGTTAAAAGTCATTTTGACAATTGTCCTTTATGTAAGACTTTAGGCCTCAGGAGGATATATTAATGGGAATACAATGATTAACACATTTAGAAGGTAATAAATATCCACCATAATTTCGTCAAGGTAAATAACAATAAATCCACGATTTAGGCGATCTACCGCTTATTTTGTCTGGAACAATTCTTCGATTTCATTGGCCGTTTTAACGTTCGCAAAGTGCAATTTCTTTAGCTTATAGTCAGAATAAAATGGTATTTGTTTGTCTCTATCACGCAAATCAGTTATCCGGACAGTGTAAATCTATTTAAAATAACTTTTCTCTACCAACGTGAAAAAATGCTAAAGCAGAGCCCTTAGCCAAGATGCCCATCGCTAACTAGCGATTCTATTCGTTTGGTTTTTAAACCAATTGCGTCACTGGTAGATCACGTCATACGGAGAGTCACGTGATCTACCAGTGACGCGATTGGTGTAAAACGAAACGAATAGAAACGCTAGTTAGCGTAATGCATCTTGGCTAAGGGCCGAGTCCCATTATCGGTTTTACTAATCGCAAGTCTTAATACCTTAATCTAATGGCAGAGAGTCATATATCTCGCTTTGGAAGAATTGAACGTGTATACCTACTTAGTATATTTAAAACTCTATCTAGTTTCTTATACTTTATTTAGCATATCGCGGGCTTCATTCTAAAGGGGCGTACATGCAAAAATCGGTTTTTCTTTTTTTTGTCTTATTCGATTCCGCTATTATTGATACACATTCTCTAATTTTATCATAATTTTGTGATGTATATTTTTCGCTAAAATAATGAAAAACTTTAAGGCGTATACCTGGAATAGAAAAATCGCTGTCAAACCAAAAAGACGTACAGCAGTCGTAAAAGCATTTTTTTAGCACAGTTACGCATTATCAACGATCCATATAGACGTATGTACATACGGCTGTATATGTTTAGTGTGATCTATACAATTGTGTCGGGCTATAAAGACGTATGTGCATACGGCTTTAAATTGTAGTGTACTTTATCAAATAAAGTCGCGCTAATGAGACGTATGTGCATACGACCATAATTATCAAGTGTTATCTATGGAAAAATGTCATGATATAAAGGCGTATAACTGTTACTTTTTGATGTTATTTTACGTTTTGTGTTGTTTTATAGAGACATATACGCATGTAACCTTGATTATAATGATATCACAATATTTTTTAGAAAATATTACACACAAAGGTAACAAATTGATAGATGAAAATGGTATTAAAAACGAAAACCAACATTTTTGCGTATACGGCTCTATGGCGTGACGCTCTCGATGTGTTGCTATCCCGTTTTTAACAAGCGCCACAGTCACTCACTTCGCCGTGGTCGGCCGTATAGATTAGTAATAAGTAAATGGTAAGTGATCTAATCAAATATTAATTGTTTATACTTCCAAAATTCGTTTCACTCATCGCTCAATCGCTGTGTTAAATAACTACCTTTTGATTTTGGATTTGAAATTCGCTTTACACTTTATATAGGTTTAAGGTCGGTTCTCATACGGATTGACAGACAGATTGACCAGTGACTTTAGTTTCTTTCTTTTAATTCGCTGCAGTTCTTAGAAATTAGTTCATACCTACCTACTTACAAAATCAGCCATTTATTATGAATGTGACGTTGACCTTTCGGATTCTTGCACCTCAAAATTAAACATCGCACGCGACAGATTTACATCACTCTTAGGGTTCCGTAATAAGGTGCCAACGGGACCTTACGTTGTCTGTCTGTCGGTCCGTCCGTCCTATTTACCTTTAAGGGCCTATATTTATTGAACCATTCTAAGTAGCAGGTTATTTTTTAACTAATATTATGAATAATACACGCGAATGTGGTTTGCCGCCGCTATTATCTTTCTCGCAATATAAAAATGTTGTAACAAATATGATGTTTATAGTTTTTATAATTTTTAACACACTTGGGTATATAACACTTTCTTGCTTGACTGCATAGGTTCATGATTTTGTACTAAATATCAGCTGCATCACGCTTTTTTTTCTGCTTAATCCGTTTGTATGCATATTTTAGGGCCTCAATTGGATCATGAAAATCCGCCACCTTCCTTTGAAGAGCAGAATGAGGCTCCGTACTCTGAACATTCATAGCCATTGAGTGTTTCCCGGTTGGAGATGCTGAGGAAATCACCGCTAATGCATCAACAGGAAATAGTACCTAGTAGCCGAAATGGAAAACGCAGGTTCTAATGCAAATGAAAGTTGTATTGACGACTTGCCATTTTATTAAAATACCTCGCCTCTTTCAGTTTTTGCAGCAACCAATAATTTCGACCAAGAGGCACAGGTTCCTTCGGTTGAATTGGGACAGCCACTTATTCCTCTTTTTACACCATTGTCATCTGTACAGCCACCGGCAAGTAATGCATCACACAGCACCAATGTGTGTTCAGTCTGGTGGTTTGTCTAAAACTGAACCAGACTGAACAAATGACAACCAATTCTGACCAACATGATTCTGTAGCAGACCCAAATTACACACTTTCTGGGGAAGAAACCAAGTCCAGATGTCATTTATTATTTAATAGAATGGCTACTACTTAGTAGTTATGTCAAATACCCATGTTGCACCCTCTCTTTTAAAAGTTGGAAACTCCACGCTCGAAGTTGTTGATCATTATGTTTACCTAGGACAAGTAATTCAGCTAGGTAGATCCAACTTCGAGAAAGAGGTCAATCGCCGAATCCAATTTGGCTGGGCAGCGTTCGGTAAGCTACGGAGCATATTGTCGTCCCGGTTACCGCAGTGACTAGTCAAAAGTCTTTGACCATTGTGTGTTGCCAGTGATGACTTATGGAACAGAGACGTGGTCCTTTATAATGGGCCTCATAAGAAAGCCCAAGGTCACCCAAAGGGCAATAGAAAGGGCTATGCCCGGCGTATCTCTGCGAGATCGAATCAAGAATGAGGAACTCCGCGGGAGAACCAAAATTACCGACATAGCCCAGCGAATTGCGAACCTTGGCAGTGGGCGGGGCACATTGCTCGTAGAACTGATGGCCGTTGGGGCGAAAAGGTTCTAGAATAGCAGCAGCGGACCGGAAGGCGAAGTGTTGGCAGGCCTTCCACAAGGTGGACCAACGATCTGGTGATGATCGCAAGAAGCCGATGGATGAGAGAAGCACAAAACTGGCCGTCGTGGAGATCCTTGGGGAAGGCCTATGATGCAGATTTTTGAAAGATTTTATTTTGTTTTATTGAATAAATTATAGTACATTATGATACGTCTCTTTTTTTTTTACCCAGAGCAAAAATTTCTAGTTTTAAATCCATAACTCCCCTTTCGAACAAATGAGTTTAGTATTATTTTTGTCAAGCCTTATGAGCTAAATAAAACTTAAAAAGAGTGGTATTATAGAGAGAATATTACTTTAGAATTATGATATTTCGATTGCCCAATTATTTAAGAATTATTTTCTATGCAATCGTAGTATATTTTATTATACGACCTCATAATAAAATAATTATATTTTTTATTTTTGTCAAGCCAGAGAGACGTATGAATTTAAAAAAAAATAGAAATAACGGTATCTTACACGATTTTACATTGAAACGTCATCATATTTAAGCTTATGAACTGGATTAGTTTTGAATTAAATTAAATTATCAATTAGGGAAAGTTTCATATTATACGCCTGCAAATCCAATGTATTTTTGAAGAATTTTTTAATTGGTATTTGCATATTAGCGCCGAGCCAAAGAGGCGTAATAACATAATTACAGGTTTCTAAAATAATTAACGTAAAATCAATTATTTCCCGTAAACCAGGAAGTATTTAAAAAGTCATATGCAAATTTATAGCTCAATCGATAAATATACAAAAAAGTTATTAGGTTTTTTGTCTCTCCTGAAAAGTAACGGTTTAGCGTATACGCCCCTTTAGTATGAAGCCCGCGATATATATTTTAATCGTTTCACCAGTCAAGGGACTAGGCTAAATCTTTTGTATCCTCAATGATCGATACATTTTTCATTGTATTTATCATACTTTCTATTAATCTTTGTTGTTTTTTAAAACTATATTATTTTTTCAACGTATAACGGTCGTTCACAGTCAAGAATGTATAAGTGCTTAGAGCTACCATAACTATAAAAATAGAATAACTATAAACATATATATTTACTTCATATCATCCAAGCATGCATCCGTAATTTGATCTTTAGAATTATAATACCAAGGACTATTATCCCTTTTACATAAAAAGGTGCTTATGGCATTGGCCGGTGGTAACAAGGTAGAAAAGCGAAAACTATGGAGTCTAAATAAAATTACATTTTTATCTATATTTTATATATTCGGTTTTAAAGCAGCAGTCTTGCTTGATAAAACGTCATTCAAACTAAAGAAAGTAGCTTGAATATTATATGATAAAATGGTTGAGCAAGTCATATTTAGGTACGTATAAGTATAAACTTAACTAACGTTAGGAATGCGTCTTTTTACACAATATATTATTCGGTTCCATTCGAAACACTGATTCCTAAATTAATACATGTCAAAATATTAGATTTATAAACGCCACACAGCGGGCTTAGCATGCATGCACGAGGTAAAATTTGACTAGGGAAAATAATACATCTATTCCATATTCTAACGTAAGATTTAACGCTTAAGGTTTAAAATAAAAGTGTCTCGTCCTGCATTTTATTAATAAGCGACTATAGCGAATTTCACATTTTTGTAGCGATTTTAATCAAGACGGGACGCTTTTATTTTAAACCTTAAGCATCAAGTCTTACGTTATAATATGGAATCGATGTATTCATTTCCTTAGCACCTGTCAAATTTTAGATCGTGCATGCATGTTAAGCCCGCTATAAGACGTAAGATTGTCATGTTTGACTTGTATAATTTTAAGAATACTAGGTTCGAGTTGTAGTTATTATGAATTAATTGCAAAAGTCATGGCATAATCGAACGCTAAAAGCTTCTACAACATTTACCATTTCCTACCCATTTATTTCCTTCAATCGTTATAAATTAAAAACTCGTCGACAAAAACCCACAACAAACCAGATGTTAGTCAAATAAACATGAGTACGCTAGTTGACAAGGCATCTGGTCTAAAATACATTAGTATATACAATAAAAAAGATAAATGACAAGGAAGACTGAATTATAAGAATATAAACTAAATTTTCTCTTTAATATATTGGAATTAAAATTGTGCCAAGTAAATAATACACTTAATCCCGATTTCATCAAACCGTACGCCCGCCCATCACTTCTTACATTAACAAAAGAACTTAGAAAACAAGCATGTTATAGAAAACTCATATAATAAATATTGTCACCATGTAATTTTTTAAGAAGCTTAATGATGAGAAAGGAAGATTTGTTCCGTCTGTAGGGTTACTAGTTATGGCACCGTTTTGCAATGCTATTTACGGTGAGGGAAAAAGAGTGTGCTAATTAACTTTTGTAGCTCAGTATTTTTCATCCATCGCAAATTGAACTATAATATGCTAACGATTGACATAGTCTAAGCGATATTGTGTTTAATAGGTCGGTTTCAAGATAACCATGTCCCACTCCTAACTCAAGAAATGGAAGGGCGGAAAGGAATGAAACCTAGTGATATTAATAAAAATGAAAAGCTTACATTGCTAGCAATATCGAATATAGTATCCGTATATTAAAATCTTAACACCCTAGGAAGCTCTTTCCCTTTCACTCTTTTATTATTTATCAATCGTTAGAAAGTGACGAGTGTCTGTTCATCAAATTTGGTAGTCGATCCCATGGTAAAATGGCTCCTTTTAAGTTTATTAAATTTTCGACGAGTTATCTACAAAGGATTAACTTTATATATTATGCGTTTCATATCTACACTTATTTCATATTTACATTATATTATGTTAATCTACCACCTTATTTAACTTTCTTTTCATTGCGCCTGTCTTGTATGCCGTTGATCCCGTTTTCTTTTTTTTCAATGTTGACTCCATTTTGATTGACATCACCGTTGGTCGACTCCACGGGTTTCTTGTATGCTTTGTAGTAGAAGTCGTAGAAGAGATAGTAGAAGAAGATGGAGTTAGGAAGAGTGAAAACGACAGACCAGCGGGGGTAGCCACAGTCGTAGAAGAGAAGTTGGAAGGAGTGAAGGAACGTTATGCAGAATTGAACCTGAAACAGAAAAAGTTGGTTAGTATCTATTCTAAAATGTTGGTGTTTCTTTAGGGACTTTTTTTTTTAGGCAACATAATGACAACATCATCACAAGAAATAATTTACATCTGCAATAAGGTTTTGAGATGGCTCCGCCAATGTAGTCCGTAAATGTTACACAAGAGTGTACCAATTTCTTTCGAAGAATAGGAGAGAAAGAAATATTTACAATCATTAAAATTACCAGGATATTTTCTATAGGAGATATTAGATTTGCAAAGGTGTGTAGGTAAACATCTACAAATAGATGATAACCGAGTCCACGGATAGCTGATAAGGAACTTCAGGTTATGTATTGTTATATTTTGTACGTGACAAATGTGAAATTTTAACCTGAAGTTACCTATTTTGTTAGCGGTTTGAATATAGTATATATATAGAATAAATTAGGGAACGGACATTTACCAATACACATAAAGATCGCAACTCTTGATTAGTCGAGTGCCTGGGGGTTTTGACCTCGGACTTTTGTTTCAGTAGTAAATGAAATTCAAAAGTTCAAAATGGAATGTTTAGCAAAATATATATAGGAAACTTTAATTAAGGAGTTCCGGTGGTATTCTCTAGTCTTCATAGCTTTGTAATGCAAATGCTTATGCTCCTTCAAAAGATATGAAAATCGCTGTAAGTATGCCTATAATTTTTGAAGAGTTTCGTTGACTTCTCTAGGATTCCTTGATCAGATCCTGACTTGGTGACAGTGAGACAACCTCTGAAGTGTACCTTTTCAAACTAATGAAAAAAGTTCAAAATCGGTTCACAATTGGCGAAGATGTCAGGAGTGTATGTTACACACAAAAAAAGAAAAGAATTGAGAACCTACTACTTTTTTGAAGTCGGTTGAAAATAATGTACAGCCTAATAAGTATTATAATATTTGAATTGTTGCAATTAATTTTTTTTTGTTTAAATCAGGATCATAACTTTTAATAGTTAACCTTTTTATATAATTATTAGTTATACATGCCATTTTGAATTCTTAAATTTCGTAGACTGCAACTGAAATTCGGGGTTTTCTTGCTTTTAACGCTCTAAATAGGCACTCCACTAGATGATACTATACTTTGCTGACAATCCAATTTAAAACAAAGGCTTTTTCAAAAGTCTCATTAATCCACACGTGTACAGTCGAGTTCATAAATATGTGTACACTTTAGTACCTTGTCACTTTAACCGCTGTGACAATTTCATATGGCAGTTTAAACATGACATTAAATGGACAAGGTACTAAAAAAGACAAAGACAAAGACAAAAGATATTTATTCAGTAAGTAGGCCGCACGGGCACTTTTACACGTCAAAATCTACCAGCGCTTCTCAAGAGGAGACCACTGCTGAGAAGAAGCGCCGCAAGAAACTCAACAGTTAGTCATTTTTTAAATGAAAATATAACACTGTCACTACTTATTGTAGCATTATATAAAACTGTAAAAATAATATTAAATATCTGCGTAGTTTTGCAGGAAAACATGTCAGAATGACTACGAGAAAATTTATATATATATCACACAAAACAGTTTTGACATGTCTTCCTACATAAACCGTGTCCCCTAGACAAGATACAGCGTTTACATGATTTTTATGAGGTATGTACGAGTAGTAGGTAAGCTATTGACCATTAAACATTAGTTAATTTTCTGGTTTAGGCCAAGCATTTTTGTCCGTTAGATAGTCCTCGACCCTATAGTACGCCTTTGACATCAACGACTTTTTCAAGTAATTTTTAAGTGCTGGAAGGGGTAACTCTAAAACTACGTCGGGTAATTTATTATAAAAATGAATGCATTGACCTACAAATGATTTATATACTTTACGGACACGAAACTTTTTTATGGCAATTTTATTTTTATTCCTAGTATTTATATTATGTATATCAGAATTTTTAACGAAAGAGTCTAGGTTCTTAATAACATACATAATATTTTCATAAATATATTGGGATGCTACTGTTAAAATATTAATTTGTTTAAAAAGTTCTCTTAATGAATCAAGGGAATTTAAGTTATATATAGAGCGAATGGCCCTTTTTTGTAACACAAATATAGTTTGTATGTCAGCTGCTTTTCCCCAAACCAGAATACCGTATGACATAACACTATGAAAATAACTATGATAAACTAAGCGAGCTGTCTCAACATTGGTAAGTTGTCTAATTTTCCTAACGGCGTAAGCGGCCTTACTTAATTTGCCTGCCTTACTTAATAAAGTATTATGAACTCGACTGTACGTGATTGCATTAAAACGATGGATTGTTAATACAAAGAAAAGTCTTTATAATGCATTTCTGTAATGATAAGTAAAAAGGACAGAGTGATTAGTAATCTATCTCTCACTTTTACCCACCAAGTTTTATCTCTGGTAAGTATTTATAGATAAATATACTCACCATTTGTAAAGTGGTAATATGTCGTTTCCACGAAAACAGTCTTTGGTATTTCGGACCCATAGCAGCAAACATGTAGTAGGTATACATGATGATGTGAACGAAGGAGTTGATGACTCCAATGAGGGTGCCATGGCCTCCCGGGTAATACTTCGTGGCGCCCCAGGATATCATGGGCATGACGGTGTGGTGGTACATGTGGAGGAAGGTGATCTGCCGATCCTTCTTCCGGATCACGAAGAAGACGGTGTCGAGGAGTTCAGACATCTTCGCTAGGAAGTAGACGTATACTCCTCTTGCAACCTGAAAATATTATATGATAACTTAAAAAAAAAGTTAAAAACAGTGAACCTACTTCCAATTATTAAGGAGTTCCGTTTTTCAAATCGGTCCACAATTGGCGAAGATATTAACATAGTAACACACGAGAAAAGACAATCGAATTGAGAATTTTCTTTCCGCCCAATTAACTTTAGACTTATTTAAATTTTAAATATTAGGGTGGTTTTCAGGGTTTCGTACCTCAAATGAAAAAAACGGAACCGGAAAATGTTATAGGATCACTTTGTCCGAAAACCGAATCATATAAAATTATAGTCCAATATAAACTGACAATCACTAAGTACGAAAGTGCATACTGATTGCGTGTCAGTTTATACTGGACTGGTTTATATGGTTTTCCCGTGATTTACGAATTTACATTTCCGCCTCGCACTTGACCGGCTTTTTAATTTTAAAATTATTATATTAAATTAAGGCGATTTGTTTGAACAGGAATAAAATTTTACATTATTTATGGTATAAAGAATGCAAACGAACACACGCTATATCAGTTGGTAAGAACGATTTGGGGCCCTTAAAGATGGATATTAAACTTACTCTTATTGCTTCGGGAGTGTTGGAGAAGTCGACTGGTTGACATTTCCAACTGTAAGTCCTAAGCCATCCAGCGTCCAAGCCCTGGAATCACAGATTACTTGTTAAGCTATAAGCCAGAGTAAAAGTATCGTAATATTTCATAATGACATGTAATCCTGACAGGGCCCTTAGCCAAGATGCCCATCGATAACTAGCATTTCTATCCGTTTCGTTTTTAAACCAATCGCGTCACTGGTAGATCACGTCATACGAAGAGTCACGTGATCAAACAGTGACGCGATTGGTTTAAAAACGAAACGGATAGAAACGCTAGTTAGCGATCGCTTTTATTTTTGACAGTTGAAGGCAAGTCTGCCTACAAAATGAAAACAATTGTTACACTTTCAAGTCGATCGCGATCGCGAGTACGTTAGGCAATAAGCCTGCAGGCCGACGGAAGTCGTGTTATATAAACTCTATAGTTTATTATATCCACAATTAAAATGCATCTACTACATAACAAGAATAGATTGAATCTATACTAGTAATATAAAGAGAAAAGATTTGATGGTTTTTTGTTTGTACCTTATGGATGCACTCAAAAACTACTTAACTAATTTCAAAAATGTCGTACCTCATGGAACAGCCAGCAGCTGACCAGAACCTGGATAAAATTGTACACCACCAGGGTCTTCTGCAGCTGGAAGGGCTGCCGGTCGGCCATGTACCGGGGGCCCCATTTGCGCACGAACTGCAGGTACAGCCAGATTATGGTGAGCCCCGGGATCGGACTGGATATCAGGAACCAGTCGTTGGTGCGGGGGTCTGGAAAGTAAGAAGGGTAATTAAGTTTATATAAAAGACTAGTTAAAGCGAATCAAAAAGGAGTGTTAAGGGCACAGACTCACAGCCGGCCGGTCTACCCTAGCGAGCCTAACATGCAGCACAAAAAAATAAAGTGACATCACGAATAAAATGTTGCTAGAGTAATTAAATATCATGCTTAGCTTAGAGCCAGTGCGCACTAGCGTTTTTAGCCGTTAGAACCCCGCTCAAAAACGCTAAATGTTCGCAGGCTCTTAATAGATTTGAACGATTTATTTCATTACTCTAGCTATACCGGATAAAATCGCTTAGTAATAAAAGGTAATAAAAGTCTGGACGAGACACTTTTATTTTAAATCTTAAGCGTTAAGTCTTACGTTAGAATATGGAATAGATGTATTAATTTCCCTAGCATCTGTCAAATTTTATCTCGTCCATGTATGCTAAGCTGAAAATCTATCGTATTAGAGCACAAACTATAGTTTATTGTACGATTTCATACCTTTTCCTAATAGATTTTGGACGGCCAATACTGTTAGTCTGTGTTGCTCTTTATGTAGAAGTATGTTGTCTATATATTCAATATATCACGTGACTCTTCGTATCACGTGATATCTACCAGTGACGCGATTGGTTTAAAAACGCATCGAATAGAAACGCTAGTTAGCGTAATGCATCTTGGCTAAGGGCCCGCTCATTTCACTAGATGTCTTACGCCTATCATACGCTTCAAGTTCTTCTTGGTGCCCTTTGATTGTTACTTAAATCCTACACTTAAAATGTCGTGAGCTAAACAATCCCAACTATCACCAATTACGATTGCCAAACAAAGAACCGGTTGAAAGGTTCAATTCACACGGGGACAAATGAACGTGTTTCTTATAAACAATTTGGACATATTTCAGGCATAGTTTACACGAAGTTAGTCTTTCTTATTAGTATAGGTCGCACGAACTTGTGAAGTACTTATACACTTCTACGCTTGTGTGAACAAACATCACCAGTGATCGGAATAGGTAGTGTAATTTGGGGTTAACGACCTTAAACGCTATACTTAATATGGATATACCCCGGGAATCCGGGACTCATGTTGTTGTTGGAGGGTAATATTTTTCAAGATATCAATTGAAATTTAAGGTAAACATTTTAAATAAAGTAGAAATGTTACTATGACATTGCGTTTAGTTTTTATGTTCAGTTAATTCTATAATTTACGCTGTTATTTAATAGTTATTTACAATTTTATACATTTGTTACACTTCTGAAGCAACACGCACGCTTTTTAATCCTTTGTAGGCGGAATCGCGGGTTATTATCCCATATTACGAGTCATATCTATTTACATACATTGGCCCGAAAAATTAAGTATCACACTTTTAAAATTTCATTTTTTTCTAAACTATAGAAGTTAGAGATTTAAAATAAAAAACGTTTTATAGCAAATTTTATCAGCTTTCTTTTCAACTATAACTAAAATAAACAGTAAAATTTTCAACTTAAAAAAAAGATAAAACAATAAAATAGCCATTTTTAGTTATTGCAATTTTAAAAGTGTGATACTTAGTTTTGCGGGCCAGTGTATATTATTATTACGGACCGATGTCCCGGGAAATTGCACTACCTATTCCGACGACGACTTAACATCACAGACACGATTATATAACAGGGCCTCTATTTCTATGACTTAAACCAATTTTTTATCATATTTTTGACGTTGCGGTATTTTTCAATTAAAAGTTGAGATAAACAATAATTAAATTAAACATTATTCATGAACGTAAAATAATTCTATTTTACTTGAAGTAGTTTCACTTTCTGTTAAATTCAAATGTAAGATAAAGCCAAAGCATACTTAGCTATAGTGCGTTTATGAATAACAGGGAAAATGTTTAATCAGAAAGAAGGCTTCCCAAGAGGAGCCACTGCTGATAAGCAAGAAGAAACAGGTATTATTAATGTACGTATTACCAGACAATAAAGGGGATCATAAGTTTTGATGTCAAAAACTTTTGTTGCTGAATGCAATTATTATCTGCTTATAACCGATTTAACGAGACATTAATCAAATTCTACCCTCTCCTTATCTATATAATGTCTAATATCTGTTGTATATTCTATACTTCACGATTGTAAAACAGGTGGTATGTAAAATGTTATGTTTAAAACCTCAAAAAGGCGGCTTGCGATCCAGAAAAATTCACGTGGCTCTTTAGAGGGCAAAAAACTATGTGTATATTTAGGTATGTGTTAAAAATATATAGGCACCTGCTAATTCCACGAACAGATGGTTGTAGGTGCGTGCGAAGGAGTTATTTGAGAGCGACATCTTGCTGGTGGACGCGGCTGAATCTGTCATGAACGGCAACTCCGCATTTTCCGCTGGTCCTCCTATGTGGTAGACTCCTGGAAAATTAAAATTGTAAATATGTATAATAAGTAAATTTTATAAACAACGACCCGACTCCGATAATCAAATATATAGAGCAATTTTTATTCAGTTGTTTTGTCATAAATATCTTTACTTTTTATGAAATCATTATTGGCAGACAGATCAGCATACCTATTATTTGAAACGGAAAACTGAACTCATACTTATACATGTTCGGTACAAAACATCATTGCATAATTCCTACAATTATTATTAATTTATTTGCATTATAAAAATTATAAGGAAAAATCCAAGATCCCATATTACAACCAGTATAAGGATGTTTTATCCACAAGCTTTTATACTTTCTGTTATCAGTTAAAGTTAAAATGTTGCCAATATTTTTTTAACTACGTTCCATTATTAAAATGGTCTCAAATCTATATTATATCTATATTATACATATGTTAGTGTCTTTGTTTATTTGTTTCGTTTTAATGGTTCATCGCTTCAACTGTTTGAGCTTTAATTTGTTAGGTGTATAACTTACATACGTAACATAGGATACTTTTTATTTATAATATATAATTATATTATAGTTCCGTCTGTGACGCGCCTAAAAGTTAAAAAAAATTCACCGAATTTCATTTCTTTGAGTGTTTACTGCATCAAAATTATTTGTTGATTTGTGACCCAGAAATATTTGCTGACTGCAAATAATTCGTACAAAATATGATACGAACATATCGCACCTTTAGAATGAAAGTGACCTAATCCAAAAATGTTTACATTTTGAATTAGGTCTCTATAATAATAATTTGACTCGAATTAGAAAACTTAACATTTTTTATTAGGTCACTTTCATTCTAAAGGTGCGATATGTACCTCGATACCTAATCATTTTATTACATAAACCAACACAAAAGGAATGTCACATGAAACAGCTGTATATTTCATGTAGGTTACATTTGAATTGGTTCGATGTCGGATAACTAAGCCCAAATGAAGGGTACCGTGACAGAATATGTTTAAGTACATTAGAATAACATGGACATGGACATGTCATTTCCCTTCAAATGTTCACATTCTGTTCACATTATGTCTCACTTGGTCATATTTGCCAAATATTGATCTTGCATCTCTTACATTTGACATATTATGTGAAAGAGGCAACTACAATATTTGACAAATATCAGCCAAGTGAAGTGTCAGCATTACATTAAGCGAAAAATACTGCCCTCAAAATTATACGTGAACGAATCGGGTAATGTAAAATTACAGAAAAGGGAGAACTAGATAATTTTTCAGGAAACTAGAAACAATTACTTGCGTTTACGTTACGTTTCTTAAAAAAATTGGATATAGAAACTTTTTTTTTAAATCCATCATCTTCAAATCTCATCTTGAAATCTATACAACCTAATTCCATGTCACAACACCCCGCAAGCTCTTAGCACAACCCTTGACCTTTTCAAACAGCACAAATCAAAATATAACATTACAACAATACCTTCAAACAGGAAGACATACGTGTAGCACAGTAAAAAAACTCGACAAATCACATAATTCACAATTAATTTTAACGATTGATATTTTTAGCACATCCTAAAATAACTGACGTGCATCCGCCGCGATGGGTGAACCGAGACTAAGCTTTTCAGAGGGTGGAAAGTTCCCCCTGGCCGCCATGTTGATGCGGGGTGCAAGGGGGGTACAGTTCAGCTCAATCGCCAAAGCCATGCGTCCACCTACGTTTGAGTAAATAGATGACGAATACAATTGACGTTAAATCTTACATAAGCGCAGTTGCGTGTGTGCATGAATGTTGTTCTGAATTATTCTTGTGTTGGCTTTACTACTTCTCGCAAACACCGCGTTAGTAAATTGATTCACGTATACTGCAGCCTATTTCATTCACCCAATTTATTTGCGCGTTATAGACATTGTATGCAATCCTTGAGGTATGCATAATGATGGATATTTATAGTTATGTTCATTGAGGATAATGCAACTAAAGTGGAGGTGGGCGAGACTTGGCTAGACGAGACGATGGCAGGACAGCAGGACGGCAGGATGGCAGGACAAAAGCAGTTACAGAGTAAGCCCAGCTATGTTATTCTGTTAACACAAACGTCAACCAGTTCTACTCAGTCGATGAATAGCCGGCGAATTTACATCGTCCGTCAAAGTGGGTAAATGACATTCAACTGCCTGCACATTCATTTAGTCGCTGGTTTCACAGACGACCAGCTGTCAAACTAGCGACTAAATGAAAGTGCAGGCAGTTGAATGTCATTTACCCACCTTGACGGACGATGTAAATTCGACGGATATTCATCGACTGAGTAGAACTGAATGACGTTGTTTTAATAGAATAACATAGCAGGTTAGGTCTCAGATCAGTTGGTAGATAATCAGCTCTTTGATCTGATGAAATGTAGAGTCCTTTACCTTGCATTGGGTGGATGTGAGCTGAAATGATGATGTTTTATGATTTGCGGGAGAACTGTTATTAAATTAACAATTTTACAATTAAGCGTAAATATAAGATGTAGCGAAAGGAAATCGTTAAGATAATGCAATGGCATAAATGAAATGAACTGTTATTTTTCTTATAAACTAACTTGTATGTAGGTACCTACTACATTAATAAAGAATGCTCAGTTAATGTAATAGTTAATGCCCGGTTTCTATACAGGGTGAAATAGAAGACATGATCAGAATTAACTTAATCTAGCTCTTTTAATGATTACCTATTGTTTTTTATTAATACAGTAACATTATTTAGCGTTTTATCTTTAATTCTTTACTACGAGCATAGTCACATTACTACGTTGACATTGACGACATCAAGCAATATAGTACGTGGCAAAAGTCAAATTGTAACTCTAGGTATCCTTATCTATCCGCAATTTTGATATAAGAACGATGCCTTACAAGTTTTTCGAACTCTGTTATTAATTTGTGTAAACTTATTTAAGCGAAATAAATAAATAAATAAAAAAAAAAAAAAAAAATGGTAGTTTGTCAGCTTTTGTTTATATTTTGGTGTTTATCTTTTTATTTTCTTCTGGCAAAATACAATTATAAAATTATTTTAATGACTTTTAGTTAGTTACCGATAGGTTTAAGAAAACTTTTTAACCTCTAACCTTTTAACCTTTTCTAAAAAACTTGTGATTGCGTAATTCTGCTCATTTGACCCGTTTCTACTCCCTACGTTTGATCGGGAAGTGGGTAAAAAAATCTAAAATAAACAAAATTTTTGCTCAAAGGTTTTTTTAGGAACAGAACAAAAATTTGTACGAAAAAAAAATACAACTCGGGCTTGACGGAAATTTTTATTTTGCCATAACATTTTTCCTAGTGCTCCGATTTGACTGAAACTCTCGGAGGGTGCTGAAGAGCCAGCTGTGCTGACTCCTCTAATTGATTCCATGGCTAGGTTCCAGTCAAATGAGGTTTTTGTGTCAGAAGGGGCAGGGCTGGAGTCCGATGTCCAAATATCCCAGAAGAGCCCACATACTGATGGGAGGGTAATTTTGCGTGAATTAGTGCATAATGTCGATGGTAACGTGTCTACTAGTAATAGTCAGATGTAAAGTTTAAAAAGCATGACATTATATACAATTTTTTATTTAAAAGTTTGCCTCGGCACAAAACACAAACTCTAAAAAGTAAAAATGTAAGTAGAAATATCGTTGCGTTTACGAGTACACCACCCTAAATTAAGCACTTTTTTCAGGTTAGATACGTATGGAAATATCTCCATCTCATTCCAACGTATTGCGGCGTCCCTGTCGAAAATGCCTAATTTAGGGTGGTGTAATTGCAACGTATACAAAATAAGAAAAATACAAGCTATTAGTGGTTTTTAACAAGTATTTTCACCATCCCATGAACGTGTAAAACACATGACAAGTCAAAACGATTTCGCAATTTGGCTCGCCCATACTGACATAAACAAAACCAATTAGCGAAGACCTCTTATTTGCTTCCACTCTTCATCCAACCACAGCTCATAACGTATGCGAACAAACACATTCAATCTGTTCATTTGCGGTGTATTTTAAGTGTATTAGAATAGAGTATTTGTTTGATTGGCCGGGTGACTGTGACGACCGGCTGTTTGGCCTGAATACCTTGGTTAAAAGACTACCGCGTGGAAAACCTCAGCATTTTGCACAGTGTAAATCTTTAGGTATATATATGTTGCGTATATTTTAACATGTTTAAGATTATATGCGATCACCGCCTTCCATAAACAATCTCCATCAGAGTTCGTTGACGGCCTTTAAAATTTTAAATTAAAACTACCACACATCTCCAGTAGCATTATATATCACATACATTTTATTCCTGTCCTTTTCTATCATATGGCAAAGAAAAGTGATAACTTTAACTGTCAGTTAATTTTTTCTGGGAGATTTGAGAACATTGTCCCTGACAATATTAGTGGTGCGGAAAATGGATAGCCCACCCTTTGTACGGAACCCCAAAAGTATTTGCAAGCATGAACGGACCCCATAAACTGCACCCGTTCACGAGTATAACGCGTATCTCAGCCATCGCCTACCTCAATCATGTTATATAAAGAAGGTAGTAGTTAAGTATGTATATGTCGGAGATAGTCATTAGTATAGGAGCTCAACGAAACCGGAAGGCGACACCAGCGCCCTCTACAGCCTTTGGCAGGGCCATGGTGGTCGCTCTAGAGCGACGGCAGCTCACTTCTACTTGAGATCACGTCAGTGAACACGTTGGAATGGAGCTGTTCTATGTTTCAAGTTACGTTTGTAGGGAGTGAAGAAAGTGCGCATGGGATAGAGCCCCTATGTTCTGTGCGCATCTCCCGAGATTAGGTCAGTTATGCCGCGAGGCAGGAAGAACCATGGGTTGGTGGTGGGACTGGTAGGGCTATACTGTAAGGTTAAGCTTGACATGTTTATTAAAGTCAGTATAGTCTTAATGTATTGAGTTTAATGTCCGTCAAGGAAATAAACCTATCTTCTTCTGTTTTGTGTTCACATTTCTTCGACCCTTAACCAATTAGAGCCCAAGATGTCTGGCCATACCCTGAAGATTCCTCACGCTTCCTACCGCCTCCCGGCGATATGGTATGCTGTATAGCGCAAGTATTTGTTCCTGATATGAGTCTTAGATGTTGTATTTAATTAGGTATAGCTTCGTCCCGCAACTTCGTCCGCGTAAATTTAGCGATTCATCATGCCAAGATAACGGTATTTTTATGGGATAAAAGGTAGCCGATGTGTTAATCCAGGGTATAAGCAATTTCCATTCCAAATATCATCCAAATCCGTAAGGCCGTTTTAATGTTAAGAAGTAACAAACATTCTAACTTACACACACACTTTCACGTCACTTGCTACATAAATATGTAGTATAAAACAAAGTCGCTTCCCGCCGTCTGTCCCTTTGTATGTATGTACGTTTAGATCTTTCAAACTATGCAACGGATTTTAATGCGGTTTTCACTATCAGTTAGGTAATTTTTCACGGAAGGTCTATAATAGTAACGGGAGCGAAGCGAGGGCGGGTCGCTATTATTATTATATTTTTTTATATCAGTATGTTTATCGTTATCTAGTGCACATAGTTCAAGCCTAGAGCTTAAATAGTTTGGGACTAGGTCAATTTGTGGAAAGTTGTTTTCATTTGTGATATTTTTGTTATCGAAGGGCTTTTTGTTTCAAGCGACATTTTTTTGCGATATAAAGTTTTATATATTCGGAATCAGTAAAATTGATTTGTATCTAATATAAATAAAACTCAATAAAGCATAAAAATGTCGTTTGAAACAAATAACCTTTCACCCTTCGTTATGTATCTACTCTGTGGAAGACAACATAATAGAAGTCAAAAGTCAAGATAATCTGCAATTAATACGTATAAGTAGTGGAATCTATTGCCTATAAATTATTTTAATAATTTATACGGTTCAATGCATCTGCTTAATAAATTCTTTACATTATCATAAGTAGGTGATCGTCCAAATTGAAAGGGACCTTATCGCAGCAAGCGGTTACGCCTTTTTTCACACGGCTGTTATACTAATAACAAGACAGTGAAAACTATAACAGGGTAAGCACCCGCCGCCATAATGGCCCTTTCGATTTGGATGACTACATTCATAGAAGGTCGTATTTATGCATTCACGTAGCACTATTACTTATTTAAAGTATTTCCCCCTACACAATAAACCTATTTTAGTTAAATTATGCTTTGTCACTTTCCGTCAATTTCAAGTGTCATCATGAAAGATAAGGCCAAAACATTAGCGGCCGACGCAATATATTGGCGGCTTTCGTCAGTCAATTCTATACATTTTGACAGTTTAATTTCGAACATCGTTTTTGTTACGCGTTATGTATCTTGTCTAGCGCCGCTGGCTGATATATCTGTTACCACACTGCTTATGTTAAAATCGTATTTTCTTAACATAAGTAAGTAAATTTCATAAACGTCAGCGGGCTTAGGATGCATGCACGAGATAAAATTTGACAGGTGCTAGGGTAATGAATGCATCTATTCCATATTCTAACGTAAGACTTAACGCTTGAGGTTTAAAATAAAAGTGTCCTGTCTTGATAAAATAGCTATAAAAATGTAAAAATCGCAATAATCGCATAGTAATAAAAGGTAATAAAAGTCAGTAAGTACTAAGCAAGTAAGTGTTAAGTCTTACGTTAGAATATGGAATAGATATTCATTTCCCTAGCACCCGTCAAGTTTTATCTCGTGCAAGCATGTTAAGCCCGCAGCTAACATTGTTTAAAATCCGCATAATTTTTTTTATTAACTATTTTAACAAAATAGACATACCTAATAATAAATAAATACGAGAATAACGATTTATCATACTATTTATAGTTATAGGAATATCTTAAGTAATTTGCGGTCACCGTGCAACTTAGCCTAGCTCTTACACGTAGGAACTGTGTCGCAAAGACTCGGCTCAAACGTGTAGCCATTGCACAAAACATTAGCAGGCTGACTATACTAACAAAGCGAAGATTTACCCGACAGGACTGTGAGTATAGAGATATCACTTTAAAGGGCACCACAGACTAAAATGATGCTTTTCCACCGGCGAGGCGAGGCGGGAAAATCGCGACGCTTTTGTTATGGTTCCAGTGTTAATAAACACTCCATGTTAGTGTAGGTACGAGTTCAATATTAACAACAAATATTTCAATTCTCGTCTAGCCCATCCAGGCTATTTCCACCGTAGGTGAGCGGGAAATTTTACTATACAAATTTCAATGGAAATTACCGGCGGAAAATGGCCGGTGGAAAAGCACCTTAAGGCGTGTCGCTCACTGGAAAGTCGTGGTGGCGTCGAGGCGGCGGTGTGGTGGCAAAGCGGCGCATCGCTTCTACGTTTTCTATGACATTACATGGAAGTGCGCTCATATTATAAGAGACAAGGCTAAAGCGCCGCGCTGCCGCCTCGACGCCGCCTCGACGCCGCCTCGACTTTTCGTGTGCGACACGCCTAACAGTCCACTGGCCGATCTCGGCCTGTCAATTCTCTTCTCGTACGATTTCATACATTTTCTTTACAGATTTTTGGCCGGCAGGCAGAACGACTACCGGCGGACTGTTAGTCTGTGATGCCCTTTAGGCAGACAGAGGCAGGACAGATAAAAAGTGAAAACTATATTTACTAGATCGTTGAGCGAAATAACATTTTTGTTCACTTGTCGGTAAAAGTTGTCCTAACCAACAGTATGATACGATATCGGAGCAATATGGGCTAAACCCAAGTGTAATAAAAGGCCAGGCGCCCTATCCAAGATGTAATTACGCTTAACGATTTCAGAAAATTTACAAAATGTACGGAATTCCCATATCAAGCGACTGACGCGACTGACACGACTGATCATTAGCTTACGTCAATCCTGCACGTTTTCTTCGATTTCATTCCCCTGGTCGCTTTAAAGTCGAAATTCCTGTAGCTTTGGATGCTATTTTCGGTTATCTTGTAGAGTGCCCTGACTTCTACAAAATATGAAAATGCTATCCTAATCTACAGGAAATTCGACATTAATTCGACCAGGGGAATGAGAGCGGTTGAAACGCTCCAAGAAAAGTTATCATAATGCACCTTGGCTAAGGCCCCTACTGTTTAGGGTTCAAAAGGTGAATTCATGAGATGCCGTCGCATTTAGAAACAACACTATTGACCTAAAACCTAAGTGTAGACTGAGTCGCAGCTAATTTCAAAGATACTCACGTACCTTTAATAACTGAGTAAATGATTTCCAAATATCCTTTTTCTGAATGTTTGAGCGATTGAGTAACTTGTTAATGGAGAGCTAATATTTGTAATAGTATAGCATATTAATTTAAAAAGCGATCCGGAATTGATGATAAAATTTGTTTGAAGAAAGCGTTTTAGATGCCAATTCAAGAGGAGAAATACGGATACGAATTTTTGCTGAGTGTTAGCCAAATTATCTAAGTTAAGGATATCCTTAACTTGGAAAACTGTTACATAACAGTACGGTTTTAAACCTAACATGATATTTTTAACTTATAATATAATAAGCCCAGCCTGAGTCGTGGGTGCTGGCTATGGGCTTTATAAGAAAGCTCATCGTCACAATGAAGAGGGCTGTGCTAGGAATATCTTTGCGTGATCGAATCAGAAATGAGGAGATCCGCACGAAGTCACCGAATTAGCCCTAATAATTGCTAGGCTTAAGTAACAGTGGGCGGGGTACGTCGCTCGTAAAACAGATGGCCGATGTCGCCGAAGAGTTCTCGAGTGGCTTCCGCGTATCGGAAGATGCAGCGTGGGTAGACCTCCAACAAGGTGGACCGACAACGTGGTTAAGGAAGCAAGAAACCAATGGATGCAAGCGGCGCAGGACGCGGCCCTTGTGGCAAACCTTGATGGGGAAGGCCCATGACTAGCAATGGACGTCTTTCGGCTGAAAGACTAAGCTAAGACTGGTGATGACTAAGGTTATACTTGATGAATAAATGTAAACTTTTCTTTATTATGTAGAGAGGATATTAGGTTATTAGACTTAAGTAAAATAATAAATCAAGTCATTTATGACTGTATGAATTTTGTCCGTTGCAAATGTTGTAATCCATTTTTCAACCGCTTTCCGGTGTCCGATTGAGCTGAAAGGTATACCGACGTAAATTCAGTAACCATGCCATAATATGATAACATGGAGCTGGCCTGATGACGCAGTCGGAAGGTGGTTATAGAAACTCGGCAACTTAACCAGATTGCTCCGGCGCGATTGGGCTCGTTGAATTTATCTTGATAAGCAGATGATGACCAGTGATCGGAATAGGTAGAGCTAATTTACCTAAACTCGATGCATGTTCATTCAATGTGTTCCCATCTCACTCACGCATGAATGAACATGCATCCAGTTTAGGTAAATTAGCTCTACCTATTCCGACCACGATGATGACTGTGCAAAAAAGTAGAGTCAGCGAAAAAAAAAAATTTACAGTTATTAATTGGTTCATTTCATAGTAAAATTTTGTTCCGGATCTGAAAGTATATTATCAACTGTTAGTTTAATTTATTCTAACTATTATTAGGTTAGGTACACAACTTTAAAATATAAGTGTATTAGGTTGGGGGCAATTAGAATGTCTTTAAACAATCATAAACATACCACTTAACCATTCAAACGAAACGTTTGCAGCATAAAAGAAACGTCAATCAGAATAAACTACGCTTTCAACCAGTCCATTCAAACCCCCTATTTCCTTTCTCACTCATAGAAGAAAGGGCTGAGACTGAGACCAATTGGCAGGAGACAATGACCAAAAAAGTTGAACTTCGATTTATAGTGCATTGTATTGGTTGGAAGGTCAAACGGTTCTGGATATTCTAATGATCTTGCATGGAATTTTGTCGTTAGTGTGTCAACCTTTATGCTGTTAATGACAAACAGTAATGTGGCTTCAAAAACACCGCTTTATAATGTAGTAAGTACCTTGGAGACCGTGTGTCGTCGCTCGGATCGAAACCGAATGTTCTTCGATTTCTATACAGAAACAAAAAAAGATTTACGCAAAAAAAAAACAAAAAAAAACTAGTCCGTAGCTGGGGCTCGAACCCGCAGCCTTGGCGTAGTAGGCCAACGTTCTAACCATCAGTCTATTCAAACGGCGGCAGCTGCAACAAAATTACGAACTATATTGCGCGGGAAATCTTTTTGGGTCAAAATACTATTATATCGTGAAGAAGACAAACGAGCACGCAGGTTTCCTGGTGGAAAGTGAATGGGTTATGGGTCTCTGATCCCATTTCCCACCAGGTGGTGGTTTTTGATAAACTTTTGGAATCATAACTGCAATGTTAAGGGCCGTATTATGACGGCACGCACACAATCATAGATGACATTAGTCTCGTTCGTTCTATTCGTGCCAGCTTTAGTGAATCTACCTGATACATACATACTTTACTTAAATACATACTTTACTTAAATACATACTTTACTTAAATACATACATTCATACATAAATTGAAAATCATTAAGTACTTTAACTTAATTTGGCCTCGCTCAGTCAAGTAAAAAATACTCGAAGTAGTTAAATATTTAGAACATACTTTTTATGCCAGCATAATAACCGATTTTCTACTAAACAAGTACCAAAAATACAGATTTCTAAAACGGGTACCAACCTCACAGCCATAATTTGCTGTTTTAGGTCAATGACACATCAGCTGGGTATAACCAATTATTCCAACCGCTAAACACAAGACAGAACTGAAACCACAATCGTTTTGTCTGACCACATTCTGCCTAACCCAGAATTGCGACCACATTTGATCGCTTAACACCTTAGCTACAAAAAAAAACATTAAGGGCTCGGCATCTAAAAAAATTAAAAAAAATTGCTAAACGCACCAGTATCATAGGTGATGTTAGCTCAGCATCAATAGCTAAAATAAGAAACAAATAGGTATCTTTAACGTACTCTTATAATATGTACCGTCACACCATGGCATTTTTGAACTTGCTAACATTCTTAATTTAGTCCGGTTGTCAAATCGTACACGATATAATTACTATTGGAATTTGACTTTTGACAACCCGACCGAATTAAGAATGTTAGCAAGTTCAACAATGCCATGGTGTGACTGTACGAGTATGGTATGCGAAAGTTTGTGAGTTTGGATGGATGTGTGAAACGGCTGGACGGATTTAGCACGAAGATAACTGGTTTTTAAAACATAAGGTACCTTTTATACCAAATACAATCAATGTTCCCGTGGAATTTCAAGATTACTAATTCTACGCGGACAACGTTGTGGGCAGAAGAATAGCCTGTGTAACTAAAAAATCTGGTCAGGTGCGAGTCGCACCCACGCACCGAGGGTTCCGCGCATACTTGTAGGTATGTAAATAGTTCGTAAATCAAGGGAATACAATACAAACAAACTAACTGACACGCAATAAGTATGCACTGTCGTACTTAGTGAGTGTCAGTTTATACTGGACCCTTATTTTATGTGAAATAACTACAAATTAACGGTTTTCGGATTTTTTCCTTTACTTGTGATAAGACCTATAAGACATTGCTTCTTGCCAAATTTCATGATTCTAAGACAACGGGAAGTACCCTATAGGCTTTGATTCCCTTGAGTATGCGGCATAAACGGCCGTATCTTTTGATTGCGTTGACTTAGAAGTTTGATTTTTTCACTGATTCAAGGGATTGCAGACCTAAGTATTTTATATTAATTTCAACTTGATATCTTCACGCGTTTCTGAGAAAAAGGGTCTTGACAGACACACAGAAAGACCGACAGACAGACAGATAGACAGACGGACAACAAAGTGATCCTAAACGGGTTCCGTTTTTTTCATTTGAGGTACGGAACCCTAGAAATTGGTTTATGGGTCATACACAGATTTAGGTTCAACATTGTCCCTTCTGTTCCTAAAAGTTAACGACGTGGGAGTGTTTAAATCAAGTAATTTTGATACAGGCCAAAACTACACCAGACTCCCATTACGCGGATATATCCTAACCCGAAAAATTTGGTTTCAAACCCCTTAACTATCTGGAACATTAGAGACAACTTTTGTTTCTGTGACTGTGTATGACCCTTATTGTGCGTTTCTAAATAAGGAGGTTAGACTTTTATCTGTCGTCGGTATTAGTTTGTATTTCTCACACTCATAAATGGATAAAACCCTCGACAAATTATTGGACCTCTACTTTCAGAGCTCATAACTCTTGGGCCGACGCATTTTCTTCAGACCTAGCTGAGAACTCTCGATCAATTCACCTTTCTACAAAAATAAAACTAAATCGAAATCGGTCCATTCACTTAGGAGCAGCCAGCATCAAATAGATAGGAGCAATAAAAATGGCCAAATAAATATATCGCAACTGCACGTTCTTATTCCTATAGTAATAAAGATGTGTTACGATATATTTGGCCCCTTTCGCTGCTCCTATCTATTTGCTGCCACAGACAAATACACAATTACACAGACACACGTTAAACTTATAACACCCCTCATTTTGCGTCGGGGGTTATAAATAGGTAATTTTCTGATCTGATTCTGAAAATCCTTCATAAGTGACATAGGCTGCGGCTGCGGGCGGATCGACATTGCTACCATCATCTAACCTGGCGCCAAGCAGTAGTATTCGCTCTTTTATGCTCCGGTGTAATGGGTTATACAGATTAAGGTAAATATCCGGGCGTTTCAACCGCCGTCATTAGTGTCACCAATATATTGACGAAATCAATGACACTACAGCCACTTCTGATGCTGATAGAAACTACATCCCCGGTTCTGCTTCTGTTTACATCAGGAGTTGCTGGTAGGTGTCATTGATTTCGTCAATATATTGGTGACACTAATGACGGCGGTTAAAACGCCCGGAAAGTCACCCATTAACAGTCCGTCAGCTGATCTACGCCTGTCAATTCATTACATTAGAACACAGACTATTAGTTTCTCGTCCGATTTCATACATATTCTGAATAGATTTTGGGCGGCAGGCCGCCGGACAGACTTCAGCCTGCCGGCGGATGGTTAGTCTGTGGTGCTCTTAAGACAGCGGGTGAAATTACGCGGACAACTTGCATGCAAAAGCTTCATATTGTTATTGTTATATAAACTTTTTGTAGGACACATTCGTTTGGAATAGAAATAAGCGATAATCTTTGTCGAAAAAACATAATTATCATACTTAGTTTAAAAACATGGACAAATAAAACGCTTACATGGTTTGACTGGTCATTTTTTGCTGGAATGTTCGTTACTACGCATTTGTCCATGAACAGAGTTCATATTTACACAATCGGCATGATTTGTGCGTGATCTTACAATATACTCGTTTTTAAAACAAAAGTCGTGCGATGTTCAACCACTCACACACACTCGTATTATGAATTTATGACAAAAGACAGTGGCACAATGTTACTCAGTAAAATATTATAATGTAGGTAGCGTATTCACCAGGTGCCCTAGCCAAGTTGCATTACGCTAACTTATTTTTTTTAAAGGTACATGCGTTATAATATAAACAAATGCTCGCCAAACTGTTACCCAGTTTAGCGAGTTAGTTAGATAATTTCTCCGAAATATTTTTTTTCCGATAGGTAGCGTATTTTCCAATTGCGTTTTTCCCCATGATATTCGACATCAAATAAAATGTATAGGATTGTCGTTAGTTAACGATCAGTTGCGTCAGCCGCTTATGACAATTCCATACATTTTGTCAATTTTCGAAAATCGATAAGTTATCGTAATGCAGTTTGCTAGGATCCCAGAGCCCTTAGCCAAGATGAGATTCTATTCGTTTCATTTTTATAAACCAATCGCGTCACTGGTAGATCACGTGACTCTTCGTATGACGTGATCTACCAGTGACGCGATTGGTTTAAAAACGAAACGGATAGAAACGCTAGTTAGCGATGGGCATCTTGGCTAAGGGCCCAGGGGCCCTAGCCAATATACATGACGCTAAGGCTCGGACTCTATGCATCCGGAATCGGTCCGGGTAAATGGTAAAAATTAAAAACCGGGCAAGAGCATGTCGGACCATGCTCAGTGTAGGGTTCCGTCGCCATTACTACAAATACAAATAAAGTTGTATCCTTTCATTTGGGCGACAGACGTTTCCAAACTGATTAATTTCCCAAACGTATCATTGGGCCAACTGTTTTTTTTTCCGAAACTGTAAATATTTCAGGATTTATTTCAGGACCATCGTGTAGAACCCTATAGGTTAGGTTAGTTTTATAAAAATCCTGAAATATTTACAGTTTCAGAAAAAAAGCGGTTTGCCAAATGATACGTTTGGAAAACGTTTTTTGCCCATTCATTAGTAAACCGAATAAAGTGCATCAGCAAAAGAGGATCGTCATGGCATTTACGTCCTTTTGTTGAGAAGCGCAGTGTTTCGGCAATATCTCAAAAACTGTATATCCGATCATGTTGAAAATAATTTTGGTTGAAAGTATTTATTAAACTTTATCTTTGTAATTTTTTCAAATTTTATTTATTTATTTATTTTATTAGGAGAACAAACAGAGTCAAGACGTACAAAGGAACACTTGTTTTCTAGAAAACCACTTAGGAAACTTCTGGGTTGAGTATTTTTTACTGGGATAGATTTATCTATTATATTGTACATTACCGTATAGAATCGATCAACCGCAGCCTTCGGCTCTAGCTGGTGCAGTTCCATTGTCCAGTCAATTTCGTCAATTTTCTTCAGAATCTCTACATAATCAGTTCTATGAAAGTCGTATTTAGGTATAGGTTTATTGGCAATCAAGTCTACCTCAAAATTAATTTTGAATTCTAGGGGTGGATGATGTCGGTCTATATTAGAAATTTCTACATCCGATGCCGTGACAACGCAGTGTTTATTGTAGAATATTAAATCCAACGTTCTATTATTTTTATTTTTAAATATATTAAGTGTTTTAGTCCTAACATTTGAGATGAATTTATGAGAACGCTGGCACAAGGATTTTGGCTCTTATTAGTCGGTATGAGTTCGCCAGTATCGGACTGAGACCATGTCAAATCGGGTATAATTGTAATCGTCTGCTAAACTAAAATCAGCGTCGCGAATCTTTGTACTAAGCTCTTCTAGTTTACTATAGTAATCTTGATACAATAGTAAATTTGACTTCAGGAAAATATAAACGCCATTTATAAATACTTTTCTGCCCAATATGCTTAATTTTACAAATTTCCTCTATTTGTCTTGGACTCCCAGTCGGTTCTCCGAGTCGCCAGGAGGTCAACTCTGATAGCTATTCAGGACTCAGGACTTTTAGTAATTTTTTTAGTTGTTACACCCATAGATTAAATTTAAGATAGGTATATTAATAAAAATAATTACTATAATAACATGCAACTTTATTGTGGCGATAGGCAAGTTTTTCGCAACATTAATTGTGCGTGACTTATGATTAAAAGTGTAATATTATTATTTAATGAAATGCGAGAAGTTACTAGATGATAAATACACGGATGGATGGATAAATTAAATGACCTTTTCATGCTTAATATGTTGCAACAAAAATGATAAACAACGTTGTAAAATATTACTGTACAAAACCAAATTGTCTAAATAATAATAGGTGCTGTATATTGCGTTTAAAAAGGGTTATAATTACAATACAAGTGTCCCATACAAAGTCCGAATAACGATCTATAATTCACCAGTACTAGGTTATAAAATCCTGGATGACATAATTTTTACATTAAGCATTCAGGCTTACGTTAGAATATGGAATAGATGTATGAACTTCCCTGGCACCTGTAAAATTTTATCTCGTGTATGCATGCTAAGCCCGCTGAGCGACAAACGAGAAAATACATGTGCTAGCCGTACAGAGCGATCGCACGTACTCATATGACTCATGATAAGAAATAATAATAAGCTAAGATCACGGCATGTACCGCACTCTCGCCCAATATTATCGCGGTAACCGTCAAAATTACTAAAAAAATTGTTTTCTCTTCGTCATATAATATTACGTGGACTTTTTATGGTGGGCACTTTCGCTCGGCTCAGTTAATCACATGTTCGTGACATTTGTAAAACATTCATTTTCTCTCAGCTAATATTAAGATTAGGGATGGTTTAGTTTAAAGAGTGGAAAAAAATTGTACAATCGAGCTGGTGATAATGGAGACGGAAGAAGAACTCCTCAGTGACTAGGAGTAGATCCGTCGAGTTTGGACGCAGACTCGTCTTTTTACAGCGAGTTTACCATCAGTGTTAAATGTACAGTCGACAACAAAGCGTCTTAACAATTTAATTTTTAAAAGGCATCAATTTAATGGATCACCAGATTTACTCATAAATAACGTACAAAATAATACCTTTGATCACCAAAAATAGTAACTTACCACCAAAAAAAAACCTAAACCTGACCGACAGAATTCGCTAAGATTTGGTGATCATTTACTTAATCTGATCTACAGGTACAATTTAATTTGGCGGTTGTTTTCTGAATTTGACTCTCAAAGATAATTTTGGTGGTCATTCATTTCATTATATTTGTTGCCTTTTTAAAACTTATTTTACGAAACGGGCGCGTTATGCTACGCTTAATACTTACCACGTCGTAGGAAAATATTTTGCTATATCATTTAATCAAACCTAGGCTCTGATCATGGAATCTAGCCGACTTTTATATCATAGCAGTATCAGCGAAAACGTAGTACAGACGGCGTATTTCTCTTGTATCCTGTTCGTAGTAATAGAAAGTAGAAATAGAAGCGGTTGAAATGTAATTACTTCGCCATGTCGGATACATTACGGCTTGATAAATCTTAATAGATATAATATGTACACAATTATTGTTGTGATATGTTTTTAACTAAGTACTACTTTTTTTTTGACGACGCGTTTAGCCTAGTTGGTAGTGACCCTGCCTACGAAGCTAGCGGTCCCGGGTTCGAATCCCGGTATGGGCAAATATTTGTACCTGAGTCATGGATGTTTTCTATGTATTTAAGTATGTATTTCTCTATCTAAGTAATGTTTATCATTGTCTAGTACCCATAGTACAAGCCTAGAGCTTAGTTTGGGACTAGGTCAATTTGTGTGAGATTGTCCCTGATATTTATTATTTATTTACTCTTAATGACCGAATTAACAAAATAATAATAAAACAAATTTAATGTCAGGTGTTGTAAAGTTATTATATTTAATAGGTTTTTTGTATTGTATTGTATTTAAGACGTTACAGTATTACATATAATAGTTACCAATGATTATAACAAAGGTAAGGCTAAGTTCGATTTGTGACCACCTAATGGTACGGCGGAACATTACTTTTTATGAAATGAAGATTCGTAACGTTTACGAGTCAACTGTTTATAAATCGCTGTTGCTTTCGTCCATTCCGTTTCTTACCATAGCAAGAAACAAAACGATCGTACACATGAGACATTGGAATAAACCTTGATGTTAGAAAAAGAACACAAATTCTTCAAAGCTCAAAATATATTTGCGTTTTATTTAGGTAATTGTATATTATTTTAGAAGCATGGCATAAAGCTATTAAAGAGACATTGTTTCCAAAACAAGACGTGAGCCCTTCTAATGCCAATTCGTTGCGGCACTTTACGCAACTGTTGTTCAACACAAATTAAACAGTTAGTTCCATATAGCTAACCGTACACACGTTATTAACTTAGGTACATGAAACATATTTGTTTTTGGCACTTAATACGCAAGCCTACATCCAATATTGCCTAAGTGGTTACTAGTAAGATGGTCGTATAGCTGCTTCTATTATGTTATCGTTACTGCCAACCACCACCAATAACCACTTGAGTGCTCGCGTTTTATAAAAAGGTGCTATTAAGAGCTCCATAAAAACAAATTTTTATAAAGAATTTCACAGACTTACGATCAAATTTATTTTTAGTTGCTACATTATTTCTGTCTGTATATACAACAAAAAAATCCCATCAATTATACGACTTAACAATCTGAAAATATTAAAAACTAAAATAAGCAATCACACGTTGCATGAAGCACCCAACAGACTAACAACTGAACAGTCCGTCAGCCAAAATTGGCCTGTCATTTCATCGTATTCAGAACATAGACAGTCAGTTTCTCTCAGGCTGACCCCACACTAGCGTCTTTTGAGCTTCGGCGTCCTGCCAGCCTAGTGCATAACGCAATCCCCCCGCCCCGCTACCCGCGGGCGCTGGCAAGAATGCCGACACTCAAAAGACGCTAGTGTTCCAGCATTAAGGTTTCACACATTTCTTCATGGATTTTGGACGACAGGCCGCTTGACAGACTTGGGGCTGCAGGTAAACTACGTATTAGTACGTAGGGCTCTTAAGAATTAGCTATTCTGGCTGGATGCATAAAGCACCAGCGGCCCTAGATAAGATACATAACGCGATTACGATGTTCGAAAACTGTCAAAATGTATAGGATTTACGTATGCTGCCAAACTATAGCGTTGGTCGCCGATGTTAATTCATTTTTAGGGTTCCGTACCCGAAGAGCGCCCAACGGGACCCTATTAATATGCCTACGCTGTCCACCCGTCCGTCTGTCTGTCGGTCTGTCTGTCTGTCTGTCCTAACTATAAAGAGCTGTATCTTTTGAACTATAATAGATAGCGGGTTGATTTTTTTTTTCAGAATGTGTTATTATGGCGGATTTACTAAGAAAAAAAAAGTGAAATAATAATGGGGGTCCCCAGACAAGAAACGTATTTTTATTTTTGTTGTACCTATCGTAAAAAATTGGTATGATTATAGAACAAACCCTATAGAATAACAATAAATACTGAAAACCAGCTAAATGTGTACGGAACCCTCAGTGCGCGAGTCCGACTCGCACTTGCCCGGTTTTCGTAACGTAACGTAAACGGTAACGTTCACCGGATGCAACTTGTCTAGCCCTACAGAGCGGTTAATACAATCGCGTAAGAACTTTGACCACGTTTATACAACGCGATTTAGGCACGGATTTTTCTCAGTAAGATTACGGCATTTTATTTTATCATTTCACTGGGTAACATAAATAGAAGACATACAACATACAAACGCTAACCTAACAATTAAATAAATAATCATGTTTTAGATAGTTAATAACCACAGACTAAATCTTTACATTAACTAAGAAAGTGATCAATATTCTTACCCTTTGGTCAAAATTCGGCTTTATACTACTGAGTATACGTAATATTCTCGATTGGAGTGAGAACTGTTGTCAATTCGTCCGTTAAATCAAGAAATTCAGTTTTATTTTACAAACCATACGATACAATTTTGATTGTACTGGCATTCTTATTTTGCGTGCCTAAACGTCATTCAAAGCTAATTGTAGTTTAGCCTGTCGAAGATGCAATTATGCTACAATGGTATAGCAAAATCATTGACAGGAAAACCGTTGTTAGTAAGTGTCCGCTTAAATTTGACGGTTGTACTAATATTTCAAACGACCATTCATATTAGACCTGTACAACACGCGTCATAAAAGCCATGTAATTACAAGATACTGGCACTGTTGAATTATAAAGCAACCTTCATAATAAGATTAGTTATTAGATCGGTTGCAATAAAAATCTGTTGCATCTTTAAAATATCGTATACTAGTATTTACTGTGTCTCTCTCTGCACCGTTTATTACTGTTTCTTCAGTATTAGCTAAATTTCACGGTATATAATTTACCTACTGAAGTTAACGCACCGGCTTCGTAATGCTACTAATGCCCGGTTCCTACGAGTATATTCAAGCCGCAGATAGACAAGGTTACTCCAAATTCAAATTTGACACATGTTGTATGTGGCAAATGTCAAATTTTAACTCGAGGTATCCTTATCTATCCGCCGTTTGAACATAGGAACCGGGCATAAATAAGTTTTTGTGCTTGTGCGGCCACCTGAATACTATTTACAACTATTTTAAATTTATCGAAATAACTTCCATAATTTCAGACAAAAGGGGACCATTATAGACAGACAGAATCAAAATCATCTTATAAGGGTTCCATTTATAGGGTTCCGTATCCAAAGGGTGCCAACGGAACCCTATTACTAAGCATCCGCTATCTAACCGTCCGACTGTCGATCAGCGGATCGATGAACCGTGATAGGTAACTAGGCAGTTAAAATTTACAGAGTGTGTACCTATTTCTACTGCCGCTTTAACATCATATAATAAATATTTCAAAGTACATAGTGTTAAATTTTGTACGATGGTACGGAACCCTTCGTGTGCGAGTCAGACTCGCACTTGGCCGGTTTTTTTCTGTAAGTAGTAACTACAGAGCCCTAACTTTTCACCGTATCAGTTACATGTAACTTCTCTAAAAACATAAGTCTTTAAAAACCTATTGAAAAGGGTTAAATAGTGACCGGACTCTTGCCACCGACTGACACATTAAATGTACATAAATATTGGCACCAAATAGCTAATTCCTGCACTTCCTCATAATCCTGTTCAGTGACTTATTCTGCCGTCCTAAGCTAAAAGGCAATATCTCAAATTCAATTGCCAAAGCAGATTCAGTCCTCTCCTGTTAGTAATGAGGTAGCAATTCCTACAGCAGTTTTGTCTGAGATATCGCATCTTAGCTTAGCAGGGCAGTATTGAAGAGGGTATTTTTTTTTGTTAAAAAAAATATTTCGCTTATTAATGATATTCCTTAAAAAATAATAACTAAATCACATATACACCACATTAAGAATCAATAGCCTAATACTAATTTCTCACCACCCTTAACAAAATGTCGCTGTCCAAGATGCAGGGCTGTTAATCATTAGCTATGTCCACACCTGTGCGCTTTCATGTTCAACTTGCGCTTTCAAGATTTCAATTCGTCTTACGTCAAGCGCATGCAATACGAGGGTGACACTGAATCTTCAATAAAATCCAATGTTTTGACTTTATCTTCCGCCATTTTATTTGCAAAATGTTGCACGTCGACCCAACGGTGACGGGTCAGCGTGCGCTACGGGTATGCGCTGATATCAAACCACTTTGAGCGCATGCGTTATTGCATGCGCTGTGGTTGCAGAGGCATGCGTCAGAGCAAAGCGCAAGTTGAACATGAAAGCGCACAGGTGTAGACATAGCTATTGAGTTCTCCCGGTACTTCACCATTAGACGCACTTCACCATTGCATTATGATGCGTAAAAGAAGCTTAATATTCTTAATAAAGAAATCTCATCGCTGCCCGTGAATCACTTACGAGAATTCACCAAAAGGTTATTTTACAATGCAAATTCTTAAGGTCTTACGCAGGTAAAACTAAAATCGCTGTATATGTCCCTATAACTTTTGAGGAGTTCCCCCAATTTCTTTAAGATCCCATCATCAGATCCAGACCATTTAATTTTCCAAATCGGTTTATATAAATGACGGAGTTCTGAGGTAACAAACATAAAAAAAAAACGAATTGAGAGAACCTCCCTCTTTTTTTTGAAGTCGGTTTAAAATGGTCTATTGTAACTAAGACGTCTTTTCAGCTCTAAGCTTTGAAAAAACTTGAAAATTCAATAACGCCGCCAACGCCTCTAAATTTCCATAAACAGTTGAATGACCTACATTTTTGGACTGTTATACCTGATCATGGTATATTGAGCGACGTTTTAAACTGGATACTTTCTGAATCGCTGTCTCCATGCATCGTCACTAAGTTCATTGAACTTGATACCTTAAACAGCGGTTTTCGCTACTGGGTAAAATTACCCACAGTACTTGAATTTGAACTTTAAGCTCATATTAATAAGATCATAGCGAATTCCTATCGAGTACCGCCGGGTTAAAAAAGAATATAGTGGCGTGATCAGGAGATATTTATTTTGATTATATTTTATTTATTAAAAGTTATTTATATATCTCCTGGTGAAACCGTTACTTTAGTATCGTAGAAAAAACAAGGAATAACTTTTTATTCTTCATGGATATTTAAAGTAACAATAAATCTTGAAACCTGCCAATGTCAGTTGTTCAGTGAGAATTTTTAACCGTCAACCATCTTCTTCTATCTTCTATATAAAAAGAGACGGCCTGTTTCATGCAAAATTATTAATTCTAAAAAATATACAGGGTGACCTCGAATTGGTAATACAAATTCAAAGTACTACAGAGAGCTTCCCTAAACCAATCGCTTCTACGAGGTCTCACGCTTAATTTTAAAACATAAGTACTTTTTTTTAAGTTTTCTAATTATCCCATTTTTTTTTGCTTAAATTGGTTACCCTACCATTACCTTTAAAATGAAAGAGGTTTAAAGTATTTCAAATGAACACTTTCCTCTTTGGTTCGTTATCTGACACATCATTTATGATAATAGCGTATCTTGATTAGTAAATTGTCACTTGTCTTGTCAAAGAAAGTAAGAATTTTCGTATTTAATTAAGATAGTAATTAAACAAAATGCCCCGAGCTTATCCTTATACGAATATTCAGCGAATGGATATGTTATCTTTTTATTTTACGTCACGAAGTACCGTACGAACTCAAGCATTGTTTCATGAACGACACCCTGACTGCCCAACTCCTACTCGTGTTCTAATAAACTCCATTGTCCAAAACTTAAGAGATTTTGGACAGTTTACTGTCCCAGTGCACGCTCAAGCTCCGGGCCGGCGGCCGCGGTACTCGCAGACGTTTCGGAGACGAATTCTCGATTATTTTAGCAATTTTGTCGTTGGCTGCTGCAAAATCTACACTTGAACATTTTATGGACCGACGAGGCAACATTTACAAGAGTAGGCATGTTCAACGTTCACAATGAACACTGGTGGTCTGATCGTGAAGCAAATCCTCACGTAACTCGCAGGGACTCCTACCAGACACGTTTCTCGGTAAATGTTTGGGCAGGAATACTGAACGACTGTTTGATTGGTCCTCATTTCATTGACGGAAATTTAAATGGACCGAAATATGAAGAATTCCTGAGAAATGTGTTACCGGTATTGCTACGAGAGGTGCCGCAGCAAAATTTGGAGGCTCTGTATTACCAGCAGGATGGGGCACCAGCTCATTTTTCCCTGCGTGTGCGAAGCTACTTGGACCAAGAGTTCCCTGGGAGATGGATTGGACGCTGTGGCCCAGTCGCTTGGGCTCCTAGAAGCCCTGATCTCACACCTCTCGACTTCTTTTTGTGGGGCGAAATAAAAAGGAGAGTGTACGCACGGGAAACAGATACTGTGGGTGAACTTCGCCAAAAGATAGTTGAGGCATTTAATAATGTAAAAACCAATGAATTTGTTCTCCACAGATTGAAAGACAATCATAGGCGACGGGCAGAGTTATGTATCCAAGAAGGCGGGGGTCATTTTGAGCACATTTTAAAAGTTGTTTAAGTTTTACAATTTTGTATTTTGTACTATACGTTATTCAACAATAAATTATTTTTAATAATTCACTCATTATTCAGTTATTCACTTTATCAGATAATTTATTAGGGTACCTACTTAAAACTAAAGGGTTGGATGGATATCAGCACCTAGTTTATTAATAACATCGAGTGATAGATACAGGAATGGAAATTGAGACACATTTTGTTCCTTGTCGCTTTGGCTGGCAGTGCGTCACGTTGAATGTCCACTGTCATTATCTCCGTCGTTGTTGTGACAGAGTACAAAATGGTGCGAGAATCAATTTCCTTGTCTGTACGACAGATATGCATGACGTCATGTAGGTTAACCACACTTGGGATTTTAAATTATTTTTATTATTTTGTTTTGTTAGAAAATTAACGATAATTAAGGAAAGCTAACTTTAACAACTGAGTTAATGCAATACACTATTAGTGATTAACTGAATCATAATCAAGTATTTTGTATTACCAATTCGAGGTCACCCTGTATAAAAATTTAACCTCAAAAAGTAAACCTTTCGGTTCTTTGACCGCGTATTTTGACTAATTATAAGAGTTCTTGTCTCAGATGCTTACTCGACCATACATAATTAAATGCTTTGGTGTAATTTGGTTTAAAAACTGTATTTAAGAACACTATTAGGCTATAAAAACGGTATATCTACTTTTTTCCTAAATGAATCGTTAGTCGCATAAAAAAACGTTATAAGTAATGTAAATATTAAAATAAAATAGTGCATTTAGACAGAGGTTAGAAAAATTTTAATTTAAAAAACCTCGGTCACAAAAATAAAACTCTAATAAGTAAATAAAATAATGTGGCCTTTAAAGCTTAATGTCAGTAATTTTTGAACCAAGCGTAAACAAAAAACAAAACAATAAACACGTTTAATAAATAAACCGTTTGTGCGATTTTGTTACAGCCTGTTTAATATTAATAGTTTAATAAGGTTTAAGACATTTATTCCTCATAAGAATTAACATTCACTTAACATGAGAAAAAATATCGGAGTAATATACAAGTAATATACAATACAAGTTGTATATTTTAAAATTCGGTATTTTGACACTTTGACACTTTTTTTTCCTAAATATGACACTGGCAACGAAGACGAATTAAACGACATCTCGCTTGTCGAAGTCAAGATATCCCCCGGTTGTTGTTTGGATCACTTGTATATAAGTGACGTATGACGTAACATGCAATTAAAAAACTTATAACAAGACAAACTACAGGTAGACTCTGTTCTGTTAATCGTCTCACCTTCACATCGACTGAGACAAAGAATAATCGGCGAATTTACGTCGCCCCTCAAGGTGTGTACATGACATTTGGCTGCCTGCATTTTTATTTAGTCGCTTGTTTCACCGACGAAACTGGCGACTAATTGAAAGTAATATAATTATTATAAAATAATAATCTGCATCTAATTAAAAAATTGTCTCTTAATTCAGGCCTTAAGAGCGGTGTAACCTGACATTGACGTTTCCTGCCAAGACGGTGATAATGTACAATGTAAGCAGTGGGCCTAGAAAAGTGTGAACGAAACTGTTTTTTTGACCAAAAGTAGGTAGTAAGGGCAAATGTATCAAATATTATAACTGTGAAAGTAATTATGTTTGTTTGTTACCTTTTCATGACAAAAAGGCTGAACGGATCTTATTAATAATAATAAAATAAATATCAGGGACAATCTCACACAAATTGACCTAGTCCCAAACTAAGCTCTAGGCTTGTACTATGGGTACCAGGCAACGATATACTTACTTATATAAAGAAATACATACTTAAATATATAGAAAACATCCATGACTCAGGAACAAATACTCGCGCTCATCACACAAATATTTGCCCAAACCGGGATTCGAAGCCGGGACCGCTAGCTTCGTAGGCAGGGTCACTACCAACTAGGCTAACCGCGTCGTTGATATCAAGGAGATGTTGTAACCTGATGAAGGACATGGGACACTTTTTATTCCGAAAATATTGTACGATACCGTACACGTATTTTATAATTTCGTATAAATAATGTGGGTAAACTTTGAATGTGCGGAGTTACTCGTATTTGTATGTTATCCGCCATTATAAAATCACACATTTTGTACCAGACTAGGAAATTTGGAAATACAGTCTAATCTTAAATTTCTGTTCGGTGTTTTCTTATAAATCAAGACCACTGGTAGATCACGTGACCACGATCACGTCACGTGACGTGATCTACCAGTGACGCGATTGGTTTAAAAACGAAACGAATAGAAACGCTAGTTAGCGATGGGCATCTTGGCTAAGGGCCCTGCACCCTGCAAGTAGTTCATGAAATAGGTGGATCGTGTGCAATTGCATGTATGGCATGGCATGGTAATCGATTATGTAACATTTATTTACTTAAACATAATCACAGTATAAATATAGCTAAAGCAGTAAAGAAACTACGAACAAACGATCGAAACGCATCGCACTCACACAGACGCACGTCTCAACGAGCCTATGCGAACATGGCAGTGCTGTCAATGGCGGGTGACGCGTGGAGACGAATGGTTGAGACGTGCGTGTGTCAGTGCGACGTTTCGAACGTTTGTTCGTGGTTTCTTTACTGCTTTAGCTATATTTATACTGTGACATGATAAACAGCATTTTTACAATGCACTTATTTGTCCTTTGACTTTCTATTATTGTATTTATGCAACTGCATCTCATATACATTACAAATGTAGTGCAGAAATCCTTGGGCTTTTACTGATGTTTATTTATTATTTATTTAATTACATAATACAAGGTGGGCCAAAAGAAGTCATCCGATGTTGTTTGACTCTCTTTTTTTGAATTGTTACGCAAAAAAATAGACACGATTATTCCGCGTTCTTGGGGAGTGTATCGCTCCATGGCTTGTTCACTTGTATTTTGCATCTGTCAAGTCCACAAATGTCAAAACAGATTTGACATTGGCGAATTTGCAAAAATGAGAGCATCTTCCAATAGGGTGATTTCTTTTGGCCCACCTTGTATAAAAGCCAATGGCGGACTTAGGCATTCCCTACCCGATAAACCACAGGTCAAACAGAAACAAGTCAAGATCAATGTTTCTATTGTTTCATTATGTTTTTTTTTCCGTTTATCCAATCTCTACATTTACCCAATAAAAGATTCTTCGAGAAACGGTGTTTATATAACGACTAGGATTACCTTTATCGAGAGACCTATTCAACTCGACTCGCTTCGATACCCGCGTTTCAAAACAGAGAAATGCAACCAACATGCGTTAGAAGTGCATGTAGTAATACGAATGGTCCTTGAGCGAATTTCGCAGAGCAGTTGCAACAAGCCCTGGTGCACTCAGTGCATTTGCTGCAAAAGGATTATTGTTAAAGAGTTGAATAAAAAAAAAACCGTCAGCAAGCGTAACAAAAAAGGAAGCTTCAAAAAACCCTGCATGTCTGAAAATGTTGTTATTTACGTCAGTCGCCATGTTTTTGTTTTAATTACGTCATTTTGGCATTTTTAAATTAAAAAAGGTATTTCGCGAGGTTTACTTTTTAAAGGATATTGTTTGTTCTCGACGTTCGTTTTAAAACGTTTCTTTTTTAAATTTCAAATACGAGTATATTAGACGCAGTGAAGTATTGTCATGTTATTGTATCTTAAAAGTACTTAATGTTGTTATATTGTTATAGTTATTCCTACAGTGGACACGCATGTTGTATGTTTTTGTTATTGTCGTAACGGCGACTTAAACTCAACTTGTATTTCTGAGCCTAGAATCTAGCTAGAGTCATCTTTATGGTTATAAAGAAACCAGTTTTAAGACAACATAAAATAAAATAAATAAATAAATATCAGTGGACAAACTCACACAAATTGATTTAGTCCCAAACTAAGCTACTTGTACTATGGGTACTAGACAACGATAAACATACTGATATAGAGAAATATATACTTCAATACATAGAAACCCTTCAACACCTGAGAATACATACTCGCGCTCATATCACATATATTTGCCCATCCGGGGAGTGAAGTTTCCGTGATCCTGATTAACCATTATTAATGTACACCTTCCAGTTAACGAGCGGAAGATCTTCAACCATCATCTCTAGTCATCGGAGGAAATCATTACAATAATCATAATCAAGTCTTCCTGTCTAAACCGCTTCATAAGTATTTTCCTGGTGTACGTCATCCATATATCTAACTCCGTAACCTTTGATTTACCTTAATCTCTATATCTTAAGTAGCACCAGATATTTTCTTAGTATTGTTATACGGTAATAGCTACTAAACCGTATTTGATTGAGGAATCACTGACACGGAAAATACAGTCTTCACCAGTTTCCGAGTCAGGGGTACACTTTATGCTCGTATATTAATGCATAAGCTAGATCTAAGCAACCCTACATGTAAATTTCTGGTAATAAATATTATCTTATCTTATCTTAATACAACTACCTATTTAATAATTAAAATATATATATATGGGAAACCTTACGTAGAAACTGTGTCTTCTTAAACAATTAGCTTAAAACGAGTTCATCGACGAAGATTCACAGGTGGACTCGTGCGGAAATTTTATATGTTCGGACGTATATAACTGCCCTGCTAATGTAAAAGGCAGTATTTTACACAAAAATACTGTAGCAATTGCAACCTTATTACCCAGTAATGAGGTCGCAATTATTACAGTAGTTTTGTGTAGAATACTGCCTTTTACATTAGCAGGGCAGATAATATATCTGGACCTTGGTCGAACTTCGACGCAGCGTTAGAGAATTATTTTTGAAAATCACCCTACAGTAGACATGTTAAGTTATTTTGGATGATACACTGAATTTTTTTTTCCTACAAATATCTAGGTATTTGTAACGACCTTATTAGTAATTCACCGGATTTCTGAAATAATTAAATTCTATAAAGATAAAGTAATAATCCTGTAAAGATAAGTTCAATTCCTACTTTTGTTTGTTATTTTAATATGTTTGTGTTATGCAGCTGTTTTAGTACATGTTTAATATGTTTTTACATGCATTCATAATTTGAATGTAATAATTCTTACGATCGCTATATTATTCGAGTGAGGATTTCTATCATGCAACAAAAAATACTTCGTTAAACATGAAAGTATGAGTAAAATCATGGAGTTTAAAGGTCACATTAAATTATTACGGTCGTCTTTATCTCGATGGATAAATGTGGATAAAGCATTCGTCACTCTCGCACTTACATAATAATAATCCAGCCTATATACGTCCCACTGCTGGGCACAGGCCTCCACTCACAACGTTCCCACGTGGGCCCAGTGCGGATTGGGAACTTCGCACACACCGTCAAATTGCTTTGCAGGTGTACACTTACATACTGGACAAAAAGTGACAGATGTTTTATCTTCGTTTATCCACATGTGTGATGATGTGAAGACAAGTATGAAGTCATAGAAGACGTTCATCTTTATCGCGTCTCGAGACTATCTCCCTAAACAAGGAAGTTATATTATAATGGTTTCAATAAGTTTGTACACGGTATATTATCGGCGCTAGAAGATCCAAATTAGGATGATGAACTAACCCATGCTTCTACACCACTTTGTTAAACCAATTCATTATGATATTCGTCTAGGGACGGGCGGCTTGTAAGTTTCTAAAGTGAAAATTTAACTTAAATTTCTTAAAATTTTATATAAGTTTCTGTAACTTGCTGAAGTTAAATGTTCGTGTAACTTCTGAAAATTTCTATAGTTTTACATGTAAACTACATGTAAATTTTCTATTCCATGTTAAACTACGGTTACCACTTAGCTACAACTCTTAATAGTCGGTGTCGAATTTGTCAATCACAATCTGCTTGACGGGTGTGTCAAGTAACAGAAACGTTACTTGAAATTTAAGTGAAATTTATTTTGTAAAGTTTCTTATAGAAACATTACCATATAATTATGTAACTTGCAAAAGATGTAACATTTCGCCATTAAGGAAACTTTCGAAATGTTTAATAAATTTCCCGTCGCTATATTCGTCACCTGTAGGATCAATTTAACGCTAGTATGGCTTCTTATTAGCTCTGAAAGTAGGGGTTCCAAATTTGTCGGGGGTTTTTATCTCTCTAATAGTATGTCTTATGAGTTACGCTATAGGGTTCAAAATGTCAAGTGAATAAGAGCGTTTACATCTAACGTAAACAATACAAACGACTTACTGAATATCAGCATCGCCTGTTTTGAATGTCATTTCTTGACATAGAAAGCTGAGTAAAGAAAGGAGAGCGTTTTTGCCTTTAAAATAATTCAACAAAACCTACATAGTTTTAGCCTCCTGAGGCCTAACGTCCTACATATAGGACAATTGTCAAAATAACTTTTAACTTTTGTTGACTGACATAAGATTCTGTTTCGAACTAGCAAAATTTTGTCGTAGGCCTCAGGAAGATGTGCTATGTTGCTAATTAATCATTTTCTTTTAGTTGCTAGAAACTCAAAACTGAATAATATTTTTTTGTCAATAGATTAAAATCAGCATAACATGAATATAAATATGGTTCAACGGTAAAATAATCATATTTAAACGATTACTATAAACTTAACGGAATTTGACCCAGTTTTCTCCAAAGCATAAAATCTGTAGTTATTGAGTCCAAAGGCATTAATTCAACTAAAAGCTTAAACTAACAAGAAAGCATTTTCAACTTACCTTTGTCACCAAAACAAAATACTATCACAATAATAAAACACTCGCGGTAACCGTCTGAAAGATTCAAATTTGGAAATTTAAGTTGTTTGACGCGTCCGGTCCCTTCGGCGGACGGAAGGCGACTGGTGTTTTCTTCGGGAGAGCCTGCGCATGCGACTATGCAACCTCCAGATGGATGACTTATAAGTCTGCCGCATAGTATACTAGCAGTTAAATAAAGCTGGTTCCGTAGATGCGATTATGAGAATTAGTATAGATACTTTCGATTTCTGTAAGTAACATTTTGTATTTTGTATGTATGTATGAGTGAATTAGGATTATTGTAATATTTAATGAATTTATTATATTTTGATATACTTAGTAGTTTTATAATAACAGAGATTCCGGTTCGTTACAATCAAATATCATAATGCCCTTTTTTTACATATTTGACTAAATCTAATTTTGTCTTAGTTCCAAAATGCCTAAATTCTCAAATTGACTTATTTTCAATAAAATAAAATGTCATAATCACATTTACGGGATCCCTTTGTCACCCATAAAGTTGTTGTATCGAATTTTGAAAGTCAGAAATTGATTGTCATACTATTTATGCTCATAACTATCGATAGTCATAAAAATTGTAAAGCATAACGCTTAATAATGCTAAAGTGAATAGTCCATAATGTTAAGGATTATAATTATCATAAGTCATAAAAATTATATCTATATCATTAAAAGACATATTGATGATTAAACAGAAATATTTTAAAACATATATTTAAAACTACTAATTATTATTATTCATACCGTTTCATTGCCTCAGTACATATAATTATGTAATTTTTATGACTCCAAATGTTCTTTCTTTTTTAATTTCAAATTGATATTATGAATATGATGTAGACATGAAAGGAAGGTCTCCGTTAGGTACGACGACGAGCGAAGCGAGGAGGAGTGTTAGGTAGAACTGCGACCCTACAGCGCGCGAGCCGAGCGAGCGAAGCGAGCGTGCCGCGGCAGCGGCCGGCGAAGCGCCAGAACCAGACAATTTTTTTTAACTAATACTTACATATAGTAGGCAAGACTTACATTTTAATGTATTTTACTATTATGATAAACAAGTTTGGAGCTTATAATCACTATGTCAAGCAATATTATTACCTTTAACATTATGAGGTGTAATACATTATGATTTAAAAAGTTATGAATAAAGTTTTTATGACTTTCGACAAATATGACCAGGAATAATCGGAAATACAAATTATACCCTCAAATATTATGACAATCAATATTATGACTAACAATATTTATGACTAAAAACGTTATGGAATCTTAAAAACGGAACTAAAACTTTATGGAAGACAATATAGACCCCACATTTACACATTACATCCGATATCCAAAATGTATAGTTGGTAAAATGAACAATAACTTCAAATACCGAATCATTAAAGAAAATGCATTAGTTTCATAATTACCAAAATTCCAAAATGGCTTTTGTTGACAGGTCCAAAGATCAAAATGACACTGTCTCATAATACCTTTTTTACCACTAATTTTAACCACGCAGTATTTTTAGTGTAACGTATTTATAAATGTAAATAAATACTACACATTATCAGAGTTGGTTTAGCAATTTATGACAACTATGCTTTTGTAAGGGATCCAACAAAAACTGTCCTCATGAGCGAGTCAAGAATTCTAGAGTTCCGTACCTCAAAAGGAAAAAAAAGGAACCCTTATAGGATCACTCGTGCGTTTGTATGACTGTTCGAACCTCTGTTCCACCCAATTTAAAATAAAAATAGTAACATGACAAAAATTGGGATGCCATCAAAACTGTAAAATACAACATAATTTTAAATATTTTCCATAAATACTGTTTTAGGTGTTTTGCCAATGTGACGTTTTGTATGAAGTTAATTTGAGTTTTAGACATTTTAGGAAATGGTATAATTGAAAATTTATCAAAACACGATAAAGTCAAGTTGTAGACATTTTGGGAAATGGTAGAATTGAAAATTTATCAAAACGCGATAGAGTATATAGTCATATTAAGAATACGGTAATTTAAGAAGTAGGCGTAAGTCATTTCGAGCTTTAGACATGAGAATAATCTGTTTTGGCATTGCGACATTCTAGGAATATGGTATTATGATTTTTGGTTGTAGCGAACCGGAATCATAACAGACTGCTTCATGTGCATACGGAACAAAAACAACATAAGTTGTACATATATATACTATATACAACTTATGATGTTTTTTACTAGATATATGCGCCGAACGTTCGGTAATTAAGTATTTGGTATTCGGCACATTCGGCATAATTTTATATGTTCGTATTCGACAGGATTGTTCGGTTCAACTACCGAATATTTACCGAACAATAAATTTCATCATAGAAATATTTGTGTGGTACGTAAACGTAACATATAATTATGTTAAATTTCTTGTAAATATGTCCGTATGCGAGATCTTTACGTCCACTCGTTTTAAAAATATCCGGATACGCACAACACCTGTTCTAATATCTAATTTCACTGTTTTTAGGGTTCCGTACCTCAAAGAAAAAAACGGAACCCTCTGTTGTCCGTCTGTCTGTCTGTGTGTCTGTCAAGACCCTTTTTCTCAGGAACGCGTGGAGGTATCAAGTCGAAATTAAGATTTATTCGCAATTTATATACTTTCTCTTCTAGTACATTTTTTAAATACTTGATACATCCTATCGCAAATTAATAACTTATCTAGACTTCCTCACATGCTTTCGCATATAGTACACTTTCGCAAAATTTTACAGAAACATTACTAAATGCTAAAGAATGTTAGGAAATCTAGATAAACTATTAATTTGCGATAAGATGTGTCAAGTACAATAAATAAATGTACTAGAAGAGAATGTATATAAATTGCGAATAAATCGAAATTCCCTCCGTAGCTAACGACACGTCGCTTTCATAGAAATACATAGAAACCAGTAGGTAGTGTCGCGGCGACACGACGTCTGCTGCTGCTGCGTGCAGTCGGCTACCAATTGACACCTTAAGGGCCTGCGCAAACCGGCGGAGCGCAGCGCAGATCACTTTAAATTTATCAATGTATATTCTTCCCTATTTTAATTACAATAAGGTATAAATTTGAATGGTCTGAGACCGACCTCGGAGCATCACGGGGGATTTCCACTCTGCGGCTGCGGCTCTAAATTTATACCTTATTGTAATTAAAATAGGGAAGAATATACAAGGTGGGCCAAAAGAAATCACCCTATTGGAAGATGCTCTCATTTTTGCAAATTCGCCAATGTCAAATCTGTTTTGACATTTGTGGACTTGACAGATGCAAAATACAAGTGAACAAGCCATGGAGCGATACACTCCCCAAGAACGCGGAATAATCGTGTCTATTTTTTTGCGTAACAATTCAAAAAAAGAGAGTCAAACAACATCGGATGACTTCTTTTGGCCCACCTTGTACATTGATAAATTTAAAGTGATCTGCGCTGCGCTCCGCCGGTTTGCGTAGGCCCTAATGCAATAACTTGACATAGTGTACAAGTCAATTTTATATTTCATTAAATGCCCAAGGTAACTGACGTATTTATTTTTGTAAGGATAAATACTGATTCGGTGAAAATAGCTTCGCAAATAACCTATTAATTTTAATTAATATTTTAAAGATAAAAACTGGGCAAGAGCGTGTCGGGCCATGCTCAGCGGGTTCCGTCGCCATTACCTACAAATACAAATAAAGTGCACCAGCAAAAGAGCGTATCTTCATGACACTTACGTCCTTTTGTTGAGAAGCGCAGTTTTTAGGCAATAATTCAAAAACGGTATATATATCAGATCATGTTGAAAATAGTTTTAGTTAAAGTATTTATGAAATCTTAGCTTTGTATTTTTTTTTCATATTTTTTGGACATACAGTTAAAAAGATAAAGGGGGGGACACAATTCATGCAAAGTAAAAGTTCAGCTTCTGTTACAATATATATGGAGTGGAGTGCCCCCCTAGAAATACTTATTTTTGTTATTTAACTACTAAACTAAGAAGCGGCTTATACAAGACACCTACACTACAAATTTTATCAATATACATCTTGTAGGTTTTGAGTAAAATGCCTGTTACACACGGCCGATCTTTAATCTCAAGGTAATAGAGGCGATAATCCTACAATCACTTTATGCCAATAACTGGTATTTTGGATGCCCGTAATAACAATTACCAGTTAAACATTCGTTTTACTCTATTAGGTAACATTATGAATAAAAACAAAACGAAATTGCGAAATTGATATTAAATTTACATAATATACATAAGTAATTATTATAGTTACATAATTATCGTTTTAACACCTACCAATTACTGACTTTTGATAACGCTTCTATCACAGCCCCCACTATTTACCCCAAAATTTCCTTTGATCTCTTTGTTCTCTCTTTTAGCCGAGTAGCTCTTAAAGTAGAATTTCATAAAGAGAAAGAAGAAAGAGCCGATGCTGGTGAGGCAGAAGTAGTGGAAGAAAGAGGGCAGAGGACACGGCGTCAACTTCTGCTGATAGTGGAGGTGGGAGATCACAAGCACGAATTGTACCTGAAAGAGTATTTGATTATTGGGCCATATTAGAAATATAAATAGAAATAGAAAATATTTATTCAACGCACACAGAAGAATAACAATAGCGGGAAAAAAAAAAAAAATATTAAAAACAGAAGATATTACGTTGAACAGGATACCTCTCAGCATTGTGCCGCAGTGAAACCGCGGCGCTGATTTTCAAAAGAACCCTGACTTAAAAATAAAATAAAACTAACCTAACTTTTACTAAATAATTAATAAACTTATCTTAAGTATGACGCTAAAAGCCGTGGTAGCCTAATGGTTTGACCTGCCGACTCTTAAGCAGAGGGTCGTGGGTTCGAACCCGGGCTCGTACCTCTAAGTTTTTCGGAATTTATGTGCGAAATACAATTTGTAAATTTACCATGAGCTTTTCGCTGAAGGAAACCATCGTGAGGAAACCTGCACACACTTGCAAAGCCATTTGATGGTGTGTGCGAAGTTCCCAATCCGCACTGGGCCCGCGTGGGAACTATAGCCCAAACCAAATTGTGAGTGGAGGCCTGTGCCCAGCAGTGGGACGTATATAGCCTGGATTATATTGTTTAAGTATGACGCTCTTCTCAACACAATAACAGTTTTCTATAATATGACGTCTTTTGAAACTCTTGAGATCAGATAATTCATTTACGGCCCTTTGAAACAGACAAAAACGATCGACGATTGGGAACGATTAGTTAGATATTATAAATAAACTAATAATGCTTCTTTTAACGTTGTTATATCCAGTAGGTCAATGCATAATTTTTCTAACGGAATGAATTCTTATGAATGAATTCAATTACATTCATCTCTTTTATGAACTTAATTTTCTATCTTCATAGGTTCAAGTAATTTTGTGAGATACTGTAACAGAAAACTACAAAAGACAACCGATGGTGACCAGCATAGAAGCATTTAAATTTGGTCCTAAGGGCTGCCAACGAATTTGCTTGTTTTGGTATTATAATCTTGAGATTCCAATTGTTTACGATCATACAGAGCCTGTTTGTCATCAGGAGCTTGTGGGTGCTGGTTTGCTTTCTCAAAGAGGTTTTTATGATAATTATAATGCTCAGGATATGTATAGAATGCTATAAAAACATTAATATTAACGGGTTTCTTCAGAATTTCTACTTTAAACTTGTATCTTCCATATTTTAAGAAATTTCTATAGGGGTCTGTTTCACAATCGATAAGTAAAGTTATCTGCCAATTAAAGTTATCTTTCTCCTTGTCTATTTTCAAATGTAGAGTAATAAGGTATAATAGTCAGATATGCTTGACTGGACGATTGTGAAACAGGCGGAAAACAGTTTTAATGTTATATTCTGAAATGACTTACCAACTGAACCTTGGTCAGATGCTTCTTCCACCACACGTATTTTTGATACTCAGGGCCCATGGAAGAAATCCCGTAATAAGCGTACATTAGGACATGAACGAAGCTGTTCAATACTCCAACGACCACAAAGTGGTCTGTGGGATGGTACATCAGGTGCAGCCAAGTCCAGGAGACCATGGCTGTATGATGGTATATATGGAGGAAGGTCACTTGGTTGTCCTTCTTACGGAGGACAAAGAAAACTGTGTCAAGGAGGTCTAAGTGTTTGGCGAAGAAGTAGGGGTAGATTTCTGTTATTACCTGAAATTAAGAAGATATTAAGAGTGGTGACGCTTTGAGAAAGTGTTTTATGACCATTTGAGTCTTAGTATACTGAATTATACTGGTAACCTTATTAATTTATTATAGTTATCAATGAAATGGATTCAAATGCCTGTTACATAAGTACTATTACATTAGTTACCAATGCTAATCAATATTTAATAAACACATTTGCTGTCGCCTTACATCCAAATGTATGTAATTTTGACGAACCAGGTGTGTCACCAGCGCCGAGTATGCATCATCCATCATACTCGGCGCCGTTAGCAATAGCAAGTCGTTATAATCTTATGATAGGAAGTAATTCAGTGGGCATATTCCTCAAAATATGTTTTGATTCACCACGTGGTTCATGGTTCACGTGGTTCACCAATGGTTCATCTCAATTGGGATACTTACACAAAATTAGACATTCAAAACAAAATAGGCTAATAGTTATGTGTAAGAGTTTAGGTAAATAGTAATTGCTATCCGTTTCTAGCAAGGCGCTGCTTCTACCTTTAATTCTTTGGCTTCATTGTCATAATAAAATACGTTTCCGTTCCTGCCTCATTTTTGGATATATCGCAGGCCTTCGATAGAGTTTGTAATAAAAAAGTTCTTTAAAAAAGATTAATTTATCTACCGATCAAGTATTAAGAATTCATAACTTCACACCACCATGACCGACACTTTTATGCGAACTATGGCGACAGCGTTTAAACCTATAGTATATTTGGAATAAAATCCGGTGTGCCTCAAGGAAGTGAAATGGGCCCATTACTACATATATCTCATATACACTTAAAATCTCCCTAGCACTTAACTGGAGCTTTAACTGACAACACAGACCTGGTAGCTGATACCTCTTCAAAATGGACATCGAAACATCTAAAAAGTCACCTTGACATATCTAGATGGTTTAAAAGACGGGAGAATCAAAGCAAAGGAGACGGTTTATGAAACCTTTTCATTAAAGCGAGATACTTGCCCCGAATTGAATTGGACAGTCTTTTCTAGTCGGTAAGCTACCCGGTAAGGTACACTACCCGGGTAGTTCCAAACCGTGTAATGTCGAGTTCTTACCGCGTGTAAATAATAAACGTCTCCTTATTACTTTCGAAAACTATTCTATTAGGTAGACTTAACACATTCGCCGCCGCCTAAACCTCCAAATGTATGTAATTAGACCACGGTATGTAATCGGCGCCAATGTCCACCACTGTCTATTTACTAACAGAACTATGTGTCCTTCATGATTGAAAATAAATAAATTGAATGGTTCATTGATTTTTTGAGGTTAAGAATTCGCCTATATTTCCGGGTTCTGAACTAGGTAGACGAGACGCGCCTGTACCCCGAGTGGGGCGAGGGCGAGGGCCGCGTGGGCGCCGCGTGCGGGCTGATCGCGGCGCTGGCGCGTGAGGGCTACGACGAGATCTACGTCGACCAGGTACTTGTCTCTCTTAAAATGATTCACTTTACAACGTTGTCGAGCTATAACTGACGAGCCTAAGTTGTCCCGTTAGCGCATTATTAACAGGTTAGTGCGAGTATTTTTGTATAGGTCACGGGGTTCGATGACGAAGTGGCTTCGCTGAAGATAGCTAACTCTGCCTCGCTTGTCTACGATTGCGCGGTGCAAGTTAAGTTTCCCGGCTAATAACTTGTTGTGGAGTTAAAGAGCGAGATGATTAAGACAATAAACCGTAGATGACGGACTCGGTGGCGTGCGTGACGCGGCACTGCGCGCGCTCGCGGCCCTCCGTGCTGCTCGTGGCGCACACGGCGTTCGCGTTATATTATAAGTATTCTGCCGCTTAAGTCAAGTTTACTCTATATAATGTTTTATGCTCTTTTATTACGAACTTAGTCAATTTATACTCTTAAACACTGGAGCCTCAATTAATTAATTCTACCCATTAATAATAACTTCAGTTAAATCTTTCAACAACATTCACATAAAATATAATGAAAAACTACACATACCGCTTGCAAATCTTCTCCTTTAGGACATCTCGTAGTGATGACACCATGTCTCAATATGTATCTTGCGTACTGAAACATTAATAATAAGAATATAATAAAATTGATGTAAGAAATAAGGTTTGTATCTTTTAATAGAATCAAAAAGTGCATTTACATTGTAAATCAGGCACGTAATAAATTATCGCTTTAAAACACAGGGTATTTTCTTTTAATTTAGAAAGTAGGTACATTTTATTTTAGACAAGGCAGTGCGGGGTAAGTGTAACCAACCAATCTTTTAATTCAGACTCGCGTGATTTCGGTTTTCCAATAATCTGAATCTAAGACCCTTTATTCGGAAGATGAATGAATATTATGTAAAGGAATGAATGAAGGAAGGAATGAAGGAATGTTATACTTTTTTGTTATATTTTAAAGTTTAGGTGGAGTCATTACAAAAATATTTTCATAACAAAAATGCTTTCTGATTTGATAAGGAAATTTCGAATCCCGTTTTACGAATAGCTTTTTTGTACTATAACAATATTCACATGACAGTCCAGCAACTCCATATTATTTAAAGTAATGTGGTTAGAAACATTAATAAGAATCGTTTATTCACAATATCCATTTTTTTTTATTGACTTTAGTTCAGCTCGTAAAATAGTGCACAAGTGTAACTACACATTATTTATTATGTGTAATTACACTTGTGCACTATTTTACGAGCTGAACTGTCTAGTCAACGAGACCATCTTGACTGAAAATAATCTACTTTGTTTTGTTAACTAAAAACTTACAATGAAAACGATGTACATAGAGGACACGACTTGAAATGCATTATATTTTGTTAATATATTCTTCAGGTCGTATGGTGTTCGGTTCCTCATGAAGCTTGGCAGGATCTTCGTAACGAATAGGAGGTAAATGGCCAGCACGATCCCCAGACCTGTTAACGTTTCTGGCAGACTCCATGTTTGCACGAAGTCTGTAAGTTAAATTATAGGTTATTTATAAAATGAAAAAAAAAAACCACTTTATTATTAAAAAAATTAAGTGGTATTTCCGGGTCTCTGCCACGATAAATAATTTCCTCTTTTGCCGATAACGGGCAAAGTTGATATCCCACCAATTTATTGGCATCATGAAATCTACTTCATCTTAAGTGAGGTGAGAATTCAACAATCACTAGGTGTTCATAACTTTTAAGGTAGTTTTGCTTAATTTGCTACTCTTTTTTATCCAACTAATAGGTATTATAAATGTGAAAGTTTGTACAAATGTTTGGATGTTTGTTTCAATTATGCCTAAACGGCCGAATAGTCCTTAGCCTGGGTTGACTAAAAGGACACTTTTTATCCTGGACTTGGACGCGGCAGGGGTCGCAGAAAGCTACTAATATTTTTTTTACTTTATTCGTGGTTAAGATAGGTACGTAATAAACACGGCATGGTACGATTATTTTATAACCATCAATCAATATATCTAAAAAAAAAGCAACATACAGTCGAATTGAGAACCTCCTCCTTTTTTGAAGTCGGTTAAAAATACAATAGGTTAAGTATTCTTTATCAGTTTAACTTTGGGAAAAGCAGAAAATTGCTGTGGGGGATCCTTTGACAAATAAATAAATTTTGAGTGCTGATTTCGCCTTACCAGTATCTTTCAACGGAATAATATCTTCCCTGATAGCTTCATATCCAGTATCCATTATTACAAAAAACGCGTCACCAACTATTCCTATTGTATTTTCTTCTATGATAAATTTGTAAGTTTCTTAACAAAGAAATTTTGAAATGTCAATCAACATGACTCCTGGGCTTCTAAAGTAGAACTACGAAATGTTTCTAACTAGGTGGTTAGCGTTTTAAGTGCCCGTGATTAGTGAAATTAAATGTTTTGATACCGCTCAATCTCCTTTGTATGTAAATAGGGTATTCAACTTACTAAACATTCAGGGTAAAGGTGCCTGTTGTTGACCATCACTATTAAATATTAATTATACCTAGACGTTAACATCAGAATGCCATTAGGGATTAAATTCACCTCTTGTACTCAAATGTATAGTTATCTAAAAGGCACTTTAAAATATGTATGTAAAATATGTATGAGAACCAACCGTTTAATTAAAAAGGTTAGTTCTGGGACACCGACTATAACAATAAAAGTGTTGTTCCCTAGTTTCAAGTAGCAAGGCTGATTAGTTTATTTAAAAAAATAACTTAATTGTGTCGACGGAATTGCTTTCTGATGGATGTCAACATATAATGAACCTCCAAAAAATAGTAGAATTGTTTAACCCTTCAAGAGTAGAATGATATTGATGGCCTGATCTACAATCAACTAGTGAATTTATCTGCCTGTTAAAGTAACTCCTCTCCTTATTTATTTCAAAGATTATATTCTGTAGTTATTTATTTTTGAACATTTATGTAAGAAATTGAATTTAACTTAATTTTTTAAATGGTCATTTAAAAATTGAAATAATGAAAATTGTTAATTTTAAATTTAGGTAATATTATCAACCTAATCTTAATATAAAAAGAACAGTGCATTATTTTGCACTGGAAATTGATCTTGATTTTAACGACTTTTCGATTACCGAACGATAATTTGACTTTGGCATAACATTTATTTTTATCGTTGGATTTGATTAAACACTTCAACCATACAACATACAAACTCTACTTATAAATTATAATATTAGCAAGGATTTATACGAGATCGTATCATTAATGTCGACGGACATCACAAAGTTCTTGTACTTAACTTTTGTCAACATTTAAATAATGGAATTGATAATTCGTTTTTATCTAAAATAATAAATTATTTTTAAAGATCTCCAAACTGGGACTACTACCCTACAGTAGCTGCTACAGGTCACGAAAGTAAACAGCGTGGTATATTCCGATTGTTACACGAAAGGGTGGCAACTACTCCGTATGTTTATGTTTCTAAGCATTGGCAATTCCACTACCTACTGACTCGTACTCATTAATGCTGTAAAGTTTAAATCGTTCGATATGTACGAAGTTTTTTCGGAATAAAGTATTTGTAAATACCTACCTGCTTTCAAACATTGACGTCATGTGTCTGAAGAAGCATTTTATATTAGTTTGGCTGGTTATTTGTCACAATAAAACCTAACACTACGCGCTTCGCTCGTCGTCGTACAAGTAGAAATATAACATACCTACCTACGTTATTGCCTACTGTGGTATATAGAACTGATTCTAGTACAAAAATTATCAATTCTATAAACTATTTGACGCTCTTCCAAATGGTGTAACACGTGGAGTTTTTACACTAAATAAAAAATAAAGCAGTGTTCCGCTTTAAAACACAATTATATTTTAAAATATATAAAAACAATACATAATTTAGCGCGAAGTTTAAGAAATATGAAGATAAACATCCCATCAAGATCACCAATCCACACAATTAAAATCCGATGACAACATTCACACATTTACTTTTAAATTAAGGTCTTAAAAATGATAATGATTTTATGGTAGATCCGAATATGCAGCCGAAAATTGAGACGGTGGCGAATTAAACCTTTATGATTTTTGGAAAACGATGATATGAATAATGTGTGCAACTACGTTAGTAGTGTTTGTAAAATACGTCTTTTTCCAACAAACCCGGGTTGTTCCGATTAAAAATAACTAGATGGTGACAAAAAATATCATGAAAAAATATTGGCTAAAAATAAAATAAGATAAAATTGTAACGTATCGCAGTTTCGTTATCTCTTATATATCTTGGGTCGACGAATGTTGATGCAGCGGTGTATTTCCTGATGGGAAGACTGGATAAAAGTTGAAAGAACGATGCTCTTTGTGAACTTCAAAACGGGAACGGGGGGTGGAAGGGCCGTGAAAATCGGCCTTAACTGCAATAATTAAGTAACTGGTCCTTACGACCACGGAGTCATTTTTATAAAAATTAAACTCAGAAGCACGTGAGATTGGCTGAACTATCAGCTTAATTTAGTATTCACTTAAAGCCATGCTTCGTCCTTGTTGATTTATAAAGTTCTTCATTACACAGCGGACATAGAAGTAATGAAACAAAATCAATGGGGAACGATCCGTCAGAAAAAAATGAGACGTAGAAATGGCAAAAGAGTTCTAGAGTTGTTATTTTATGCAACGGTAATGCTGCACTACATAGAAACTACATAGAAATGTGCCCATCACACCGAGAATCAAATTCGGACCCGCTAGCTTCATAAGCAGGGTAACTAGCAACTAGGCTAACGGCGTCGTCAATATATAAGAAATCTTAGTTATTTACAAATTGTGGTTTAATAAATTATGTACGCCTACTACATTTACAACAGAGTTAGTTACGAGTAAACAGTAATGCTTTTCTGTATTTTTAGGCGCTTCTAAAATAACAGAATCATTTCACTGACGACTGTTTCAGCGACGATGACGGTGAGCGGACATCTATACGTACTTATATACATACATACATAAGCTGTCAAAATTATTACCCTGTATACTCGCACGGACAAAAGTTTCTGTCAAAAAATATTTTTGGGGCAAGTTTTTCTGCCGACTGTAGTTTTTGGCACAGTCATTATTTGCCTATCAAGAGCAACCCAACGAGCCCAGACACGGCGGGGCTACCTATCTTGTTTCATTGCGGAGTTCCTCCATCCTCCTCGATTCCTCCATCATCAGACCAGCTTCATGGTACCATATTATTGCATCGTTACCGAAGTTACGTAGGTATACCTTTCAGCTCAATTGGACAGTGATTCAAAATCCATTCAATTACATTTCAAGTTATAGAAGCTTCTAAAAATCACTTTAAACTTTGTCAAACAGCTATGTTGTAAATGCATTTACATATTATTGTGCCTCGATTTGATTTGTACGTAACTTCTTATGTAACTTGACATCGTTAAAGTTATAGCTTATAGCTTATTGATAGATACGTTTGTTTCAAAACGTATTCTGAAAAGATAGACTGGAAAGACGACTGTTTGCGTTGTCCGTGATGCAATTTATAGTTATTTAATGCATTGAGTAGCTTTTGAAGAAATAATAATCGTCTTCTATCAAGAGAATGTCTAGATATTTTGTCTTCACTCTGGCTTATTCATAAAATTACAGGATGTTCGATTCCTTATCAAGGCAGATGATTTAAAAAAACCGGTCATGTGCGAGTCGGACTCGCGCACCGAGGGTTCCATATTTAAGATAATATGGTTGGTAAATATAGATTTCCGTTTTCCTAATTCGTATTCAATAAGGGCTATTTTGAGTTGCCTAAATTTAACACAAAATTTTAAAGTGTTTTAGTTATTTCTCAAAAACTGTAAACTTTCAACACTTCATTTTATTTTTTCCGTTAAATATAAATAATTAGCTATACGTCAGGAATTGTTCAAATTTTTTGATTCATAAACTTCGGGGATAAGGGGGGAACGGTAATTTTTAGTCCATTTTTGGCTATAAATCAAAAAGTACGTCGTGGGAAATAATAAAAAAATACTTCAATCCCTTTACTACACCCCTTTTCGATTATTTACAAAATTAATTTCATTTTTTTACTAATAACAGACGCGGGCAAGCAAGTTATATAACTATACCAAACAAGTTGATAGCATCTGTATTTAGCAAGCCCTCTGATCCAACAAGATGCTAGTTTCCCAATCACACTTTACTAAGTTATTAACAATTCCGACACAGTATAAATAACCGAAATTACACCGATGCCAAATTATAGTGTTTTAAACGTGCGTTTTCCTTGCAAATGAGCACAATTTCATCATTATTATTATCTTTCGGAAAAAAGACTCAGAACTTCCGTTAATAATAAACTTCGGACAAATTGTCAGAAATTACAAATTAATGATCATTGTAAATAAAGAGTTGAGAAGTTCATTCGTAATAAAATTGTGGGCGAGAAATTCATTTATTCAAGAAGAATGTTGCAGCTTATAAACACAGCCAAGCTATTGCGTGATAAACCGACGATCTTACTTGGTGACAACAATTGCCTCTTTTTGCGCGTTATTTAACCAAATTTGGATTGTCTATGGTTCTGACATGGGAAAAGTATTTTATGACACCTTTGTTTGCCGACTGTACTTGTATTATTGACTTATCCGCTGTTAAAAGACAGTCGAATTCATAAATATGTGTATATTTTAGTACCTTGTCACTTTAATTTTTGTGATAATTCATATATGACAGTTTAAACGTGACATTAGACAAGGTACTAAAATGTACACATATTTATGAACTCGACTGTACCCATAGCTTTGTCCGTTTAATGCTTGCTTTTCTTTCGTAACTGATGATGTCTCGGTTATAAGACTTGTATAAATGCAGTTACAAATGACATCCGACTTTTGTGGTTTCTTAGAACCACACAAAACTAGGGCCAAAATCCGGCATTGGTATAATCAATATTATATAATTTGTCATACATATATTACCAGTATATAATATGTAAAGAAGCAGTTTTCAAGAATGAACTTTCTGTAACTCAACGACGCTGTATAATTATTCAATAAGCGGAGGATAAACAAGAAATCAATGCGAGTCAGTTTTTAAGACTTGGCCGTCATTTTTTCAATAAAAAATGCCAAGCCCATCACACCTCGACTCATTGCACTCCCGCGCATCGTGAGTTAATATGACCATTACATTTCAGTTGACAGATTTAATGATATAGCTGTATGAAAGAAAAGGTCGCTTCGTATATTGATTGTAATGCTTTATAAGGTCTGCAATCTTTAATTGAAATTGCACGAGAGCAATATGTGTTTCCGGGGTGAATATAAATTCGGCATCAATGATGTTGTTTTCTTTAAATACTTTTATTTTTGAAAGTAGGATATAAATTCTACCGCTGCCACCGTTAGGTACCTACTTCCCGCTTTGGCTGAGCTACCTCGTTGAGGAAACCTACGACTAAATTGAAATACATTGTATTTTACTTAATATATTTTATTATTTTATGCTCTGAATCGACATCTAAGGCAACAGTAAAAAAGACGTCGATGAATTGAAAAGCGTGGTGATAATCACTATAATTATTTTCATTTATTAAGTAATGGTCCTGTGACAGATGTGGCGTTTGTATGTACTAACGTTGACAGTTGACAGCGTTGACGCAAGTGACGCGATTTTACAAAATGGCGGCGAATCGATTCGGTCGAAGAACCAAGTCATTGTTGCACACTAGGAATTGACGGTTATTGTTTTATTTTTATTTCAATGAAATTTGTGCATAGTTTTGCAGATTTGGTATTAAAAATGCGTAAAACAATAGTTATCGATGTTTGAAACTAATTTACTATACGTATTTTTTAAAGTTAGTTGACTGCTCGTTTGGTTCGCGTGAAATGTCAAATTTCAATCTGTCACAGAAATATGAATATGAAAATAATTATAGGCTGAATTGTCTTCACCCCTTCTGTTATCGTCTTGTTAACTTTATATAACCTCCTCCTTTTTTTAAAAGTCGGTTATAATATAATATTCCAGCCTATATACGTGTTCCACTGCTGGGCACAGGGCCTCCACTCACAATGAGAGGGGTTTGGGCTATAGTTCCCACGCGGGCCCAGTGCGGATTGGGAACTTCGCACACACCGTCAAATTGCTTTGCAGGTGTGTGCAGGTTTCCTCACGATGTTTTCCTTCACCGAAAAGCTCGTGGTAAATTTAGAAATTACATTTCGCACATAAATTCCGATAAACTTAGAGGGTGCGAGCCCGGGTTCGAACCCACGACCCTCTGCTTAAGAGTCGGCTGGTCAAACCATTAGGCTACCACGGCTTTTTAAAAAGTCGGTTAAAAAGCTCTTATTACCGTGACAGCAAAAGTGACAACGAACAATTATACTGCAATCGGGGTAAAACGAAAGTATAGAGGCTCTACAGTTCTCCCGGAGCTGTCACACCCGCGTCTTCATATCGCAGCCATGACATATGCGGTATAAGATTAAATCACACCTTCGAAAATGCCAGCGGGCGGGGTTCCAGCTCATTCGTAAATTAAGACGAATATGGGCTACGAATCACGTGATCTCAATAAGGTTAATTTTAATTATAGTTGTTTTCGTGTCAACGACACGTCGTCAATGAACACGTCATACATGATATGCCGGATGGGATACCACATCCCTTTCAGTCATGTATGAACTTCGATTTTTACATATTTATGTACATTGCGGCTCTAGTACTATATATTAGGTACTGCTCCTAGCTCTACTTTAACGCTATAGAAGTATTTTTTGGCCAAATTGGGCAATTTCGAAGAAAACGGCACCTACCCTTTAATTTGGACGAAAAACGTTTCCCAAATTGTTTCATTTCCCAACCGTTTCATTTGGGCAAACGTTTTTTTTTCCGAAACTGTAAATATTTCAGGATTTATTTCAGTACCACCGTGTAGAACTCGAAATACGTCCACTGCTGGACATAGGCCTCCCCCTTGTTTGCAACAAGAACCGGTCCTGCGCCGCTTTCATCCATCGGTTTCCCGCAATCCTAACCACGTCGTCGGTTCACCTTGTTGGAGGTCTGCCCACGCTGCGTCTTCCAGTACGCATTTCTTTCAGTACGTATTTCAATAACTGTGCTTGGAGCAAAGCTATAAAATTCCACAGATATATTGAGACCAAAGTAAATAACTTTACCATGATTATTAATTTCCGACTTTATTAATCCTGGCTCGCAGATGTCAGAACATTTAATGTTCTAATTTAGTACTTACCTACTTTATGGCGAATATGGCGTTACTCGGTGAAGGAGAGGTCAACAATAATTCATTATGGTATTTGTATCAACGTTATTATGACTACGTTAGATATGACTTATGAATGATTATGACACTGAACTTGATTTTTAGGGTTCCGTAAGAAAATGTGTAAAAAAACCGGGCTAGCGCATGTCGCTGTTACTACAAACAAAAAACTCCAAAAACCAGAATTGATAGCTAATTTCCTATTTCAAGCTATTCCGTGCTATCTTAGGTGATTTTCAGTAGGTATAAACATTTCAGTTATCTGTAACACTCGCAATTGTTTTATTTTTATTTTCGTTATATTTGCTTTCATTTAAGATATTTTTCAGATTTTTAGTACTTGTAGTTTTACCACTATTCCAATACTAGTTGTATGAAATAATTTTAGGGATCGGTACCTTGATAAAAAACGTATCTGTAACCAATATGTTTTATTACTGGTGATCGGCCACCGGTAGCATTTTATGTCACTTTGATAACGAAAGTATTACATGGATATGACTCTATTTAATTTCGTGCATAATTTATATACCTATTAAAAATGTATGATTTTTTTATCGAGTCTTATTATTAATGGTCGGCGACAGGTAGCAACTTTCCGACTAAAGAATATTATAGATATGATTCTAATCAAATTTTGAGTACGATTTTTGAATTATAAATGTACGCATTATTAACGTTTAAGGCCAAATGTAAAAAAAATACCTAGTTTCTTATCAAATGTGAGGTTTAAATGCATAAATCTCGAAAAGAAATGTTGTTCTATAAGAAATGTACCATTATTTTGTGTTACAAGTAATAAAAACAGCATAAGAGGCACCGTGATGTCGTTGGTTCGTAGTCGTAGTCGAGTTTTAGTTTTAATTTTATCTTGTTTACTTATAAGTACTTTAATTTAAATCATACCTAACATATCCATACTAGTCATTACGTTTGACGTGAAAGTGACATAAATTGCTCCCGTCAGCCGATCTTTATTTATTACAGCATGGTGAATAGGAAGAGCTGGCGGAGGATGGGAATAAATGGAGGCGACCGTCAAAAGGCTGTTCTACGATGGAGTCCTTTTTGATTTACTGGCTGAAAAGAGAGCGAGACGGCATGGCTGCGACACCAACCCATCCGTCGCGACAAGTAAGTGTTAATAATTTTTATCTATTACTTTATTTAACCGACGTACGTGCATGAAGAGGTTGACGAATGTAGAGGAGGCGAAAGAAGTGTTTGGACCGGTGGCACCTGGCGATCCATAGTCTCTGCTTATCCCATGGGAAGACAGGCGTGAAGATATGTAATGTATGAAGTACTTTATTATCTTTTGATGGCACTTACTTTTAAGTATTACTTATTGTATTCTATATATGAAAAAAATACTTTCTGTTAGAGTTTCTTGCGGCGCTTCTTCTATGCAATGATTGTCTGGTCTGAAGCGCTAGTAGATTCATTTCATATTACCGACTTGTAAGAGCCTGTCTGTGGTCAACTCACTCAACAAAAAGTTTGAATTTTAGGTTCTAGCAACACACTGCTCAAAGTGGGGACGAGCTAGCCAATCTCGTATTATTTTGTTTAGCCACCATATTACCTCCTATATTCACGATTTCACAGATTTGCAATCAATCGTCTGCTGTTGGCGATATATTTATGTTAGTTTCAACATGATTATAATGTAATTAAATGTAACTTACTTTTAGTCGTGATTTGGAGTTTGGCACGCTAACGCAAAAAAATTGTATATATATATATATATATTATAGAAAAATTATATTGTAATAAAATAATTATGGCTATTTGGAAACCATATTATGAAGAAATATGCTTACTTTCTGACTCACTTTGGATACAAAATGTTTTGCCGAACTGTAATTTTTCTTGAATAATCATAAAGTGCTCAACAGACCAAATATAGGTAATAATATCAAACACGGTGGCTCTACGATCGTCATAGCGAAGATGCTGCCACCTTCCCGCTTTCTCGTCATCAGCTCAAATTATGTGTCAAACTATATCAATTATAATTATTACTTACATGTAATCCAACAAACGTAAGCAAATTTTCAAACATTTCTAGGCAACTATAATTCAGAGATTTATTTGACAAAAAGACTGACTGCTGAGTTTCTTGGCGCTTCTTCGCAACACCGGTCTCCTCTTGGGAGCGCTGGTAGACTCAACTTCTGAAAGTGCTTAGAGTGCCTACTTATAGATAAAGGTTTTTATTTTTATGCAGTTTAATCGTAACCGGTCAACTCATTTCAGAGCTGAAAGCAGGGGGCACATTGCAATTATGACGGGTGTCTTTATGTTCTGGTGGTATGGCTGTGCCCTCGCCAAGTTGTGCAAGCCACAGCCGTCATCCTTTTCTCAACGCAACTCAGGGCCACTTTTGACCCCCGCCCCCGTAATTTCGTTGTATTTTTCTAAAGCTTTTTCCCAAAATTGTCCAAAATCCTCAAGAACCTTGCATTATAAACCCTGTATACAATCACCAAGTATTAAGACACCGGGTTGTGAAACGCCGGCGCGGGCGGCGCGCGTTCTCAGTACGAGGCGAGACGCGGACTCATTGAGCCACTCCTGCGCACCGCGGCCTTGGGGTGAGTTGCGCAACTTACACTTGACCTTGAGATTTTGCGCGTGCGGTTCAAACTAGTGCAACTTTTTAGCTTTAATTATCTGTGAAATTTTTGATTGCTGGTGAAGAAAATTAAAGCAGTCTTCGATTTTACCGTGTTTTCAACTTAAACTCTGCTTGCGTTAGTGATATTTTCATGAAAGACTAGCTTTTACCAGCTACTTCGTCCGCGTAGAAGTCGTTTATCGCTGCTCCCTCGGGACCGGTTCAATTTTCCGAGATACAAAATATCCTATTTATTTATTTATTTTATTTCAAACAATTTTACAGCCTTACAGTAAACACCACCTGTGTCCTGTCCATACCAAATTTCATCGAAATTGGTTTAGCGGTTCAGCCATGAAAACGTAACAAACAAACTCACTTTCGCATTTATAATACTAGTAAAGATGTAAGGATTATGCACTGCTGCTGGATATTTATATAAAAAAATATGTTGCTGCTTTATGCTTGCAATTCACTATCAATTTAACCACCGACCACAAATTTGAGGTTATAAATTTGTTTCGTATTGTATCTCTATTTGTGTGTCTCATTTTTAGCCAGATTTAACGTAAATCTAACTAAGGCTATTTTCTTTCGGTGAACCTTACTGTTTACGTTACGTTAGAAAATGTATGGAATTGACATTAGCGGCCGACGCGATAAAGGGTGAATTTCAGGGCGCTTCAACCGCCGTCATTAGTGTCACCAAATATATTGACGAAATCAGTGACACTACAGCAACTTCTGATGCTGATAGAAACTACATCCCCGGTTCTGCTTCTGTTTACATCAGGAGTTGCTGGTAGTTGTCATTGATTTCGTCAATATATTTGGTGACACTAATGACGGCGGTTGAAACGCCCTGAAATTCACCCTAAACTGGTTTACGTCAAACATATATTTTACAGTTTTCGAACATGCATCGTTATGCAGCATTATGTATATTGTCAAGAGTTATTTATTAGCTCTCAGAGTAGGGGTTGATATAACGTCGGGTGTTTTTAATTTAAATTTCTAATTAAAACTAACTTTTTAATCATTATTAATGCATATGTATCTTAGTTCTATAATAAACGTGACCGTTTTTCTGTTTTATCTTTGCTTTAATAGCATTCTTAAAGTTACCAATAAAATAACGGATTGCAATAACTGAATCGTGGTGCAAAGTATCAATTATCATTCACGGTATATAAACTTAGTCAAATAGGTAAATTTCAGCCATCACTAGAATTCGGATATTCGGGCGGTTATTTAGCTAAAGTTCGTGTAGTCTTAATAAAAGCTAAGTATTATTTGATATGTAACATGTCTGGATTTAATTAACATTTACGATGTTGTTAAACTTTTATACCAAGCAAGTAATGATAAATAATTATCTTATGCATGTAATATAAATTTAATAGAGATAATTCGTCGGTAGATTTAGTAAATAAAAAAAAATATCGCTTGTCAAAGTATTTTCACCCGAACAGTATATTACAGTTTGACTTGAGGTAACTACGAGTCTTAAACTGACAGCTTCAAAACGCACGCACTCCATTTATCGTCCGCACCAACGGTCACGGTGTGCAACACTTTTGCTAACTAGTAGATTTGTATTGCTATAATAATAATATAATAATCCACCCTATATACGTCCCACTGCTGGGCACAGGCCTCCACTCACAATGAGAGGGTTTGGGCATTAGTTCCCACGTGGGCCCAGTGTGGATTGGGAACTTTGCACACACCGTCAAATTGCTGCAGGTGTGTGCAGGTTTCCTCACGATGTTATCCATCACCGAAAAACTCATGGTAAATTTACAAATCATATTTCGCACATAAATTCCGAAAAACTCAGAGGTGCGAGCCCGGGTTCGAACCCACGACCCTCGGCAAGAGTCGGCAGGTCAAACCATTAGGCTACCACGGCTTTTTTTTGTATTGCTAACTAGTAGACAAAAAGGCAACGTTTTAAATGCCACTACTCATTTCCAAGGAGCAACTAAAATAATAGTAATTTCGTTCAATTTACCCGCAATTTCTAAACGGTAAATATCATAGATATTATGTTTTTGCCTATTTGTTCAGGTGTCTATTCGAGCATCATGTAAAAAACTACTGAATCCATTGTGATAATGCTTGGTTTTGGGGGTAGAAAATCCTAAATCTACGCAAATAAGGTTGCCAGATCCAAAAATCCAATTTCCTGACAAAATCCCTTATTTAACATTGTCCTAAAATTTTGTGTCATATTATATTTGGAGAAAGAGGGCGCAATTTGATTACCGTTTCGTTTAAAAATCCTGACAATTTAATTTTTATCCTAATGGCGGGTATGAAATTCCTGAAATTTCGGGAAAATCCCTATTTTGGGAAACCCTATACGCAAACGAAGACGCGGCAAAAGCTAGCTTATATACATACTTTTGCCCGCGATTTCGTCCGCGAAAAAGTCGTTTACCGCTGCTCCCTCGGGAACATTCCCATTTTCCGGGATAAAAAGCAATTCTATATCCTTCCCCAGGACGCAAGCTATTTCCATACCAAAGGACAATGGGCAGAAATGTATGGGCACTGTCCCCACCCACCAACAGAAACGAAACATGTCTCATTTAATAGATCTTGGCAAGCTGATTATTTTTTACTATGACGACGATCGTCCTAAGTATGGGGTTTTCTTGGAAAACCATATTTAGCAAGCTATAGTTACGTAGTCACTAGCGACATCCTGTATCTAGTAGAAACAACTATCTCGACAACAGATGGCGCTTCCTTTTATTAAACGCAATAAGCGCGCGAGCGAAGCCATGGGTAAAAGCTAGTCAATTTATATAATTGATTATGTCAATTTATATAATTATTAAGTAAATGGAAAAAAGCTTAAAACGCTATACTTATTTTATAACAAGCGATGTTTTAATACTTCATCGTTTTATAATCTCTTATCGTTAATACTCTGACAGAGCCATCTATTGAGCTATTTTGTAACGTCTTGTTTCATTTATTTCTAAATAACTTTTTTTACACAAGTTCTTCACAAAAACGAGCAACGTAGTCCTGTTTTAAATATTTTTCTTAGTAATATTGTTAATAACTTAACGTTTCTGTTACTTTCTTAATCAAAAAATATATAAAAACAAAACATTATTTTCCAAGAAAACCCCATACATAGGACGATTGTCGTCTTAATAAAAAATAATCAGCTTGCCAAGATCTATTAAATGAGACATGTTTCGTTTCTGTTGGTGGGTGGGGACGTTTTGCCCATTCTCCTTTCATCGAATTCAGTTCATTTGTTTAGCCATGTAGGCGTAACAAACAAACAAACTCACTTTCGCATAAAAAATATTAACTACTTTTTATAGCTCTTTAAAATACCGAGTTGCATTGCATCATTATACAGATTGACCTTGGTATTATTATTATGACGTAGTATAGCGTGACAGGCTTCTTTTAACCTCTAAGTCTAATAATTGGTGACCTTGACCCTTATTGTTGACCTTCAATGTGTTACTTTAATTGGCTGTCTTCATTGACGCTCTATCCACTGTGGTGCTGGCGCATTGATTCCTAGGAGTACACTCTGTTCAACTGAATACTTTTATCATTAAAGTTTCTTAGAAACACGAAGAAAGCCGAATACCATTATTACCTTAGTCTTTGTAGTGTTTTTAGGGTTCCTTACCCATTAGGTGCCAAACGGGACCGATTACTAAGCCTTCACCGTCCGTCCATCTCACATCCCCCCTCATTTGCTGTGCCCGACAGGGTTCATAATGCACATAAATCAATTATTTTCCATCCTGTATCTACATTATGTATTGCAATAAAGTATTGAGTATCTGTCTGTCCTAACTTTAAAGAGCTGTATCTTTTGAACCGTTATAAATTGCCAATAGATTTTTTTTCGGTATACAGGGTGGGTCAAGGAAAAGTATCCTAGATATTGAAGATTGCAAATTTTGCTGAAAGGAAAAATACCTTTATTTTCAGAAATAATAAAATCTGCATTCATAGATTTTTAGTCACTTGACTCTGAAATCGACCTCGCCAAATGTAGAAAGTAAACACACTGTATTTTTAGATACCGATCGATAGGGTCAATCATAAGGAACAAATATGTTTAATAAACATTGCATCTTAAATTTGAGGAAGACCATGATTACCAATAATGTATAAATTTTAAGCAGGGACAAGGCGAAGGCTAACAATTGAAAATACTTAAGGGGAAACAAAAACTAGTGGAGTTTATTTACTTCTATTAATTAGTTAGCAATTTAATTGCCTCTCACGTAAGAAAATGGCCGCGCCATTTGAAAGCAAATAGAAATATGGCGACCGCCAATTGAAAGGATAATACTCACGTAGATTCATAAAGCGAACGCGTTTTACTACTGGCATGTGAGTATTGCAACTTGAAAAATTAGAACGTTGCTTAGTTCTTTAATTCAATTTGAAATTGAAACAATGATTCGGCGTTTGTTTTTAAACTCTCTAATCGATTTATGTAGTTCGTCATAAACATAATACGCAAAATTACGTAAATGACTAAAAAATCTATAAATGCAGATTTTCTTATTTCTGAAAATTAAGGTAACTTTCCTTTCTGTATAATTTGCTATCTTCAATATCTAGGATACTTCTCCTCCAGGGCGCATTGGTTTGACTCACCCTGTGTTGTAACTGGGAACACCCAAATATTCCGAAATATTTTTTTCCGATTTGTCCGAATTTTCATTTTTCCGAAATCTATGTTATGCTAGAGCTATTTAAAATTAAATACATATTTGAATCGCTATGAGTAGGTTAGGTTAGGTTTAATTTAAGTGCGATATCAAAAAATAAAGTCTTCATTAAAAAAATTGCATTCGGAATTATGAAAATTCGGGATTTCAATAAATTTGGAATTATGACTCTTCGGAGTTATGTAGTGTACCCGTTGTAACTGTAGATTATCTAGCAAATAATCAAAATGACGTTTGTTCAATCATAAAAACCGGGCAAGTGTGAATCGGCCTCGCACGAACGGTAAGAAGCATAATTCAATTATTTAATTTGGTAAATACATAACGTAATATTGTGTGGCGGTACGGAACCCTCGGTGCGTGAGTCTGGCTCGAACTTGACCGGTTTTTCATATCTCCTCTCAACAAGCAGCCTTTTTTAATAAACCTACACCTACAACCAACAGCCTTCACAATCTTAGGTGGCGGTGTCCAGTCTTGCGACACTCGCGAATTTCGACACACTGGCACCGGGCCCGACTAGTTCCGAAAGCCTATTGCGCCTTAATTTGTCTAAATAAAAACGATATGACTAAATGGGAATGTGGTTTTAAACATTTTCTCGGAATAAGTGAAGGTATAAAAACCCGACATGCAGTCGGTCATTTTGATATTGTCGTCTATGTTTGTTGAAAACCACTAACATAATTTTAAATACGCCATTTTGTTTTTTTTTTTGTAAGGTTAACGGCCGCACTCAGAGACGTCAATTAATATTTAAGTTTGATTAAAGTTGCTGCTGTCACATTCATTGTTATAGCAATACAATAAGACGCAGCAACTTTAATTAAACTTAAAAAAATAATTGACAGTTAGTATCCAGTGACACTCGCGACACTAAGACGAATCGAATGACACCTCGTCTGTCGAAATCGGACCATCCTGACAGCCTCTACGAGGGAACGAAGGTCATACATACACACATAGTTACATCATAATTTATAATAACTGTACAGAGCCCTTAGCCAAGATGCCCATCGCTAACTAGCGTTTCTATTCGTTTCGTTTTTAAACCAATCGCGTCACTGGTAGATCACGTGACTCTCCGTATGACGTGATCAAGCAGTGACGCGATTGGTTTAAAAACTAAACGAATAGAAACGCTAGTAAGCGATGGGCATCTTGGCTAAGGGCTCTGGTCAAAAACATTACCTTCCTTCTCCGGCGGTCGGGTAAAAAGATAAAATAACGTCAGTAGCTTAGGGTGGCGACTCGTGACCGAAAGGTCCCGAGTTCAAGTCTCGGCGGTTGTAAATTAGATTTTTTCTAATTTGAGTGGCAAGCTTTTGTCGCCGACTGCACAAAAAAAATGCAAAAAATGTGTACGGTCATCATCAGACCAAACTATCGAATTAAACATTCGGGTGGACTGCGTTTTGTTTATTAATTTATTTAAATCCATTTCTCGGGGACTTAAAGCGTCAGCTAAAGCGTAAGCAATATAAATAAACTAAGAGTTAGCCCTCTTATTCATAATCGCAGAATAACTAAAGTATGCTTGAACTATTCTGTGGCCTTACCTTTCATTGTGACATTTGAATCTGATAGAAAGTGACAAAGCATACTTTTACTAAAATAGGTTTGTTGTGCTTTTATGAATAAGAGGGTAGGAATCTAAACAGCGTCCAAAATGTACAGATAAATCGGAGAACATCACAAATAGACTAGCTTACTTTAAGTTTAGGAAGCGGCTTAATAGCACGGCGGAAATACTAATGCCACCTTCCGACTCCATCGTCAGATAATCTCCTGGATACCAAGTTGCTTTGTTATCGGGGTTACTAATAAATTTCAAATGTCAGCCCACTGTGATTACGAGAAGTTGTTCAAAATTCACTAGCGAGTTTTGGACCGGAATCACAGACACAACCAAAGCCTACTTTGGTTGTGTGTTTAATTCCGATATAAATGGGACATCTAATAAACAAATCAATAGATAAATCTTACCGGAAACCATGAAGGATACATGGGTACAACACATGACATTGAAAAATACATTCTGGCGTAACTTTTACGAAATATTCGTTTAGTATTACCTATTTGTGGTGGTAAAATTATGACATTTATGACCAATTTAATTGCCTTCTTGTTTGAAATGCGTGAATCTTTGTTTTATTAAATAGTTTTGTGTTCAAATAAGCACACATTTAGCATTAAAGCATGACTCGTCGTGACCAAACCAGTCAGTTTCGCCATCTTAATTCAATGAACATGTATGTATAATTCCCTACTGAGGCATTCGCCGTCGTTAAATGGCAACCATTACGTTACTTAATAAGTTGGTAAGGTTTTAAACCATAGGGTTTTTGGATTTGGTAAAAGAAAATTAAATAAATAATGTCATTCATTTTGACAATTATCTGTTTCAGAACAACGGGGCCCTTAGCCAAGATGCATAACGAAGATTTTATATGATCTACCAGTAACGCGATTGGTTTAAAAACGAAACAAATAGAAACTTTAGTTAGCGTAATGCATCTTGGCCAAGGGCCCTGTATATTCATTCGAATTCAACTCATGACATTCGTTCTTTTTAACAGCTTTATTAGCTTCACTTATTGTAACTAAGTACAATGTAATAAAATCTTGAAAAACTATTTTAACCTACTTCTAATTATCAGATTGTCTTGAAATTTTGCTTACTTATGTAATTCCATTTTAATAATATAATAATATGATACGGTATCGAGCTAATATGATGATGGAGATAGAAATTGGCGTAAAAACTATTATTTTAGATTTATTTTTATAATTAAAAGCTTGTATTTGACCTATTAGATACAAGCTTCCGTATGTACATTCAGTCAACAAAGTATCGGGAATGGATGATTTGTTTATGGTTCCAAATTCAAATTTTTGTTTTTTTTGTTGTTGTTAGATTGGCACAACTGTTTTCTATTTTGGCGCGGAGTTTGAGTTGCATCTGTTATTTATATTAAATACAGTGCTGTTTTTAGTTATATCATATCTAGTGTGTATTGCGAATTTCATAATGGACAAAAACATTGAACAAAGAGTTTGTCTTAAATTTTGCATCGCCAATGGAATTTCGTGTTCGGAGTCACTGAAAATGTTACAGAAGGCTTACGGTGATTCGACTTTATCAAAAACACGTGTTTATGAGTGGTACAAAGCGTTCAAAAGCGGTCGAGATGTGATGGAAGATTTGCCTCGCTCTGGTAGGCCATCAACGTCTGCAACTGAAGTTAACATCGCAAAAGTGAAGGAAATAGTGACTGAAAATCCTCATTCAACTTTGAGAGAGATAGCCGCCGAACTTTCTGTATCTCACGAGTCAATCCGTACTATTTTAACTAATCATTTGGGTATGAAACATGTTACCGCTCGGCTAGTCCCAAAAGACCTGAATTTTCTCCAAAAACTCAATCGCATGAGAGTCGCTGAGGACATGCTAGAACGAGTCAATTCCGACCCAACATTCATGAAACGCATTGTTACTGGTGACGAGACGTGGGTTTACGAGTTTGACATACAAACTAGTCAACAAGCTTCGGAGTGGCGCCTTCCAACTGAACCGAAACCGAAGAAACCACGCCAAAGTCGATCAAAAGTCAAAGTCATGTTGACTGTTTTCTTTGACTATCGCGGTGTTGTGCACTCGGAATTCTTGCCGGAAGGTCAAACGGTAAATAAAGAATATTATTTGAGCGTTATGCGGCATTTAAGAGAGCAAATTCGACGAAAAAGGCCAGATTTGTGGAATGAAAATTCTTGGATTTTGCACCACGATAATGCGCCTTCGCACAAGGCCATCATTGTGAAAGAATTTTTGACCAAACACTCAACAAATACCATCGAGCAACCACCATATTCACCAGATATGGCTCCTGCCGACTTCTTTCTTTTTCCTAAACTCAAATTACCACTTCGTGGCACCCGTTTTCAATCGGTAGAAGACATAAAGGAGAATTCGCGCCGAGAACTGAATTCAATTCCGGAAACAGCGTTTAAAAAATGTTTTGTTGATTGGATTATTCGTTGGCGTAAGTGTATCGTTTCTGAAGGAGCATACTTTGAAGGTGATAAAATAAATTTGGATGATTAACAAACAGTTTGTGTATTATTGATCTTTTCCCGGTACTTTCTTGACAGAGTAGTATGTCTAAAATGGCAATAATAAATATCGATTCTCCTATGCGGAAATAATTTTAAGATTGTCATTTGAGATGACGTGAAAACGTGTTTATGATTTACGAGTAGGTACTATCGCCTATGACCCTTACGTGACACCACAATGGCTTGATTGCGAATTAATTACAATTTTTACGTGTTCGCTAAAGTCATTAACATGCGAAACATAATAACAATTAACCCTTTTCATATTTATTATTTTATACCATTTCCTCATGTGTCCGCTCACCCGGTTCAAGATTATTTTTTTACTTACAATTAACACAAAAAAACAAAGATTTATTTTCCGTGGCATATAACAGTTTTAAGAGGCTACGCTACCTCTCATTATTTGAGGATGTTCCTAAAATTAAACTGAAATAACTTAAGAACAGTAGAAAATCGCTATAGGTAAAATTGATAGGTCATCTATGGACTTGCTTCGTTGGATGCACCCCTCGTATTGCGCCCTGCGTGCTTTTAAACCTTAAGCGTTAAGTCTTACGTTAGAATATGGAATAGATGTAATAATTTTCTTAGCACCTGTCAAATTTTATGTTGTCCATGCATGTAAAGCACGCTGTAGAGTTATCACTCAAAACTAGTGTCGTGACATTTTTCTATGGTTCGACACATCATATGCTGAATGGATACTATTTCCGTTAAATACAGCATGCGGTTGTAGTTCTTTAAATTCGGAATATGTAAGTAACACTAATTTTACATTAATATAATGCTAGTAGGAAGTAACTTTAACGAAATAAAGTTTATTCATTGCATTCATCGTAAGGGCCTGCGCAAACTGGCGGAGCGCAGCGCAGATCACTTTAAATTTATCAATGTATATTCTTCCCTATTTTAATTACAATAAGGTATAAATTTGAATGCCCTGAGACTGACCTTGGAGCATCATGGGGGATTTCTACTCTGCGGCTGCGGCTCTAAATTTATACCTTATTGTAATTAAAATAGGGAAGAATATACATTGATAAATTTAAAGTGATCTGCGCTGCGCTCCGCCGGTTTGCGCAGGCCCTAAGTGGTTTTTATTTATATTTTTAGCTATCCATTTTAACTTATTTATGAAGGAAGTATAAAAAGACCGTCTAGTAAAAGACAAAATTACTTTGAAGGAAGCATGTAGTCAAACTTTACAAAGTGATCTAATATTTAAGTAAGATAATATGCGCATGAGGCTATCTCCGCTCTGTCCGTTTGTAAAATTCTTGTTATGACGTTAACTCAGTTCCTTGAATTGCAATTATTAACTAGCTTTTGCCTGCGACTCCATCTGCGTAGTAGTTTCATCGTTTCTAGTAACTTACCGGGAATCAAATGCGGGACCGCAAGCTTCATGTACCTACTTACATTAAAATCCCGAATAGTTTTTTCCGAACATTCATTTTTCCGAAAGTTATACTGGAGCTAGTTTGTATTAAAGGGTGAATCAAATTTTAACGTACTTCTCCTATTTTTCGAAATGTTTCACAAATTATATTTTTTTACAAAAAACTATTTATTTGCTGACGTTGTGGCTTACACGATTATAAAATCAGACAAATAGGTTAACATTTAAAATAAGCTAAAATAATACAATTTTAAATAATAATATAGTTGGTAACGCAGGGGATGATGTTGTTCCCAGGTTTTGTATGAAAAATGTACATTTTCCCCTGAGTTACCAGGGTTTTTCGAAAATTAAGAAATATTTGAGGTGGCGAACATGTGGGATCCGTAAATTTGAAGGTCTGACTTTGATATTCATAAATGATTATAAATCACCAGGAAAGCTTTAGTGTCGCAAAAGAAAAGGAGTAATTACCTTAAAAGTTGATTTGCTCTAAAACATAATTTAATTGCTATTGGTAGGTTAGGTTAGTTTGGAATTAAAAAGTTAAAATAAAGTAATAAAGGTCTGATTTATAAGCGATAACAAAAAAATCATGTCTTAAATAAAATAACTTAGTGCGTTCTGTATTCGATCGATTCGATGTTATGACTCTTCGGAATTATGTACCCTACAAGCATTAACAAATAGGCTAATTAGACTCCTTTTGTAAATACTTATTTGAATAGTTGTTTTGTAACGCAATGTGTAAAAATCATTCATACTTTCATTCATACGGGTAGTTATGACGAATGCAACAGAAGACTCAAGCAAGGTCCGACAGCTTTGTTAATTATTGCAATGGTTTTGAGTTCGTCGACGTCAAAACAAGACAAAGACCTTACAAGTTCCAGACAGAGGGACATAGATATTATGATTTATAATTCTATCCGTTTCACTGACAAAATTATGACAGATTTTGACAGTTTATAAGTGTAGATAAAGCATCCGTCACTCTTGCACTTATATACTGATCGAATGAATGAATGAAAGTGACAGATGTTTTATCTACGTTTACCCCGCCCGCGGGGAGGCCCGCAGGGGGGACTAAGGTCTAGGCGTGTACTAGGGGTACGAGGCGACGATAAACACGCGCTTATCAATATTTGCATATAGATAGAATCGAACCGGTACCTTCGTAGGGACAATACCACTAGGCTAATCGCGTCGTCAAGATGCCCAAAAGCGTTGTAGTTGCCGGACAATAATGGCAGATTATCAACCTGTTGAAATTAAACAAAAACTGTACATCTTGACGTCTGTCACTATTCACGCCGTGAATCTTACTTTGTAGAAACGTCTATGCGAGAAATCAAAAATCTACCATGTTACCATGTTATCAATGATTAGAAATACTTACGTTGCAACATGTCAGCTTAGGATAATGTTACTAATACTAGACGAAATATTGAATAATTTGAGAGCGGCCTTGGATCATTGAACCACGATTTAAATGCGAATGGACTGCGTTGAGTTGACGTCTCGCTGTGCTAAATCGAACTAGATTTTTAGAGTTGCAAAACTATGTAGCGTATCCTATGTATACCTATGATTTCGTCATTAAGAAAAAATATCATTTTAAAGCGATCTATTAAAGAAAACCAAATATTAGAAAACTTATTTTTCAAATAACATTTTGTTTCTCGTAGCCAAACAAACTCCAATAAGCTTCTAAAATATACTGTATCCAAAAATCGACGCAGCGAGTCCGCATATTACGGCCATTCATTTCGCAAGTGTCGACGAACGAGAGAAATATGCAAAAAAATATGTATATGTATGTTTGAGCGGCGAACTGTCCGAGCGGCCGTGACATACTGATGGCTGCTCTTGACATATTGAGAGTAGTTTGGGAACGGACCTGCACAGGTTACGGGCCCACTCAGAACAAAAGGGTAGCTGTTTTTTCATTGTATTACTTTTTTCGAATAAAATTAAAATTCACAAATCAGTCTCTTTCTCTCTCTCTTAATTTAAGAGCTCTGCTCTTGTCGGTGGAGCAATTTATTTACTCTCTCCTCTCTCCCAGCTGTTTGAGCTCTTTATACGACACGACCTGCACCTTCTCCTTAATTTGGTCCATGTAGCTTCTTCTTGGTCTTCCTCTCCCTCTCCACTTTCAATTTTTCCCTCTATAATGTTTTTGATAAGCTTTTCGTGCCGCAATAAATGACCAATTATCCCTCCTTTCTCTATAATCTCCAATATCCTTCCTTTCTCCTTTACCCTCGCCAATACTTCTTGATTCGATACCATTTCCGTCCAACAAATTCCTTCCATCCTTCTCCAGCACCACATCTCAAATGCCTCCAGCCTCTCTCTGTCCCTCTGTATTAGTATCCATGCCTCGCTTCCATATAGTGCTATACTCTATAAAAATGCTATAAAAAGTGCTATAAAAATGTATTTTTTGCTCTTAAATGCTGGTTTTGCTATTGCAATCCTTGCGATTATGTCTTGACTACATCGGGATTTTAAAACAAATTTCGCACAAATTTACCTAGTCCCAAACTTAACTCTAGGCTTGTAGGTAGAGGTACTATGGATACTAGATTATTATTAAGAAAAAACTTAGATACCTAGAAAATGCCGAAGACCCAAGAATAAATACTCCCGATCATTGTACAAATTTCGCGATAACTGGGAAGTCTACCCTGGACTGGTCGATGCCAATTTTTAGGGTTCCGTACCAAAATGGTAAAAAAGGAACCCTAATGGTGAGACTTCGTTGTCTGTCTGTCTGTCTGTAATGTCTGTATGTTACAGCAGTTTTTCTCAGCAATTACACAAGCTATCAACTTGAAATTTGGCATAGTTGTTACCTTGCTTGCCCGAATCTGTTTTAGTAAAAAATATATAAAACGAATTTTATAAATAATTGAAAAGGGGTCTAGAATGGGGGGTTGAAAAATGAAAGTGATTTGATTATAGCAAATAGGGTGTCATAGGAAAGGGCATAACATAATCTGCACATTTCAAAACTATTTTTTATAATTTTCCATGACATACGTATCTCCAAAGTTATTGAACCGAAAAATCTGAAAAATTACTAATTTATAGATACAATTACTTATATTTTACGGGAAAAACAAAACAAAGTGTTCAAAATTTAAAGTTTTCGAGAAATTGACAAAATCTTTAAAGATCTGTACTAAAATTTAGGCAAGTCAAAAGGACCTTATTGCATACGAATTAAAGTACATAAAAAGGTATATTTTTGAAGTATGGACTTAAATACGGAACACTCGGTGCACAAGTCCGACTCGCACTGGACCGGTTCTTTTACTTACCTATAATGACAATAGAGACAGTGAGAAATATGCGCTAGTTATAATTAGTGGAATACACTGACAAAAACAAAAACAACAATAACAACTCTCTATTAAACACCACATACAGCGAGGACAGGAAATACGACAAATAATAAATGTTACAAAGTGAGTCAACAGGCTGTCTTATTGATAAATAACGATTTCTTCTAGATAACCTTGCAAAAAAGAGACAGCCGGTGCAAACTAAAAATAATATTCAATGAAGTCAACAACCAACATAAACAAAAAGTATTCTAATAATCAAATAAATACGTAGGTTTATATAAAGAGCAATACCTACATATGAAAAATTATAATAATTTCAGTAACACGATATAAGGAAACAGAAATCGGGATCGGGGATTGACATAATATTTATTATCACAGTCAATATAAACCGACGTCTAAACAGAGCAATCGTGCGTGGTTCGCGGGGCGCGAGGGCGATAGCGAGCCCAAGCTGCCATGCACTCGCTTGGGACATGCCGTTCAGGAGTGGCGCATTTTTGTAACCCATCTCATAAGTGTTTCGTTAGAGTTATAATGGTTTATATTACTTGTGCTGTGAGACTGTATGTTATTACTGATACCATACAAGTACTACCAATAAACAAATAAGGATATGGAACAGACAGAGTAAAAATAAAAAATTAATTGTGACAACCCTGCGGTAACCAAAGGCGGCATTTCGCGAAACTTCAAAGGCTTTGTCCCATTGTTACTTTTTCCGCTGTGATATTATTATGACCTATTCTATATTGTCTGTGGTTATTTATATTGCAGTAAGCGCCATTGGTAGGGCTATGGCTTCTCGGAAAAAATGTCGTCCTACGGTCAGAAACACATCAAGTGACATTACCGGCGTATACGCAACTTGTGGCGCAACCGAGTGGTCCCCTTTCTAAAAATATACAAGTTTAGTGTTTCGACTTAGATCTTGCATATCACGTAGTGTCTACTAGCATTATAGATAAGAAACTTACATTGTGAAACTAAGTATAGTAGAAATTCTAGGTCTATGGAATACTCTGTTCACAATTCTTTCAAATTTCTTCGAGAAGTTTCTCAGCTATTTCTTGAAAAGTTATCTTTTTTTTAGGGATGTTTGCACAATCTGTCCGTCCGTCCGTACGTCTGACCTTCTGTATTAAATTAAAAGTGATGTATCTTTTAAACCGGAAACGATACCCCGTTGATTTTTATTGCAGACATATTCAGAATTGATATAACGGCGGATTTCCTAGCAAATAATTAAAAAGTCAAAAAGTAAAATAATAAGGGGAGTCCCCATACAAAAAACGTTTTTTTTTTTCAACGTTTATTTGTATTTGTTCTGTTGTAAAAACGGTAAAACATACAAGCGTCTTCTATAGAAAAACAACAAATAGGTCCCAAAAGCCGGCCAAATGTGTACGGAACCCTCAATGCGCGAGTCCGTTTCGCACCTGACCGGTTTATTACGTGCCCATCTTTTTTTTTCTTTATCGAGACTGCAAATGCTGTTTCACCAGTTTTCTTACTTTAAATGGGAAAACGCAACTAGTATTTCAAATACTTCAATGCAGCATTATTTTTTATAGGTACCATTAGGTTCATGTAAAATTTGGACGTAGCTTAGGGGAAACGATCCATTTCAACCATTTCACATTGCACTTGTAGAATTTGACATACATTATGTTGACACCAATAGAATTCAAATTTAAATACATTTACTTTGTGTGTTGGATCCTTTTCCCTAAGCTACATCCATTTATCAATCTTAAAAATAATATTTTTTTATATGTGAACTTCAATTTAAACTTTTTTACCTGTAATGTATGAAGTTAACCTTTAACTAATCAAAAATGATTATTAAATTATTTATCGACTTAGATAAGAAAATGCTATTATTGAAGTCAAATGCTGAACTAAGGACCTGTTTCATAATCGACACGTAGATTCATCTGTCAAATAAAGATAGCCCTCTCCTTGTCCATTTTCAAGTGTAAGAAAGGGAAAGGGCTTAATTTATTTGACAAATATGCTTTACTACGATTGTGAAACAGGCGGTAAGACAAAAAGACACAACTACAACGTTTAATTTATAAAGTACAATCGACTTTACTTCAGTGATTTTTAGATTGAATTTCCTACAGTTATTATACAACAGAATCAGATGTGTTAAGATATAATACACTTGTATTTACATATGTAGTAGTAGACCTACTCGGTAATTAAATTTTACAAAAAATCAAAGAAATAACTTAGTGTGAGTTATAATAAATTTGCAGACAATTAATAAATAACCCGACTGTTGAGTTTCTTGCGGCGCTTCTTCTCAGCAGCGGTCTACTCTTGGGAAGCGCTGGTAGATTTTGTAAAAGTGTCCGTACAGTCGAGGGCAGAAATATGTATACACTTTTGGACCTTGTCCCATTGTAATAAGGTCCAAAAGTGTATACATATTTCTGCCCTTGACTGTACTAAATAAATATGTATCTTCAATCTTATCTTTAGATTAAAGATGTGAAGGTAGAAAAACTTGACAATTTTTAATCAATTAATAGCTTAACTTTTTGAAGTATACTTTGTTTACTAAATATGACATATTCTTGATTGACAATCGAACCTACCCGTACGAGTATTTCGTATTTTCTTATAAATTAATAATAACAAGTTGAATGAACTTATTTTATTTAGATTTTTTTTTAGCAAAATATACATCATCATACGCACGCAATATGTAAATTTGTTTATAATAAATAAACAACAACAATCACAATCTCAACAAACAATCACACACAAATTGACCTAGTCCTAAACTAAGCTCAAGGGTTGTATTATGGGTACTAGGCAACGATTTTTTTTTTTTTTTTTTGTTTATTTATTTCGCTTGGATTAAAAATTACACAAATTGGTTTACACTTACCCCTACACTAGGCACAACCTGTCTCGTATGAGAAAGAAATCCATATGAGAATTACAAAAATGTATGCGAACAGTAAATAAAGGTGAACAGATTCCTAGAGTAACTAACAATTTGATAAAGGATGCAAGCAGGTGAATTTATACAGTGACATGAAGTTATACAAATACAGAACAAACAAACAGGTATGTCATCATGATAATATACATACATATATATAGAAATACATACTTAAATATATAGAAAATATCCATGACTCAGGAACAAATACTCGCGCTCATCACACAAATATTTGGCCATACCGGGATTCGAACCCGGGACCGCTGGCTTCGTAGGCAGGGTCACTACCAACTAGGCTAACCGCGTCGTCAAATATAATATTTTTAAAGTCAATATTTTATAGTATTTTTTTTTAGTTATACCCTAGTGTAAATGGTAAATATGTGTTTCTTTAATTGGATCCTTTGGTGTTGTACAGGCCCAGAATTTAAAGGGTTTTCAAAAATAGTGGGAGTATGTTAAGCTTTATATAACTAATTTAAAACGTAAACTATGACGGCTATGACTTACGGTAAGTAGACTTTATTGGTTCTTAATTTACAGATGACTAAAATGTTTATACCTACCGAAAATCGGCTAAGATAACTTTGAATAGAAAATTAGCTAATATTTATGGTTTTTGGAGATTTTTTTTGCATTTGTATGTAGTTATGGTGACGGAACCCTACACTGAGCATGGTCCGACATCCCAATTTTAATAATATTAAATATTTACAATGTCAATCAATCACTTTATTTTTGTTTCTAGAATCACCTTTCAACTTTGTTCAGATGTCAGAAGTATAAAAATAAGGAAATTTGTGACGTCAATTGTTAATAATTCCAAAACTACTTATCATAATAACATACTCACGAGTATATCTTCAGTGGACCAAAGTGCACGTACAGTTTTAAAAGTCGTCGTCTTATTATTTTTAAAGTACCTACAAAACACGACAAAGTCATAAAAAAAAATTGTTTACAAAAAATTACTAGACGCTTTAATGGGAGGCTTTTAACCCCCGACGCAAAAAAGAGGGGTGCTATAAGTTTGACGTGTGTATCTGTGTGTGTGTGGCCTTGTAGCTCCTAAACGGATGAACCGATTTTGATTTAGTCTTTTTTGTTAGAAAGATGCCTTAATCGAAAGTGTTTTTAGCTTAGTTTGACGAAAATCCGTTGAGGCGTTCAAAAGTTATGAGCTTTGAAAGCGACTTTTTTTTTTGGGAGTTTTTAAGTCTTGTGATTTGGGGAATAGAGTCAATGGTAACGTGTCACATAAAGTTTAAAAAGCAATAAAAAAAAAAAAAAAAAACCCTGGCACTAAAATAAAACTAAAAAGAAAATAAATAATATGGCCCTTAAAGCTTATTGTCAGTAGTAATATTTTGATTCAAGCATCGGCACGTCGGGGGACCGCTAAGTAAATCAAATAAAAACAATACTAGCTATTAGCGGTAATTTTTAATTTGTATACTCAATATTCAAACATTTATTGAATTTCATCATGTTAGTTTACAGATGTGCGGCTAACTTAATACGGTAGTAATTTATGGTTCTAAAATGTTAAATAAGGGTTAGTATTTAATTGTAATAAAATATGTGCTAAAGTATATATATATCATGCTTTTCATGGTTTCTGTCATCATATTGCCTATATGTATATTTTTTATTGTTTGACAATAACGCTCCGTGCACTGCAACCGCATTTATAGCCCATAAATATATCGTTAAGATGATTTGAAGGATTTTCCATAGATTTGTAGGTTAGAATTAAGTTAATGGACGTCTAAGAGTAATAAAGCCCTCGCCACAAAGCGGGCTCGCGGCGTAAACGCAGCGTTTCTGGCTCGTTTGTCACTGTTTGTGCAGGTCCGTTCGAATCTTTACCACCAACTTATACTTTAACCTATCACTGTTTTGCCTTATACCCGTAACAAACGCTCGAACTTCGTCTGTTACGGGTATTATATTGTCGTTTTTTAGGGTTCCGTACCTCAAAAGAAAAAAACGGAACCCTTATAGGATCACTTTGTTGTCCGTCTGTCTGTCTGTCTGTCTGTGTGTCTGTCAAGCCCCTTTTTCTCAGGAACGCGTGAAGGTATCAAGTTGAAATTCATATCAAATACTAAGTTTTGCAATCCCTTGGATCAGTGAAAAAATCAGACATCTAAGTCAATGCAATCAAAAGATACGGCCGTTTATGCCGCATATTGAAGGGAATCTCAAGGGAATCAAAACCTATAGGGTACTTCCCGTTGACTTAGAATCATGAAATTTGGCAAGAAGCAATGTCTTATAGCACAAGTAAAGGAAAAAATCCAAAAACCGTTAATTTGTACTTACATCACATAAAAAAAGCCCAGTATAAACTGACACTCACTAAGTACGAAAGTGCATACTTATTGCGTATCAGTTTATAATGGACTTGTTTTCTATTGTATTCCCGTGATTTACGAACTATTTACATGCCTACAAGTTTGTGCGGAACCCTCGGTGCGCGAGTCCGACTCGCACTTGACCGGCTTTTATTAGTACTTTTTTTTCAAAAAAAAATATTAATTTATTTATTCACGTTTACGCACTAAAGATCCATATTATATTTTTATAACATTACAAAATAAAAATAAAAACTTTCCAAAGTTATTATGGAAAGGCGTTTTCCTGGCTATTCGACTTGCTTACTAAGTGCGTATACAACTTTAAGTCAAACTTAAGTCTGTGCTTAACTCGAGCTGTTGGTGTGGTGAGGTCTTTGACCAATAATTATGTTGCCGATTACCTACGTTGATTAACACATTATCAGGTTTTGCTTGAAGACGTACGTCATAGTACTTAACTAATTCGCCTTGTAACTGAGCCATCATTAACAACTGCTATTCAAACAATTTTACAATTAGGCTTCAAACTGTAATCAACCTGAGGCTATATATATTATGAGGTATTAAAACTTGTTAAAGTTCAGGCAGGGAACGAGATGGAGATATGTAACTGCTATAGCGCTGTCCTTCTTATAGTACAAATTACATAATAAGTAAGTAGTAAATAGTTGGTAGTAATAAATATGTGGCTACTGAACTAAGAACAGATGGACTGATTTTTATAACTATTGTATCCGAACATTATCGGAAATATTTATCTTATAACAATCTATTTATTAATCGATCCAAATTAGTTTCGTATAAAAATATTTAGAAGAATAATATTTTCTTTAGAGAAGCGAATAAAGGTGCTATAGACATGAGAAAGGGTTGCTAACCCCGAAACTTAATCTTTGATTATTTTAAAATAAACATTGTTTTATTCATACAAGCTTAAAGAGCCGTTAATATATGGATTCTATCTTAGTTCTTTAGAATTGACCTTGCGTTTGCAATCTTGAGATTGGTCTATGGGCGTTAAATTCCACCGACCACTAGGGCCCTACGAAACGAATAGAAATGCTAATTAGCGTAATGCATCTTGACTAAGGGCCAGAGCCGCTTAGCCAAGATGCCCATCGCTAACTAGCGTTTCTATTCGTTTAGTTTTTAAACCAATCGCGTCACTGGTAGATCACGTCATACGGAGAGTCATGTGATCTACCAGTGACGCGATTGGTTTAAAAACGAAACGAATAGAAACGCTAGTTATCGATGGGCATCTTGGCTAAGGGCTCTGGTGCTATTTCTATACCATAAAAAATAATCCTTAATATTCACTTTTTTTTTCAGACAAATCATCTGCAGTTGCGTCCTCAACTTCCAGTTTACTTTAAACCGGTAAGTTTATACTTACAAAATATAAATAGCCACGTATAATTTGACTCGGTGCTGAACATAGTGCATATACTGTACTATTTGGGAAATCAGGTTGGTTCGAAAGCTGTGTTAAAATAAACAATCAAATAATATAAAGTAATCAAATATATATTCCTCGTACCTACAACAAAAACTATAACTTTTAATTAGTATTACGCTTTTGGGCGAAACATTTATGGTCAAAATATAATTTCCCAAATTTTCATTTACCGAAACGCTTTGCATTATGTTTACTGTATCATAACCGCTATTTACAATTGGTAAGGTAAGGTTTGTGACTAAAATAAAATGCGAACTGCTGCGGGACAAACCTTTTTATGAAATGAAAATTTGGGAAATGATACATTGACCAAAATAAGCGTCACATTATGTTCTCTGTATAATAAAATGATTGAACATTTTCATACCCATTGTTTCAGCCGTCAGATCGCAATGTGGCTCAGTATACTGATATACCTGGTGTACTACACGGTGTATACCATCCTCCTGGCGATCGGCGGCCTCTGGTGCTTCGAAGAGTGTACCCTCACTGAGGAGGAGGAGTATCTGTTCTACAGCCAGCACAGGACCCTGCCGTACTGACACGACGGTGAGTAATAAAAAAATAACACATTAATATCATGAGCTCTAAAAACAATTTTACAACACAAAATTGAAAAAATTGGAATTGTTTTTAGAGCTCCTGATATTAATATACCTTCACCTTTAAAAAAGTGCGTCCAAAAGTCACACCGTAGCTATTCCACTACTTTACATTAAAAACCTTTTATGTCATGTTGACAAAATAAATTAATTTGAAATTATATTTGAATTAGGCTTTTATTATGGATACGAGACAACCCAAGTAGCACACAAGCCTGTATAAGAGCTTATACAGCCCTTAAAATGCTGCAACTAGAGTTATAATGGCTGTATAAGCTCTTATACAGCTTTTGTGTCACTTACACACATACATATTTGAAATATATACATATAATGTACTTGAAAATTATAAATAAATAATTATATTAGTTACATATATAACATCCGAGACCCAGGAACAAACTACCAGCGGGGCCAGCCACTCCAACTCGCGTCCTCCACGTAAAATTTTTAATAATGTTATCAAGCAAGGTGCGCCTGCGTGTAAACTGTAACGTTTACATTTTCACTGATTAAAAGACATCAACGAGCCGTCGAATTGTTAATTGGATTTTACATTAATAATTATCTTCTACAACTGCAGCATCGAATGTCCTGTAATCATTAAAAAAAATAAACAGTTAATAGTTATTTTTTACGCAAGGCTGCAAATTAGTTATTTGGCGCGAGGGCCAGTATTGAATGCCGAGTTAGCGATGGATCCTAAAATTGAACTAGCGAGTGGTTCCAAAATAGTAGGTACCCTGAGCGTAACGCGGGATTCAAGGCCTCGAGACCCAAATAACTTTGCTGCCGTGCGAAACACAAAATTTTTCACCTCAATGTAGCGATGAAAACACTTGGTGTTGGAAAAACAATTGCACGAGCGTCACATCAGTTGTGGCCGTGCTCGCGCAGCGCCCTCCGCGCAGCACCAACAATACTTTCCACGCTAGCGGTTAAAGTGGACTTTGCGTGCAGATTTTGACCGACAAAGAAAGCCTTTCAGAGCTGGTGAGGTAAAAATTACTTATCTATAGTCATCGTCGTTCGTCGCTTTTATTTGTTTATCAGTTTTGTATGACAGTTCAAACCGGGGGCTGTATTCTATTTTTTTATCAGCTTACTGGCTGTCATCGGGGATTATTGAATTAAATCATCGCGCACTAGAATGCCCCGGCTCCAGATTAGCACTGCCTCGCTTCAAAGCTAAATGTGAGACATTTTTTTTTATTAAAGTAAATAGAGAACGCCGCTACTTTAATTTTGAATAATGTACCGTATTTACACAATTCAAAGCTCAACGTTTAGCTGAGACGCAAGTGTCGACTCCTGATCGTTAGGTTCTGAGTACGAATCCCACGGGTCACCACGTACCAATAAGTAACTTAAGTAAATTACCTGATGCTCTTACGGTGAATGAAAACACTGTTTGGGAATCTGCACGTTCGAACAGCTCAAAAGATCTGGTCGAAATCTGTAAAATAATATCTGGCTTCTCATCATATCAGCCGAAAGACGTCCACTGCTGGGCATAGGCCTTCCCCAAGGATCTCCACGACGGCCGGTTTTGTGCTGCTCGCATCCATCGGCTTCCCGCGATCCTCGCCAGATCGTCGGTCCACCTGTGGAAGGCCCGCCAACACTTCGCTTTCCGGTCCGCGGCCGCCACTCTAGAACCTTTCCGCCCCAACGGCCATCGGTTCCACGAGCAATGTCTCTGGCTTCTACATAATTATATTGTATTGTTATCATACTTTTGACTTTATAGTAGTTCTTACTGTCAAGTGAATAAGAACCGTCATAACTTCAATATGATTACGATGTAGCGTCCTTATAGCCTCCTGCAGGCTATACTATGGTCGTGTTTATCACCTGGAGAAACGTGGATAAAACATCTGTCACTTTCTGACCAGTAAGTAAGTGCTACAGTGACGGATGCTTTATCCACCGGGATAAGATATCTAAAGCGATCGTTTATAACCAGTAGTCGGGATAGGGTAGTCAATTTACCGGGATATCGGTTCGTAATCGTAATATGGATATGACTCGTAATACGGGATTATACCCCGCGATTCCGCCCGCAAAGGATTTAAAAGTGTGTGTGTTGCTTTAGAAGTGTAATCAATGTATAAAAAGGTAAATAACTATTTAATAATAGCGTAAATTATAGAATTAACTTAACATAAACGTCTTGCGGCTGATGATGATGATGATGAACATGAAACTAAACGCAGTCATAGTAATATTGGTACTTTATTTAAAATGTGATTTCGATTTGATTGATATCTTGTCATTAAAAAAAATATTATCTTCCAACAACATGAGTCCCAGAATCCCGGGGCATATCCATATTAAGTATAGCGTTTAAGGTCGTTAACCAATTGCACTACCTATTCCGGTCATTGTTTATAACTGTCTTTTTCTAAAAGTGCCAAATATTCCGCGTCAAGGCTAGCGAAATTGGTCGAGTATGACATTGGTTCCGATAGACTGCGTCCACGTTAAGTGAAATATTTCGATAGTATTACTCCAAGAAAGACAAGTATTGTACTAGCGGTAAAAGAACATTTTCTGTTAATTTTCGGTTATTTTATAGAAGTCAGGGCGCTCTATAAAATAACCGAAAATGGCATTCAAAGCTACAGAAATTTCGACTTTAATGCAATCAAGGGTCTGACGGCGGTTGAAACGCTCGTGGAATCACCCTACTACATTATTGATAAAAATATAAAGAATTCAAATCCAGGCAAATTTTAGATCTGTCCTTTTCTTTCAAGTGACAAAATATAGGAAAGCGATAACTTTAAGGCTGGGGCCACACTGTTCGGGCGATAGCGTGACGCAATGGTGATTTCAGTACAACTGCGCGATAGTTCGCTCTACCGGTGCGATGCGGCGGGGATGTTAAATAATGTTGCTTGAAATTTAGACATTCAAAATTGTGTACAAAAAATTAACCTTACCAATGTAATTGATAGTTATTTTTAGTAATTAGTTGAAAGCTAAAAATTAAGCAGTATTAAAACAAAATTCAAAATCAATAATTTCCACCATTATTTGAAAATTACTCTATCTTGCAACATGAATTAATTTGGGTGGATCATCGGATTATGCAAATTAAATAGAACGACGAAGGCGGGTAAAGTAAGGTCACAGACGTAGAGTTGTATCCCCCCCTAAAACCAATTAATTCTTGCCGCCTCTAGCACCGTTCAGTACTCTGTGGCGATTGAAGCTATAACGACTTAAAGGGTGTTCAGTTATTTAAATATATTTTTTTAAGTGAAGACTTAAAATAATTAGTTATTTTTAACATTACTTTTTTTATTGAAACATTTTTTCATGTCAATATAGTGAAGATGATAATAGGTTTTTACTTCACTTTAGTTTGAAGATGGAACAACGATAGTATGTTTTAGTTTCGAAGTGTGAACGTTAGACTCCACTAGTTTGTGATTATAAATTAGTTTGAGGAGTGGTGATTGAAAATACTTTTTTTAAGGTGAGCAATTTATAAGAATGTTTTATGCATTTTTATTGTATTTAATGCAAATTTTATGCTGTTGTGATCTTCGGTGGAATGAAATATAATAATTAATAAGCAATTAAAACAAATACCTAATAAATTGGTAACGTTGGTAAACTGGAACGAAAAAAAGAATATAAATTTAATATTTATTTTAATGGTGGTTAACACTATTTTGCAATCGTGACTAACGAAATATTTAAAAAGAAATAAAACCTTTTAACTGTTTATGATATTAATAATATAATATATAATTTTCTGAATTATATTTAAAAAATACTTCAATCATATTTGTTACACATTAAACTGTTTGTCTTAAATAATTTAAAAGTAGTCGAGTCCATTATTTTAATTATCGCCTCTGGTTTTTTTTAGTTTTATTCTCTTACAGGGTTCAATACAATAAAACTGTATTAGTGTTCCCTAATTTAAAGTCGAAGATTACCTAAATAATAACGTTTAAATATTTTATTCGTCCGCGGTTACATCGAATTGATGCTTTCTCCTAAAATAATTTCGAAGCAAACATTTGGGAAGTCAATGATGCTATCACTTTTGTAGTTCAAGTTCATTGATAATTTCTTTAACAGCTACATACCTCTAAAAACTATAATGTTGTATTTAAAAACAATTAAATACTGATGATAATTGTAGAGAATGCTCAGAAAACAATTAATATTTCATTTTAATTATCTGTGAATACTAATATTTACAAAGAAAAACAATAAAATTCAGTGGTTTGAGTTTACGTTTACTACATTTTCAGATTATCACGACCTCGTGTTGCTACTTTAATATATTTTTATATGGATATTATATCGACGATTTATATCGACGACGCGGTTAGCCTAGTTGGTAGTGAACCTGCCTATGAAGCTAGCGGTCCTGGGTTCGAATCCCGGTATGGACAAATATTAGTGTGATGAGCGCGAATATTTGTTCCTGAGTCATGGATGTTTTCCATGTGTTTAAGTATGTATTTCTCTATATAAGTATGTTTATCGTTGTCTAGTACCCATAGTACAAGCCTAGAGCTTAGTTTGGGACTAGGTCAATTTGTGTGAGATTGTCCCCTGATATTTATTTATATTTATTTATTTATATTTTTAGAAGCCATTATACCAAAGTTGCATTCTTCAACAATATAAAATGGATATTGTTATTTTAGTTAGCTAGACAAAATACAAATTGACAACGCCTCCAGCATCCGTAATGTTAATTGTTTTCTATTTGTTGTTAACGATTAATTAGCAAAATGTCACTCAGCTGACATGCTTTGAACCCGGGATCATGTTTTACTAATTAAATAATAATTAAGTTAAAATTATTACAAATAATACATACTACGTAATGTATCTACTTATACCCGTAAACATTCTAAAGTTTGACACGATATCAATGACCTCTGCGCTAGTGTTTGACAAGAAAAGTCAAATTAATATTTTTTTATAAATGACTGACAGATTAAATTAAATAAAAACAGTATTCATACCAAGTTCAAACTCCAGCGATTACAGATAACCAATAAGTTTTTGCATTAGGTACCTAATGCCATGCTATGGCAACTTAGAACAAGACAATTTTCATTGATAGCAGAGCCATCTCTACCACAGATTTTATTAGATATTTTATAAGGTTAAAGCCTAAATAGAGACTTATTTTTCCTACAATTTGGCCATTAGCATATTATACAGGGACGAGACGTATTTTTAAACTCATATATGTTAACCTTTGATGTAGGCTTATAGTTATTTATACAGACGTTGCGATAGCTAGAAACTAGATGGCGCTGTAAGCGAGGTTTAAAAAAGTCGAGTTGCCTGTCTATCTCTGTATGTATAATAGTAGTCTTTGCCCAATGCCATGATAACCGATGCTCTTAAGGTAAAGAAAAAATATGGTGAGGATTCAGTCTGCTCAGGTTCGAAAATAAATAAACTGATCTTATGTAAGATCCCCACTTCAAGACATGTTAGAGATGTCTGTTGTCTATGACGAGACATTTAATTTGACATGTCTTGCATCGGTCCACTCATAATTAGTTTAGTAATACGACCCTCAGTGCGAGTAATCGCACAAAATATCCTACAGTGTCAAAGTATATAAGGACTTTGTGTAAAAGATAAGATAGAATTTTCACGACGACGCAGTTAGCCTAGTTGGTAGTGACCTTGCCTACGAAGCTAGCGGTCCCGGGTTCGAATCCCGATATGGGCAAATATTTGTGTGATGAGCGCGAGCTTTGTTCCTGAGTCATGGATGTTTTCTATATATTTAAGTATGTATTTCTCTATATAAGTATGTATATCGTTATTTAGTACCTATAGTACAAGCCTAGAGCTTAGTTTGGGTCTAGGTCAATTTGTGTGAGATTATCTGCTATTATTTATTTATTAATTATTAACAGTCAGGTAATCTCGACTAGTTAGAAGTCTTACATCAATGAAATGTTATTCCGATCACCTCCTAAACCATTCCTAACAACAACCGTCGATTAACCACGTTTATTATTATTAGGTATGACTCCTAGCCTGTGCCCATCAGAGAGTAATAATTATAATTAAGATTACAAAATTATAAAAAATTTCAAGGGTAAATTTAGTGTTAAAAACCAGGATGATACATAACACAGTACGTCCTAGTTTCCGTTTTTATTACACAAGAATTACAATCGATTATCTAATTTTTGTTTCCCCTTCCGAAGAGCAGGTGGAAGTTGGAACCAACCGGTGGTTAGGCTGATTTTCGCTTAAGGCCTTGGTTGCAATATCCTGCCCGTTGCGTGCACGCAACTAGTTATATAGCGATGCAATTGCACAATGCTTAGGTTGCTTATTGATGCCAAGATTCTGTTGGGCTAAATACCCTTTGGTTTTTAAATAGTGCAACCGCGGATGATGCAAATTAGTAATGTTTGCAGGAAAACGCCTTAAGGAATGATTTTAATTTACAATTTTCTGTTCGTCTATAAATTAAAACTTTTTAATCTGCCTGTACAACCCTTTAATATCCCTTGATAGGGGACACACGATGTAGTTAGCAACTAGATTTTTTTAATGAGCCTTAGTTTTTCATTATTAATTATTGTCCTATTAATAGTAGTCCTATCTTGTACAGATGGGCCCTTTCGGATACATTTTGACCCTTAAAGATATTTTGTGAAATTGCACTTTTACACACTCAGCTGTTTGAATGTACTGATTTTCTCGCGATATTTTTCCTTCATCGTAAGAACATCGGATAATGTACTTAAGTTAGTAAAACTCATGGCTTCATGGTATCAGCTCGGGTTCAGTACTTTCGATGATGAGCCGGGGTTCCATTTTGCCGATTGTACATGTTGACCGCTTGGGTTCGAAATCGCTACCTCACGATCACAAGTCGGGACGCTCTTTGTAAATGCTCACATACAAACACCTTCGGAGTTTAAAAATTAATACGCCCACCGATTGTCAGTTGTTTTCGTTCCGAACCATCGTCTTTTGAAGGGTAAGCACTAATGATTTTTAAAATTGGAACGCAGTGGCAGTGACCGCCATAGCTAGGGTTTGGTTGAATTCGACTGCCGAGGCCGCCCAGTCTCAACCAACCTCGGAAGGCCAGATTGCAAAATACATTTTTGTAATATGTTATGATTTTTTAAGATTCACATTCCTTTACGCGCTTGACCGGTGGCCAAGTACAGGTGTTTCATTGTCCGTCGCATAATTACGTTGAGAAACATTGCATGTCCATGTTACGATGACATTTTATATTAATATCATTGGATGTACAATACAAAACAAAAGTTCTTGTTTTCATATTATTACCGTTTTATATTTGCTTATTTATCGTTGGTTTGTAAAAAAATCATTATTATAATATAAAATAGCATATTAAACTTTATCAACTTGTGAAATGGCAACAAATGAAATGGCTTTTTGTTTATAGCGTTGCATTTTTATTGTGTGCAATAAAATTTGTAAATTAACTAAGATTTATTATTTAGCTAAGTAGGAAAATAATTTCCAAATTCATTATTTTTTTATTGTACTTAAATATTTGTTTCTAGACATTGCTATTTATTCATTGAAACTAATTAAACATTTATATTCGCCTGGTGCAGTGCATGCACGTAAGTCGAGATAATATCTACTCGTACATTATACTTTATATACGACGGACGGTCTTGCTAAACCTTGCAGATGCGACGATAGCGGATAAATAATTTGTTTATTTTTTAAATAATGAGGTCACGACAATTTAAGTCAGTTAATCAGTATCAACTTTATTTATTAAAGTTAGTTTATTAAATTGAGGTTAAGAATTCGAGAGAGAGAAACATACATATTACGGATCAATCACCGAACCTCTTTAATGCCCGGTTCCTATATCCAAACCGCTGATAGATAAGGACACCTCGAGTAAAAATTTGACATTTGCCACGTACAACATGTGTCAAATTTGAATTTGAAGTAACCTTATCTATCCGCGGTTTGAATATAGGCACCGGGAATAAGTCGGCCATAAACCTAGTTGTACGCGGGCTCAAAGCAAGTAATGATAATGATAATGATATAATGTATAATATAAATATATTTTTATTTTGCATAATATATATCAATGAGACATTTAAACGACCTGAATGTGATCGATTGAACACCTATTTATTTAAATAGAATTCGGAAAGACCCAAAACATTAACGATTTTAAATATTCTAGGACTTCCAAAAACATTTTCATTCGTTCCAAATTTGAATTTAATCACCATGACCTATGTCCTAGTTTAACATTTCCACACGTGACACTGGCTAGTGATAATTTGTCACTGACCAGTGCTAACTAAAGCGTGTTGCATCAGTTTAAGAGGATCCCATAAGAAGTTCAATAGAAGTATCGTCAATTTTGCAACAAGATTTTTTATGCTTGTCACCTATGATATACAAAAAGGTTTATATACGAAGTTTTCGCTAGAGTTGAGTTGAATGATAGTAAAAAAGCCGGTCAAGTGCGAGTCGGACTCGCGCACCGAGGGTTCCGCACAAACTTGTAGGCATGTAAATAGTTCACGGGAATACAATATAAACAAAGTCCAGTATAAACTGACACGCAATAAGTATGCACTTTAGTACTTAGTGAGTGTCAGCTTATACTGGGCTATTTTTTTAGGTGATGTAACTACAAATTAACGGTTTTCGGATTTTTTCCTTTATTTGTGCTATAAGACATAGCTTCTTGCAAAATTTCATGATTCTAAGTCAACGGGAAGTACCCTATAGGTTTTGATTCCCTTGAGATTCCCTTCAATATGCGGCATAAACGGCCGTATCTTTTGATTTCGTTGACATAGATGTTTGATTTTTTCACTGATCCAAGGGACTGCCGACTTATGTATTTGATATTAATTTCAACTTGATACCTCAACGCGTTCCTGAGAAAAAGGGTCTTGACAGACACACAGACAGACAGACAGACAACAAAGTGATCCTATAAGGGTTCCGTTTTTTTCTTTGAGGTACGGAACCCTAAAAAACGATGAAGGGTAAACATTCCTATCGTATGCACTATAACTAGGTAGGTATCAGTAATTGTTATTTTGGATGGCAATAAGCGGCTGAATTATTCTATAAGTCGTTTTTCAATCGAAAGAATGATATAATTATGCTTTTGTAGTTTTTATTTGTTTTATAAAGCAAATATTTGTCTGATTATTTGTAATGATTTGTATGGTTCAATACCATACTTGCTAACTATACTTGCTAATTTATTTAGGCACGCTTTATAATTTACTATTGTTAAACCATTAAGTACTAAATCAGAAGTCACATGTTTTATAAACATACACATAATGAACTTTACTGTCATAAAGGCTGTATTGTTCCGTCATCACAACGCGTTAATAATTAAATGAAAATGACGTGCGACCTCTGAACTAAGCAAATCATTAGTTCGTGTCCATTGTTTTTTATTTTACTAATTGCTTAGTTTTTACTGTAATTAGTTATATCAAAATAAGGTCCTGTTTTCTGTAGCAACTTTCTGGTGTAACCTTAAAGGGTTACTCAGACTAACATTCCGCCGGCCGATCTAGGCGATCTATGTCTGTCAGTTCATCGTATTCGAACACAGACTATCAGTTTCTCGTAAGATTTCATATATTTTCTTTATAATTATATTTTGGCTGGTAGGCCGCCTGACGGACTTTGATTGCCGGCTGACTGTAGTCTGTACCCTTTACATTTCTGTAACATTTTTGACGAATTTTAAATGGAACCACCCTTGAAATATAACGTATCCACCAAAAAATAATTGTAGGCGAAGATGTTGCGTAAATTACACAAAAAACATACAGTCGAATTGAGAGCCTCCTCCTTTTTTGAAGTCGGTTCATCACCTTTCTAGGTGCAATCTAATTTACCTAATAAATAGCAGATTTAGATTTTTTAACAGTGTTTCTGATCAAAGTGCAAGGTTTACAACAGAAGTCGTCCGCTTAATTTGTATGAACCTTGCCTTCCTCGTGTTGCTCATTAAGTACTGGGTATTTCCCCTATTTTTACAATGCTCTATCGTGGGTAATTTTGCATTTTTATCTGACAAATCTATACGTCATTAAATATTATTATAACTAGCCTCCGTATCTGTTACATGTTCATTAAATTCTGTATTAAATCTGTTACGTAGAAACATGACTGGAATTTCTTTGCAATTTTACTGACTGACGTATTGTGTGTTTTCCTGGCGCTTCATTTATGAACTTTTAGGGTAAGTTCAGGAAAAGTTAAATCTAGATTTCGTTTTAAGCCCAGTTTTTATATTTCAGAGCCCTTAGCCAAGATGCCCATCGCTAACTAGCGTTTCTATTCGTTTCGTTTTTAAACCAATCGCGTCATTGGTAGATCACGTGACTCTCCGTATGACGTGATCTACCAGTGACGCGATAGGTTTAAAAACTAAACGAATAGAAACGCTAGTTAGATGGGCATCTTGGCTAAGGGCTCAGAGCCGTTACGCAGTGCGTCCGATCCGAATCCGAGGAGTGTCGCTCAGAGGTAGCAGGCAGGAGTAATTTGTATGAGAGGTTGCGCACTACATCCGAGGTCCGTCGTCCGATTTCTTATATAAATAGTACACTGGTACTTGGGACCGACATTTCTCGGATCCGGATCATACGCAGTGCGTAAACGCTCTCGGTCTTAAATAAAGATTTAAAATTAGAACCCGATTCTACTTTTTCCTGCAAGTATCACTTATACTTAAATCGATTTTATTTTATCTCTTTCCGAGAATATTTCTTCAATGTCGGACGCGTTGATGTCCTTTCCATATATCTTAACGGTCCAATTGTTAAATACGAAACTAAAAATAAATTATGTATGTATAAACTTAACAATTGAGATGAACCTGAAAAAAATAATTGCGAAAGAATAGGTAATTTTAGGATACGAGTTTCGTCAATTTTGTATTAATTTCAGTAGTTTCGTTTTTAACTTTTTTTATTGTGTGCCTTGCCTGCGCCGTGCGTCATGGACTATAAGCCTTGTCATTTGTCCAGCCTTTTTTACTACCACTGAATGAAAAAGATTGTCTAACTAGCCTTTAGTAATAAAGATTAAGGAAAACTTAGAGCAACATTATCACGATCCCATAGATAGTGATTATCCGTATATTTGCATTGACGAGATGTTATTAGTGCCAGCATCCTGCAGAAGTCATTATTTTTATCATTTTATACCTCGCCTTTGTCTAAGTGCGTAATTAGATGTTTTACTGTGAGTGCTACAAAATAACACGTTTGTAAAGTATTTTACATTATCATTGTTAACTTTCAACGGCGTATGAATGAGCTATGAGTTTTGCTTTTGCTAAAGTACCTACTTCAGATGCATAAACAATGCGTCATTGCAAATAATTGGCTGAAATCATACAAGGATTATTTGAAATAATTAAATTTATACGCAGAAAGGAGTTAATGATATTAACTTGCAACAGCTGTTCAAATTATCTTCTTATAATTCTTCCAAAGTTTAACAGAAATAAGAATTAAATTTAAATAAACAAACATAAAGGTACATATTTAATTATATTTATATAATACGAGAATTGTTAGTTATCTATGAAAAACGGTTTTTTTTGTACTCTCAACAGTGGTCGGAATAGGTAGAGCTAATTTACCTAAACTTGTCGCATGTTCATGCGTGAGTGAGATGGGGACACATTATTGAACATGCATCAAGTTTAGGTAAATTAGCTCTACCTATTCCGACCAATGCTCATAAATATCACGCAGTTAGCTTGAAATTGCTACCTACTCTACCTAACGGTGCAACCACCACAACCAGAGTGTAGCTATCCATCAAGCACAGTGAAAGGAGAGATGGAGCATTCTACAATAACCAGAGCGGCTAGCCCATCTAGTATTTCCTCGCTTGTCGTTCAGTGCGTCTCTATCATTCATTATCATTCTGTCAGAGAATATAATGATAACTATAGGTAGGTAATTTGTTTTGTATTGTTTGGATTTCCATTTTTTATTTGACATTGGCAACATGTATTTTTAATTTTATTTAATTTCTGACATTATTGTGACTCTAGCTTTTGAGCTTTTTTTTTTTTGTTTTGTTATTATTATCACTTTTTTATATTTATTTATACTGACGATCTTATCGGGAGTTCATTATGATTGTGACATATAATAATGTAATTGGGATTGTTTATAAAAAATTACTCACGGATTTTACATTCTAATTCGAAAGAATAGGCAATTTTAAGAGACCAATTTCATTAATTTTGTATTTGACCCAATAATTTTGTTTTATTATATTTCTTCATTTAGCAGACATTTTATGGATGACATGATTATTTAAAATTTGGGATGGCATTTACTAATAAATTACAACAATTAAATGATATTTAATTATAAAAAGTGATTGTAATAGTGTATTAAAACATACTATTTCAAGCGGTTTTCGCCTAACCCGTAAGATACACCTAGGAGGGATTCAAGCCGAAAACGAAAGTCAAACAAAGGTTAAATAATATACTTGTATCGAAATATCCGAAATAGATAAATATTTCAAAAACTTACCAATGCAGAACGGCTTTAAAACCCTATTCCTCGAAATGGTTTTCGAATTAGAGTAATTGTAAAAATATGAACAATCCCAATTTCCAATATGAAATAAATGTCTACCTACCTACCAGACTACATAGTAAGAAAAGGCTACCCGAGCGACAAAAAAGCCTCCTTAATAATTATGTTATGAACAAATTGCCATTCATTAGGAAGCTCCTCCGTTTCGTCACCATTTCGAAATGTTTTTACTCGACTGCGCGTAGCTAAAAAAAAAGCCGGTCAAGTGCGAGTCGGACTCGCGCACCGAGGGTTCCGCACAAACTTGTAGGCATGTAAATAGTTCGTAAATCACGGGAATACAATATAAACAAGTCCAGTATAAACTGACACGCAATAAGTATGCACTTTAGTACTTAGTGAGGGTCAGCTTATACTGGGCTTATTTTTTATGTGATGTAACAACAAATTAACGGTTTTCGGATTTTTTCCTTTACTTGTGCTATAAAACATAGCTTCTTGCAAAATTTCATGATTCCAAGTCAACGAGAAGTACCCTATAGGTTTTGATTCCCTTGAGATTCCCTTCAATATGCGGTATAAACGGCCGTATCTTTTGATTGCGTTGACTTAGATGTTTGATTTTTTCACTGATCCAAGGGACTGCAGACTTATGTATTTGTTATTAATTTCAACTTGATACCTCCACGCGTTCCTGAGAAAAAGAGTCTTGACAGACACACAGACAAACGGACAACAAAGTGATCCTATAAGGGTTCCGTTTTTTTCTTTGAGGTACGGAACCCTAAAAAGGTTATGAGTGTAAGTTTATGCATGTATGTGGCCACTTTCGGTCAAATTCAAATGTCACAATGAAAGATAGGGCCAAAGCATATTTTTGCTATTGTCCGTTTAAAAATAAAATGGTTAATTACTTTTGAATTATTGCTCTAGATAAGTAGCAGTAGGTATGCAAACTTTAGCAACAGCACTAATCAAAGGAAATAAACGACTAGTCCATTATCTCAGAAATAATAAATGAACATTGCGTTTCAGTCCAACAATGTAAACCAAGTGCCGCTTCGGTGCAAAATACAGGGTTATTTTTTAGTCAGTGCGCAAATTTTTACTGTTAAATCAGTAAGTTACACTGACCAACTTTTACTAGGGGACCAACCCCGAAATCGCGAAAAAAAATCGACCCTCCCATACAAAACATCGTCAGCTGACTAGCCATTTGCGCACCGACTAAAAAACAACCCTGTATATAAGGATTTAAGCTCTAAATGCAACGCTTTAAATGCTATCAAAAAGTAGAAAGGCATTGCAATACCGTCTACATAATTGCATCAACATCCGTACATCCGGACATATTTCGCCGCCACATTTCCACAGTCTTCCTACCCAAACTCACTCGTGAACATCTATGCCTAGCGTTCCAACCTTCACATAAATAATTGTTCAAATAATAAACGTTTTGCCGAAAGATTGGAGGTCAACTTTCATAAGATTGTGAAATGCATCGTCAATATTATGCTAGCCAGTCAATGTCAATTTGACTATAACGCATGTAGGTTAAGGATAGCCGAGTTTGGGCACCTTTATGAGATTAATTGGTATGGTAATTATGGTCTCATGAGGCGACGCGGTTGGTCTAGTTGGTGGCCCTGTGAGGGCAAATATCCGAGTGATGAGCGCTTGTAGTTCCTTAGTTTTGCGTGTTTATGATGTATTTAAGAGTGTCTTTTTCACTATTATTAGTGTGTTTATTTTATCATTGTCTAGTACTCAATGTACAAGCCTAGAGCTTAGTTTGGGATATTCAATTCAAATAAGTAGAAGAATCGTTTGTAAAATAAGTACTTACTAATTAATTTATTTTTCTCGTATTCATTGTGATTCGAAATAAATGTTTTTTTTTGCATACATTTTTCATGTAATTGTTAGTATAAAAAAATAGTTTAAAAAAAAAGAGAGATAATGTAGCTTTCTATAATTGAAAGATTTTTTAAAATCATTTCAGTAGTTCCTGATTTTACCCCCAACAAACAAACAAACAAACAAACACTTTAATATTAGTTTATATTATAGATCACAGCGTGATCTAGAGAGACGGTTAAAGTATTTTAATGACTATAAAGATATTACGCAGAAAATAATCATTATAGTACTTACCTCAACTTATTGATCGCATATTCGATTGAATTTTCGCAATATTAGTCTTACAAAATCGAAAAAAAGATCCAATACCAGTAAGATAATATCTCCCCAAATAAAATAGTCTAAAATCCGAATTGGAAACCACCTTTTTCCGTCTGTTTAATGGATGAAAAGTATTTTATATCAAATTTATTATGTTAAGTAATATATCGCGAATAGGTTGACTGAACATTTTCAGTCCAGAATATGACAACTTAACAAAAATGCTTTTTTTTTAAACATTGCACTTGTATAATAGACATATTACATACCAGTCGAATGTATGAAGCCTATTTATTTCTCTTCTGTTTATACCTGCCAAATCAAATCATTTTTAAATTTTTATTTAAGTACTTATTCATATCTGACTTAAATTTTTCAGTCAACCTATTCGCGATATATTACTTAATATATTAAATTTGATATAAAATACTTACATTAAACAGACGAGTGAAGGTCGTTTCCTATTCGAATCTTAGGGCCGTATTAATAAACTCATCTCAACTGTGATCCCCGTCTCAAGACACGTCAAAGTAAACGTCAATCCATAGAAAACTGTCATTTTTGACGCATCTTGTGACGGGGATCACAGTTGAGATGAGTTTATTAATACGGTCCTTAGAGGAATGGAAATGTATAACAATGTTAAACCACAGATAAAAATAAAATGCGTCTCATAAAATATGTTCATAGCAAACGATTACTTATGTTGCTTAGAATTTTCGCCGCAACACCGTGAAAACTTATTATATTGCGTAATAACTCTCTCTGAGCATGATCTGATACAATTTGGGGGAGAATAGTTTTGCTAGAAGTGGAAGGAACATAAAATGTTTTTAAAAGTGAAAGCTAATACTACCGCCATCTAGCGGACGTTTGCTAAACTTAAATGGCTAAACATGCGATGACATTTCGGAGGATAAGTCTTAGGAAATTATTTTGCTTAGCTACCATATTAATTTTAGAAGTGAATGAAATAAAAGCTGATATCGTTTATCAGTTGCTTCCACGAGAGTTTTCTCGTTTTTTTCTGAAGATAAGTAAGTAACGCACAAAACTCGTTAAGTAATTCGTAAAATAAAAAGTTAAATATTCTAATTTAATTCGTAATCAGTTATTTACGTAAAAATTGAATATGATGACTTCGTCTACTTAGTTCAAATATTCGTGTTATTTAAAATTTTACAATATTTCTCATGAGTCAATATTCAAGCTTCACCCCAAATAACATGATTCAATCTAACAACTAATACGCATAAACCTTCATAAAAATTAATGGCGTCCTTAATTAATTTTCGAAACAGCAATTACGTGTACGATTGTCCGAGGCTAAGCGTTGGTCTGAAGGCGTGTTGTCGGATCACAATATCTTGTGTAGCGGCAACCTTCCGATGTGCGAACACCGTGAAACACGGTAAATAAAATTATGTCGTATTGTGAAGAAATAAAATAGTTCATGCTTAAAATACAAGTTTTGTTTTAAGTTCTTAAAAAATAAATAGTTTAATGGTAAAATAAAATTATAAATATTAATAAAAGTATAACACTAATCAGAATCACGCGTAGTTGGAAAACAAACGCAACGCGCCGATTCGGTTAAGCGGCCCGCGGCGCTGATTACGGAAATTACAGGTTCCTGCAGCGTATTAGAACTCGATTTCGCTTGACGCAACATATGACGTTGCATCCTTGTTGTTGCGTGGTGTGAGGTGGCTCGTGATTGGTCGGCCGATGGCGGGCGATTCAATTGTGGCCGAGATCGCGGCGCGGGCGCAGTTTCGCCGAGATTTAGTTTTCGCTTTCGTTTGGAGAAATGAGACGTGCACGTGTGTCGATGGGCTTTACTGTGTAAAGATGCTGTTTGGAGTCGATCGGAAACGGTACGGCGTAAATAAAAAAATATATCATGATAAATAAAAAATAAAATGCGTGTGCCTTGCCTTGCCTTAAAAGTCTATTTCGCGGATTTTCATTAAAAAACTAAATAAATTGAAAGTTATGTGACCACTGTTTCGAAACCACCAGTTCCTGACTCATTTATTAATGGAAAACAAAATGTAAACCATTGATTTCAAAATTGTATGCATAAATAAAGATTGAATAACTCTCAAGCAACTAATGGAGCATTTTATTAACTTAAAACTGATACTTGTATTGCAGCAAACATTTGAATTATACTTTTTTTTTCAGGTGACAGCTTGCTAGCGGCAAATTGTTGCCGGCAAACCGCGTACAGACTCCGTTACTCCGTAACTAAAGTATACATTCCCGTGCAGTGCCAGTGACTATCTAACCCAGTGCAGTGTAACCGTAGTCAAAATGTCGGGATTCGTGAAAATCGCCATCGACGATTACTATTCGGATAGTAATTGGACGACCATCATCGAGAAGTACTGGGGAGAAGCAGAGAAAGTATCAGGTATTTATAAAAAAATATATACATTATGCTCCCTCGGAAACTGAGCATTTTTCCGAAATAAAAAGTAGCCTATGTGCTATTCCAGACTATAATCTACCTCTGTGCCAAATTTTCCCGCGACTCCGTCCGCGTAGAAGTCGTGTATCGCTGCTCCCTCGGGAACTGTCCATTTTTTCGGGATGAAAAGTAGCCTATGTGCTATTTCAGACTATAATATATCTGTGCCTATTATCCAGATCCGTTCAGCCGTTCTGGTGTGATTGAGTAACAAACATCCATCCATCCAAACTTTCACATGTATAATAGTAGGATTAGATAGTCCGACGTCATCCTGTCCCGGATATTTTTTCAGTAAATACTTTTCCCAAACAACCTTATTTCTTCCATTATAAAAATATCCAAATCGGTCCAGCCGTTGTCAAGTAATAAATACACTTACCAAAGAATATCGTTTATTTTTACTTATGTATATCGGTAGACTACGCCAAGCTCTTGTAATTAATAATTTATTTATTGCATATAATTAAGAAGTCAAGAGGCAGTATATATCGTTTTCAAATGTTTTGTTTACCACTTGGAAATTTGTTGTAAAACGAGTGACAAAATGGTATATTTATTTCTTGTTTCATTTCTTGTTATATTGCTTCATTAACACGGTTCTATAATTGGTATTCAACAATTAAAACCCGTATTTGTCTAATCTGAGCATAAAGCGCGCCTAACGACAATGCTGAGGCATCAGTTTATCAGAAAGTTTAGTCATTAAAAATATTTCTGTCTAGCTCCAAAATTCTCTATAAAAATTGTAATATAAAAATGTTAACCAATATTTGAGTTATTTGTACTTACTTTACCAATAATTTTTTGATACATACATTAAGCTTATTTATTACATAACTCAAATTCCAAGAAACGCTATGAAATCAAATGACTTCTTAATGTATAGCATACAATTAAAATTACTTTGAAAAGGAGAGCAAAATAATTAAGTAGCCGTCAAAGAACACATACTGCCGCACTCAGAGACGATTTTTAAGTTTCATTAAAGTTGTTGCGTCTTATTCTATTGCTATAGCAAAGAAAGTGACAGCAGCAACTTTAATCAAACTTAAAAGTTAATTAACGTCTCTTGAGTGCGGCGGTTAAACTAGAATGAAAGTACGGTTTGGAGTAAACGAGAGCATTTATATTAAAAAGGTGTGAATGCGAACCAAACAGACCGCGAACTGAGTGAACCTAGCTAAATACTGGCAAATGATATTAGAGTGAATTAAAAAAAAAGCGGACCAGTTTAAAAAAAAAATACTTTCCTTTGTATTCGAAAATGTGCGTACATTATGTTTTTTGTTATAATATTATTGTTATATAATATTATAGAAAAATAAAAGTTTTCTTTAACTACGTACAATATCCATTAAAACTTTTCAACTTATTAGATCCCTTTGCTTTTAATAATTGACTTGGTAAGTTTGGTTGGTGACCCTGTATGTAACGACGCTCGTGGTCCTGGGTTCGATGCCTGTCAAGGGCAAATATTTGTGTAATGAGCACAAGTATTTGTTCCTGAGATATGATGTACTTGTATGTTGTTTTATATACATACCGTGTTTCCCATAGTACAAGCCTAAAGCTTAGTTTGGGCCCACGGGCGGGTAGTGATTTTAAAGTAAAAGACTTCAACAGGCTACTATGAGATTCTAAATATACTACTCTGTCAAGAAAGTACCGGGAAAAGATCAATAATACACAAACTGTTTGTTAATCATCCAAATTTATTTTATCACCTTCAAAGTATGCTCCTTCAGAAACGATACACTTACGCCAACGAATAATCCAATCATCAAAACATTTTTTAAACGCTGTTTCCGGAATTGAATTCAGTTCTCGGCGCGAATTCTCCTTTATGTCTTCTACCGATTGAAAACGGGTGCCACGAAGTGGTAATTTGAGTTTAGGAAAAAGAAAGAAGTCGGCAGGAGCCATATCTGGTGAATATGGTGGTTGCTCGATGGTATTTGTTGAGTGTTTGGTCAAAAATTCTTTCACAATGATGGCCTTGTGCGAAGGCGCATTATCGTGGTGCAAAATCCAAGAATTTTCATTCCACAAATCTGGCCTTTTTCGTCGAATTTGCTCTCTTAAATGCCGCATAACGCTCAAATAATATTCTTTATTTACCGTTTGACCTTCCGGCAAGAATTCCGAGTGCACAACACCGCGATAGTCAAAGAAAACAGTCAACATGACTTTGACTTTTGATCGACTTTGGCGTGGTTTCTTCGGTTTCGGTTCAGTTGGAAGGCGCCACTCCGAAGCTTGTTGACTAGTTTGCATGTCAAACTCGTAAACCCACGTCTCGTCACCAGTAACAATGCGTTTCATGAATGTTGGGTCGGAATTGACTCGTTCTAGCATGTCCTCAGCGACTCTCATGCGATTGAGTTTTTGGAGAAAATTCAGGTCTTTTGGGACTAGCCGAGCGGTAACATGTTTCATACCCAAATGATTAGTTAAAATAGTACGGATCGACTCGTGAGATACAGAAAGTTCGGCGGCTATCTCTCTCAAAGTTGAATGAGGATTTTCAGTCACTATTTCCTTCACTTTTGCGATGTTAACTTCAGTTGCAGACGTTGATGGCCTACCAGAGCGAGGCAAATCTTCCATCACATCTCGACCGCTTTTGAACGCTTTGTACCACTCATAAACACGTGTTTTTGATAAAGTCGAATCACCGTAAGCCTTCTGTAACATTTTCAGTGACTCCGAACACGAAATTCCATTGGCGATGCAAAATTTAAGACAAACTCTTTGTTCAATGTTTTTGTCCATTATGAAATTCGCAATACACACTAGATATGATATAACTAAAAACAGCACTGTATTTAATATAAATAACAGATGCAACTCAAACTCCGCGCCAAAATAGAAAACAGTTGTGCCAATCTAACAACAACAAAAATAACAAAAATTTGAATTTGGAACCATAAACAAATCATCCATTCCCGATACTTTGTTGACTGAATGTATAAGACACTACACCATAGCTAATGTCAACCTTCCCCAAATACCCTTAGGTTTATTTTACGCTGTCAAAGCCACCAACACGCTTCATATTAAAAGCAAGAAAAAAACATTACATAGAAATGTTTTGCGGTTACTCGTAAGAACGGTCCGCGAAATCAATTACTGTGCCACAATAGAACGTATCGCCAAAGCCAATGATCTGTTTTGACGTAATTTCTTTGTAGTGCCTTAAAGCTGCCATGAAATTATTCTATAGTGGCTCAACATGGACGTGGATAATTTATGTCCGGTCCCTATATTAGAGCTTCTGCACACAGGATGCGTTCGATCATGCGATCCAATCCTCAGTAGGTACAAATTGGAACGCATGCGATCTCATTTTGTACTGAGGATCGGATCGCATGACCGGAACGCATCATGTGTGCAAAAGCTCTTAAAGCTGCGGAAAGATATGTAAATATATCTTGAGTTAAAATTTTATATTTGCCACACACGTCCTTAAATACATATAAAATATCTATGAATTATGAACAAATGCTCATCAAGTCGCACAAATTTTTGCCCATACCGAGATTCAAACCCGGGACCGCTGGCTTTGTAGGCAGGGTCACTACCGAACCGGGACAAAAAGTTGTTAGCATTTACAGTTATTTTGTAGAAGTTAGGGCACTCTACAAGATAACCGAAAATAGCATCCAAAGCTACAGGAATTTCGACTTTAAAGCGACCAGGGGAACAAGAGCGGTTGAAACGCCAAAATAATGCTTTTTAACGCATAAATTAAATACATTATAAGGCGTTTGTCGCTAAACAATTCTTAATTAGTAAAAACGAAATAAATGAAAAACGATTTTCAACCCCTGAATTTTTTGTTTACATGAATTGTGCTATCATCATCATCATCATAACTTGAGAGGTAGGCTCTTGTCGGTGGGGTGTCCGCCACTCTTCTCTATTCTTTGCTAGGTTCTTAACATCTTGATACGACGCGACCTTAGACCTCTTTTACTTACTCAAAGTAACTTCGTCTATCCATCTTAACTTTATGGATCCCTATCTTTTGAACCGTAATAGATAACCTGTTGAAATTTTCTTTCTAAATTTTCAATTGTCTACGATCGCGTTCGCGTAGAAATCTTTTATCGCTTTTCCTTCAGGAGTTTTTAATCGTTCCGGAATAAAAAGTATCCCATGTGTCACTTCAGAATAAGGAATAAATGTGTACCAAATATTATCTTAATCTATAAAACTTTATTTTATCACTTAAGTAAGCTTATAAGCTTCGTAAGTATTATTCGTCGGGGTCTTTTCTAATTATTTGTAAATGAATAAATGATTAATTAATTAATTCCAACGTGCCCGTGTTTAGGGCAGCTTGAAATAAGCCGACATGAGCCTCAACTACTCCACATATTACTGGAAGAGATCCCTTAAAGCAGGGGTCGGCTAGGTTTCGGCTCTTCAAATTCCCCTTAAAAAGTTTTTTGTCCTATTAAAATTTGGTATACAGTGAAAAATCTGAAACAGAAAACTGCAGCTCTTTGAGCTTCCGAAAAATCGATATTTTTCCGGCATCTGGCTCTTTGTCTAAAAAATTTGCCGACCCCTGCCTTAAAGGGATAACTTCGCCATTGTACATGTTAACCCTAAGTTTATGTACGTACGTACATATTTCCTAATTGTTTTGCACAATAAAGAGTTAACATACATATTACATACATTATGTAAGCCCATCTTGCTCCGATATCGTAATTACATTGTTGACAATAACAGCAGTCATATCGTCAACAGTGATAACTTCACGTCAGTTCCAAAGCAGAATAAAGTTACACATATTTGTACCAAGTAGTTTATTATTTGGGTGAATTTAAGTGCGTTTGAACCGCCGTCATTAGTGTCACCAAATATATTGACGAAATCAATGACACTACACCAACTTCTGATGCTGATAGAAACTACAACCCTGGTTCTGCTTCTGTTTACATCAGGAGTTGCTGGTAGGTGTCATTGATTTCGTCAATATATTTGGTGACACTAATGACGGCGGTTGAAAGGCCCTGAAATTCACCCTTTATGCGCCGTTAGAAACAATTATTTTATTTGACACATTTAGATAATTTGATATTTTATACATACGAGTACTAACTGAACTACGCAAACGTGGCTACGCAAACATCTCTCATTTTAACTGTCGCGAAACTTAAACTATGATAGCCTACCGCCAATATTGTAAAGTGAAAGTCCGAAGGCTGTCCGTCACGTGACATTGAAGAATAATTGCGCACGAGCGAATGCCTTAGATCCATTAACGCATTGGGTGCCCGCTATTTCCAATTGTGTGTAATTTGAACACGTCCGATGTGCCACTATAAACACGTTTGCATCTATAATACCAGATTGTCTGATTTTAATGCAAAATTGACTCGATTTGTAGTTCTTGGCATATAATATTTGGTCAGTTTAAATTTAGAGGTCAAGTTCGCAAAAATGTTGCACAAAAGTGACATACGACCTTGGTTAATAAAAATTTGCTTATTCTTATGTATAATGCGAATGTATCTTGCTTTAGTCTACGTTTTTTATAAATAAATAAATAAATATCAGGGGACAATCTCACACAAATTGACCTAGTCCCAAACTAAGCTCTAGGCTTGTACTATGGGTACTAGACAACGATAAACATACTTATATAGAGAAATACATACTTAAATACATAGAAAACATCCATGACTCAGAAACAAATACTCGCGCTCATCACACAAATATTTGTCCATACCGGGATTCGAACCCGGGACCGCTAGCTTCGTAGGCAGGGTCACTACCAACTAGGCTAACCGCGTCGTCGTCGTCGTTTTTTGTTTTACGATTACAATTATTTTGAAACCTTTGACCATAATCTTAACGATAACTTTTTACATCGTTATTAGATTTCACAAAAACCCTAATTTAGTCCCTGTATTTGTAATAATTTTTAAAAAGCCCTGACCTGCAGATTTGTTGTTTTCTACGTGTATATAGTTGCATGCTAATGCATTAGACATTATTAATATAACCACTACGTTTATTCAACCAAGAAAATTATTATTATAATTTTTTTATTATTTTCTTCTTGCTATTTTAACAAGGTCCAAAAGTACTTACAGGGTATTTAAAAAAATATATACTTCTGACGATATTAAAGCGTTAATTTCTTTATATATCAAATTTTTTTTTTCGTTTCAATACTGAAACGTACGTATATGTATTTGTCACTTTATATCAGTTGCATCACCGCGTAACTAACTCTTCGCTTTTGTTTTTAATAAAAAAAAGCTTCACGATACATTCACTGGCTTTGATTTTACGCAGGCGTTACGTAAAAGTGGTTGATGCGTTACGACCATGACTTTCACATCTCTATGCTAAGGTTATTCTGCTATGATGAATAACTACGATAGTAATTGCGATACTGAAATAACGTTAATCTTTAGAATATGTACTCGAGTTACTCCGATGCACAATCAAAACTAACATCTTACTCACGCTTCATTCGTAGTAAAATCGAGAGAAAGAGACAGAGTTAACTTAGCTTCTTGTAAAACATTAACTTCAATTCAAAACTCTTTATCTTATAACTATTATGCCAAATTAACCATGTCACAACTAACTCAATAAATTGCTTCGTTCCAGTGTTCACCATTTAGCTATTGTATTGTATAACGTTTTAATCTTGGACCCGAAATAGAATTCGTCATCAAAGCTTAATACTGACCTGTCTAAATACCGCTTAGACAAAATTACCAAAAAACGTATAGGAATCCGCAACTAATGCAGCGATGCCGTAGACAACCAGACGCCGAGAAACTATTTTTATTCGCGGTTAAAAAAATACATACCTACTGTACATACCTTTCTAATTGGGATAAATCAAATAAAATTGTTGCACTTCTTACATTTTTATTCAAATTAATATTTCATCAACCTTTTAACCGCCATTGACGGCTATAGCCGTCATGGTTGACAGCGTAAAATAGACCTAAGTGTATTTGAGGAAGGTTGACATTAGCTATGGTGTAGTGTCTTATATATATCAGACTACGGCGGTTAAAGGTTGTTGTTGCCGCTCCAGTAGTAGTAATTTTAAAGATACAAATGACACGCGACACGTGTCGGCGATATGTCAGGCGAAGTTGAGCGACTTCGCTTGACATTTTCTGGCGACATGTTTCGGCGAAGACAATGTTGCCAGAATGACGTCGCTGAACGAGTGAAACCCTGACTTTTATATTTCTCCAGCATACATTTTATAAATGACCTGTACACTTAGGTTTCAACCAAATTTTATCTAATGGGCTCACTAATGATTTACCAAAAATCGTTTCACAAATAGATTCATTTCACAAACATATTTTGGTAAACCGCTTTTTTCTGAAACTGTAAATATTTCAGGATTTTTGTAAAACTAACCTAGCCTAACTTATAGGGTTCTACAACGATGGCCCTGAAATAAATCCTGAATTATCTACTGTTTCGAAAAATAAAGCGGTTCCAAATTATATGTTTGTGAAATGAATCAGTTTGTGAAACGTTTTTTTGTAAAATGACAGGATACCGGTCTAATGATAAAAACTGGTCAAGTGCGAGTCGGACTCGCGCACCAAGGGTTCCGTATTTAAGTCCGTATTTCAAAAATATACCCTAGTAAAAATAAGTTTTATTAACTACATACGTAGTTAATAAAAGGTCCATGTTAAGTTGCCTAAATTTTTAACAGTAATTTTCAAAGACTTTTAATATCTCGAAAACGATTGATTTCATAACTCTGTTTTATATGTCGTATAATAATAATATATAGATGAATGTCTGTAAGTGTGAATTATTTGAGATATTTGGGACCGTTAACTTCAGAGATAATTTGTTGTTCATAAAACTATAAAACTATTATCGTATTTTTTTAAATAGATGCGGCCAAGCTAGTTATTCAACTAAGCTAAATTTCATAACGCGTCAGCAAAGACTGTCTGAACTCCGAAGTCTCACCATAGGGGTTCCTTTTTTACAATTTTGGTACGGAACCCTAAAAAGGAGTAATATAGGCCATTAAAATAAATATATGTCTGACTGGATAGTAAACAATATGTTTATGGTGCTATGTGCTGTCGCATGCATTGTTATAATCAATAAACACCTTTCACCTGGGATTTATAGCTTAACTATTTCACAATGTAAAATAGTTATGTATTTACGCACCTTTTGCCTACGGCTTTGCCCACTGCCGTTCAAAATTCGTCAGTTTCAATACTCTTAAATCAAACACTGAGATATGGATATCCAACTAATCTAGACTAAGCAAGCCACAAAAAAAAACGAAAAATGGCGATGCAGTCATCCTACCGATAGTGTTTATTTATTATACAGGGTGTTTTTTTTATTCGTCTTAAACATTTTGGGGCTTAAATCAGTAAGTCATACTGATCAACTTTCACTATGGGACCAACCCCGAAATCGCGAAAAAAAAATTGACCATCCCATACATTTTGGCTAGTCAGCTGACGATGTTTTGTATGGGAGGGTCAAATTTTTTTTCGCGATTTCGGGGTTGGTCCCATAGTGAAAATTGGTCAGTATGACTTACTGATTTAACCCCCAAAATGATTAAGACGAATAAAAAAACACCTAGTATAAGTATACGAGAATCCTTAAACCGCGTTCCTGTTGTGGTTTCTTCAATTGCATGAAATCCTAAAAGTAAAACAGTATACTTTTATAGTTCTCGCGGTATTGACATCCAAATATCACTGACAATATAGGGCAACTTAAAATTGGTATCGAATTTCATTTCATCGAAAACTTCAGTTTTCTTAAACATTAATTACGTAGAAATGAAAATTCTGCGAAATAAATAAATAAATAATAAGTATCAGGGGACAATCTCACACAAATTGACCTAGTCCCAAACTTAGCTCTAGGCTTGTACTGTGGGTACTAGACAACGATAAACATTCTTATATAGAGAAATATATACTTAAATTAGGTACATGGAAAACATCCATGACTCCCTCTGCATACTCGCGCTCATCACACAAATATTTGCCCATACCGGGATTCGAACCCGGGACCGCTAGCATCGCAGGCAGGGTCACTATTAACTACGCTAACCACGTCATCAAAAAATAAATGATACTTCGATAAAAATAGGTGCCCTTTAAAGTATGAATGTTTTTGACAATAATTGATTCTTTGAATGTTAATTAATCGATTAATTAATTTGACTCAACGGATTTTCTGAGTTTTTAAACATCGCTTTTACTTACCTAAAAACGTTCGTCCAAATGGAATCTTCTATAGAAACTAATCCACATACCGTTTATCCAAGCTCCTCCTTCCAGATCCCCGGGTGCAGGGATGGTTCCTGTTCGACACGCCGCTGCCGACCCTGGCCATGGTGGTGACCTACCTGGCCTTCGTCATGGTGGTCGGCCCCCTCTGGATGGAGAACCGGAAACCCTTCAACATCAAGAACACCCTGGTGGGATACAACGCGTTCCAAGTGCTGCTGTCGTCTTATATGTTTTATGAGGTAAGGGTTTTGATTTAAAAATATGGACGGACTAGACGCCGACGTCGTTAATCGCCTTTTCCTTGGAAACTGTTCAATTTTTCAAAAGAAGAAATACCTTATGTTCGTCTTCGGGCTATAAACTATCTCTGTACAATCGAGTTCAAAAATATGTACGCATTTTTGCACCTTATTTTAATGGGATAAGGCGCAAAAGTGATTACATATCTTTGAACTCGACTGTAAAATTTCCTGACCACGAAATGCAACACACGGAAATATCAAGACAGAACTTATTTTAGTGTTCTTTAAGATTTTAAAGTTATCAACAACGTTAAAGAGTACAGTATGGTATTTACTAAGCTATCGTTTCGACACTTCATAAAAAATAGCTGATTTGACCCAACTGCGCTGTCGAATATTTCACGGCATTTGATTTCAAGTCATGTTTTGAAGTAAAGTACATCACCCCAGATTTTTACGGTTAATAATATGACATAATAACACTAGGTACGAGTCCTTGTATACCATGGTGGGTGACCTTACCTTAACCACAGCGATGTCAAGGCGGCTTCAGCCAATTTTATGAACCATACACCCATGGAGCCATGTTATATAACTCCTAGATTCCAAGACGACGCGGTTAACATAAAGTCGGCGTCAGTTGAAATGGCCAAATATGTAAACAAAACCAAACGAACCAATTTCCCATTATTACTCCATAATCACGAACTTTTGGAAATCAAGTGAGGTCTTTTTAATTATTTATACGCTTGATCATTTCTTTAATATTAAGTATGAGAATAAATAAGTATTAATTATACGAATTTTGAAACAAAAACGCGCTCGATTTGAGGTTATGTGTCAAACCGTACTTTGTTTACAGCTTTGGTCGTTTTAAATGTCGCCGACTTTAGTCGGTAGTGCTTATGAAGCTAGTAGTCCTGGGTTTGAGCCCCGTTTTATAATAAAAATAGGTAAACTCATCGAATTTCGTGACTCGCTCAATTGCGTGGTAGCAGTTCTATAATCCGCCATAGAACTCTGCTGTTAGAAACTAGGAACTGAAATACGACCTTAGACTTAAAAATAAATAAAATGTATATAAATTATGCAGTAAGTATACAGAGAAAGGCCGAAAACTGACAGTTCTGGCACAACCTAAAATCAAAAATTTCTGGTCTTACACTTTATACGATATGCATTCATGACATTATTTTAAAATAAAGCACCACCTTAAAAATAAATATCATCTGTAACAATCATCAGCTAGATCAACCGAATGCAAAATATCATCATAAAAAAGTAAAGGCATAAAAAAGTTTCTCTATGAAGCGCTAAAAAGCAACAGGTGACTAATTGTAGTTAAATATACGCACACATTCTTTGTTCCTCTGAATAAACAACGGCTTCTCAAGGTAGAGAGCCAGTTTCCTAATTCAAGCTAACAATAGGTGTTGGCAAGTTCAGCTAGAAAGGTCAAGCGTGAATAGCGGAAGCGAAAGTGTCCGCAGAACTGGTTTGGAATCTCGGTTCATTGATTGAGAGTGTATCGGTGCAATGGGAACGGAACGAGTTATACACATGTGTACACACCTTAAGAGGACTGTGAACCAACTGCAAAATCTAGCCTTATCATACAAACGGCGATAACGTTTTCCACCAGCTAAACGTTAACCGAATTCAACCAATTTTTGATATGTGGTCAGTCGGAACAAAACCTATGTCTGTACGTTTCGTTTTTTAAAATATTGATTAGTTATAAAGAGATTATGGCCGAAATTACTTTTGTATGAAAACAATACAACGGGAATAAATCGAAATTTATTAATAATATTAAAAAAAAACAAAACGTACGGACATAGTTTTTGTTCCGACTGACACCGTATCAAAAATTGCTCGAAATCGGTTAACATTTAAGGGGTGGGAAACGTTATCGCCGTTTGTATGGAAAGCCGTCACCTCACAATCCTCTTAAATCGCGTTCTCGTTTAAGGACTAGTACAGACCGTCTGCATTTGAACTGCGAGCCGGCTGCAAAATTACCAGCCAGTTGCAAAAACAGCCCATATGCAATAGCCCTATTGGTTAGGCAGATGTGAATTTAAATCTTTTTATTTGTTTTGTAGATTATTTTACGCTAGAGAAGAGTGAAAGAGATGTTGACTATAATAAATAAAAAGTGTCGAAAACGATACAAATACACTTAATTGAAGGCCTTGTCCGAATGGTCCGATGGTCTTGTCCGAAGCGCTGGTAGATTCACTCTATATTACCGACGTGTAAAAGAGCCCGCATGTGGCCAATTTACTGAATAAATATTTTGATTTTGATTTTTTGCCATTCACAAAAGTAATCAAATATAAAAGCATCGTATTCATGCAATATTTACGCGAAAATAGATTATTTACCTAGATAATCGAAACACAAGATAAGTAAATACTACTTAATTTAATAATCAGGGTTAAATCAACGCTCTTTATTATAATAAATTCAAAACAATTAGATTGCTACTAAAGATGCGCCATTTAAGAATGGTAGCCAATAAACGGTCACGCGACTCCAGCGCAGCAGCGCCTTGACCGATTGCGTGGTGCGCACGCGTCCGGAGTTGCACCGCTGAAGCGCCTGCGCCGGTCAAGCGTGGCCACATAGTACTGTGAATGGACGAAAAAAAACTTTATGAATCTAAATCGTACGAATTAAATTAGAATGTCTTTTTTTACACTCAGATTTGTTTAATATAAATTTTTATTTGAATTAAGCATTCTTTTTTGCACATTATCTGCTCTTCTTTGTCTTAGTCCATATTGCTTCTATTATAATGTAATCGTTCATTTTGTTGACGTTGTGGTAGCTCTTCTCATAAATTGACTGTAATAAGAGATTTATTGAAAAAAATACTGACTATTGGGTTTCTTACGGCACTTCTTCTCAACAGTGGTCTCCTCTTGGGAAGCGCTGGTAGACTCAATGTGAAGGTGCCTGCCTACTTACAAAATAACGATTTTCTTTTTCATTGAGACCTTATAATGTTAACAATATGGTTACGATATAAAAGTAAGATGGGCTAACAAAGTGTAATAGATACCCAGGTTTTTTTTTACATTATTATTGGAGTTAAACACAATATTAGGTAAAGCTTTTGTTATTAATATACGCACGATTTCCACGCGAATTTTTATTAAGTATCCTACTCCATACTTATTGGTTACTCCATACTATTGTTTATACTTAGAGACGTCATGATTTTGGTTTCGGTTCTGGATTTGCATATACGAGGTGCGGTCCAAAAGTTTCCGGCCTAACAAAGAAAAGAAGTACATATATTAACCAAACTTTTTTTATTTTTCGATATAGTCTCCCTCTATTTCAATGCACTTTTCAGATCTCTTAATAAGCATTTCTATCCCCTTATAAAAATACTCGGAAGTTTTGTCCTCAAAATGAGCGTAAACCGCACGGGTCACTTCATCATCTGAAGAAAATCTTTTTCCCCTTAAGTCTGCCTTAAGTTTCGAGAACAAATAATAGTCACTCGGGGCCAGGTCGGGACTGTAAGGTGGGTGGCGAATTTCCTCGAAGCCACATTTCGCAACAGCAGCCTTGGCAATTGAAGCGGTGTGAACGGGTGCATTGTCGTGGAGAAGCCGTACACCTCTGCTAAGTTTTCCACGACGCTTCTGCTTGATCGCCTCTCGTAACTGCTCAATAAGGGTGGCGTAGTAGCTACCATTTACCGTGGTATTCCTTTTTTTTATGTTAATCAGTAGTATTCCGTGACAATCCCAGAATACCGTAGCCATTATCTTTTTAATGAATTGTGTTACCTTGGCCTTCCTAGGCGGCTTTTCACCAGGACGACGCCGCTCCATCGATTCCCTTTTGGAGAGAGGATCATAGTACAAAACCATGGTTTCGTCCCCCGTAACAATTGACTCCAAAAAACTCTCTCCGTGTCGTCTATATGCGTCTAAAACTTCTTGAGAGCACGCTTTTCGCTCACTTCGCTGCAAGCTTGAAAGAAGTTTGGGCACCCACCTCGCACTAACTTTATTCATGTGAAGATGTTCATGAAGAATCCTAAGAACTGAAGTTTTTGAAAGCGCTGTTCTTGCCGCTATTTCTTTAGTCTTCAGTCTTCGATCACTCAGAACTTCCTCTTCCACTAATTTGACGCAGTCCACGGTGAGTGCTTCCACAGGCCGGCCGGAGCGAGGTTCGTCGTCAATGGACTCCCGCCCTAAACGAAACTGTTTACTCCATTCTTTAATGGTGGAAAATGACGGAGAGGTATCCCCGTACACAGCATCTAACCTTTTTTTTATATCGGTCGGGCTGACCCCTTCCTTTGTCAGGAACTTGATCACGGAACGATATTCCAATTTAAACATTTCAAAAACTTTCAAACTTCTTATTGTTCTAAACGCCGTCAAATCAAAACCACAACCAACAGAAATCTCAAAACTATACACGAATAAGCAGAATAAATGACAATCACAATGACACCATTTGTTTTTATTTTTAACCCGCCATATTTCTCCAGCCAGAAACTTTTGGACCGCACTGGTATATACAAAATCGTCGCTGGGTTGGGTTCATAGTGCATATGATGATGTTTTGCATTGTATAAAATATCTATCGGTCTCGAGATTCTGTAAAGTCTTGGTCATTTCTGCTACCGTTCTAGTTTTATATTCATTATTGTATTTTAAACGCCGCCACAATGGTGCCTAGCAAATATCTTAAGGTTGGTTTACATAATCCGGGCTCACTCGGAAAGAATCATGATGAATAATTGATTGTGGCAATAATGCAACATTCTATTGACGTGTTAGCGGTAAATGAAACCTGGTTACGTCCAAACGAAGAAGAAAAAGCTCCGTGCATTCCGGGATACACACTGCGCAGCGCCCCGCGCCCGGCGTCCATGCGCGGCGGCCGCGGCGGCGGAGTTGCTTTTTACCTTAGAAAAGGAATTTATGCCCGTGCTTGTGACCATCCCATTTGTGCGCAAGTGGAACAAATGTGGCTTAAACTTAACGTTAATGGCAATAAAATTATATTAGGGACAGCGTATCGTCCTCCGTGGCTTAATATTGATATTTTTCTCTTGTGGACTCCATAAACGCTTTGACTTATTATGACACTTTAATACTGCTTGGCGATTTTAATATTAATCTTCTAGATGCTTCATCTGCCAACTCGGTAAAATTATTGCATACTATTGAACTGTTTCATTTAAAGCAAATAGTTGATACACCCACCCACTTTACTGAACATAGTGAAACCCTGATTGACCTTATATTCACTGATGCCAAAGTTCGCAGTGTAGATACCGAAGTGATAGGAAGCAAACTTTCAAATCACGCCCTCGTCACGTGTGAACTGAATTTCAAAAGGTTGAAATCTGCACCGAAGCGTGTGACCTATCGTTCGTAAAATGAGATTAGTTTAGATAATTTACACAATGATATCAGAGTTATTCCGTGGCATATTATTTTAAACCTAGAAAACGTTAATGAGATGACAACTTTAGTAACTGATTTTATTATACTTTTGATGTACATGCTCCTGCCAAATCGATTTTGATTAAGCATCACTCATATCCGTGGATCACAGTAAATGTAAAGCTTATGATGAGATTAAGAAATTAAGCTCATACGAGATATCACAGAACGAAAAATGAGTCGCATAAGAAATATTACAAAGATTTTAAAACTTTAGTAAACACTTCCATTGAACTTGAGAAAGCGGCCTATTTCAGGCAACACATTAACAGGCATATAAAGGACCCTGCAATATTGTGGAAAAATCTTAAGCGTAATATACTTCCTCCTAAACCTGAGCCCGACCTTCCATCTCATCTTTGCTCTGCTGATGATGTAAATAGGCATTTTCTCGACTTACCCGACCCCTATGATGAAGTAGCAATGTTAACATATTTTAAGTCTCACAGAGCCGGAAGCTTTACTCTGAAAACCGTTTCACCGGCGACTGTCTTGCATATTATAAATAGTCTTAAGTCCAATGCGTTAGGGGTCGATATTATTTCTTTAGATATGGTACTGTTAACGCTACCATATACCCAAGATACTTTTACATCAATAGTCAATACCTCAATACTCACAGCAATCTTTACTGATTCATGGAAAACAGCCATTGTACGACCTCTTCCTAAAAATACAAATCCGCTTACTTTCAAGGACCTACGCCCTATTAGTATACTGCCCTGTATATCTAAAGTCCTGGAGAAGGTCGTATGTCAGCAGCTAACTAAGAGTTTTTGGAGTCGAATAGCATTCGTCCGCAGGGTCAGTCAGGTTTTAGAAAGAAGCACAGCACGTCGACGGCTTTGATTGATGTCACAAATAATATTTTGCACGCTCAAGATTATGGGATGGAAACTATACTTGTACTACTTGATTTTTCCCGTGCTTTCGATACCATAAACACCTCGGTTCTCTTAGCCAAATTGGCCTATTATGGTTTTAACGATCATGCGGTAAAATGGTTTGAAAGCTACTTGACTAATCGTTCTCAATTTGTTAGAATTACTAAGAACGATGGTTCTGTCTCAACGTCAACACTTGCCCAGGTTAGCTGTTGATTTCCCCAGGGCTCTATTTTAGGGCCTTTTTTGTTTTTTTTGTACATTGTAGATATAATTAGCTGCATAAAGAACTGCAAATATCACCTGTACGCTGATGACCTACAGTTGTATTTGTCATGTAAACCAAGTGATACGACACAAGAAAAGATTAATGAGGACTTAGAAAGGATTTGCCAGTGGTCAAACAATAACTCACTCACACTAAATCCAAACAAATCCAAGTTTATTATACTAGGCTCAAGGCAACAAATCTCAAAAATTACTGCTAAAGATCCGCAAATAAATATATCCGGTAAAAAAATAGATTGTGTTCATGAAGCGCGCAATTTAGGGCTCGTAATGGACTCAGAATTGCGTTTTGAGTCCCATATAGCTGAAGTTGCTCGTAACTGTTTTTTCCGCTTAAAAGTCTTATATAAAATGCGTGATTATTTAAGTACGGATTTACGTTTACAATTGATCGAATCTCTAATTTTATCCAAATTTAATTATGCGGATACGGTGTATGGTCCTCGGCTTCTAAGTAAAACTAAAGTTTTAATACAACGAGTTCAGAATGCTTGTTTAAGATTCTGCTACAAAATACCACATAGAAATCACGTGTCGCCATATTTAAATCGAGGGAAACTATTAAACATGTCTTCGTGCCGATATATACACTTTGCTACGCTTCTCTTTGGTGTAGTAAAATATGAAAAACCGATATAACCATATAAAAACTTAGCATGGTCGTCACGAACTCGCCTTGGTAGGCTATTAGGCCAGTACCATAGAACAGCAGCATTTAAGGGAAGCTTTAAGTACGCCGCTGCAAAAATTTGGAATGACATACCACCTCCTATTCATAACGCGACATCTATTTTTGGATTCCGTAAAAAAATAAAACAGCTTACGTTAATGCGACAAATAGATGGCGTTAGCTTCCACTACCTTTGAAATCTTGTGTACGTAAATAAACTAAGTACCGACTAGGGCAAAATTACATATATAAAATGAGGGTATGTAAGATATATAATTATTGCACGTTATACATGATAATATTAGCACTGCACTGATGTTAAGACTGATGTTATTTTATTATTAATTTAAATTATTTTATTTTAGTTCACTGTTTTCCTAGAGTCCTTTTTATTTTGAATTGTTTTATTTTAAATTTTTACGACTCCTTTTATACCTAGTTATTACAGCACTCACAGCCATCTACCTTCATCCCAGGCTCCAGCTGAAAATCAGCGCTGAGGCTCTGCCCAGCAACAAGCTGAGCTGGTCAGCCTTTTCGGCTATAGTTTTCTTATTGTTTTGTGTATGTTTTTAGTTGTTTAGTCCAAAGTTTTAGTAGATTTTAGAAGTTATTTGATTTATTATAATTGTGTAATTGTATGTGTTTAGTTATAGCCGAATAAATGTTTCTCTCTCTCTCTCTCTCTCTCTCTCTCTCTCTCTCTCTCTCTCTCATATTAATTTTTAATTAAAGTACAGTCGAGGACAGAAATATGTATACACTTTTACACCTTGTTCCATTGTAATGTAATAAGGTCCAAAAGTGTATACATCTTTCTCTCCTCGACTGTACCTATTCATTTTTTATCTCTGATTAGCTTTACCATACGAATTCGATTACTTTCTTAAGTTTTATAATCAGATAAACCGGAATTAATTTACTTTCGCTTCTAGCTATGCTTACGACTTTGAGGTGATGAATGCTTGCGAATGTAAATAGAATTTAAACATCGTAAAATTTTCTTATTTGTTTGACAAAATATAGTTTGCTAAAATATTGAAATAAAATCTTAGGAGTCAGTCGAGTCCAAGCTCTAAGTTATGATGGTCGAAATATTTTACGTGAAAACTGTAATTTTCCAACTTTTCGATCATAATATATTATTTTGAATTTTATTTACTTATTGGAATATTGGCTTGGGCGCTTTTCAGGTTTCGTTTCATCAAAAATGTTGACCTGCCCAAGTAGCACACAAGCTGTATAAGAGCTTATACAGCCCTTATAATGCTGGAACCAGAGTTATAATGGCTGTATAAGCTCTTATACAGCTCTTGTGCTACTTGGGTGGCCACCCCCTGAATTGGCCGGCCCCTACTAAATTAATAAACGTTTTCACATCAAAAATATGACACTCGATGATCAATGTTCATTTACCATTTTAAAAAAATTGTGCAAAAATTTAAACGTGGTTTACGTAAAAGAGTTCGAAGTTTGTCTATGAGTCCCACCATCCCATCTTTTATACAGGGTGTCCAGGGATAAAGTGCACAAACGAATAACGGTGTAATAATAATTAATTCTGCTCTAATAAAAAAAAAAGAAACAAAATATACAAGAAGGTAATTTAATTAATTTTTTACTTTTTTCCGTAATAAAATGACATGTAGTTTCACCCTTATTCGTTCGTGCACTTTATACACCCTGTATGTAAAAAATATTTTTAATTTTTATTGGAATTGTGTTTTTATTAATTTGGTAATCAATTGTTTCAGCACTTGATGTCAGGGTGGTGGGGCGACTACAGCCTGGCGTGCCAGCCTGTGGACTACAGCGAAAGCGAGCAGGCGAGAAGGGTATGTCACCTTTGTCACATTGAAAGTATTAACGGGTCATACACAGTCACAGTAACAAAAGTTGTCTCTCCTGTTCCAGAAAGTTAAGGAGTTTGGAACCATTTTTTTCGGGTTAGGATATATCCGCGTAATGGGAGTCTGGTGTAGTTTTGGCTTGTATCAAAATTATATGAGTTAAAAACTCCCACATCGTTAACTTTTAGGAACAGAAGGGACAATGTTGAACCTAAATCTGTGTATGACCCTAACAGACGATCGAATGTGTGCGCTCCGCACCACGACCTCCATAACAATATTAGATCGTGTGGAGATTGGTACGCTGGACATAAGGGCGCTTTCAGACTAGCGTTTTATTCTGCGCGTATAAGCTCGTTTCAGCATACGCGCTTTCACGCGCGCTAATTTCGCGCTTAAAAAAACCGAACGCGCGTACACGCGCTTATTACTGCGTGATCGCTCGAATCGGTGGGGCAGCCAGTAGTGCGCCGGGAGGCGTCTTTCGCGACTCGCGCTTATAGGAGCTTATAAGCGTGTCAACGCTCGTACGACTTTCGCGTGTGACTTTAGGTTCGCCTATACGCGCCTACACGCACTTCCGAAAACGAGCATATACGCGCGTATAAAACGCTAGTCTGAAAGCGCCCTAATTATTATTATTGCTGGTGCGGTTGGTCCGGCGGTTTTCATATCGAACATGTTCGCTCTGCACCAAATTATCTCGTCTATACACAGCAGTGGACCGATTTGATGTCTCTCAATCTGCGGACTACGTGCAAGACGGGCCTATTTACATACCAAAATGGAGTCTTTATGACAATCTCACCTTTCGTCTGGTGTAGAGCGCACATGTCCAATCGTCTGTTAATTTCTATCACCTTCTCAAGTAAAACTGGCGGCGAAGACCAAATCTAGGGTTACATTTTTGGACCAGTATACACAGTTGTCATTAAATTTAACGGACATTTATTATAAAATGCTAAAAAACATCTGTACTTAACTCCATAATTAAAGACGTATGTTTATACATTTTTGTATCTACTTCCGTCTCCTAAACTCTTTATTGCACATAAACAAGTTGACAAATTAACATGTACACAGAAGAGAATAGAAAAGAAATAATTTTATTGACAAAAATTTTACACAATACATTTAACACAAAAAACAAACAACAAAATAAACGATTAAATTTAACAAAGTATCAAATAGTGTCAAATAGCATGATGCCGTGACGTGGCGGACAACGACCCACGACGCTGGTTTTCAGGAAAAGAAATTAATATAATGTACAAAGACGAACTCATCCCTTTAAGGGATATCTTCCTGATCTTCCAGTTAACCTTGAATTATTATCAGAATACGAGTAGCTTAAGTACCTACACAAAAAATTCAAGTCAATCAGAAAATAAGAAAGCAACATCGACTAACTGTGTAGATTTCTATACATACCTACATTAAATAGAAGTGAAGCTAATTATAGGCGTGCTATAAAACAAAATCTAAAACGCCGTTACACTGGTTACACCGTCTCAATTCTCTAGAATGTCCGAAAACTCACTGAATCGTATTTCGTAACAAAATTATAATTCGCTTTTTGCGTAACGGAACCGTCACCTTTTACTTCAATGTCCGTCCGTCCGCCTGAGAGATCGTTACACCTCGTTTGCTGTAAGTGCCTAAATCACTTAAATCTTGCGCATGCTCATGTGTGCGTGCGCATGTAAAATAAATGATTATTACTAACATTAGACCACACACAAGCGCTGAGACGCAAGTGCGTCCGATTTGTTCAGAATCTTTGGTGTGTTCTCTAACATCAAAGATTCTCAATTATTACATGCAAAAGAATCTGAAAGGTACTTTTATTATTAAGTATCGATACACGTAGCAATTACCTAAATATCATATTTTACAATGGGTTTATATTGGAAATCCTAACATTAGTCCTAATACATCGTTACTCCTAATTATCGTTTATCCTAAAGCTATTTCCGCCTTAATGATAAAACAATTTAGTTTTGTTATAAATACAACCCTAACCTAACATAACCGCAGGTGTTTGTGGAAAACTTAAAAAGTCGTCTGACTCCGCTAAAAACCGTTTTAGAACAAATGATAATTCGGACTCGCGATGCATTAGGACAAAGAACGTTAGGGCAAGCGATAGAGTCCCATTTTACACTATTTATAAATAACACTTACACTTCTAAGTAATATGCTCAAGCAAACTGAGGGAAAGTTCCCTGGAGTTATGAGTAGGTAATGATGATAATGACGAGAGATCAAAAGCGGATGAGTATAGAAAATTTGTAGCACGTAGCTGAGAGCATCTTACTTGAATAAGGTCTTAAATACTCCCTATTCAGCTCGCCCGGCACACACACACATTACTTTGAAATATAAATCATATTCGTGTATTACCAATCCCAGTTATATTTAAAGTGTAAAAAGAGGTTATACGCGTTTAGAAAATTAAACCGTATTATTAAAACTCACCTTGACTGAGACGTGTCAATAATGACAGTTTTCTATGGGTTGACGTTTACTTTGATATATCTTGAGACGGGCATCTCAGTTAAGATTAATGTATTATACGGCCATAAAACTTTGCTAACTACCAAACCTCAACTCAGCCTTTTAATTATTTTTTTTTTTTTTTAATTCCTGTCTCTTACGAGTATTAGCTCTCGGTAATAAATATACCGTCCTACTTCCACTTGTCATCTGTTATGTGCCATTTGTAGACTCCGAATGTCATGTTGGTAACCCTATCTTCCTCTTCTGTTTAGGTGCTTATAATCACATTGACCTGTTCCATCATAAAAAGTTATGTAAACAAATAAATTCAAGGTCAAGGGACGAACAAGAGAATGGTTGTAACCTAACCTAGTTAAAAAAATCGGGACACCCACTTTCAGAGCTCATAACTCTTAAATGTCTTAACGGACTTTCATCAAACCAAGCTAAGAACACTCTCTGTTAAGTCACCTTTCTAACAAAAAAATCAAATCAAAATCGGTCCATCCGTTTAGGAGCTATTGTGGGTTTAGGAGCTATTGCCGTCACATTGGTCGTAATACACGCATTCTCCGATAGGCCTTCTCACAGAGCGCGCAATATATGCGTCCGTCGCCCGTCGTTCACGGCGGGTGGGTCAGAGATTCCTGGGCCTTACTTATTTCCTGTGGAGATCATGGCTTTTCCACTAGTTTAGTGTTGTGAGGGCAAACATCCTTACTGTGCTCCCTTTTACCGTACTTTAAGTATGTTTTTTTCTTCTGCGAAATCAATAAAAAAACTTGTACAATTATATCGTACAAAATGTACTCCTATTTATTATGATCTGCAAATTATACTTTGATCAATATTTTCCCAGTTAGGTACCTTTCTAGTATTTACATAAAAACAACTTATCATAAGTCTGCATGCAACGAACCATTTAAATTTGAACTCTGTCACTAGTTACTATAGAATATTTTTGTGAGTAACGGCCCGTAGAAAGTGCAAAAGATGGTCGACTTAATCATAAAATTGTCTTCAATTAAAATCTTTTATTTAAATTGTGTAATTATTTTAAACTGAAAGTGCTTAAATAATAAGCACCTTAAAACGAAGTATCAGAGCTTATTATGCAAGGGAGAGTGTTACTTTATATGTCAAGATCAACGGACTTGAGACTTAAATTTACTATTTATTTTTATAATGTCAGTAAAGTGTCATTCGCAATACATTACGATACAAACTATATAAAACAATATAACAGAAAAATATCTACATAATGGTAGCCATCAAACATATTAAAGCATCCAAGGTGCTCATAACAATATGAACAAGTCTTTAGTAATAGAGACGAGTTCAAATCTGCTGGGAGCTGACAATGGTCAATTTTAAAAATATTTTTTTATTTGTATTACCGCATCCACTCCGATGCACAGCTGCCAGGTACCTATTGGCATCCTGATTAGAGGGGGGTTTAATCGCTCTATAAACTGCGACCCTTTTCTCCGTGGCCAGCTCTTAGACCAATATATTTTTAAGCACTTTATATGCTCCGATATGATCATATATTGTAAGATTGTAAATTATACACTAACACACGAACGATAATTCGAAGAAATGTTAAAAGTGTCTCTTCTAACTGAACAATCGTTCAAGTTTACAAATGGCACTTGCCTCACACTTTCTTTGGAGACACATTCGAAAGCTCTGCGTCGAGTTTTGACTAAGAGTTTCTTTTTTAGCCAATATTAGGATGGTCGTGACTAATTTGTATGCTTTAAGAAGGTTGCATGTTAACTTTTTGGATACATACGTACTTTTTTTGAATTTTAGGATCCATGACCTATCCTATCTAGCTAGGCTTTGAGCTATAAATCTAGAGTAGTCGGAAGCTATTTTTTTTGTTAGTATATATTATGTGGCCTAGTTATTGTATTATGCTTGACCTTATCTGTCGGTACGGCTGTCAATCCAATACATCTTATTTTCTTCAATTGATGGTTTTAGCGGAAAGCAACTTGACTATATGGCACCCTCCCCCGAAGTATTTTATGTTCACGTTTTATATTATATATATCTTAACTAATATTATAAAGAGGTAGAATTTGTAATTTTGAATGTAGGAGGTAATACTACTCATTCGATTTTAAATATTGTTTCACCAATATATAGGATTTTTCAGGGTGGACATAGGCTGTATTTTAACTTATATTAACCGAAGCGAAGAGTTTCTTATAAAGAAGCTGAACTGAAAAATGTATTTACTGTAAAAAAACTGTATTGCGATTTTTTTAAACAAAACAAGACAAAATCTTGAATCAGCTTTTAAATTCAAGGCGATTCCGCAATCATAATACAAAAGGGTACTTTCCACTTCAATACAACGATAAAATTAGGAAAATAACATTAAAAAGTGACGTAATTGTAATAAAAAAAATACGGAAAAAGAGTCAATCGAGAAACACTGGCCTTGTAGCGAAATAAAACAAGTAAAAATCGCATTCCATCGAAAGAGTTTTACATCATGAACAGATTGACAACGGTGTTTAGTCCAGTAATGTCATGGTTCTCGTTTCTATAATCAAAGACAGATAAAATAATACAGATAGAATAAAATTAAAGGTAAGCCTAGTTGGTAAACCCTGCCTACTAAAGACATTGGTTACAATAGATTAGCTTAAGTTGTGATCACAAAAAAATACGCACCGGAACTTTCTTTCAAGGGACATATATATAAGTATTATTCCTGCAAAAAAGGTAATGAATGCAATATCACGCGTTCCATGCATACTGTAATATTGTTTTTATATATCTACGAGATTACTGTCGCGACTGTAAAACTGGTTACGTTTTTCCTGTCAATCATTTTGCATAATTACTATGTCAAGTTCACGCTTAACGGAGAAAGCTTTTCTCGGAAACAAGATAGGTACGTTGTACGTACGCTGGATGCTGGCTGTCACACAAATGAACAAAAATAATAAAATACGTATAAATATTTAACTTAGATCATATTTATGTAAGGGATAAAATAATCAAACCGTCAGATATTACTTCCAGAATTTTTTAACTATTAATGAGCACATCTCAGCGAAGTCTAGAAAAATAAAAACAAATCAATATAAAGAGACAACCCTACAAAAATTAATCTAGTTTCATACCAAATTCTAGGCGTGTGCTGTAGATATTAAATAATTATTTGCTTAATTTGGTTTTAATAATAAAAAATATGGGGTTTGTAAAATGGCGTCTTCAAATCTCTTAGAGACCAGAGACGTCTCAACCACTCTCTATCAGGGCCGTCTGCTTTGTTAGCATGGCAATTAAAAAAATGTGCTCATAACAATATTTTTAATGACATTTTATTGTTATTAACACCTTAAACACTTGAGGATTCAATACTGAATACAATTGCCTCAGTAGCTCACATGAACGAACATTTATATTAAAGTTAATGTGTTATAGATTTAAGTCCAAACTGCGGCATGTTTTTCCTTGTTCATTAGAAGGATATTTATGGATAGAGTCATCATCATTATCATTATCACATCAGCCGAAAGATCACTACTGAATATGCTTCCTCATTGTTTGAGTGATTAAAATACCAATTTGAAATTTAGTTAACAAACAAAATTTTAAATAAATAAATAAATATCAGGGAACAATCTCACACAAATCGACGTAGTCCCAAACTTGGCTCTATGCTTTTACTATGAGTACTAGGCAACGATAAACATACTTACATAGAGGAAAACATAGTAAAATACATAGAAAAGTTGATTTTTGTAGCCATTCATATTATTTCTCGTTTCTGTGAGCAAGCGAGCTTGGCGTCATCGACTCATCTCGGACGCCACAAACCGGTCGTAGAACGACAATACCACTTGATTCATAGCTCGGAAGAAAGTGAAGTGAGCCCAAGTTATTCGCGAAAACGTTACATAGAAAGTATCCGGTTACAGAAATGGCGTATTGATTTGTGAATCTCAATAAGTTAGTTTTCGATGACCAATATTGGATAACACGCAAATGCTTTTTAAAGAAATTTACTGAGACTGATGATTTTTTCTATAAAATTTAATAAGTTGCAATTAAATATTTAACATTAATCGATGATTGAGAGAGAATTAATGCTACTTAAACAAATCCACTCATAACTTAGCATGTAACAGAAAAATAAAAATTAGAAAGAAATGATATTTAACGTAATATTTTACTTATTAAGTAAGGTGAAGAAGACGAAAACGAAATAAGTTTGTAAATGCGACCTTGGCTCTTAATCAAACAATGATGAAGACACCTTGAATAGATTTCTCAACAAATAGCATTCAATGCAAAACCCTAATCTAATACGAGTACTATATATGGTCGAAAAGCTAAAAATTATAGTAAGTAATTTCCCTATTTTCTCTACAGATGTTGCATCTATGCTGGGTGTACTACTTCTCTAAGCTTTCGGAGTTCGCCGACACGATATTCTTCGTCCTGAGGAAAAAGAAGAGTCAGATCACGTGGCTACATCTCTACCACCACTCCCTGACGCCTTTCGAGGCGTGGCTGCTCGTCAAATTCATTGCTGGTAAGGGTTCTTTTATCGTTCTTTCAGTAATTTGGCATTTTATAAAGGTGTTGATACATTTGTAGATTCTTAATTTATAATTTGTAGTTCACCTACCTCAATCTTCTCTTCTTCCGTTAAATTATTTGTGACGTTACTAAAATTACCTTCACATCATTTTATTTGTCTTAAGTAATTTACGTCAGCAGAAATTTGAATTCTTAACCAATGCTAATATCGCTCAGTTATCCATCAACAGCAATGTTTCTGTTTTAAAAAATTGTCTGTAAAAAACAATTAACCACCATTTGATGAACAGTAATGATTATAACACCCATTTCAATGAAAAGTATGTAACAATTGCATTTAGGAAAGACTTTTTCAATGCTTTTCATCGTGTAGATTCAACTAAGCAAAGCAAAGTATCGTTTATGAACCTTAAATATGAACTGGTTCTATTGAACTGGTTAAGTGTGATTCAGTAGGTCGTAAAAAAGTTGCAATGTCCGCAATCAGTGGTTGCAATTTTGAATTGGTCTCTCAAATGCCCGTTCACTCAAAAAACAGTCGTCAGTCTTTTTTTTTCTTTGCCTCGTGTCATCAATGCTCGTTTATTTTTTATTTTTCTATAGATCTTCTATTTGAATCTAGTTTTCATCACAATCAATGATAACTACTTATATCTGTTACTATTTCTAGGTGGTCACGGCACTTTCTCCAACATCGTGAACAATCTGGTCCATGTGATCATGTACTTTTACTACATGGCATCGGCCATGGGACCCCATATGCAGAAATATTTATGGTGGAAGAAGCACCTCACCACTCTTCAACTAGTAAGTACATTAACGATGGCTTTTAATTCAGGAGCTACTTCTGTGCCAGTTTTGGAAGGAATATAATAATATCTTGATGAAAAACCTTTTCAATAAATCTAGTGACAGGTGACCTAGTACTTTGAAAGCCGGAAATGCGATGAAGATTCAAGGTCTAAGTGGATAACTTTAAAACTAATATCGAACGAATTTTCCAAATCAGACAGACTGCACGAAGTCTTACCACCGGCAAACATATGACCAGCTTACATAAAAAAATCATTAAGTACAGTACATTTTCTTTTTGGATAGCTAGATAACTCGACCCCTTAATTTAAAAAAAAAATTTAATGAATCTGTCGTGACACTTCGAAGTGGATTTTATCTTGTTTACTTTAGTAGTTACAAGTTCGTAGTCAGGTGTGTTGACACTTTCCTTTATAAATACTGAAGATTGAGGTATCGCTTGTTGATCTGGAGATTAGTAATTGGGCCTGTGAACATATGTCATATCTGGAATTAAATTGGGCAAATATTTGTAACACATATTTTGCACAAATATTGTGCAAGGCAAATGTTAAATTTTTACTCGATGTATCCTTATCTATCCGCGGTTTGATTATGGGGAACGGACAATAATGTTGAACGATTTGGACCACTTCCTTTGTCTAAAATTGTACACCAACAAGCGTGGCTCTATTTTAATAACTATCTGTCTAATCGATCTCTGAATCGCAAATTTAATTACGTCAGACGTAATTATGAAAAGAGAAAGTATGCGATGTTAACTTATACGTTGTTAATAGTCAGGGATCGATGATGAGCTCTACGCTGTTCCTACAAAATATAGCATAGTTAACTTTCAACACGTAGATGTCAACTCAACAATCTCATCATACTCTTCATCATGTAACGTCTTAGTTATAAGGCGTAGCTCACCTTTAATTTCAAATCTATTAAGAGCCTGTGCACACCTAGCGTTTTAGAACGAGGATCTAAGGGCTAAAAACGCCAGTGTGCACATGCTTACTCCAGCAACTTTTTATTCGAGCTGTCAATTTATTATTGTGACGCATGTTTGGCTCGCACACCAATAAAATAAATATAACCTGAGAACAATATTACACAAATAGACCAGACCTCTTGAAAAAAGTCTTGAGAAAGAGAATTTTCTTGGAAAACACCTACAATATTAAGTTTAAAATAATGGTCGAAACAGCTGTATTCGTTTTCCATAGATGGGGAGTTTAAAAAAAATAGCACACCTTTCACTTTTTCTTCAGATTTGGGAAAAAAATTGCACGTTGGTTGGGACCACTATTCTGAACAAGAAAAATAGAAATTCCTGATATGTCCCCAAAAAGATGTATTGAATTTTACGTTTTGTCACCAAGAAATGTATTGAATTTAGGTAACAAAACGGACAATTAATTCCATACAACTTTTTGGGGACATATTAGGAATTCTATTTTTCTTGTTCAGAATGGCGGCCCAAACCAAAGTGCAATTTTTTTCCCAATTTTGAAGAATAAGTGAAAGGTGTGCTATTTTTTTTAAATTCCCCAGATCATTCCTTACACCTACAAACACTTTGTTTCCCGGTACGCCGTCGCCATTCTAGAACCTTTCCGCCCTGACAGCCGTCAGTTCTACGAGCAAAGTGTAGGTAGGCTTCCACGAGGTGTTGGTAGACGATTGCGGGAAGCTGATATGGATGTGATTAGCACAAAACCGACCATCCATCTATATCCATCTATTGGCTGATGTAATGATGATGATCCCCGCATGCCCTGTATTGCCTTTATGTTACTCTTCATTGGCTAAACGACAACAAATATTTCAATGGGCAACATTTGCTCTAACTAGCGCACGGTCTACTAACTTACAAATTACTGGTTAGATCGTTACTTAAATATTTCGCAATCTATTGCACTCCTTACGTTAATTTAGCTGTGTTACTTCGGATCACATGTTTGCAATATGTTTACTTTACTATAAAATTCAATTACGCGGTGTGAACACTTTGTGCTCTTATTTTTATCCCTATTGAAAATTAACAGAAGGTAATAATTGAGTGATCTTTGAACTTTTTCATTTATTTAGCACTTCTGATTAAATGTCTCAGGCACCTCTATATGATTAATTGAGAGAACATTGGCAAGTTGGTCATCATCATGATCAAAATCGTATTCTTCAATTGTCCGTCTTAAATGGCGTTGATGCAATCCGCCACCAGTTGTTCCCTTCCACCGTCTATATTCAGCTTTCCTCAACGCTCTGACAAATAGTCAGTCAGTCAACTTCGTGACCTGGGGGCCTACCCAAGATGCATTTCGTTAACTTAACGATTTCGAAAATGGACGAAATTTATGGAATTGACATAAGTGGTTGATGCTACTGATAGCTAACTAACTTACGTCAATCCATAATTCGCCACAAAGACGTTTTCCGTCTCATTCCCATACTACAACCAGCTAAAATTATCTGGTTCTCTTTGAGCTCTATGTCTTAGGGATGTAAGTACTTTCTGAATACATTATGGTGGAAATTCTGGTTTTGATAGATCAGGTTGGTATGTAACTTGTTACAACGGACACAAAGGCCGAAATACATAATATAACACCGAGGGATTCAAGGGTTTAAAATATTTTAATACAATTTCCTCTAATTATTTTTTTCCCCGAAGCTCATTCTAATAAGTACCCAATAAATTTCCCAAGCGATTGCCTCAGCCCGCCAATAAGGATCGACCGCGCCTCGCATTCCGCTACGGGATCTGCTCTTGCGCAAGTAGGATATACGGAGCCGGAGAGCACGGCGCAGGAGTACCGCGGTTAACGCAGCCTTTTCTTAGCAAAAATAAAGACAGGAAGCCAATTCCAATGTCATCTGATGTTACTTATCCATACAGGAACCTTACCTTTAATTTCTGTCTTCGTATTCACGATGCGTTTAGCTCAGAGACGGACATAGGAAAGTTGAACAGTTCCCAGTTACAAAGCGATAAACAACTTGTACGTACTTGCGGGGAAAATGATATTTCAAAATACATTTATAATTTCACTACGTTTATTGTCAATTTAAAATTGCGGGTCTTGTACCAAATCCAACACATCTAACTAAAAGCAGTTTCAAACCCGATTGCATTATTTTGATATCGTCTTCTATATAATATATTAATGGTTTCATATTTTTATATTTGTTACTTTTTTAAGTAGTTGTGAGGTGGTGACGCTAAGAACTAAATGATTCTTGTCGATGTCGAGCCATCTGTTCGGCCTCCACAACAACATGACATACTTTTTACCCAAGGAAATTTCATAAGCCCAACTAAACATGATAAACGAGATCTACGGAGGGTCGCAAGTTTACGAGCTACTCCCGCAGTACAACTACACCGTGTGTGTTTCGACATCGGCTTCCAGCGGACGCCGTCCTTTCCCCAGCTTGCCGAGTGCACGCGAACATTCTGTGTCCTTTCCACGCTCGCATTAGTTTAGCAACCGTTGTCTATATTCACATGCTAAGGAAAGAAAATATTATAAATATAAATATCAGCGGAAATTCTTACACAAATTCACCTAGTCCCAAACTTAGCTCAAGGCTGATGTTAAACAACGATATATGTACTTATAAGGAAATACAATCATATGTGACGTTTTCAATATAAAGGGACCTTATGGAGGCAGGCGGTTACGCCGTTTTTAGAACTGTTACCATAGTATTCGTATAGTTACAAGAATAAGAAGAGCGTAACTGCCTTCCTCCATAAGGTCCCTTTATATTGAGAACGTCACATATATTTAATTAAAGGGAACATACAAAACTAATAAATAAATAACAACACAAACAAGAGGTACATTATTATATTTGTGTTTATCACAAATATTTGCTCTTATCGAACTCGCAATCGGGACCGCTAGCTTGGTCGCTAATATTTTTCAGCCTCATTTTTCAAGTCACCTTCTTCTTTCTATATAACCTGCTATTAGACACTGTACGAGTAGACCGTCTCAGCCCACAACGTTAACTAGTGAGCAGCAATATGCAATAAATATAATAGTTATTTCAATTCCCAAATAAAGCCCCTACGGGCAAAACAGAAGAGCTGTCTTACCGTCACGCCGCTTCTAAAACTAAAACAGTGAAACCACTCACTTTCTTTTTAAAACATGCGTCTGTACATCCGAAACAAAACTCAAACTTGTTTAAGAGGCGGAAGTGTGATTTTTTTTATGAGCAGAAAATATTTTGTATACATATTAGGTTAATAACCAGTTCTATTGGTCTACAACTCTATACCTTAGTAGCGGTACTGACCTAAAACTAATAAATCTACCGCAGTGCTTATCTTGGTCTTTACTTTTTGCCTAAGACTGGCACACTAGCTGACGGCCTACCTGTTGGAAAGTATTTACCACCTCTTATGACTAATAGCAATACTAGGAGCGTTACTCATGCATTGTTGTTCCACGCTAAACTTATGCTTAGTCTTAGTATATAAATTGAATTAATTTTGGACATGATTTCCACCTTACTGTCTTTAACACCGGTTAAAACTTTAACGGGATCTATGAAGTGCTAGCATAACTTTATCATTAGATTTGTGTGTACCTAGTCCAAAGTAACGTAATATTCTAGTCAAGCCGTGCACAGGACTTTTTGTACATATAGTTCTGAAAACCTGGAGCTCAGGGTTTATTTTAATTTGATACGCTGTAGAATTCAACTTTTTATCTTTATGTCATCTTCTGCTACCGTATAATTAAACTTATATTTCTCTAATTCTAGGTCCAATTCTACATAGTGCTGTTCCACTCGATCAGTGCCCTCGTCTGTGACTGCGGATATCCAAAGTAAGTCAAAGGATTCCTTTTCTTCACGTTCTATAATTTCTATTCTTTCTCTTAAAAATTGTGATTTAAAGCTTACACTCTAACTGTGTCTACTTAATTGTTGTATACAAAACGTTTGCTTTTTTTCTTGAAATGTATTTGTTAATTTTTCTCATTTGAAGTTTAATTTCATTACAAAACTTAATTACTGAAATTTTTGAGTCGAAATTTTTCATAATGGTTTCATCAAAATGTCGAAAGGAATCGAACAGTTTCAGTTGCATTGAAGCATTCGAGTATGCGAGTGCAATGCGCGGTCGAGGAGAACGGTCACTGCTACAGTTGCGCCAATGACATGATAGTGTTGGTTGATTTGAAACTTAAACTTGTATAGATTACAGTATTTTTTGCCTCTTAGCAAATTCAGTTTATCTTTGTTTTTTTTGTAACTAGCCAAATACAGTGGTCTCTACTTTTGCCGTAGCCAAGACAAGATACATAACGCTAACGATAACGATGTTCAAAAACTGTCAAAATGTATACTATTGTCGTAAGCTGTCAATCTATCACGTCGGCCACTAATATCAATTCCACTAATTTCAAATTAGCATCGGCAACCATTTCATTTGGAATTTAGACATCTGCTTATTTTTGTTCAAAATAAACGTTTTCATTTCCAGGATCATCGCTGTTGGTCTCATTCTCCACTCCAGCATCTTCATCGTCCTCTTCACCAACTTCTACATCCAAGCGTACAAGAAGGAGAGGATCAGAAACAAGGCCGCCGCAGAACCCATGAACAACAACAACGTGTCCAAGGTCAACGGTTACGCTAAAACCAATGGCCAAATCCCCAATGGCCAAACGACTAACGGCCAAATACCCAATGGCCAAGAAGCCAATGGATATGTCAATAATGGATTAAGTAATCATACCAATAACATCAGAGATAAGGAAAAAGTGCAATAGGATGTAAAGGTACTCGCTTTAATTAGCTCCTAAAAGGAGAGCGCCCTTGGTATCAAAATGTCAGTACAGTCATGACATTTTGAAGTTTTAACTTAATTGTATAATATATTAAATTAACAAGGTCGGTTTATGTCAAACATTCCGATAGAGAAAGGCACGGTGCCAAATGTAAAATGGAACTTTAGTTTGTAAGTTACTTGAGGGTGCTGTTTTCTTCAAACTGGTAACGTGTGGGTTTTTTTGATTTTTTTAGGAAGTAAGAAAATCTAATTTTATCTGTTTCTGACATTCTAAAATCAATACGATAACTCGGTAGTAGTTTAATGGAATGGAAAATACTAGCAAAGTTATAGGGGGTTTTTAAAAATATCGTCAACATAAATCTATAAATCTTATTATTAAATGCTTGTGTGGTTTCACGTTGCTAGTTTGAAGAAAATAATGTTCTTAATAGTTTCTTTGCAGATAAAGAAAGAAATCACTCGGCATTACATAGGTTTGTGACATAACATGGTTATGCAGGTAGAATAATTATTATAATTTGAAAACAGTATTTACTTGATGTGAATACTAGGATTTTTCAATGCTACTTACATCACTTTCAAAGTTCTCGTTTAAACTTCCATAGTTAAAAACCACTAAGGCACTTAACTTGTTTTTACCAACAATTCTGTGTCGGAAGTTTGCTTCAAGAACTTTTGTGGATTCTTTTATTCTTAATGTAAAGAGTTTGGTTTTAAAATAACATAGACTTCATTTTATTTGGTTTTTAAGAAGGTACATTAAAATATTTGCCAATTTTGTTTAGGTTGCTTTAAAATCACACTTGTAATTTAATACGTTAGTACCATATTTAAAAGAAACTTCCACTGTGAGCAGCTACAGAGATATAAATGGTCTATTATAATAATGTAAATAAGTACCTGGGGATAATACATAAATTATTTTTATCCGAGTGTAGTGTCTATCATATTATCTGAAAATATTTAAACTCATATACAGTGGGTAAATGTTTACCCGGTTTTGTACAGGGTGTTGTTGTCTTCCGGCTGATAAAAATAACAGTAAAATTGGAAGCTTTTTTTCAAAACAGATTTCTGAATTATGCTATACGTTTTTTAACAACTTACTGAAAAGATAATCGCAAAACATGAAATATATATAAGAAACTTCTTTTTTGTTCAAAACGTTAATTAAAATTTGAGGTTATAGATTCAGATCCAATTTTTCTATTGCTCAATGTAATTTTACAACATAAACTGTACAGCATATTTAGCCATGAGGCATTTAACATATCAAAATAATCACCAGAAGTGTCGTAATTATAATATTTTTTGGTTGTTAAAAACATTTGTAAATGAAATAGGAATTCTGAATCGTGTAGCTAGGCGTTCAATCTGACTGTTGTTTCAAAGTCAGCTTAGAGAGAACAGTGCTCTCAAAGTGGGTAATGTTTTTTGTATTAAACTACCTCAATCGCTCCGTCCAGTACTGATATTATAAAAATAAGTTCCATCCACATTATGCTCAATTATTAATTTTAAGTGTAAATATATTTAGGGATATTGTGTAAAAATATACATAAACAGGATTCCTGGACAGTTTGTCATGTACGTTAAGAAAAAATAAAACCAGTCGTGAACAAAACTAGACAAACATACACACACACACAGATCAAACAAATAAATATGTTATCAGTAACAGGTGGACACGTTATTAACAAATAAAAAAAAACTGAACTTCCAAACAGTTATTTTTGAACACGTTAAGCTTTAGACAGTATAGGTACAGTTTTATTTAAATAATGTAATTTCATCTCAAATGATCAATGAATAAGGTACGTTCTGTAAATTTGATATCCGTTTTTTTCACCTGAGAATAGTCACCTGTTCAATATAGATGGGAATCTTAGACACGTACCTACCTATCCTTAAAGGAATCGGAAATATTTAAAAATACATAATATCGACATCGAACATGCTGTATATTTACTTAGTGTTAGTGTCAAGACGTTGTACCTTTATACATTTAATTTTTTGTATATTGTTGTATATTTTTAGCGCCCAGTGGATCGGTGTTTACCCAATTTTGGTAATTTTGAATACCAATGTTTATACCAGTCAGTTTAGAGAATTGTATATGTAGATATATAAGTAAATAGGTGTTGTATGTATACTTCATGTAAGTATAACTTAAGTCGTTCTAAGGATACTGTAAAATAAACTGTATATCTTTTTTACCGTATTTTGGAAATAAAATTATTGACGTAAAATATTTTTCTTATTTGATAAAAGCTAATTACATTAAAGACATACAATCTTAAACTAAAACATCACATTACGTACCGTTACCAATTTAGGATAAATGTTACTAAAGTCGCATAAAACTTTTTACTTAAAAAACACCCTGTAGTTAGTTGGAGCTACCAAATGCTAATGAGAAAGCAGGTTACAGCAAAAACAGTGCAGCGTGGAACGAGCATAGTAGATTAGCAAGTATAACAGGGCTGTACAACTTGCCCGGGACTGGTTGGTCGCTCAAATATCTCTTTCTAACCTAATCTGTTACGACAGAGACGCACTGAGCGAAAAGCGACCAAATATAAGTTGCTAGCCGTACGGGCAGCAAGTACCTATTAGAGGCATGTGAAAGCTCGCCTAGTGTACCACCTGTCATCCATCAGACGCTGAGAGCGTTAATCTTTGACATGATCTGCTTTAGTTTTTAACCTTGGTAGTTACCTCAATGCTATAGAAGTTTTTTTTTATTATAGATCCAAATCTTAATAAACATTCGCAGTTTCAAATTTAATGACCACCAAAAGAAAATATGAAAGCAAAGTCAAAGGAATTGGTAGATTCCGAATTAAAGTCCGATTCAATCAGCACGGGTAAGTTTGACTCTGATTTTAAACATTGTTAAAGTCCAGGGTACAAATTTCGAGTGAATTTGAGTGAATTTTCCAAAAAAAGAGGATTTAGGTAACGTAATCGATTAATAACCGTGGCTAGTTACTTAAGCCTTGTTCGGACTACATTAGTAATTTAGTCGAGTATCGAGTACACTGACAAGTTTGGTTTGAGTTTGGTTTTGAGACGTTATAGGCGTGAAAACCAAACTCAAACCAAACTCGTCAGTATACTCGATACTCGACTAAATTACTAATGTAGTCCGAACAAGGAACAATGTACTCGCTACTAGCCTTTAAAGCTTGGCATAAAAAAGTTTGACGTGGTGACAGGTGGAATCACAATATTTCCAAGCGGCACCCGGCACCCAACCACATTAAGCATCAGATGCTAAATGTTGGCTAATTGTCGTCAATATCATTCCGGTCAGCGCCCTTAATTTTTCCACTCTTTCTTGCCTTCTTTTAAAACAATTGAATGACGCCATCTGTAAAATGACTTGGAAACTAAATAACAATTCCAGTTGCGTTGAGCGGGTGACCATAATAACTGTGTAGTGAGAAGTGAAAGGCAATGAGTTCTGTTTAAATCGCACAGATGGCGCTAAGAGCTATCTATGAGCTAACGCGGCAAAATTATTAAGCGCATTTTATTTCAATCATTGTTTCTTTGCCAAGCAGAACTTTCAAGATAAGTAGGAAAAATTTAATTTCTCATATTTTCCTCTATATGATTTTAAAAAAATCCCTTCTGATAGCTTAAATAATAATTGATATTAACTAAATATATAAATGCGATCATCCTCTTCTCTTTACTACATCGGTAGGTACTGAAATTGAGCCATTAATTGACAATATAAAAAGTATTACTCAAAGCTAGTAAGTACAGGTGGAGGATAATCATACTTTAAAAATACGATTAAAGTATTTCGCATGTCTTTCTGGGCTATTCGTTGTGTGATGTGATGTTATTTTGCAACCATCCAAACGTTAACTGGAACAGATCTTGTATACTTACGTTCTGAGCTCATCCCTTGTATGCAAACGGCAAAGTTTCGGAACTTAAAGTTCAACTTTATTAATTATGTCGTGACGTGACTTTACTAGCCTCAGAATATATCAACATCAAAATTACAGGGTGTCCTGATGGCAAAACTTTATATTTGATCAACTTATGAGTATTCATTTTGTAGGTACACTACATTAACTTCATATAGAAAGTACATTAAAGATGACCATAGAGGCAAAAACTTTCTGAAACAAAAATAAACATTTTAATTATAGAGTTAATAAAAAAAAACTATCCTACGCGATGACCTATCCTGAAGCAGTTCCAACATTCAATTAAAACGAGGACAGACTTTATATTTTACGAAGATAGCTTTGGAAGGCCCTAAGGCTTAATTATCGCTAACAAATGTCAATAAACCTGACGTTCAAGCATTTTTTCTCCCCTTTCTAATTTGTAAATCGCAGCCCTATTTACAATCCATCATAAAAAGACCCCCACCTTTTATGGTAACAAAAGGAACAACGCACGCGTCCAGAGATCAGTTTTGCTGGTTATAAAATAACCCTGCATTGAGGAGGGTACGGGGTTGGGACACGCATTTCGCTGTCACCTTTCGACTGTGACTGGGAGAAAGAGAGCGGCATAGAGCCGTTCATTCTTTTCGACGTTCCGTTTCAAGCAAAGTTCGGTTTGAAATAAAATTAATTTGGTATTTAGTTTTGAATTTGTTTGAGACCCAGATGTCATTTTAATTTATTTGATATTAAAAAAAATGCTGAATCAAGTTAAAAATCAAAAGATTAATGCTTATTTTACTTTGTATTAAATTTTAGGTATGTAATATAGGTACAGTCAAGGTCATAAATATTTATACATTTTAGTACCTTGTCACTTTAATCGCTGTGACATCCATATATGGCATTGCAGTATAAACATGACAGTAAAAAGACAAGGTACTAAAATGTAAACATATTTATGACCTTGACTGTACCAACTTCATGTGCGATTTTATTTTACCCAAACAAAGTTTTGTTAAGAAAAGCATTATTGCTTTAAAGATAAATTTCTTACACAAGTTAAAGAGACCTTTAAACAAATTTGAAATAAAATATAATATTAATCATTTTAAAACTTTATTAAACACTAAAAAGGACAAATGGCAGACTTAATGCATCAAGGCATTTTGTACCAGTCAACCAACAGCCCAAACAGATGTAAGCAAACTTATTGATGGATATTATTACATTTTCGTTATAACTTACAAAACCGATGCACCTAAAGTCTAGAATTGGTATGATAATGAGTCCTGCCAGATTATCATCATATTACATTATCTAACATACTTTTAATAATAGATAAAAATGATTAAAAACAATTTAAAACACTTCTGTCATATTTACAAAGTTAACGGCCAGCAATCAATACAACACTGCGTGCAACGGATCGCAGCTCGTCTCCGCCGGCCGGGCCGAAACCCTCCTCCAGGGTTGGCTGCCAGTCGAATGCGCGACGCCGCGCCGCGTCCACGCCGCGCCCTAACCACAACAAAATAACCCAGAAACACCACACACATACATAAAACAACAAAAATATCAGTGATAGTGCCCACAAAAAGTGTCTGTCTCAACCATTCTGTGACCAAAAAGGAAAACAATGAAAATCAAGAACGGAATCAGCGTCTAGTGTCGTGAATAATGACATGAAACATTTTGTTCCCCGATAAATCGGCTGTAACATCGTGTTTTAATCGGTAACGTGCCATTAATGTTAGGGCCGAGATAGTGTTTTTATGGGCTCCCGTTTTGCCGCAACGCCGCTGGTTCTGCCATGGCATATGCTAATAAGGAGGTTTCTTTTAACCCGTACACAAAAACTCTGCACTAGACACTGCAGTGCGTTTTGTGCTGCAAATTTTCGTAGTGGACTCGTTTTTCCTTTATTTTTCAGTCATCATTATCTTGTGTTGTTTGGAGTAGTAGTTTTGCAGTATTTCGTTTTTTTGGCTGGGTCCTCTGTAATCGTAAAATAATTTTTTGAAATTATCCAAATCCAAAGTAATTTTTTACTTAAGGTACTTATTTCCTGACAATGTTTATAAAGTACTTATCCCCTAAATTATTACTAAAGAAAGAGACTATAATAATAATTTTAAAATACACGTTACGCAATCACTTCTAATTCATCAAATTTCTTTTCAATTCGTTGTCATTTTCAAGTGTAGCTCGACAATAATTCTGCAATAACCATATTAGCTGACTCTATAATAGACTGAGGGACTAGGTGCCAATTTCCTTTGTGCAGATGAGTCTGTTTGCTCTAATTTCCTGTTCTATTCCAGATATTAGCTTGTCTAACTTTGCATTTTGCACTGTTCTATCATCTGAGGTTTCTACCTTTGCTTTTATTTATATATTGAAGGAAGAATCAAGATATTACGATGTTATTTAGGTTATGTTTGTTATAATAGTTTATTACGTTAAAATAAATAATAAATTTATAATAATATAATGGCTTCATAAATATTAAGGTTACTATAATTTCCAAGTAATCATACTGCAAGTGCTAATTTAAAATCTCATTTGAATAAAAAGACCGTTTGATTACCAAAACTCCCCAATTTAACAAAGAGCCCGAATGGATTAAGAACCTATTACTACCTAGGATTTAAAACCCTACAATTACGTCTTTCTATTAAGAAGGCCCAAATATAGCTTTCCATGTAATGAAACATTATCCTTTAAGATAAAACATGATACTTTTCCATTGGGAATAAAAGGCTTGATAAAACAAAATTGTAAGAAAAACCAATACGCCAAGTTAAGAATAAAGGCTGCATGTGAACTCAACAAAAAATAACAAGACCAGAACAAAACTATCTTGTCTACGACTTATTTCTCGCGCGGAAGTTATCAACATTTCGACCGGTTTGGTCGCTGCGTTCGTTGCCTCCTGAATTAAAACTATTGGAATCTCTTTTGAATACAAGTGCTTGTTGATTAATGCGATCTTAAGAATGCTATGAACTTAATGTTTACAAGGTAATATTAAGATCACTTTCGAGAGTTCGAGATACGAGTATTACAGACGACTTTGCTTGATGATCAGAACATACTTTTACACACGTTTCACGAGCAATAAAAGAGCGTAACAATTTTTCTGACCATGTTTTCATATCATCAACGTAATGGAATTTAAATTTTAGTGTAATAAGGAAAAAGGAAAATACAAAACATGCAAATTTCATTTTAATAAGCGAATAGTTTCCCGTCCTAGCGTACTTCGAGTGTTATCCAACTGCATCAAAACTTTCCCTCCACATCGCATACGTCTTGTCGAGACATCTCAGTTATTACAGTCGTCAATTATTATAATTTATACATCTCGCAGCATGTCTCTTTAAGTTACAATACTTACTTCAACCTTATTCGTTCAAATCTCCCCGCAATTTGGGATAATGAGCTCGAAGATTTCTTCTTTTATTAAATTATACACGTCTTTGTATCGATTTTAGTGGTTTTTTACAGCAGCTGGTACCACTTTTGTTACTTTGTCGCTTGCACCGTAATTTTCACTTGAGTTGTTTCATGATACGAACAAAGATCCCTTTTAAAGATTAAGATTGGCTTGTTACCAAATCTGATAGCAACCGTTATCTGAATTTATTTATTTAAAAATAATACATAAATCGAACATCGTAAGTCATTCTCTAACAACTTTAACCTTAAGGAAAAATATCCTTAATCTAATTAATAGGTATTTAATGTCAAGATGCTTAGCAAGATATTTTTATACATACTTACCTACTTAGTCCATTGTTGATTTCGTAAACTTCACATGTTTATCTTGAATTCTGTAGTTTTATTCAAACACAACGCCTCAATCAATTCTAATTTAATTTCTAATGGAAACCCACATTGGATTTCCTTTACCCCTAGCTTTCATTAAATTCAATCCGAAAGCAAACAAACTATTAAAAAAACCCACCCCAAACAGGTGTGCATTCAAGCACAAAAGTGGCCCACGCGTGGTTTGTGACTGGCTACTGACAGTTAATAGTTAACCAACATAGTATTAGAAACCTTATTCTAAAACATATCTTCCTCCCCTGTTATTAGGGCTATTGGAACGGCAGAGATAACGTTGCCCACGTTTAACGAGGCACGCGTCAAGCAAAGACGGCAGACAGTAAAAGTAAAGCTGTCGAGGCAACGACGCGTGTAAACTTGTCACATTCGTTGATTTGTGACGTCTCTGACGTATTGGCGAGGAAACCCCTGATACTGGGAATAAGTCAACTGAGGTTTTCCGACTGGCTTACTCTTATTGTGGACGAAAACTACATTTTCATAAATGCCACCACAAATCTGAGAAGTCAGACTTTTTTCGTGATTCGTATTTCCTTGAAATACAGCTGTTCTGAAGGCACGAGTCTAGAGGCCGTACTATGACCTGGGAAAATTTATCAAGTTCCAGGCAATGAAAGGGATAAGGCTATATGACTGCTCTAACTCCATCCCTTTTGTTTCATCAGCACATAATACAGGCTGTGCAAAAAACAGTAAGCCATTATTTAAATGCCGTGATTGGCAAACATGAAAATTTGCATGCCCAATACGAATCGCCAACAGAAATTCATTGTTCATTCTGTACGTACAGCGAACTGTTAAGGAAAACAAACTCAATATAATTGTATGTCAAACAAACGATAAAATACAAGGCGATGGAAAATATTAAAGGTTTGCTAGTAATAACAATAAAACAGACGAGGTTGTCCATTTAGAAAAGGTCGCAGCTAAGCAAACACAAACAATCGGACCAACTAAACAGCCATATATTGCGGTCGCATATACAATGGGTATGTTAACAATGGCTTGGAGGACGATGGGAAAGGAAGGGTTGGATATTGATATTATGGCTACTACAATGATTCGGAATGTATTATGTGAAGTTCTAATCTCAGTTACATTTGTAGGACATGGATTTTGCCCTTTTTTGTGAAGACTCTGGGTTATTTGATGCACATGAACAACTAGATATTCTACGTATTTATTTGAATTTTGAATTTTATTAAGCATAAAAAAGAAGCGTGTTAGAGATGATGACTAAACTAACTACAATCAAGATAAATAACTTCGCACCAAGTACGAAATAAAGAGCTCGTAAATAGTCTAAATATCGAATAAGAATTTTTAAGAAGGTAATAAAAACTATCTGGACTAGGGAATTCAACAGAAGCAAGGCGTGACGTCACGGCTTGCAATTTCATACAAAACTTCATATTTACTAGCTGTTATTTTGACTCTTCGTAAAAACTGATTGACTAGAAATGTTGGGTTAGAAATCTCAAAATGAAAAAAATCACTTCGTAGATCATGTTATGATTGTTTATCAAAATAAGAATGCTCTTGAGCGATAAAACCCAGATTAGATGCCACAAAATGACAACAGTAAAGTGTTTTACAATATGACTACTTTGTTGGAGAGCCAAAGCAAGTAGTTTGAGCAACCTCCGTTATGCGGGCTCATTCTTTCCTACGATAATTTTAAATTGAAAAATGGCCTGCCATTGTATAAACTTCTTGCAACAAGTTGGGGCGTTTTAACAATATATCGGACCATGATGAAAATAAATGCATATTTAACCGAGTTCTATTACAGTGTTTTTGGCTAGAAAAGGAGTAAAATTACTCGTATATCAAACTTGCAAAATTAGCTTAACGATTGTATTGTAATCTAAGTAATTTTCAGACAAACATGTTACAGTGCATTAAACAACCTTTCGCGTTTGTGTTTTTCTTTCACTCTTATACTAGTCGTACCGACTTTACCCGAACCTGAAGTACTTTTTAAAAGCTATTGCACTGTACTTTTGAGAAGCACGGCTCTCAAAGTGAATAATATGTTCCTTAAACAGGAGTATGACAGGACGGTCCACTATTTGTACAGGGTGTTGTGCAGTAGCGTCATAAAATGCGGCTTAGCCTTGCCGGACCGGTCGGACAAACAACCTCAAATTCTAAGTCGGTTGAGCTCCTTAAAATATACGAATCAGTACACTACAGTATTATGTCCGGAGAAAAAGAAAAGTTTTATAAGTAGTCAAGTTTAAAAATACTTTTTGATAGTTTAGAAAGCAAGTTTTAGCTGCTTAGAAACAAGGAATATTAGAGATTAATTTCCTAATTTTTTTGGGCCGTCCATAGAAAATAATGTCATTGAAAATATAAAAAGACTTTATATGCAAAAAAAAAAACAGAAAAAGTTGAAGTTACACAAATTATATTTCAATGTTTTCAATAAGTACGCTGAATAGACCCCTCAGTTAGATTATTTGGCTATTTGACGCTGACAGTAAATTATCTACGTATTTAAGTATATTCCTGGGGTATGTATACTGTAAATATTGAGTCTAGTTAGTTGCCTGTCACGGCCGGTGATTGATCAAGCTACCAATTTCGCCTCACGAATGAGCTTCTCCAAACTTATTTCTGAATTACCTACTTGCGTGCAGAAGAAGTTGATTGTTTTTCACAAAATATTCTTATACTTAACCTTGCAATTGTATTGTATTTTATATGTGACTTTTCTCTTGAAGTCTTGACTAAATCGCCATACTCGTAAAATTTACGTATGCAGAATTTTCCCTCGCATCGTAGGAGTAAAGTAAATTTTGAGATTTTTAAGGTAATCAAAGTACGATAGTCAAAAAACGATTTGAGATGAATTTCCATTAGGAAGTATGATCCAGGTATATCCTATTGTTTGAAATTAATTTTAAAGAGGTTGATGAATGTTTTACTGTTTATATAATTATTTAAAATTTGGTTTAGGTTCACAGAATTAACTTCATAGTTCCATCAAATATTTTAAATAGAAACTCACTAGACATGAGTAATTGCCAAATCAATTCTTTCTGATCTTAAGGAGTTCTGAGTGCATTGTCTACATAACCAAGTGTACCTATCATTAACGGAATTTGAGCTACCATTTGTACACATAAGTACTAGGTACACAAATCTAAAAAAATATTTGAACTGTAAGTAAAGTCTGAAATAAAAAAGTAAGGTCGAGGTAATTTCCAACCGTACCATGATTAAGGAGATAAGGGCTAATTATTTATTCTGTTTCAGCCCGCGAATGTTTGTAGAGTTTTATCGCTCGACAAATATTATTTGTACATGCGATCGTTAGCTTGAAATTGATATTTTTCAAGGCTCAATGGTAAAGTCAAGGGTCAAGGAAGTAGAACTATAAAAATGTGTAAACTATAACATAATCGTTATTTCACGAAATGGTTTGAGCCTATTACTATTCAAACTTTGGCAAGAGTTCAATACGGCGTATATTTCCCCCTCCATAGAACTTCTATGAAAAAGCGGATGCTACCAAATTAGAACACCCTTTGTTTCTGAAAATTAACTAGCATAGCAAAAGCCACTAACCAACGTAACATTTAAAACAAAATCACACCATAAACGGGAGTACCAACACAACAACATTCTATTTTCAAAATTTTTCACGCACCCGTCCCGATGAAAAGATTGATGAGAACCGGTGTCCGCGTTCGGATGAATTAAAAAGGGCAGATATGCTCCTTGCAATTAACTTGTCATGGAAACAAGCGTCTGTCCACAAGCGTAATTTATTATTTTAACGTTTTGGAGGTTTGGGATATTGTATAGGGTGTTTGGTTTGAGCCAGGTGTTTGCGTCAGCTATTATGGCCAATCAGAAATCAGTAAGTACTTACTTAGTTATTTATTAGTTACTTAGTTACTTACTTACTTACTTACTTAGTTATTTGAGGCCGATTATCTAATCCCCAGATAAAAATATCTGTCAGTTAAAGCTATCACTCTTCTTTTTCTGTCATATAAAATAATAAGAATAGCGTTGAGCGTTTTCCAAAAAGGGATCATTATGTTATTCTGTTGACACATCGTCGTTGAGTTCTACTCAGTCGATGAATAGCCGGCGAATTTACGTCGTCCGTCAAGGTGGGTAAATGACATTCAACTGCCTGCACATTAATTTAGTCGCCAAATTCACAGCTGGTCGTCTGTGAAGCCAGAAGAACTGAACGACGATGTGTCAACAGAAACATAGCAGATACTTTTATTGATTTATTTGGAAATATTTACTTGACTGACGAGAAGCGATACGAGCTCATATCGAAAAATAATTAATAAAATACAGGTTTCATTTTAATACGGGCACAACCGACCTTTGAGTGTGGAACTATGGTTGTAATTATCTTGCGTGTCTGCCTGTGACAGTGTCCGGGTGATCCCATATATCGGGGATGATTTCCGACCGAATGCCCTGTGCAATGGAAAGAGCATCGCTCGCAGTGGATCGTCAATACTATAATTAAATCAGTCTTTATATCATAATTAGGTATACATGAAGTCGTTTATCGCTTTTTCTTCGTGAACTGTCAAATATTCCGCGATAAAAAGTGTATAAGTCAAAAAATTCAAATCCGTTCAGAAACTATCACATTTAAAATATTAGTAGGATATTTATTTATTAATTAAAATTTTATTTCACAATACACAAAGTAAGCATAAATATTATACAAATGGCGGATTTAATGTTTTAATTTAATGTCAATTAAATGCTGTGCGGTGAGCATCTCGACCGTGCGATGAAGAGTGAATTCGCTCGCCGCCGCCACTTAAAGTCGTGGTCAGGTCGTAAGGCATTATCTAACAGTCAACCAATAGGACAAAAAGAAACGTCAGCAACGCCTTCGAATCATGAAATCGCTAATGGCACGTGTCTTTTGACTTCTCTGTGCCATAAAAATAAAAAAATGCCAAAAGGCTTTCAATGTTCAAATGTTCAAAAAAAACGTTAAATTAAAAAAAATGTGCCGAATTTTCAACCGCAAGCCAACGTAGTAACTTATAGGTATAATGCTTATTCAAATCACACAAAAATGCAATTAGGATTAAAAAACCACAAGTAACATCTGCTTAATTGTACTCGTCCAGCGCCCATGAAAGACATTCATATGGACTTTTGAGCCACGATGTGTGTCGTGAGCCGTGAACGCGAATACACAACACCAAACTCCTTAAATCCAATATAAATTTGACTCAAAGTTTTTGGCACTGAACATGGTAACACTGCTCAACAATAGAACCAAAAACATTCTTGCCATTCAAAAGTAACTAATGTTGCCAGAACAATCCGGTGGCACAGAAAAAAAAATAACAAAAGATACAAAAGTAGAGATTTATTATTTCGGTTTCTATTCTACGAGCGTTCTTTGTGATTTGCGGGGTGCTGTTACAAAAGGAATAAATTAAATACGGTCTGATTTTTATAAGGACACCTTAAGCACAGAATAAATATAGCTAAAGCAGTAAAGAAACTACGAACAAACGTTCAAAACGTCACACTCACACAGACGCACATCTCAGCGAGACCTCTAAGCGGACATGGCAGTGCTGTCAGGTGGTGGGGTGGTGGCGGGTTTCGCGTCGAGACGAATGGTTGAACGTGCGTCTGTGTGAGTGCGACGTTTCGAACGTTTGCTCGCAGTTTTTTTATTGCTTTAGCTATATTTATTCTGGGTCTAAGGTCTCGTCACTGAACTATAGTGTCTTCCATCCACGAAGTCTCGACCCACTACTTGATTTTACATTGACACAACCTTGTAACGTCATTTTAATAGATTGAAACATCATCATAATCCCAGAGCTATTCATAATTTGTAGGAATTGACAGGTGTCAAATCTTATCTAGGTACTTATTAGATGCCGTATAAAGGAACATATTTGGACCACACAAGGTCCTGATTGGATTACATCCAATCAGGACCTAAACTCATAAACCTGAGCATTACCAATTCTATATAATGTAAAACCAAACCAAAAGTAACCACATTATTTTCTCGCCGACAACAATTTTCTGTTTGCCGAAAGATCAACTGGCAGGGAATGCCATTAGGCATTAAGTTCACCTTTTGTACTCAAATTAAAAAAAAAAAATTATTAGAATACGCTTTTGCACGATTCCAAACATGATAGGTTAAGAGTATGTTAAGTACTGTGAAGATCTGTTACCTTCAAACTCCATCATCTGATCAGCTCTAAATGCCGCACTCAGAGACGTCAATTCATTTTTAAGTTTGATTAAAGTTGCTGCGTTTTATTCTATTGCTATAGCAAAGGAAGTGACAGCAGTAACTTTAATCAAACTTAAAAGTTAATTGACGTCTCCGAGTGCGGCCGTAAGACACAAATAGTATTGCAAAACACAAAGAAGACAAATATATTGTAAGACAAATAGTTTACACAACTGGAGCTGCTTTAAAAACTTGCAAGTTTTCAAAAACAGTCAAGTGAAGTAATTCAACTTTTTAAATCGTTCATAAAAGCCGAAAAAATTCGTAGTCAAGTAACATACATCGACTGCTAAGCTTAAAAACCAACTTTGATCCGCATAAAACTACCAAACGCGAAATGATCACACGGTCCCGAATAATGTCCACTCCCGTTCGTTTTGACAAGGTATGAATGGGCATGAGCAGGCATGAAAACCGGCATGAAACCGGCATGAAGTGGTGTATGAATGTGCCCGTTTCTTTGTGCTCCGGCTCCGACCCGCTTACCTGGCATTTGAAAGGTTTTTTCTACCTTTATTGGGGTCGCAGGAGATTCTAAATCTAATTATGATGTAAAGGTGTTTCTGGATGATGGTTTATGGTTTATCCTGTGTTGGGTGCACCTGTGTTTTTTATGCTTCTTTTGTTGGTATTTTCAAGTTTCCGGCGTCTGAGTGTTTATTTTGGTGTGCTCTATTTGGTGACTTTTTTTTATTAAATTACTTGAACGTTACAGAAATGAATCGTTATTGTTTGTTATGTCTTACTTTTAACGTCGTTTAGGGTGTCTATATTTTGGTTTCATTTCTTTTGTTTCTTTAAAACAAGTATTATTGACACAATTAAGTAATTTTAAGTAGTTTGCACCTTTCACCGTTCTTTGAGTTTATTCAGCATGTACCTATGAAAAAAATACAGTTTAAATTTAAGAAAGAAAAGCACTGTCTTCAAAACGAACTTTAACAGAAGAAGTGTTATTTTTAACCGACTTCAAAAAAGGAGGAGGTTCTCAATTCGACTGTATGTTGCCTTTTTTTATAATCGCGATAGAAGAAATTTTAGAATCGCGATATAATCGCTTGATATTTAGTTTGAAATGTCTTGACTGCAGTCTGACACTCACACCGTGCGACATTTCCATTCGCTGCAGTGAACTGTGTCACTGGCACTGAAAGTATTAACTCCGATCCGATAACTCATAGTTACACAACTTTCCCGATAAATTCTCACTCCATCCTCCTCGACAAGCCAATTATGACCCTAACAGCACGCTATAAAGGTCACGTGAGCTGAACCGAGATTATTCCCTCTGTCACGCAACCAGATTATTGGGGAAATAAAAATAGCTATATTAGCCGTGTTTACGGTGTATTCAACCGTGGAAATTTAGGATGGATTTGTCAGCGCAACTTCAACTTTATGACTTTATGAAGTCGAACAAAACGCTTTGAAAATCTAACAAGCCCTGTAGCATCAGGACTGAGGAGTTGGCGCCTGGAAATAAATATCTTCAACAATAAATGTAACCGGTCAAGTGCGAGTCGGACTCGCGCACTAAGGGTTCTATACATATTTGGCCGGTTTTCAGTATTTTTTGTTGTTTTATAGGGTTTGTTTTATGATCACACCAAATTTGACGCTTGTATGTATTGCCGTTTTTACGATAGAACAAATACAAAAAAACGTTGAAAAAAAAATTTTCTTGTTGGGGACTCCCCTTATTATTTTACTTTTTTACTTTTTATTATTTGTTAGGAAGCCTGCAAACAAATTTACTGGCTATGTTTTACGGTTCAAAAGATAGGTACAGCTCTTTTAAGTTTGGACAGACGGACGGACGGATGGACAGCGTAAGCTTAGTAGAGTGCCGTTAGGCACCCTTCGGGTACGGAACCTTAAAATCGAACAAACCCCTAAACTACGTGTTTAATACATGCAGTATACCTAAAACCATAATCGACCGATCTAACAATATACCTACTCCCCGCACTTATTTTATATAAAACTCATTATTCGCCATAGGAGGTACAAAGAAACAAACATAATTACACCTTCCTTACTAAATAAACTAACATACATTAATCTGTCTGTTGTAAAATTGAGTTTCCCTCTACGTGCATAAAGATCATCTCTCCAACAAATGTAATGGTGCCTTAAACCATGATTGTCAACGACCACGTGTCACGAACTATGGGACCCCCTTCGCAAACACAAGGATATTGGTCTGGCTTTAACAATATCCAAACCAAATAAGATGACATATGAATATATTGAGATATCATTCTCAATATAAACCACTCGTACTCATATGTCGACTTATTTGGTCTTCTTTATTGACTAAGTGAAACTAGACCAACGATGGACTGGACTCAATATTAAACTTCACCACAAAAACTTTCAGCTCAGAAAAGAACGTAATAAAGCTAGATCGCATACGTTGCCATTGCCCAAAGCTTTCAGGTAGAAAAAGCTGAAAAATCGAAAGCACTTTCGGTGACGACTAAAAGCTGGCTTATCGCGCGATCTGTTTTAAGGTTCTTATTTATAAAGGTCACCGGCGACCGATAGGGCACGCTACAGTAATGACCAATTTAATGCGTCCCCTAGATTATATTAACATTCCTTTTCACCCGCGGGTTTACCCTGCGATTTTGTATTTTTAACATTTTAAGGTCAATTTTCGTTTTGATGTGACATGACCTTAAATTTAAAATTGAAGGGCAAGGTCAAGTTCAAATTGGAGTGTAAGGTTTTCAAGACTTGGGTGGGTGCCTAAATTTCTCCCCCTTTATTATATATCACCGTGTATTACCTCTCCCCAATAAGCTAGTCGTGAAATTTACACAGTTGTGCCAGTGTATTTACGTAAAACAAAGTCAATTTTAAGTTATTTCTTATTTGAGTCGATCAACATTTTCTTGTTTGTTATTCTGTCCCGTTGTCCAAGAGACAACAGTGACCGAGTTTCTCAAAGAAAACTGTTATAATATATGCTACTAATGTGCTTAGGAAATAGTCCATAAAATAATGGGCTTATAATTACGACAAAAATGTACGTTTGACGAACTATAACCATAGAAAACGTATAGAGAATAATGGTGTTAAAGAGTTGTCTAGCGGACGTAACCATGACAACGAGGTACAAGAAATAGTTGATCAACCCATTTGTTTTAATTTTCGTAGTGTACCTGTTTTCCAATTTTAATTCCACCATAATGAAAGCATTATCTCGGCCCGTCAGTCATTATTAAAACAAATCAAACTCCACTGCTAACAAAATATAATTTAAAACTTTAATCAAACCATTCAAACCCAACCACAACCTTTTAATCAAACAAAACATTTACAATGGCACGACATTAATTGTATCCACAGTGATTTAAACTTCCAAATTCGAATCGAAACAGTTTCCGAATCAACGTTCGTTATTTTGAAAAGTGATAGACGTTCATTTGTTTCCGATGTGACTGTGAGAGCCAATGAGAGAGCGGTGTTTAGTGATTTCAAGATGGCGGGTTCAGGGAGGCACAAGCCTACTGTCAGGCATTTCCACAACCAGCCGGAGCTTCGGAGGAGGGGCAGTCTGGATTTAATGCTGAGATGGATCCTACTCGTTTGCCTAGCCAGCTGTGGACCTCTTGGAAACACTGTGAAGCAGGACGGTACGTTAAAACTTCCAGTTTCAACTGAACTGTTTGTGTATTCCAGGTAGCGTTTCAAATTGATTACCCAGGTATTATGAGTAATTTGGAAAGTTGCAGTTGGATGCTGATTTGTATTTCTTTTGTTTATTTTTAACAACGGGTAGAAACTGCAATCCCAACTTTATTCTTAGTCCAAATTAATCCGTAATTTGTATTTGAATGATAAAACCAAACCAGAAATTCAAAAGAACTATGTCAAATTCTTTTGTAATGACGTTTCGACGTTTTTTCGATTTGTATTCTAATAAAGTAAACGTCTGTGGTCTGTTATAAAAAGTTTTGACTTATACTTGTTTATAGTTTGTATAAAATATTGCTCGCTTTGTGTGTAATAAAATAATTGTATGAAGAATACGTTCAACAAATAAGTACGGGTTGTAGTGTTAGAGCTGGTATTATTGCCTTAAGGCTGGTATCCAGATTAGGCTGGCAATATCGCTCTCTTCTCTCTACGACTGTCATGGTGTCGGTTGGGTGTTAATTAAGGTACCAAAAAACAATAAATAAAGTCAGTGTTTTAACGTTATACTTGGTTTAATTAATATCAAGTTACAACAGTTTTTGGCGACGAGAATACGGAAGCTTGTGACAAGCGAACAAAGAAACGAAATTCTAATTAACAATTTTCGCTACATCATTAACCATAGACAAGCTAAAGAACCCTAAACACTGAAATTTTAACTTCATTTAAAACAATTCCAATAATTAAATTAATATAACTAAACATTTGAAGAAGTTTTAAAGATGACTCAAACAGTCTTAACCTAAAACCGGCTATGCCAACCAGTAGATAATGTCAACAAACAAATGGAGAAAATTATTAACGAGCATTGGGAAGAAATTAAAAGAAAAGAAACCTCATGGATTTACTATCTTAAAAAAGATCAATTACTAGAACTACTAAATATATTAAAGTTGGAAGCAGAAAGTGACAAGGTAGAAATATTAAGAAAAACAATTACAGATTACATTTCATCAGGCAAGTTTTTAGAGGTTAAAAGGTCAATGATTAGTTCAAAAACATCTTACATTATGACTAATTTCAACGACATCCAGGCCTTCAAGGGTGTAAACTATGAAATGTTTGAACAACAATTAGACTCACTAATTAGTTTAAATGATGTGCCAGAAGAAAAAAAGGTGGACTTATTGATAACAAAACTAACCCCAGAAATTCTAGATGATGTAGCTCACTTGTGTTTGCCGGATAAACCATCAAAAAAATCATATGAAGTACTTACAAAAATATTAAGGGACCACTATGTCAAGAAACCAAATATAATAATAGCTAGATCGGATTTCAGAAAGCGAAACCAATTGGAGAGTGAAAAAATTGATGATTATGTATTAAATTTAAAAAAACTAGCTAAAAAATGTGCATTTAAGGATCAAGATGACCAAATAAAAGAAAAATTCTTAGAAGGAATTTTATCCAAAGAGATTAAGTTTGAGCTTTTAAAAAATTTAGATTCAGAACTGAAGGAGTTAATAGAAATTGCTAAATCAATTGAGGACATTTTGAAACACACAAATTACAGTAGCGAAACTATTAAAAATAGCGGTGAAATGTTTAAAGTCACTAAGTTTCAACACCCCGGATCCAAAAGTCAAAAATACTCACAGAATTATGACTATAGGCAACAAAAACAAAGTAGTGCAACTATAAGTAAATGTTATTGCTGCGGGAAAAACAACCATGTACAAGCAGTCTGCTCTTTGCGTAGTAAGTTTTGTTCAGAGTGTGGAAGACAAGGCCATATTTTTCGTATGTGCAAACAGAAAAATACAAGAAAACTAGAAATAGACGAACCAGAAAATCAAACTGGGCAGGACGACGAGCTGGATGAAGCTGCTACAATACCAGATGTGGAGATGTCACTGAATAAACTATTTTGTGAAGAAAACCAAGAGGAATATAACATGTACTTGCATGAGACTGCATGTTCTTCAAAGGTACCCCCTCATTTTTTAGAGTTAGGGTTATGTGAAAAAAATGTAAAATTTGAACTGGACACAGGCTCTGAAGCAACAGTTATGACCATTCAAGATAAAAATGATTTTTTCCCCAATATAAAAATTCATGAGACAAAAATTGTATTTAAAAATTATGACCAAAGTGTTTCAAAACCATTGGGTATTTTAAAGGGTATCCCAATAACTTTAAATGGTATGACTAAAAATGCAGATGTATTTATTGTGCAAAATGATAAACCTAGAATTATAGGTAGAGACTTGTTAAACGTCTTTGGGTTCTGGCCCCTGAAACTAATGAAAAATTCAATACAAGTTAATAACATTTCAGATCCTGTAACCAGCATTCAGGAGAAATTTGCAGAGGTATTCACACCAGGCTGGGGAGATTTCAAGGGTGAAAAAATTTCATTAAAATTAAAAGAAGGGGCTAAGCCAAAGTTTTTACCGGTAAGACAAACACCATTTTCACTAAGAGAAAAAGTTAAAGATGAAATTAATAGACTCTTGGAAAATAAAAGAATTGAACCAGTGGAATATAGTGAATGGGGCACTCCCATAGTACCAGTGCTTAAGCCAGATGGCTCAGTGAGATTATGTGGAGATTACAAGGTCACATTAAACCCAGTATTAGAAATAGATCACTTTCCATTGCCACATATTGAGGACATTTTTCATACATTACGTGGAGGTGAATACTTCTGCGAGTTAGACCTGAAGGAGGCTTACTTACAGGCACCTTTGGTCAGTGAGTCCCAAATGCTGACCACCATAGTAACTGAAGTTGGAATATTTAAATATCTATACCTCCCATATGGGGTAAATACGGGGCCAGGGTCTTTTCAAAGACTTATGTATAAAAAACTAAGCCACATTAAAAATGTCATTGTGTTCATTGATAATATTTATATGTGTGGAAGTGATTTCAATGATATGCAAAAAACATTGGAATTAGTTCTAAAAGTGTTAAAAGAATGTGGTTTTAAATTAAAAGTGAATAAATGTAAATTTTTTAGAAAAGATTTGGACATTTTTGGGTTCCGAATTGGGAAAGGGCAAATTAGTATCATAAAAGACAATATCAAGCCGCTTTTGGACATTCCGGCTCCAAATAACTTGACTTCACTAAAATCCTTTTTGGGTAAAGTTAATTATTATTCCCGATTTTTGAAAAACATGGCGGAAATACTTTTCCCTTTGTATGAGTGCACACAGAGAGGAAAATTTAATTGGACATCGGATTGTCAAAAGGCTTTTGAAATAATAAAAAAAAAATTAGCATCAGCGGATAACTTGCATAGTTATGATCCAAATTTGCCACTCGTGCTAACCTGTGATGCGTCCTCTTGTGGCCTGGCGGCAGTGATTTCAAATAAACACCTAAATGGCACATTAAGGCCCATTGCTTATGCCAGTAAAAAATTAAATGAGAGGGAACAAAAATATTGTACACTAGACAAGGAGGCCATGGCAATTATTTTTGGTGTTACAAAATTTTACAATTATACATATGGTCGCAGATTTCAATTGGAAACCGATAATGCAGCACTAGTTAGAATTCTTGGTCCATACAAATCTATTCCAAAGATGGCAGCTAAGCGGCTTCAACACTATGCCATATTTTTATCAGGATTTAATTATACCATAAATTATATTCATACCAGCAAAAATCCAGCAGATTTCCTATCACGATCTCCTTGTAATGACGACAGTAAAATAGCTATACCAATTTTTTGTAATACAATAGCATATCCCATAAATAATGTCAAACATTCAAACATGGAATCATTAAATTTTGAGAGAATTAAAACAGAAACAAAGAAAGATACCATTCTTTGTACTGTTTTAAGATACTGCCAAGATGGTTGGCCAGATGAGTCTAGGATTGATAAAGATCTAAAGCCTTACTATATTAGAAAAAATGAATTGAGTGTTGACTGCGAATGTTTGTTCTGGGGACACAGAATAATCATCCCTCGTAAGTTATATGACAAGGTGCTATCAGAGCTTCATATAAGCCATTTTGGTGGTAATCGTATGAAACTTATGGCACAGTCATATTTCTGGTGGCCCAAGCTTAATGAAGCAATTGAGGATAAATTGAACTCGTGTATGATTTGTTTAGCTAATAGGAAAAACCCATCAAAAAGTAATTTGCATTGCTGGCCAGTGCCTCCTATGGCATGGTACAGAATCCATGCAGATTTTCTTGGCCCATTTCAAGGCAAGATGATTTTAATAGTTATAGATAGCTACAGTAAATGGCCAGAAGCGTTTGAAATGGCAAACATAGGCTCAAACTTAACGATACAGAAATTTAAAGAATTGTATGTACGTTTTGGGTTTCCCGTGCATCTTGTGACAGATAATGGTGCAACTTTCACAAGTGACGATTTTCAAAAATTTTGTTCATCCACAGGGGTTCAGCACACCTTTACACCACCTTATAGCCCAGCAACTAACGGGGCGGCTGAACGATTTGTGGATACATTTAAATCCCATGTAAAGAAAATTGTAGAAAATGGTCAATCATTTAAGTACGCTTTAAATCTGTTTCTATTTGACTACCGCACAACAGTTCACAAATGCACGGGAGCGACGCCAGCAAAGCTAATGTTTGGTAGAGAAATAAGAACAAGGTTTTCCCTTTTGAGGCCTCCACCTATAACAGATAATCTGATTAAATTGCAGGAAGCAACAAAAAAATTTCATAGTGGTAAAAGAAAAACTGAATTTGGAGTTGGTCAAAAAGTTATGGTGAGGGATTACCGTAAAGGGTATAAACCTTGGATCTTAGGTATTATTTTGAGTGAATCTTATCCAGGGGTAACATATTATGTTGATGTAGGAGGATTGAAGTGGAAGCGGCACAAGAACCAAATGCGGACTTGTAGTCAAGCATTGGAATTACATGTAGATTAAGTAGGTACCTAGTGTTAAGAGCAGATGCAAAGTACTATAAGTAAGTAGTATGTAGTAAGTTAAAAACAGTAAAAGTGGGAAGAGTGTTAGAGCTGGTATTATTGCCTTAAGGCTGGTATCCAGATTAGGCTGGCAATATCGCTCTCTTCTCTCTACGACTGTCATGGTGTCGGTTGGGTGTTAATTAAGGTACCAAAAAACAATAAATAAAGTCAGTGTTTTAACGTTATACTTGGTTTAATTAATATCAAGTTACAACAACTTATAACTATCTTGCTCCTGTTACGATAAGGCCTGATTTTTCAATCTTTAAAATAAACATAATTGCAAGCCTGGCGAAAGACTCGAGCTAATAGTGCAATAGTGACAGCTGAAACAACAATATTTTCAAATGGAAAAAGCACTGTTAGAGTAAACCTTGGATCATGTCACCAATTTCATTCCAAACAGCGCCCTCCTTCTTTGGCTCGGTTTTTTTGCCAGGCTATAATGGTAGCTAGTCTTTTTATTTTCTTTCGTTATCTGACAAAAAAAGAGTAAGCTAATATTTATCCATTATTTTTTTATCTGGCGGTAAAAAAGCAACCCTTAGTTAAGCCTCCAGTGATGTTGTTGCATAAAACTTATAAGTCAAAATTCACCATGCCGTTTTTAATCTTATCATCTAGTTCACCGAAGTATAAGTATCGAGCCCAACGGTGCATACGTCCTGCTCACAAGTGAACCTTTAGAGCGAGACAGCTAGCGCAAAAACCGTTTTATCCCAAGGGGCCATGACAGAAAGGGATTTATGATGTCAGCCGCGTTCTGATATATAATTTTAATAGTCATCTTTTGACCGGCGGCATATCGGACAAGGAGCTTTAGGTTGAAATTCTGAACATAGGATAGAAATTATGGATGAAATTTCATTCGAGTGAAGAAATTGAACGAAGTTACGGGGCGTTTTGTACTTAATAACATCTTTTACGATTCAAAAGGTACAGCTCTTTTAAGTTAGGACAGACAGACGGACGGACAGCCTAGGCTTAGTAATAGGGTCCCGTTAGGCACCCTTTGAATACGGAACCCTAAAAATGAAAATCTTTATTCTGTAAGTAGGCCCTGTAGGCACTTTCACGTCGGCCTACCAGCGCTTCCCAAGAGGAGACCACTGTATAGCTGCTGTATACCACTGTATAGTAAGATGTAGAAGGTAGTCTCCGAAACCACTCATCCGATTTCCAAATTCTCTCACCAATATTAAGAGGACTTTCAGGGTGGACATTGGCTATATGTTAACTATTATTAACCGAAGTGACGTGAGGGCGGGTCGCTAGTTTATAATATACTAGCGACCCGTCTTCTCTCTCACCGCTCTGGGTACTATTGTATACAAAAACCTTTCGTGAAAAATTATCTAACTATTGGTGTAAACCGCATAAAAATCCGTTGCGTAGTTTGAAAGATTTAAGCGTACATACAGAGGCACAGACGGCGGAAAGCGACTTTGTTTTATACTATGTAGTGAAGTAGAAAGTAGGATAGTAGGAAGAAGAATAAGTAGGAGTAGAGAGAGAAGTATTAAATGGCCCTATCATCGTAAAACAACAACAAACGATTGCCGAAGCGGTTTCGATGTCTCCACAATACCAAAAATAAACCCCGATTGTTCCCAAAATACACTTTCGTACGTCGTTAGTTGACGGATGGAGACGACACGTGTGGCCTGCATTAAGGGATATCCTTTCAAATATACAGAAAAACACATTAGTACTCCAAAGCCAAGCATTAACTAAGAAGTATTTATTTATTACACAGTTTCAGAAACAACATCTACGTGTTTTTTGAAACAAGTTGAACTGTTGTGGTTCCCGCTGAGTGGGAGCAAGCGAAACAATTTAGTTTCGCAACAGTTCCGTCCACACCGTGTACATTGTTTCTGTAAACATCTGCGTGGTGCTCAGGAACAGTGTATCCGAAACATTGTTTCTAGTCAGAAACACCACATTCCGTTAACATCTAGAGAAGGTAAAAACAACTACGTAACCATAAAGCCGTAGTTAAACTAGGAATCCTTACAGTTTCAACTTGTCCGTTCGTCTGTATGTATGTTACTTTTTCCCAGAGACTAATAATGTCACTAAACTGAAATTTTCAGTTACAAAATGACTGAAGACAAAAGTTACAAGTAAGTCTTATTTCATTATTTCCGTTCCACATCACTAAAAAAGCAATTTGAGAGGCCAACTCAGATAAACCTAACGGGTTAGCAGAAGGAAATGAAGATGACAATATTCGACGTCGCAGCCAAACGGCTAGAAAAAACAAAGCTACAAATCGATCGCCGTCCATAATCCAATAATACCGACAATCGACATGGAAACCCAATTCGTCCCTACACAAACCAAGTGGACCAAGAACCCTTGAAATGTAAGCTTAAACTCAACTGAAACTCTGACAGTGGCGCTGTCATCTACGCAATGAAACGGGTTTTATACGTGAAAATTTTAGTTCTAAATGTCGCCACCGATTTAAATAACTTTGTAGCGCTAGAACGTTACACATCATAACCAATGCGCTGTCAGGGCGCTAGTGTCTGTGAGTTAATGTAGATTTAGTACGAGGCGCCGTTAGTTCCAGATTTTGCCACCGGTATATTTAAACATCCCGTTTGATCCATTTCAGTTGACGGTGCGGGTTTTTTGGTCCAATTTTAGATGCGCCTTTTCATTTTCTTTGACAATTTTAAAAAGGAAAAATGTGAAGGCTCTGCCGGACATACCTACGGAGAATAATTCAACTCCGCCCTTTCGGCGGTACGTATTATAAATACCGATGTTCAAAAGACTGAATTTCATGAGGCCTATAAACGGAAGGCCGATTATTAAAATGTCGAATGATTATTTCACCTATAGTTAAAAACCCCGAAAGTATGTTTAACCGAAAGCCTGAAATCCCGAAGACTATAATCCGGAAAACTATAATAAAATTAGGTGTTTCAAGCTACGGTATATCGGGTACCTACCGGCATTTTGTACTTTCGGTATTTTGATTTTCGATGTATTAATCGTCGATATTTTAAATCTTTCGGAGCTGCCGAAATATGTTAATATTTTTGAAAGCGTAGTATTTTATACAACATTTTTAATACTAATAGAATACATAATAAAAGTTTTTTTTTTTTTGAAGAACTCATAATTAGATTATGATGCACGGCGAGACACACCAATGCAGATTATTTACAATTTCAATAATACCTATATTTTTGGGTTCCGTATCCAAAGGGTGCCCACGAGATCCTATTTTTGAGCGAACACCGTCCTTCCGCCCGCCATTAAAACAACACTATAGGTACAATATTAAAGTACCAAGGTATCAGAACACGATTAGCGATATTTAAAAAAAAGTACGCAACACAAATGTCTCTTGTTTGTGAATCGCGTCGTAAAGCGTTTAACTGCGGACGCGCCGTAAACGTTTAAGCGCCATCTGACATTTATGGGCGCCTGGTAAGTGCCGCAGCTAAACAGATCAAGAACATGGTATTTATCAAAATTTTGTTTGATCGGTCGGTAGCTTTATTAAAATTATGGTAAACGTAAACTGGACGTCAGCAAAAAAGACAATTTTATGTATTTTTTTTTTAATTATCAACCAAAAATAAGCGTGTCTGCAATTAGGCAACCGCCGGACATACACGTCCCCTTCCCACCGACTTCATGAATAGTCTCTGGTTATATAGTCGTCTTTATCGCGGTATATAAGGTGTGGATAAAGCATCCGTCCCTCTCACTCTTACGTACTGAGCCCTAAGCCAAGATGCCCATCGCTAACTAGCGTTTCTATTCGTTTAGTTTTTAAACCAATCGCGTCACTGGTAGATCACGTCAAGAGTCACGTGATCTACCAGTAACGCGATTGGTTTAAAAACGAAACGAATAGAAACGCTAGTCAGCGATGTGCATCTTGGCTAAGGGCTCTGGTCAGAAAGTGACGCATGTTTTATCCCCGTTGATCCACACGATAAACACGACCATAAGAGCCGTAAGAGTTGCAACACTTAGGGCCTGTTTCACAATCGACGAGTACATTCATCTGTTTTTAGGGCTCCGTACCAAAAATGAAAAAAAATGAAACCCTTATAGGATCACTTTGTTGTCCGTCTGTCTGTCTGTGTGTCTGTCAAGACACTTTTTCTCAGGAACGCGTGGAGGTATCAAGTTGAAATTAATATCAAATACTTAAGTATGCAATCCCTTGGATCAGTGAAAAAATCAAACATCCAAGTCAGCGCAATCAAAAGATACGGCCGTTTATGCCGCATATTTAAGGGAATCAAAACCTATAGGGTACTTCCCGTTGACTTAGAATCATGAAATTTGGCATTAGTAAAGTAAAAAATCCGAAAACCGTTAATTTGTATTTACAAAATTGTATTTGTAGTTATAAAGAAAAAATTCAGTATAAACTGACACTCACTACGTACGAGAGAGCATACTTAGTGCATGTCAGTTTATACTGGACCATGTTTCTATTTTATTCCTGTGATTTACGAACTATTTACATACCTTCAAGTTTGTGCGGAATCCTCGGTGCGCGAGTCCGACTCACACTTGACCGGCTTTTTTTTTCCTTTTCTTCTACTTACTATTGCTGTTTCGTGATTTGTCTGTTATTTGAAATGAAAAATGTATTGTTTGTGTCACCTTCCGTGTTCTCACCGGGCGGTCTCAACGGAAGACCAGCGTTGGCTTTACAGCCAGCACAAGCTGAGTTGGGACCGTTTCGCGACAACTTTGCTGTGTACCTTCATGTTATTTTAATTTCTTACTGTGTTCGTTGTTGTGAATAAATGTTTTTTGTTTCTGTCAGTTAAAGATAGCCCTCTCCTTGTCTATTATCAAGTGTAAGAAAGGGAAAGGGCTAAATTTATCTGATTTAGGTAAGAACGTACGAAAGTGGCTCTGGTCGACGTAAGCATACATTATACAGCCAACCGCCATCAATTCGTTGAAATCACCTGACCACGTCAGAACAACGTTAAAGCCAGCTAGTTGCACAAAGGTGAAATGAAACATTAATTGCTGTCAGGGGTGGAAACAAAGGTTTTTTCTCCCTCCGTCACGGTGCTGGCCGCTGATGGAACGGAGACGTGAAATGGTTTCATACCCGCGCCGCCGACCGTTTGTCAGAGCTGGGTTTAGAGGAATAAAATGTAGTTTTGAGAAATGGCATAAGGACCACAAATAAATTTATTTTTTAATTTAAATTTGAGTTCTACGTTAGTAATAGCCATTTCAAAGTTTCTGGTTTGGTTAGATTAATTGTAACTTTGTTTATGGGATTGTATAAGAAATATCCAAGGTCTAAAGTTTTATAACAACTGTGGGGTAATAAAACAACAATACGAAAGTTAGAAACAAAAACGAACACTCAACGGTTTACTCAGGTTTTAAGTAACGGCCTGACATGTAAAACGACTCTGTGAACGTATATGTAAGGCTGGATTCTGGAATTACACTTGTAAGTTTTACTCACGTAAGTAATTAACTTACGATAATTTTGCAAATGTAAACACTATATGTGAGTAACTTACTGTATTTTGACTTTGTGAGTAACTTATTGTAAGTTACCTAAGTAAAACTTACAAGTATAATTCTAGTTTAAATTTTATGATACGTAAGTTCAAGTTTTCTTGTTCATTATGTAAAGATAGATAATCCTATAATAGTGAATTTAAAAGAAAGAAGGCAGAGTCAATACAAGTTGTATTATACAACTACGTCAATGAAATCAATTTTATTTACGATTTACGTTCTTCTATGAAAACAAAACCGCTTACACGCTATAAAACTGATAAACCGCCCATCAAACATAAAAGCGAGAGGAATCAAACCAAAAATTCGATAAAACCCACGAAACTTCACTAAAAAGCGTTTATTCAACGCAAGATGAAGTTGGGAACAAATGCGGAAAAACAATGAATGCTCAAATGCAATAGGAAAAGCACTTTTTCCGGAAACTTAAGGAATTAGCCAACCAGCCGCTTAGCAACTTCACAGACGGCTTTTTTAAAATAAGTCTGCCAAAAAAATCACAATTTCTTTGTCGACCGTTTAAGTACTTTAATAAAAATTGATTTGCTGTTGAATAAAAGTACCATTGATAACAATGTAACGAGTGTCAATTCAACAGTCACGTTAAATATAATGGAATACTTGTGATCACGTTCAGATTTCACTATCAGATCAGCACTATGACATAAGTTCATTTATAAATTGTTTAACTCAAGCAAACTAAGTATCGTGTTTTATAAGACGAATACAACAATTTTAATGGCAAACATTGCATAAATTCGGTATCACAACTTAGATGCTACAGATAGCTACATAGATACACATACATACACACATAGATACACACTTCAAACTTATAACACCCCTTTTTGCATCGGGGGTTAAAAACAAAGTCGCTTCCCGCCGTCTGTCCCTTTGTATGTACGCTTAGATCTTTCAAGCTTTCGGCACACCAAACGCGTGTCAGGCGCGTCGCGTGGCGTGAGCTTCGCAGCACCGGCACACCGCAGGCAGGCGGCAGCTTCAACGCGTTTCGAACGCGTGCCAGCGCTGCGCACGCCTCGTGGCTGCGTTCGGTGTGACTTGCTGGGCGGCGCGCGCGTACCCCCACCACGCGTTTGTAAAAAAATTCAACGACTAGTACCCGCGCCGACGCCGCGCTGACGCGACGCGCCTGTTTCGCGCACGCCACGTGACGCGCTGCCCGAGTTGTCTGCGGCGACTGCGGCGCGTCGCGTGCGCGAAGCAGCTCGAACGCGTGCCCTGCGCAGGCACGCGTTACTTTTTGGTGTGCTGGGTTCAATTTTATTAGTTGTTTTACAACATGCGCGGGCCCGCGTTCAAAGCGCGACGCGCCTGACACACGTTTGGTGTGCCGAAAGCTTTAAACTACGCAACGGATTTTAATGCGGTTTTCACCATCGGTTAGATAATTTTTCACGGAAGGTTTATGTATATAATAGTAACCGAAGCTACGGCGTGTCATTAGTATAAAATAAAGCCCTCCATTGTACCCACTTGCGGCATCGTGCCGAGGGCGCTCGGAACGCGACATCTTCGGCGAAAAAGGAACCTTGTCGGTGGTCACCAGAGACGCCGATTAATTTGGCTGACACTTATTCTTCTTGATCTAATCCTATCCTTCTTATAAGCCTTTTTGTGACGCATCTTGTCTCTGTGGAATCAGTTCCCGGCTGTATTCTGGCGGCGACTCAGCCTTGAAAAACAAGCATACTCTTTTCTCAAAGTCAGCAGCGCACTTGCGATTCCTCTGGTGCTGCGGGTGTTTAACCACTCACATACTTTATGCAACTATAGTTGCCAGTGACAACCCTTATTTGCTTATCAATAAGGTCGATACAATTTGCACGAGCAATTGAGTGGTTATAGGTGACCATTAAGGTACCATCAGGTGACCCCTTGCTCGTCTGCCCCTTTATCTCTCGCTCGTCTTGTGCTCGTTTCCTTGTACTATAAAAATATCGAACTAAGCTGAATTGAGGCTAAAGTTATAGCTCATATAAAAAAGCAAAATCAATGAAGCTCTTGAGCAAACCCCGCCAAATAACAACGTGTCTATGATTAATAGGTTTGGTTCTCAACATTTTCCTCTTATTATCCCTGCCCTGCAGGGGATAGAATATAATCGATGGAGCTAACAGACGATGAATTTAGTTGGTAGAGGAGGTGACTAAGCTCTAAGCTGTCACTAACAAGTTTTGCTCTTAAATTTCATTTTTGAAACAAAATGTTGTGTTCTTTCATGCGTAGCTTAGCTTTCAACTGCTCTTTGACACCAATTATAGTTAATATTCCGAAGATTTGTCTCTGTTAGGGCCTTCACAATCGACAAGTAAATTCAATTTATTCATGTCAAATAAAGATAGCCCTCTCTCCTTGTCTATTTGCAAGTGAAAGACAGGGTAAGGGCGAAATTTATTTGACAGATTGCTTTACTTGACGATTGTGAAACAGGCGGTTAGACTTACATATTGCTTTGTCCAAATTTAAACCCATTCTGATAAACAAGCGCTGGGCCTTTATTCTATATTGCTTCGCAATCTTAATCACACTGTTGACGTGATGACAGCTCTGTCATAACATCAACAAAATGATTTTAATATCGAAGCAATACAGACTAATAAATACATTGTCAAATAAAGGCCTAGGTTATAATTAACTCGCAAGATTTGAGCCACACACACACAAGTATGTAAACAAGACAACTGATAAAATAAAAATAAAATCCTTTAGTTAGCCCACAGGTAGACTATTAACCGCGTGTCGCATTGATTTATTTCCTCAAACGTCAATAAACCTTTGATACCTAAAAGGTTTGGCACAGGCTCGGCTTAAACAGATAGGGCACGCAAACAGAGCACACGGAACAGGTCGCACCTTTAGAATGAAAGGGACCTAATACAGAATGTTAAGTTTTCTACTTCGAATCATGAAATTATTGTTATAGAGACCTAATTCAAAATGTAAACATTTTAGATTAGGTCACTCATTCTGGAGGTGCGGGTGGCCTACGCATGCATTGGATATGGAAGGACGCTTGGTTAAACCGAGTTTTCAGTGAAGTGAAATATTCCAGATAACTCAGTCAAGTCAAACTATAGTTATAGATGTTTGATTGTCAAAACGAAAAGCACAAGCATTAGCATTTATTATCGCATTTTTTAACAAAATATGAAAATACCGTAAAGGAAATGGCCAAAAAAGAAATTAAAATTAAAATCGGCCAAAAGATACGTATAATAATTATAAGCATTTAAAACTACTAATTAGACAGAGATCCGACATGTACCTACTGTGACGTCAGCGGGCACTACGGCAATATAAACTCCATGTTAAATTATGTTTTGCTAGAAAGAGATAGAAACAAATCTCTAATGGCTTATATCTTGGTTATTTTTATAGTTATAGCTAGGTAGGTACTGTTTGTTACATTAATTAATTTTTAATAAAGCAAAAAAAAATCATGCACATTCCCCAGTCACTTCTCAATTCGTTGGGTAAACTAAAGATGTCTCGCTAGTATACGTAATATAGAGAGGTTCTGCAGCTTAATCCGAGTAGCGTCGTTGACGACACCAAAAATAGACTACAACGGGCTCCGTCCGCGAATTGAACAGCGAGTAGTACCCATTCAGCGCCACTCACGACACGTTGTCGTTCTCTGTTCGTAGAAAGTTTTCGCTACATACGAGGAATACACGGCTACGCGCTACGAGTGTAGCGGCGTAGCACTGCTGGCGCTGAATGGGTTAAAGGGCATCACATACTAACATACTGCCGGCAGTCTAAGTCTGTCAGTCAGCCTGTCGGCCAAAATCCATGAAGTACCCAGCAGTGGGACGTATATAGGCTGGATTATTAAGAAGTCGTCCAGAAAAAAAGTAGCAAGAACCTTTTTTGAATTTTGAATAATTCACGAAAAATTTAAAAATTGTTTGTTTCACATCTATCACGTAACGAGCTCGAGCTGTATATTAGAAAATAATACGTCACGAGTAAACAAAAACCATCATAAAGTTCGCGGCAACAGACAAATATTAAAATTTTGTAAACTAATGTAATTTGTTAAACTATAATGTTATTCTTGATTATATTACACGTAACATATATATTTTTCTTTCTATTTAGACCATCCGTTTAGAAATAAGTATTTTAGTCTTTTTGTCAACTCGCAGTAGCTTACCATTCAATTAATTTGCTCGCCAACGTACCTTTGAGAATCACAAATGAGGATTGAATTCGAAAACTAAGTTCGACTTACTACCAATCGATAGCACTTAGCACCTACTAAAGCAGCAATGTACGGAGTGTGTGGACGGAGTATCGATTTTGAATAAATTGTGTTCTGTATTAGGAGTAAGAAGTTTGAGTCAATTGTGCTTTTGCGACAGAATATTATGTGTATATAAGCTAAATAGTATTCTAGTAAAATTATTAGTAGGTATCTGACCACGACTTTGTTCGCGTAGATTAAGTTATATGCTACTTATCTTCCATTTCGTTGATAAATGTTACCTTAAAGGTAAAGGTCTGTATTAAAGCAGGGTATAAAGTATCTCCATTCCAAATTACATGAAAATCCATCCAAACGTTTCAGCGTAAAAGAGTACCAAACGTACTAACATTTATAAAATGATGAAGGCTACGGAAATCCATGTAAAAAGGAAAACCTTGTAGTTAGTATTAAATATTATCATTTGTTTTAAAGTTAGTCAACTCGATGTTAAGCTAATATAAATCATATTTTGATATGCACATACGAGACAAAGTATCGCGGTCCATGTTTGATTTATAAAATAACAACTTGACTGAGACTCCTGTGTCACTCAGTACATTTAAAGGCTTATTACACCTTCCTAAATTAGTCACTAACGAGAGGGACGCCGCAATACGTTAGATACGTATGGAGATATCTCCATTTCATTCAATGTATTGCGGTGTCCCTCTCGTTACTAATTTAGGAAAGTGTAATAAGCCTTTATATCTATCTAGTACTTACGTATTTAAGAAAAGATATGCACTGAATGAACGAATAAAATCAATATAGCTGTGCTAGTTCAGAAATCATATCTCGTTTGTTTTTACATATGAAACAAATGAATGTCTGATTTAAATATAATTGAAACGTTTCAGTTTCACCTTTCCACGTTATATTAACGAGTATTTGTATTCATATAGTTTATTGAAATCGTTTTAATTAATTACAATTACACTAGTTATTATTTATTTTAATTTCGTATTACGGAATGACTCGTTCAATCATGTTTCACTTGTTAGTTTATTTTCATAATATTTTTGTATATTAAGTAGTTAACAAAAACATTTATAGACTCATGTTAGTAGTACTATAGGTACAGTCGCAACACGGGATTGTTGAGCCACTATAGAACCCTCTCACAGAAAGTCGAAGGTAAATTTTGACGTAATTTCTTTTGAGTGACTTGACGTTGTCATTATGACAGGGTTCTAAGGTGGCTCAACAATCCCGTGGTGCGACTGTACCTCACATGATAGCATGCATTTTTTTTTCATCTCGATTACATATTGTATCTAGTGCTAACCCTAACAATATATAGGTATCAAAATGATATTATTTCTGTGACAAAGCTTACCCCCTTATTTATAACCCCATTTCAGTTATAATATCCTTTATCACATTCTGTTAAATTCAAATTTCACCAAATTAGACCAAAGCATACTTAAAGCATACTTTAGTTTCGAACGTTTATGAATAAGAGGTGAAATAACTAGATTCCTTGTAACTATTAAATTTTCTTTATTCTTTTATTTAATCTAAATAAAGAATATTCCCAATAACATTACACAGTATCATAGCATGTTAACTTGACGCGGGTACAATCTCGAAGTAGCAGCCCTGGCCTCTTGTCCCGCGGGAGCCGTACGTTGGTGTTAGCCATCCAAACTTGTCATAATGCCAAGTTTATGAGCCATGCCGCTAGGGTTGTCACCTCGAGGATTTTTGTATGTTATATCGTGTCGTTTCGCTCTTTTAGTAGCCAATCTATCGAGTTAAGCTTAACTTTTGGCTAGTTATTTTCTTCCAGAAGCTTCTTTCCCTCATCATGCTTGATCTTATAGACGGTCAAGACCAAAGTACGCTATAATATAAATGTGGTTAGACTTGATTTTTTTTTAATGTTAGGCTAATAATAATATTAAATAATCAATCACATGATATAGGATTGTCGTTACCTAACGATCTGTCGCGTCAGACGCTTTTGTCAGTTCCATACATTTTGTTGATTTTCGAAAATCGTGAAGTAGCGTAATTGTCTTGGCAAGGCCCCCAGGCCCTACACCTCCGCCATCTTGCAAAAAGTTCACCTGACACCAGTAATTGATATATAACGCCATTCATCAGCTACAAGTTAATTTACGCTAACTCGACTTGCCAACTTGCTTATTGATTTCTTAGTGTAGCAGAAGTTACCAGTCGCTACTTAAAAGGCCTCTACTAAAGCGAGCTGACAACATCGCATTTTTACTTTTTTTATTATAAATTTATTTTATTATTATTATAAATATAATAGAAATTCTCAAATATGATATCGAAATAAATTACTTTGAATTTGAATTTAAAATTAACTCTATGTGATATACTGTTTTAATGTGGCTTACACTGTTTTAAACTAAGTTACACGATTTTCACACGTACATACATTTTCATTGGCTTGTACATTTACACAATATATAATATGGTCTACTATATTTTAACATATATTATAAATTAATGAAGATGGTAAAACTGTTAAATTAATTAGGTATAACAATTATAAATATATGACAATGTATGTTTAATACAATAAAATTTGATATGATACGTAAAAGTTTGAAATCATTCGAAAAGAACATAAACATTCAAATTAATAATTAAATAATTTTCTGTTTCTGTAGGTAATATTTAAATTAATAAATTTGAAAATGTTATTCAATTTCAATCAATAATCAAGAAAGCGAAAATATACGACGTTGCCAGCCCAGCTTTTTAAAAACAGCTCCTCAGACCCTTATTTTACACGATGACAATATTTTACATAGCAAATACTCGAAGATTTAAATGTATACAGAATTATTGTGCTTCTTAGAAAATATCTAAGAATCTCACTGTTTTCTTTTAGGTTTCCGAGTATTTGGCTAGGTCGGGCTTGAGTCATCGAATAAATTCAGTTTGGTATATTTTTCTTGTGGTAATATGGCTGAATAAGCCTATATTTGCGTCGACAAATCTGAGAATGTGGGCAATCTAGTAAATTGAGGTTTATTTTAGGCAACACTTCAATATTTAAAAGACTGTTGGATACGCAATTACATTTGAAAGTAAAATGCTGCATTATTATACTGTATACTCATAAACGCATGTATTTAAATTAAAGTATTAATAATGGGTACCTATTACTTTATCGAAACACTTTTCATCGAACGTATCGTTTCGCAGAATTTTCATTTCATCGAAAGGCATTTTCCACGTGCAGGAGTTATAATTTTTTGTTGGTCAAAGCTAACCTACGTAACCCATGCTTAAGATAACCTGAAAACAATAAGATTTCAGCAGAAATTAGCTTTCCATGAAATGAAATTCGATGAAATAATACGTTTGATGAAGTGAAATTCGATAAAATGATGAAATACCATTAATAACACTTTATTATGTCAACGATGTGGTACCTACGTATGTAGTTGAGTCCAATTGGGTCCAGCTGAAAATCAGCGCTGTCTCTTTTAGTTCAGCATATATTGCTGAGCTGACCGCCCTTTTGTTACTTAATGCACGTTACTGGTAAATAAGTTATAGCAACCGAAACCTATGTAATACTGCGTAAGCATTAAATAAATGTTTCTACTTCGTACCACTTCCATTAAACTTTTTTTTACCAGATCAAGACAGACTGTTGGGATAAAATAAAAATAAATTCTCATTATTTCTCGTTATAATGCTAATGTCGTGGTTGTGTGACTTGTAATGGCCGGCGACATGCACACCATGCAACGCTTGCACATTATTATAATTATCATAATAGGTGCCACATTGTACAGCTCAGGGGCACTTACATCTAATTTATTTGATTAAGCGCTTTGTGATTTATTCGTTTTCAAGAATTTTTCAAGACGGTGCGTCCTATTTATATTTTAAGAGTTCTCGACAATAGCAATCTCCGAGCCTAGGACTTAAACTTTCTACTGAAGTCTACCTTATTAACTGTCATCGGCATTTTTCGTGAGTTTCAGGAACACGAATGACAAACGAACTGTCACTTGTGAGAAGTGACCAACAACCGATGGTATTTAATCAACAGTGATACTTATTGTTATCAATTTATAATCGTATTCATCAACTTGTAAATGTATAAAATGTTATTTTTCAACGCATATGCCTTCTCTCATGATGAGAGTCAGAAGTTTAATTCATTGTATATAAGTATATTTCTGGGGTCCTATTAAAAAGGGGTACAAGTCGATTTAACTCATCATTTATTTTATTTTAGGAGACTTATACCCTTTTTCACTAAGACTTCAGATTTGACCAGTATAAAAATACTTTAATGTGTAACGTACTGTTAAATGTTTTTTTTTGTCACATTTATAATACTGAGATGTATCTATATTTTATTATTAAAATTAAATCTGCAGTCTTACGGCAATGATACTCTTACTAATCTGCCGAACTTTGGCCAAACTACTCAAATTTGGCCAATTTCTACAAAACATTTATTTTTTAATAACGTAGGGAATTCCGTCACCGGGCCAAACTGTGACGCTGAAGTATGTCCATCTTAGCATGGAAATTACTCTACGCAACTAGGAAGAAAGCCAACGACTCCCACGGGAGAAAAGCGATCTGTCTTAATATTAATGCACTTGTTTAGCAAGACGAATGGGGACACCACAAAGCACTCCCAGTTTATTCTTAATTTCGAGGTTAAATATAAACTAAGAAATGCAGTTCGTAAATCAAAGTTAATTTAGGAGTTCTGTTAAATATGGAATACAGGATATATTACTTAATGGGGATGAGACGTGTTTCTTTGTAAGTGTTTTGAGTTAGATAGCTGTCAAAACTGACAGTGGACTGGACATCAAACAATTTTTTTTAATTCTTGCGTGTGTATTAATTTACTGAAAAAACTGACGTATACAATTTTGTTTTAGTCTTAAATACACTATGAGATGTATTATTTTAATTAAAAAACTCAATGGACCTTCCTTTAAACATTATGTAGCTGCTAAAAACAGCTTTACTGTCTTGTCATAAATAATTAAAAGCCGTTAAGTTTAACACCCAAATCCGTTAAAAAGTCCAGTTAATAGTTAAACAAGGGGAGGATGTTAAACTGACATTACGCTTTTTACGTTAAATAAGCATTATAATTGCATGAGTACGTCGCAGATCACAACACAGAAATTTAAAAACCATCATCTTCATATACTACTCGACATGCGCCTTCCTCAAGAATAACCATTTTTAATATTTTTTTTATCGTAGAATCTCACAAGTAATTATACTCGTTAATACTGTAACATACTGTATACGCAGTCACGCTCAAAAACATTTAAAATTAAGGGCTGCCACTTAAAACAATTCCAATTTAACGGCCATAATTCATAGGCCATTTTGAATGGGGTCCAAATTTAAATTCACCCAAGTCATAGTCCCCAGGGATGGCTCTGCTCAGCCCGATAGCTTAATCCCAGGATAAAAATTATGATACGAGGCAACCCTACTGAAATGGAATTACACATGTCACTTTGTATGTTATAGTTTAATTTTAATTTTGTGTTTAGATTAGAATATTTAATAACTTAACTCTTAGCCCAGTTGCCTGAACTTTTATTAAATTAAATTTAAATAAAATTCTTTAAAAAGTGACATCCCTATCAGAAACAAACCTGCCATTTCACAGTCACTTTCACTGCAATGCAATATCGCAAAATTGAATCCAAACTCATACCTAACCCTTCCATCGATTTTTAATAAACCAACTCGCATATTCCACAAATTGTTATATGAAATGTAAGCGAGCGAGGATAAGTCAGTTTCCATTATTACACATCATAGGGGATGAAGACAATACACGTATAAAACCAAAAAAATAACAAACGAATACAAACTTTAATCTTGGCAACATAAAGCATACGTTCATTTCGGGACACTCTGTAGCATTTCTGCCTTTATAAGTCAAAAGGTCGTATCTATAATTTTATTCCTAAAAGAGATTCGACTTTCTCCAATCATAAATAAGGTCGTTATTTCGAAAGCATAGTAATAACAAATGCATCCTTTCTTCTAAGAAGGGAAGATCTTCACGTTGCTTGTTTTTAGTGCGGTTAGAAAAATCGTTGCTATTGAAATTTGAGATTTATTTGTATTAGCGTGAGATATGGGGGTGAGTTTTGGGAGTGTTGTGCGAGTACTCGAAACCCTAGAGGAGACGTCGAAAAAGTGCGGAGCGCTAACGAGGAGGGGAAGCAGCGCTGTGCTCCTCTTAGCGCCTGTCACTTTGCACTGATCGGTTTTATACAAATTAACTAACTTTTTCCTGTGACATCGTCTACTCAAAACTTGTATATTTTTATCGCCTAATTTTACTCTTTCAGATTTCAATAAAAAATACTACAAGTATTTTGGGTCTTTATTTCACAAAAGAAAGCTACCTCTCAAATTCAAATGTCATGTTTTTAGCGTCAACGGTTTGAGCTTTGAGCTGTCCGCATATACCCAAATCAGATAAATAGCTGGTAACTAGTGGTTTTTGGTTCCAAGCGACTGTCCCTGAAGGAAAGTGACAATATACAGTGACAACAAGTTGAAGATTTTTTTTTTTTCATTTTAAAAATGAAACGGACCATTGAATCGTTGAGAAATGTAAATTAATGTAAGTAAATAATTTTATTCCAGTTGATTGGACACGATTTTTCCTTGTAGTAACTAAAACAAAATAACACCTGTATTAACACTCGACAATTCTAAATTTAAATAATAGGCACGTGAATACTTAGCAAAATGATTAGATATAAGACGTGAAATGGGTGGTTCTACGAGCGTTTCAACCGCTCTCATTACCTTCCTCGCATTAATGTCGAATTTCCTGTAGATTAGTATAGCACTTTCAGTTATTTTTTAGAAGTCAGGGCACTCTACAAGATAACCGAAAATAGCATCCAAAGATACAGGAATTTCGACATCAATGCAAGGAAGGCAATGAGAGCGGTTGAATCGCTTGTAGAACCACCCAAATCCAAATATCGCTTTAAGAGTGATAAAGTTAAAGTAAATAAATTAATGTTAAATAATTTAAATGGCAGTAAAAAGCTCAAGTACCTACACAGATAGTAAAGGGGCCACCCTAATATTCCGCTTACAACCTTCGACATGAGCCATCATTATTAGGATTGATGATGGAGGAGGGGAAACTGATTTTCACTGCGCTGTATCAAACCTTCCGCACGATAATGATCTTGTGATAAATATTGCAAAATACTTATATAAAGCAGAAAAAATATCTATAGTTAAAAAAAATCCGTTTCTAAATGAACAAAGCACAGCCATAAGTCTTAAAATACAGAGGATAAAAATTTTGTATTTTTTTAATCAGACTAACATGAAGAATTGGCAGGTACAGCGGAAAATGACTTTCATATTTTAATATAAGATCTAGCATTAATGCTTTGTCGCAAGAGGAACACGCCAGACTGAAACAATCGCGATGCGAACACGCTCAAACGTCACTCGATGACTCATCTCCGACAGACAATCATTTGCATACACTCGTAAAGGTCCAAACGAACCGAGCCCAAGTGGAAGTAACCGTCTTTGACCAAATTAGGACTAAACCGTAGCACACATTTTTTAATCTTTTCGCAAAAATAATGTATTATTAGTTTAAATAAATAAATATCACAGGAAAATCTTACACAAATTGATTAGGTCCCTAAACGCCAGGCTTGTACTATAGGAGTACTCTTAGTACAATCGTCTTGTAAGATAACAATAAACATACTTTTATGTGTAGAGAAATATAATAATAATAATCCAGCCTATATACGTCCCACTGCTGGGCACAGGCCTCCACTCACAATGAGAGGGTTTGGGCTATAGTTCCCACGCGGGCCCAGTGCGGATTGGGAACTTCGCACACACCGTCAAATTGCTTTTTAGGTGTGTGCAGGTTTCCTCACGATGTTTTCCTTCACCGAAGCTCCTGGTAAATTTACAAATTATATTTCGCACATAAATTCCGAAAAAACTTAGAGGTGCGAGCCCGGGTTCGAACCCACGACCCTCTGCTTAAGAGTCGGTAGGTCAAACCATTAGGCTACCACGGCTTTTCAGCGCGGCGGCGGCGGCGGTATAGAGAAATAAACACTTTAAATACATCTAAGACTTTGGAACATGTAGGTACTCGTGATTGTGTAAATTTTTTTTTTTTTATGTTTTTGGTGGTAGGTAGGACTTGGTGCATGGTTCGTCCAAACACTACTTCTCATAGACCCAGAGCGCTGCACCATGGTGGTCTAGCCAGACGCATAACGCTAACTTTAGCGCTTTTCGAAAACTGTCAAAATGTATTGTCGTTAGCGAACCATCAGTCGCGCCGCTTATGTCAATTCTATACAATTTGTCGATTTTAGAAAATTTGGCATCCATCTTAGGGTTCCTACACACGGGCGGCTCGTTGCCAACGGCAGTGGCAACGGCAGCCGACTAGTCAAATAATAAGTCCGTTATCACTGGATCTACTGATTAAGGATCTATCCTCCTGAGGCCTACGTCAAAATTTCACTAGTTCGAAACAGAATCCTATGTCAGTCAACAAAAGTTAAAAGTCGTTTTGACAAATTGTCCTATATGTAGGACGTTAGGCCTCTGGAGGCTATTGATTTTTTTTATTACATGTTTCAATCATTTACATCCCTAATTTATTGTTTCAGGTAAGTTCCTAAAAGTGCTGAAATGTTGTTCTCCATAAGGTAAAGAAGAAAAAGTTACCTTAGGTAATTTACCTAAAATAATTTTTCTTGAAATTAATACCCACAAGTGTTTCGCGTAATACAAATACAACTTACAAGAAAGGTTTGTCCCGAAACTTTTAAATTAAAATGTTGTTATATTAATTTACATTTGTCGAACAAATTATTTCTTTGTCACCTCCTATAAATTTGTTACAAAGTTACTCGTGCGGTTAGAAAAGGGATAAAGTCATATGTTATACGCAAAAACTCGGTTGCTCGACGGCACAGATAACTTGGGAATTGTTAAGTACACAATAACATAAACAGCCATGTGGGAAAATATTTGACGATGCGGCTCTTCCGTGTGTTTCCATTGTCTAAACGACAAGATATTTTCAACTTCCAAGTTTGGCAACTTATCTGTGGTTCCTTTTCTCGTGTTGGTTCCATTGCCGACGGTTCCTTTATTCATTAAGAATCCTTTCTTTAATGAAAGAAGAAACGAACGGAAAAAAACTATTACATTTTTGCCATGCTTTGTAATTTTGAACTGTTTGACCTTGTCAAACAGTTGAGTTTATTTTGACTACAGTTTAAAATATAGTTGTCATTTGTGTTAGACACTGCCTATTATTAAACACACATGTTTTTAAATCTGGAAATGATACTTGATATACATTATCATAATAATTTATTATGAGCCTCTATCCGAATAAACAAACGAAATAGCTTGCGATTCTGGTTCTGCAAATAATGTATTTGTGTGACAAGCGCGAGTATTTTGTTCTTATTCTTGGATGTTTTTTATCTTTATAAGTATGTTTATCGTTGTCAAGTAAGATTGCGGGAAACCGATGGATGCAAGCGGCGCAGGACCGGTCCTTGTGGCAAACCTTGGGGGAGGCCTATGTCCAGCAGCGGACGTCTTTCGGCTGAGACGATGATGATGATGATGTCAAGTATTCTTAGTACAAGCCTAGAACTTAGTTTGGAGCTAGGTAATTTTTTCTGAGAACATCCCGCGTTATTTATTTATTAATTTTATTTAGACGTGAGTGTAGCTACACTGCACATTTCAGAAATATGGCCCTCGGGAGATAAGCGGGCGGGTGAATTTAATACTAATAATATGGTACCTAACCTAACGACTTTAACAGCTCCAAGCGCAAGGAAAAGTCTAGTTGTATAAAATATCGTACCGTCCTCTCTAATGCGAACGCGCAATAATTCGGCGTAGGAGTCCAAAGGGTTCCTGGACCGGTTTACATTGATATCACCGATCTCGAGTTACAGTATCGAGCTCGGAACTTTTTGTAAACTTTACGTTTGAGTTACAGGGGGTGTGAGTGGGTTGACGGAAACTGATGCTGACATCCGTCTTAGGGCCTTGAGGGCGACACACTAGTCCGCCGGAAGTCACAAGTCTGTCAGGCCTGGTGCCGGCCAAAATCTATGAACATAATGCTTGAAATCGTAAAATAAACGGATAGTCTGTGTTTGAATACGATGTTCTGACAGGTCGATGTCAGCAGGCGAACTGTTAAGGTGCTTTTCCATTGGCGAAGCTAGGCGAGGCGAGGATGAGGAAATTGAAATTTGTATAGAAAAAATCCCGCTCGGCTGTGGTGGGAATAGTCCGGTCGAATTGAAATATTTGTTATTAATTGAACTGTACTAAAACATAGTGTTTATTAACACTGCAACGAAAACAAAAACGTCGCAATTTTCCCGCCTCGCCTCGCCAGTGGAAAAGCATCATTAGTCTGTGTTGCCCTTAACAACTTATAAAAAATAGTCTTACGTTCGTTTCGAATATTCAAAACGCAGTTTGACTCATTAATATGTAGCCATTGTTAAATGTTTACCGGATGTAACCAGCAGGCTTATTGCCTAACGCACTTGCAATCGCGATCGCTTTCATATTTGACAGTTGAAGTCAAATCTGCCTACAAAATGAAAGCAATTGTGTCACTTTCAAGTCGATCGCGATCGCAAGTGCGTTAGGCAATAAGCCCTCAGTACCTCTACCATGAGTTGCTATCGAAAACTCGTGTTACGTTCTACAGTCGATAGCGAGTAAACGTCCTTCGAATAGTTTTTGATTAAACTCGTACCATGAGTCACATAAACGTTTACTATTCTCGCTAACGTTAACTCGATAGTTCGTGTAGTTATCGTTACGTGTGCCTAATTTCACACCAAACGAAGTTGTCTCTTTCTAACTACAATAAAAAGACAGAGTAAGGATGATATTGGGCTAAAAGATAAGTATCCATGTCATCCATTTAAAAATATAGAAATAACCCTGCTAATTTAAAAAAGTGCCCTAGAGCAGTGTCACTATGTAAGTGTAAGTGATTCTTGAATTTGTTTTGATTTTTTTGTCAATGTGACAGTTCATTCATACGTCTGTGTATAGTCAAATTAGACAAAAACTTATTTATTTATGTGCCGAAAATTATAATATACTTACATATAAGTCATTAATTTCATATCTCATGGCATTCTTTTAAAATAATGCTTTACAGGAAGAAGTTACTGAAGTGGCACTAGAAACAAATGACAGCCTATCAATTTTCCTGCTAAATGAATAACTTGCTCAACAAACTTGTTCCAGTAAGTTTCCCTATCATTGTTACTATTGAAATAAAATAAACAATTTATTATATATATTTAAGATAAAAATTCATTTAATTCATGTCCTAGGAAAGATTATTTCAATGTGTTTTTTTTCACTGCAGGCGTTGGAGACTGGAATCTACTTGTACCACTTGTACCAGGGACATCAGCTCAGCCCTCCTTTTTTCCACCATTGCTTGTGGCTAACAGCACTTGCAGTGAACAAGACTTGGTGGACAGAGAGTATCCCGAAACAGTTAACAGCCCAGGTATAGTGACTGCAATGACAGTCAATTTCCATCAGCTCTTCAAGAAATAGGTTCCAATAAATTTTGCTGTTATTATCACATTTTAGAGTAAAATGTACCTACCTATCTAGTTTCATTAGTTAATTAAGAATTCAAAATAGTACTGTAAACGTTTTTTTATCCATTACAGCCCTGCCCGAGGTGGACGGGAGTGAGACCGGAGTAACGCACGGTGGTGAGCCTGCGGTCACAAGAACAGCATTAACAGCTGCTAATGCCAGGTGGCAGAGCCCCAAGCTCTTACAGCCCACACCGCGTCAGTGGCGAAGACGTCAGGTGCAAAACCACTAATCTCCTGTCTACAGAAGGACTCGCACCCAGACAGTCAGATTTGGCAAGGCAAGCCTTTGTCAGAGCTGACAGTGAATGGCGAGCTTTTAAACAGGAAGTGGAGCGGGAGAGGAATAGGTTAAGGGAATCAGAGTTTAGAATGCAAGAACGGTGGTTAGATTTATTTGGTAAATTTTTAGCATTAGGAAATATAATTGTAGATACTTTAGCAAATAAATAAAGATTTTGTGTAATAAATAAAGATTTTGTGTAATAAATAAAGATTTTGTGTAATAAATAAAGATTATGTGTGATGTATGAGTACTTTTTATTTTTATATTAAACAAAAAACAGAAAACATGGTACAAGTATTTGGAAATAATGCATTGATGCAAGTCTTCTAACTAATTGATCCCGCGGTGCTCTCTCCATTAATAAATCACTGGTGCCTTCATTTTCCAACACTAACTCCTGGCCCTCAAATAGTTCTGATAATAATAGGTACCTACAACAAACATAATAAAGATAAGGACATATTTAGTATTAAAGTTAATATATAATCATTATCTTTCACTATAAATACCTTGACTTTCTTCAGACATATCCTTGTCATCAGGATCGGGAACATTATATTTGTGAGTGGATTTCAAATCCGTGTAGTACGTTAACGAATCGCACAAATTCTCAAAAGCTTCCTTACTGAGCCTATATCCTTTAATAAAATTTATTCTCAGTTAAATTTTGAAGTGGATTTCTTAACGTAATATTTCTCATATCAGCTTGAAATCCTCCTTGTTTTCGTCGTTCGTCTTCATAAGCCTACATATTCCACGCTAAATAATGTCTTGCCGATATTATTTGGATAGATAAATAATTGGAGTCACGTACTAAACAATAATTCTAAGTTTTCACGCACCAATTTGCTAGTGAAATAGTTAACTACAGTCGATACGGTATTTTTCGATGACATCTGTCAAATTTACGACTCATGGTACCGATGTTCTACGGCAACGGTTACAAAACGTTAGTCGCTAACGAATAGATTTCGATAGGTTATTTACCGTTGTACTCATACTAGCGATCTTTAGTTCTTTAAGTGACCGCTAGAGGAGCTGTACAATTCTCCATACAAATCGTTTACGCCGTCGCTAGCGAGTGCGGTCACTGTAAACTCATGGTAATGGTACAGATCTATCCGCGCCGCGGTTTGATAGACACTCGCTAGATGACATCACATGACTTGATTTACTAAACACATAGGGCAAACAGTCCTATTGTTGGCACTCTACCGATTATTGGCAACATGAACTTTATTTCAATAGTCTAACCGGCGGCATAAGAGTAAAGAGCTATAAAACTTTTAACAATAGCATTTTTGTAACAAAAAAAAATCATTCTTTTTTCCTTATTATCCATCTTTAGCAGTCGGGTAAATATAGCATCAATGTTTTATTTTGATTGTGTTATTAGATCAAATCGCCTCCGACGAACTTTCCACCGGTATGTTTCAATAGCCTAACTTCCTCCAAAAATCAAACATTTCAAAATTTCAAACAACTGTTCCAATCAATTCTCGTTAGCCGAACAAGGGCAAATTAACGAAGAAATTAATTGTATCACCTCCATCCATCTGTTACTTAGGTCCTGGGAGCATTCAAAGAACTAACTTCTGAAACTCCATGTTTCGAGGGCTTGGCGCAAGTTAATGGTTGAAGCGGAATATTGGGGGTACCACTTCGTACACAACTTGTCCAGATTCAGATTTAGAATCATTTTATTTGCGATCGTCTACAAATATAGGTACATGCAAATATATTTTAAATACATTTTCAAACAACTGAACAATAATCTTTATAAGATTATTGTTCAGTTGTTGTTCTTTAGGCCTATTGGAAGCATTTAGAGGGATTTGAATTAGAGCCGCAATTTTTCAAATACAAAAAAATATATTATGATGCCATAACTCCAATGAAGAAAATTACGGCTCTACGGAATGGAACAAATGTAAAACGTGGCGCAATTTATTATAGAATGCCGAATAATCAATTTGCGCTGCGCTCGGCGCATAAAATTATTTGGCGTTTGTAACCATCGTGATTATTTTGTTCAATAATAATAAAAATAATGATAACTTGGTAGATGGTTTCCATTTCAGCAAAGAATAAGCAATTTATCAACCTTATTTGGGTTAAGTAATATGCGCAGACGACTATGTGCCACTCAACGAAAACGTCGTGGTAAATGCGGTTAAAAAATACGAAGGGATGTCTGTGGCATCATAGCTCTTAAACGGATCGATTGTTCTTAGCTAAGTTTGATAAAAATCAAGTCAATTGCGAGTTTTTTATTTTTTTTTGTATCCGCTCTTGACTTGCGCCACACGTGTCACAGCATGGCATTTGAACCCGGATCGATTCCGTCCGGGCCGGCTTTTATTCCCATCCTTTGTACTTTTTCATCTCCAGAGGATTAACCGAACTTCTGCGGTCGCGTCAGCTCGATACGACTTATCTTCTATTTATTAGTTTTCTTTGTTTATACGGTTGAATTTGTTTACTCATGAATTTTGGGTAACGCCAGAGAATTTTACTGTATAATTGCATTGGAATACACCCTATATATACGATGAGTGGTACTTGAAAAAAATAGTTTCTAGTCAAGAAAATGTAAATTCTCTTCGAAAATGCCGTCGCTCACTTTGTCCCTAATTACATTAACAATAATAATTACAACTTGACCCCCCGAGAAATCAATTTAAAAGAGTACCAATGTGACGATTTAGGCTCGTCGTTAAGGCGATAAAAGTTGTAATTACTGCCGGTTTAACGAAAAAGCGGCATCTCCCACGAAACATCTGTAGTATGATATAAGATGTAACCTCATTACTATTATACAGAAAAATCAAAACTTTCAATATTATATTAAAGATAACCTTTTAGGCTTATATGAGCACTGCACTGGTACCAATTAAACCTGCACTTTTGTTCTTGATATCGAGAATTGAAGCTAAATTTAATCAACTCCCATGTCACATCACCCTGTATCTAAACTAGAGGATTCCCGACTGTCCGAGCCAGCCCCGAAACACAGGTGTAACGCAATCCGCATCGCTCCATTGTTCTGCTCTGACACTTGACTAATTCTGACGTGCATTGAGTACAGCCCTACGTTATCTGTGGCTGATCCTATCTAGGATTACAATCGATAGCTTGTAGAACCGATGGTTTGTGGTGCGCTTTCAAATAGTGGATGCTTCTATATCGACGGGTTTCTGACTCAAACTCGTATATGAAAATTTATAAAATTGGAATATCTACTTTAGGACGTGTACCTAAAGTGGATACTCGGATTTCGTAAAATGTTATATAGGTACGAGGTTGAGTCAAAGACCCGACGATATTTTTTTTAAGCAAGCATGAATAATATTTTTAAATTGAATTGTTGATATTTAATCAGTAAACTATATTAGCATATCAAAATAAAAGCATGTTTTACTAATGAGTTCATTAAATATTTATAAAAAAAAGTATTCTCAAAAGGGTAAATCGCCAAGCGACGGATTAGCTTTTAAAAATTTCACGTATCGAGCCAAACAAAGAAAAGTTCAGATTCGGATGAGCTTAAATGTCAATTGTCGTTAATAACATTAATAATTATAATGTTCTACGATTAAACAGACCTTGGCAATAGTCCAAAGGACACGTTATGGCACATTACTCGATTGGCACACAAAAATTGTATTTTTATCCCATTTTTTACGACACGGAAGAAGCAAACGAGCCCGCAGGCACAGATAGATTATTAATTGTGACGTTCTCAATATAAAGGGACCTTATGGAGGAAGGCAGTTAAGCTCTTCTCATTCTTGTAACTATACGAATACTATCATAATAGTTCTAAAAACGCCGTAACCGCCTGCCTCCATAAGGTCCCTTTATATTGAAAACGTCACAATTGACGACGCGGTTAGCCTGGTTAGTACTGACCCTGCCACGGACCTAGCGGTCCCGGTATAGGCAAATATCTGTGTGATGAGCGCGAGTATTTGTCTCTGAGTCATGGGTGTTTTCCATGTACGTATTTCTCAGTATATGTATGTTTATCGTTGCCTAAGTAATACCCATAGTACACACCTATCCAAGTAGCACAAAAGCTGTATAAGAACTTATACAGCCGTTATGACTCTGGTTTCAGTATTTTAAAGCCTGTATAAGCTTTTATACAGCTTGTGTGCTGCTTGGGTAGAGCTTAGTTTGGGACTAGATCAATTTGTGTGATCATTATTGTTATTATCTAATCTATTTATTATCTAATTATCTGATATGTGCCACAAGCCTTAAACGTAAGGTAAGTGGGCTCTGAGGCTGAGATTTAATAATAATAATAATCCAGCCTATATACGTCCCACTGCTGGGCACAGGCCTCCACTCACAATGAGAGGGTTCGGTCTATAGTTCCCACGCGGGCCCAGTGCGGATTGGGAACTTCGCACACACCGTCAAATTGCTTTGCAGGTATGTGCAGGTTTCCTCACGATGTTTTCCTTCACCGAAAAGCTCATGGTAAATTTACAAATTATATTTCGCACATAAATTCCGAAAAACTTAGAGGTGCTAGCCCGGGTTCGAACCCACGACCCTCTGCTTAAGAGTCGGCAGACCAAACCGTTAGGCTACCACGGCTTTTTTTGGCTACCACAGCTTAGGATTTCATAATTTACTTTATGGATTTTGGCCGACAGCTGAGAGCTGAGATTTACCTATACTATATCAAAAACCTGTATTACAGGGTGTTCTTCTTTTAGACTAGATATTTTTAAATCCAAAAAATTGTGCGGCTGTCTGCGTTGTAGCGTAACCAACCGCCAGAACCGATTAGTCAGTGTCTCTCGAACTCGGGAACTCATTTTAATTAGCCCCTAATTGATAGGTGCTACTTACCTTTAATTATTAAGCTGAAACTTACCCAGGTGGGGCAATTTGGAGAATAGTTGGGGGGAAATTAAAGGAGCGCATAGGAGGGAATTGGTCCGAATTACTGATGGGGAAATCTTTAGGTGTAAATTTGAAGGGGGACTAATAGAGAATACCTTTGCTGACTAAGCATCCTGAATAATTAATAATAGAAAAGCCTTTGTTTTTAAATATCGCGAAGTCATTACTTTTATAAATTAATAAGTTTTTTTTTCAAGATTACGTAAGATGTCACATTTTTGTTAGTTTTTGAAATCGATAAAAATAATGGTGTCTATGAAATGGTAATATGCCAATGAATTTATTAGCAAGTTTTCACTAGCCCTTCTTCAGTATAAGGGCTATTATGAATTTACACTTGATTCAAATCTGCAGGTGGATTCAAAAACGATGGATGTGAAACTTTTGTTTACATATATCGCTTAAGAATAAACGAAATTGCCAATGGCCGGTTATACCTCGAATATACGTAATTGTACGTAAAAGAAAAAATAGTATATAGATAAGACATTAAATCAAAAAATAACTTTAGTGTCGCTACAAAAATTGAAACAGTTTTTTTTACGGTAACGGGGACCGTAAAAAATAAAAAATATGTTCAATTACCAAAAAAACATTGCTGTACCCTGTAAATCCTGTAAAAAAGGCAACCCTGTATTAAGGGATGACTGTAAATTTGGAAATTTTAGGATAATACCAAAACGATCCGCGGGAAGGACGCTGTGACAACGACTGAATAGATTTTGAGAGAGGCCGCTTGTTACACCGAAGTTATAAATTTTAGGTCATTAAATTGTAATAAGTGTTTGTTAGGACAACGATCGCGTAATAAAAGTGTTTTACTTTTAACGTTCTCATCTAGTTCCAAAATAATAAAAGTGCACATCAAATATGATCACCGAAATTCTTCGAGATTCACATGCACATGCGCTTGCGGGATTTGTCAAGGGAAAAATATGTTTGTTAAGATTGTTACTTTTAGTTTCTTCGTAGTTTGTCGTTCTTACCTTTAACGTACAAATCTTACTGCGCTTTCAAAATTATATAAACGTTCGTTGATAAATAAAACGTTAATAAAGAAAAAAAACTGTCAGAAGAAGTGCTATTGGTAATACCCGTCAAAATAGTAGATTTAACAGGTGTCCTAGGGGTGAATCAACTTTTAAGGTACTCCTTTTCTTTTGCGGAACTAAAACTTTCCTGGTGACTTATGATTAATAATAATTTATGAATATTAAAATCAGACCCAGACCATCAAATTTACAGATCCCACATGTTAGACACCTCAAATATTTCTTAATTTTCGAAAAACCCTGGTAACTCAGGGGAAAATGCACATTTTTCATACAAAACCTGGGGACAACATCATCCCCTGCGTTACCAACTATATTATTATTTAAAATTGTACTATTTTACAACATTTTTTTAAATGATAGCCTATTTGTCTGATTTTATAAACGTGTAAGCCACGACGTTAGCAAATAAATAGTTTTTTCTAAAAATATATAATTTGTGAAACATTTCGAAAAACGGGGAGTACCTTAAAAGTTGATTCACCCCTAGAGGCTGGAGAGAAACGCGTTAAACCATTTTGCTTTGCACACACCTGACACACCTCCGGGGCATAAAACTACCTATTCCACACCATAAACCTAAATTATGCATGTATCCCGTGTATACACATCATGCAATTTTCCCAACAATTAAACACTATTCAAAACCGTTTCCAGAAGACAAGATATGGCGTGGAAGGCCATTGATAATTGATTTACGATTATTACTATAATAAATATGGTTTCTCATAGTAAAGACTGTTTTGCCCTAGCTACCAACTTCCTTATAAAATAGAGCATATCTGTGGTACAACTTCTATTGTAAAAACGACTTTATAATAATATTGTGAAAGGTTACATTTTCTTTAGGTTTTAAGTGGCAGATTCGCCCGTTTGATTACTGGGTATAACTAGTCACGGCAAATTTTATTCTAGTTAACTAAAGTTGTGCTCGCAATTATAGCCGTCGTTGGTTAGTTTTAATTGTGATTTATTGTTATGAACGTGGAAAGGTAGGTATTGTTACGTAGCGTTTTTAAAATAGTATTTTTGACTCGTCAACTCTGTAGATTAATTTATAGAAAATTAACATATAAATTGACCATTGTTTTATGTATGCCCGGCCATTGTTCAATTACAAACAAAACAACCTAATAATGGAGCTATTACGAAACACTTCAGCGTCATGCACTTTCTCACCCCGTGTGATAATATATCACTTAGAAACCGTAAAGATATAATGACGCGTTAGCAAGAGTAACTAAGGGTAGCGCAACTATTAGGGGTGACAAGACAAATTGAAAACCGTTTTGCAAAATGGCTGCCAATTTGAAGACTAAGGAGCTCTTGCAACTGTCATTATTCTCTTTAACGATAACCTCAATCGTTTATTAAACATATAATCTTAAGCAATAAAAGTAAGTAGGCTTTTGCATTATTATTTTATAATGGGAATGAATTTATAAATCATAATGACGAATGTTTGTGATTCAAATCTATAATGATAATTATTTCATAGATACATAGTATTACATGACCAAACATAAATTATTTTTGTAAGTTCGAATTGTTATTAATATAGACGCATTGGACCCAATTATGCTGTTGCCAATAATTTCACTTCATAATACTGTGTTAGGGTAAATGTTTTTTATGTGTTATATGTTTACATGACATTCATTATGATAAAGTATGATAAATAAATATTAGGTAAATTAAACTTTATATTTTTTAATTAAAAAAAATCGAATCGTAAACCCCTCATCAACAACACAGCACAAATAAATACATAAATGCAATATATAATATTATATATTGCAGATGTTCTTGACCAACAAATAACATGCTGTGCCCCTTCCCATTTACCCATTTGAAAAATTACTCGACTTCTATAGCTGATTATTCTCTCATTCGCAGTACGGTGTAACGGCGGCCTCCTTAAATAGATTTTAAAAAGTTGCCGCACTCCCTGGCCGTGCCATCTGCGGATCCGAAGTTATTTAATAAAAATATATTTCCCGGGACTCGTTCCCTGGGATTCCGCTCCATCCCGGGAAGGATTTAAGCATCGCCTCTTACCATGAGTGGTTTTTTTCTGCCAATTCATAAGTCCACTTTGTGGTCTGACCTGGGTTTTAATTTTGAGAACATCCTGTAGCTGGATTGTCTCGGTATACTTGAAATGGTTTGAAACTAAAGTGCGCGAATAACAATAAAAAACTAAAATGTAATTTTATATGTTGAAATTAAAATTCTATCTTTAATTATAATATACTGACTTATTCTTTATAATGTATTTTAGGCTTTTTTAGGTATGTTTGTGTCTTTGCGATATTTCAAACATTTTATAAAGTTGAAGAGAAAGACTGTTTACACTTTGTTATGGAAGTAATTTACTGGTAACAGTTGACCGCACAAAAAATATTTCCCTAAGCAACATGTTTCTTTTGAAAAACCTACCAGCTATTAAAATGTCAAACTCGCACTAATCTACATTTATTCTAATTTCAAAAAATAAATTACCATCGTAAATACTTAAATTAATTTACATAATAAAATATGACGTCCAAACGCATTTTAATTGCAATATTTACTACCTACAAATATCAAAAAACAAATTTTAACTCAAAACCCTCTAGCTAAAGTCCCTATTCAAAACCTTCAAACTCATCAAGCATGCATATTAAACTTATAAATACAAGGAATTTTAAAACCTATTAGCTTGTATTAAAGTTTTGAAATAACTACAAAGATGAACCCCATGGTATTTGACTCATTAGCTCCATTTATTTGAGATCGTATCAAATGATATAAAATAGGCCCCCATGCTATAAACCCTTTACGATACACGACTTTAAAGTCGTCAGATCGTGACGACTTTTTACTACGAACTCGGATCATAGAGAACATTTTAAAATATATATAATTATTATTTATATACATAATATGTAAAATACTTTATTGTCTTCTTCTTCTTCGGCCTATGGTAGGACTCCTCATTTGCACGCCACTCTTTCCGATGTTGACGATGTTGACCTGTCTTCATTCAGGTCTTTCCCAGTAACTTCGATATGTCATCCGTCCATCTGGCCTTTTGACGGCCAAAGCTCCTGGTCCCAGTCCTTGGTCTTGGTGGAGTACCACCACCTACTAGCTCTAATGGTCGTCGGTTCTGCGAGATACATGTCCCTCCCATTGCCACTTGCTTTGCGCGATGATAACAGACAATTGTAAGATTAAAAGTCAAATGATATTCATTTGCATTGAAAAGATAAATCTAGTTTTAGTCTAAAGTTGAATTTATTATAGTCAAAATTTATGGGACTGCCAATCTTTCACAAATTAGCAACACCTGAACTTAGAAAGCTACGTTTATAAATAAATTTTAATGTAAATAACAGAAGTACTAGGTATAATTCAAAATAAAACTATATCTTTTGTAAAATTTGTAGCAGTTTTGGAACCGCGGAAGACCCCTGGATACACTAAAATAAACGTATTAGATAGGTGATATTTAGTGACTTTTCAGATTATGCTCTAAGCGTTGATAATTTGCTTTCGAAGTTTTGCTGATATAGTTTAAAAAAGAACTCTGCTAGAAGAAAAATACTACATTAAATAAAAATTAGTCGTAAAGTGTAAATACCCTTAAACAAATTAGATTTCACTATAATATTAACATAATTAAACTGATCATCAGTTACAGATAAATTAACTATAAAATGTTTTTATTGCATTTCTCTTCACCAATCGTCGCTTGCACCACATTACTATGGAACATGTGTTTCGTAGTTTATACATCATTAATCTTCATTTCCTCAACCTAATTAGTTTCAACATTAACATTTGAATTATTTCGAGAAAAAATTGACGGCTCTATAATGTTGGTCGTCACCTGTTGTTTTTAATTACACAACATTCTAATAAATGTTTTAGGGCTAATTAACAAACTTCAGAGCGGCTAGCATATCTTGTATTTTCTCGCTAGTCTCTCAGGCGTCTCTATCGTAACAGACTAGATAGGGAAGGATTTCCGAGCGACAAACTTGTCGCGGACAAGTTGCGCTGTCCGTCCAGTATAATTGGTAATTACGTTTATGTGTTGTTTACTGCACTGTTTTTGAGGTCCGACAGGAGCTCCGAGATGCTCGCAGGACTTCAGTTAGCGTATCTACGATCAGAGGAAGGTTGCGAAAGAAGAAAGTTTAGACTCACAGGGCTGCTTCAGGTCGGACGTTGTTTTGTATAGTTACTTGACTAGTCACATACCTTTACGCCTGTCTCCCAATGGGGTAGACGGAGACAATGGAACGCCAGGTGTACCGGTACAAAGATTTGTTTCGCTTCCTCTTGTAAATCGGTGCCGTAGTTTTTGAGATAATCGCGATAAAAATTCATACAAACATAGAAAAAATACACGTCACAGAATCTTCTTTTTTTTAATTCGCTTAAAAATGTTTGTTCTAACCCAAGTCTTCCACGGCAGACTTTTCCCGGCCGACCCAAGAGGTGAGAAAAAGGTTCCCGTATAAATTCGCAAACCATTCAAATTAATTTACATTATGCTTGTTTTAATAGGCAGCGTAATCTTTGTTATCTGTTGTTATCTGCGATGGGAATCAGTAGAGTTATTTTTTAAAGCATAAAACAAGGAGGCCTGTATAATCTTGTTTCTTGACTGTTATTTTTGTCAAAGTTGGGTCTAGAACCCCATTGATTGACTAAATCATCTCTTACCAAAAGATGAAGCAGTTGACAAAAGACGGGAGCAGTTGATAAATACTTCCCAGACTACGGCTCTTCGATTGTAATATATATGTCGTGTAACTATTAGGCACCAAATAGGCAACTCCTAGGAGACCGGTAATTGTTTTACCTTGTTTAGTAGGTTTTTGAAGACGGTTTTATTTTTTACCAGCAAATAATAATAATAATAAATTGGCAATCAGCTCTGTTTCTCGCGAGGTAAAACAGTTGGGCAGCACTCGCAACTTCAGCCATTCTCGTTTATTTCTGAGCCACGATTTCTTCCTGAGAGATCTTTTTCAAACTAAAATTCTACTAAAAGACTTCTGCGCATTTGGAATAAAATGTATCACCAATAAAAAGCTACATTTTACGAAAAGTCCTAAACTAATTGCTTTCCAGTCTATTCTGGGTGTTTATATCCTCGCTAATGACGTTGAAAGGGCCGTTCCATCACGCTCTGGGCATTAGGGTGCTCACAAACAATAATAGTGTTTAAATTGCACCCACAAATTTATTGTAATTATCCAAATACGCCCCTTGCGTGTCCTGGTCTGTCGACTTTAATGATTCGAAAGTTATACGCCGCTATACGCATTAGGTTTCGTTAAAACCCTAATAATATACCTATAACTTTTATTTTACCTTTTGATAATTTTCTAAAAACTTCCTTTCGATGATGTTAAATTATACTTTGTTGGATTTTATTTCCAATCAATGATTTTGTCATGATATATATATTATATCGCTAGCTTCTATAATATTATTGGCAAACTTCTGGACGAGTACTTTACTCGTCTAAAAGTAATGGAAAATATTGACTAATATCGTTCATATCAAAACTAGTTTAATTTCTATTTCAAACCTCCATTTGCTTTTAATTTTCATGTCATGTCATTCAATTACACTTTCAACATTTTCCAAAAAAAATACAAAAAATACGAAACAAAAACCACACCGCGTCCTCTGTTAGATGCATCAGAAAAGTCAAATGCTCGGTGTCCGGCTAATTAAACAAAATGTAAAGAGCCTCGGCTCAAGGAGGCACTTGATTATAATAGACGGAGGATTTACCAGTAATTAGTAGACTGCTCGTTAGCTGCGCAAACTTCAGCGGACGGCTACCAATGCAAGCGCGAAGCTGGAATAAAATTTAATAGTGAAGTTGATTGCAAGGGTTTGGTGTTGGGAATACGGTGTATTGATTGGGTGACGTTCATTACTTTTGATAGCTTGCTGTGATGACTATAGTTAAAAAACAGCATCCTCTGATTTACTGTATTTAGCAGTTTTACGGGGAAAAGTATCGTCTTGGTACTTTTGGACTTTTCTTCCTTGATTTTATATTCTAATTCTAGAAGTCAGTGAACAAAATTAAAACTTAACCGTATTTCAAGGAGATCTAAACCAACTTGACTTTGGATAGATATTTACTTATTCGATGTAATTGTTTAGTTTTCCACGTCTATTGAAGTCATTTAATACGGAACATGACTCGTTTCAATTACTCGATTTCACTACAAGAAAAAACTAAAATCTTCATACGCAAATAGTTTCACAGCAGATTTCGATCATCTTTTCTTTACTCGACCCTCTCGCTTAATATGCGATACCATATGCAATACTGGATTAACTGAAATACAATATTTATGAACACATTCTGATATTCATTCCCTCGCGTTTCAGAATGGAGTCAATTTGACACTTCATTACCATACTCGGTGACAAGTATATTGCCTTCGCGAGTTCCCGTCATTTCTTTGTCACATGTAAGGTAAAAACAGAGAAGAGCGTTTTGTTTTTCCAAATCGAATTTGTCTTTTGTTTTGTCTAGCGTTTTTTGTCTTTTTCATCGTGATTTGATAATGTTTTGTTTTTGCTTGGATGTGGTTACGTTGTGAATATACTCAAACTTTATTTGCTATGAAAACAGAGGTGCATTATGAAGAAATAGTTGGATGAGCCAATTCAAAGGCGTTGTGGTTCTTAAATCTACTAGTTAATTTTTCAACTTCTTTTTCTTAAAAGCTTTGTTTAACTAGCCTTCACATTTTCAAGTTTAATATCAATAGAAATAATCTTTGCAAACTTTCAAGACTTTGCAATATAGATTTGTTAATTTTTAATTCAAATCGAAAAGCTAAGCTGCAAAATAGAGTTCGATTTTTACTCTTGCCACACCTTCACGAAGACATTGAAGGAATTTTCGATTTGATTTCTCTTTTCAGTTTGAACGCTAACCCATCCGCTGGCGCGCCCTACCCAGGCGTCAGCCGTAAAAGCCAAACAACGCTGGTAAAAGACGTCATATCAACCTGAGACGCCTCTCACGCGGGCTAAGGGGAGGATTATAGCGGAAATGTCTCGGAGAAATGATGAAATGTCTTTAAATTCTTCTGTATCTTCTAGCCATTTCCTGGTACAAACACACAAATGTCAAATAAATATGAGGGGTTATGAAGTAAAAATTCTTGAAATAACATTAACACAATTTTATAACGTTTTCAATTCACTAGGGCGCGCCTCGCTACTTTAAACTGACGAAAGTTGGTTGCGTCATTGTACGTTAAATTAAGTAGTGGGGCGGGACTTCGTCAATTGAAGACATTATAAAAAAATGTATTGAGTAGTTAGTTGTATATTAATGGCGATCATTGGCGACATTTGGTCAATACCATAATGGACCTGATACAATACTAAATATTAATGACTCTGTTACGACTTCAACTGAGATGATGAAGAAATTATATAAACAGATTTTGTTTCGACTTTATCGCTTACTTGCACAAACGTTAATTCAATTTAATATCGCCTTAAATCGCGTAGTCCCTTTCTTTCTACCTTGCTGAATTAGAAAGTGACAGAAGGTATCCTGATAAAAAAATTAGTCTCAATTATATTTTATGTAAACGGATGTGTAACATGAATTTTTAACTTAAGTAAAGCACTTTGAAACCTTTTGATTTTTCATTACGTAAAGTCATACGACTTTGTAATTAGCTTGCAACAATAGTCCAATTTTTCTCATCTATCTGAAATATATGATAATTGACTGACCTTTTATTGATACGTATAATTAATATTTTGATATAATGTAATAGAAAAGTAAAAACTACTGCTTATTACTGGATATTTTTTCAATAAATGTATGAGGATAATCGGACTATTGTTGCAACTCATAAGTAGTTTTACATTTTAGTACCATAACGCAGTTACGTATTATAAGTTATAAGTGTCCATAGTTTAGAATTTAGTACGTCAATACTGCGACAAGGTACTAAAATGTACAGCTACTTATGAGTTCGACTGTACCTAAAGAAACATTAGAATTTTGTTCCTTACGCCGAAATGTTCTGTTTTAAACCATCCACCATTGCTTTGTATAAGTAAAATTCGATTGACATGTCATCGAGCCGCCTTCGCCGCCTTTTTATATTTTTGCAAATGTCATCTTTATGGGCACGAGGGGGCTTTTGTGGGCAAATAAAGAGTTTATATAAGTGGGTGGGAACTGAATTAATTTGGAATTTGATGTCTTTCTGAAGGACAATTTGAATTTCATTGTCCTCGTATTTCCCGGGTATAATACATTGTTTGTTAAGACGTCCCCGTTACCATCCTTTGTTTTTTACGCCGGCAGTTGTTTCTTAAAATACGTTAATAAGTTTATTAAATGAAAAATTACGCATTAAAATACTGAATTTATTTGAAGTGTTGATTCCAAGAGTCAATTTACGTCTCCGAAAGTGTATAAATATGCTTTTAGAGATAATAAATTTATATTTAATTTGATAAAGTAAACAGAAATGTTATATCAAATGGTATATTTGTAGTTTCAAAAATTTCGGCAACGCAAGTGGAAACTAGGTTGTGCTTACATAGATAAATTATAGTTCCAGTACCTAAATTATCGGATGTATTAGGATTTCGTAGAAGCTTCCAATACTTTAGTCCAAGTACAAATGTGCAATCTGTGGAATTGACAGCACTTCTCTTCGCTGCGTCCTGTCAATATGTCATCAGCATTTACTGCATGATCTCAATTAATCCAGTAGCTCTCACCGATCCAATACTCGCCCATCACGTCACGTGGTAACATTGTGATTTCAGAATCCGATTCTAGCTTTCTATTTACTAGGCCCTTATTATTAAATAGAGAAGTTTTCGGTGTTGCCATGTAGGGTCTATTGCCTTTTGTACATACGTCCGAAATATATCGATGGTGAGTAAGGCCAGGCTGGCCTTACTCACAGCCTGAATCAGAATCTGAGTTCATAATTTGAATTCATACTCTGAATTCCGGTGCCTTAATTGCCTCAGGCCGGCCTTACACAGTCTGAATCAGAATCTGAATTCATTCAATCTGAGAAATTCATAATCTGAAATAATCAGAATGTGTGTGGATAATAGTTAAATTGTATGCAATTCCGTGCTTTCTGAATGAATAATATGAATTCAAATTCTGATTCAGACTAAGGCCGGCCTAAGACAAAAGAATATGAAAGCGTATACCCAGCAGTGAAATGGCTAAAAAACTATATCCAAAAATACGCATAATTTCTAGATAACTCCTGTATTTTTAATGCTTTGGAAACAGCAGCAGGGAACTTTCCAATTTTTTTAACAAAAAACCTGTCTCATCCGATGCAATTTAGGAACCTTTCAATTAATAGTGAGCCTACCTATACTTACTCTTTTTTATAAAATCGGAATACCACTTGCAATCCATATGGTTATGAGGTGCCGGTGTTTACGGTATCGTATTATTACGCGCGACCATTTCGCTTGCCTTATCCTATAAGAAATTCTTATTCTAAGTCACACCACATCATCAAAATTGTCTCTTGCTTTAAAAAATGCAGACTTGACTTTTTCTGTCTCCTTAATTGCACCGCTAGCGAACCTGTTATATCCATACAGTAACAATGCAAATCGCTATTCCAGCTTCTTGATACAAAAGAGCACATCTGCTACTAACTCTTGTAGAATAAGCAAGCTCATTACTGAAACGAGAAGGTTCTACTTGCTTCAGCTAGGTAAATTCGTCTTTTCGGAGGGTAGCGGTGCTAGACGGAATCGTTGCGTCATCACAAACAGTTCGCGGATTCCGTCTTTGAAAACGTCCAATTAAAATTTTCTTAACGGGTTCTTTGCCAAAACTGGATGATGGGTCATTTTAAGATGGCACTTTACTTAGCTATTTGTCAAACATTTTCGTTGCATCTTTTTCTTTCGGTATGTCAAATGAAAGAGACGTAAGGCCAATATTTGGCAAATACAACCGAATGTAGTGTCATCATTATACTCGTATACCTAAAGCCTGGCACGCGTAAATCTCCAGATAATACTATCTATCCGATAAAAGTTATTTTCTATCATACGACAAAGAAAAGGGAAGTGATAACTTTAACCGTCAGCTGGGGATTGGAAAAAATCGGCCGTTCCAGAATTTTTTTGGTGAATTATCGTATCTACAACGTGTTACAAAATGACCCGCAAAAATTCAAAGCCAAAAATAATGCAACCGTAGTGAGCTGTCATCTCATAAAGTCATGCTTAAATTTTCATACATTGTCAAAGGACTCTATACAATGGACCATTTTATCCCCCTTTCTGCTTTACGGGTATTTTTGTAACACCCTGTATATATATAAAAATGAATCCCTATTCCCGTGGTCACGGCATCACGCGTGAACGGCTAGACCGATTTCGCTAGGTAATTCTTTTTTTTTTAATATTCCTTGAAGTCTGGGAAAGGTTTTTATGAAGAGAAAAATTTGATATTTCAACTTTAAGGGGGGAAATGGGAGGGGAAACTTTGGCGAAGCGATGGCGGGTCGCTAGTTCTCGATAATTTTCCAATAATGTTTAACGTTAGGTAACATTGACATGAGTACTCGTATACTTCGACAGTGTGTCAATTATTGGTTCGGGAACTTACATTAATACTTTACAAATTTTAACCCCCGATGCAAAAAGAGGGGTGTTATATGTTTGGCGTGTGTATCTGTGTGTGTCGCATCAGCCGTATGTCGATTCCGTACATTTTGTCGATATTTGAAAATCGTGAAGTTAATACATCTTGGCTAGGTTTGGAAGACTACAAATTAGTAAAAGCGCTAAAAACGTACAAAATCGAGTTGAAGTTCTTTCAAAACAAATTTAAGTCATCAAGCAAATCCGACTTTCCTAAATGCCCCTAGGGACGCTATGGTCACATCTACAGTAAATACCTAAATTCGTGAAAAGGAGCAAAACAAATACCGCTTTTTAAACACGGGTAATGGCTTTGTAATTCATTTCACTCCCAAGGGCACACCCCTAATTAATTAAGTAGCCTAACAATTAGAATGATAAAAGTTGTTGAAACATTTCGTTATTATTCCGTTCCACGGAAAAAGCGAATTTGCTCGATCGAACTGACATAACTTGACCGCTGCGTGAAAGTGAGGATTACCTACGCACAAAACAATAAATGAATAAAAATATAAAATAAAGTTTAATTATTTAACAACTTAATTACAAAGTTGTTGACCTATGTACAGTCAAGTTCAAAGATATGTAAATAAGCACTAGTTTCTGCCCGCGACTTTACATCATGCATTTTTTTATCATCCGCGCAGAATTAGTAATTCGCTACACCTCTTCATATCATCCCACAGAAATAGTGTTTTTTATGGATGGCTAGCCTGTGTGTTATTTCAGGGTGCAAGCTATCTCTATTCCAAATTTCAGCGAAATCCGTCCAACCGTTTCAGCACGAAGGATGTGTTAATTATCGGTCGTCTTACTGCCAGACCTGAGGCCGTATAGCTAAAACATCTGTCAAGTTCCAGACAAGAAAGTGATAGAGCTATATGACTGCTACATCTCTGTCTCTTTCCGCCCTATACTATATGTCCACTGCTTACATTCAATCGTTATCTAGGCTTACTTGTACTATTTATTATTCGGGGTAATATATTTTTTGTAATGTATATAATATTCATTTTATTTTCTTACGTTTTAATTTTTTAGTTTATTAACTTATTGGATGCAACATGGTAAGCAACATGCAGGCAGGACTGATGTTTTTAATACTTGTATATTTTTTAACTCATGTTAAATAATCTTAGAGGTACTTATTATTCTGTGTTCAAGGTAAAGGTGACAAGATTTTAGCCTCTAGTGCCCAGTATAAATACTGTGGGATATATTAAAGTTAACTGCCACCCGGAGAAGTGGGTCGGCTTAAATATTCTTGCGGGGCTGTTTATACTCGGTCGGTGACTTACTATTTAGAAGACGAAAAAAGTTATTAACTATAAAGTCAGTTTAACAAATCAAAGGAATTTTAGTTTGAAATAGTCTTTGGTAACGTGTATCAATTCCATAGAAGGGGTTGTTGTTGTGATAAAATATTGATTATTCCTGTAAATTTCTATAAAGAGAATATCGCTGTTATACGATTCAAAATGGTCTCTTTATGGTTTTTCTGTGTCAACATTTTATTGGAATTGAAAAATCGATATTTAAGTAAAACTGGATCATAGTCGATAGGGTAATCGATTTTATATATCGTGATTAAAAAAATACTATCAAGAAAAACAAATAAAACGCAAAACATTGCGATATAAAAATCGACCGTTGACGAGTTGAAATACCCAATATATTCTTCCACAATTGAAAAAGTCCTTCCAACATCGATTTGAAAATGTAAAGCTCAAACGCACGTACAGCTTAAAGATGTGGAGTCCAGACGTTCCTTTTATTGCTATAAGCGTTTGAATTCTCAGAATTCTGAGTCCAATTCACACCTGCCCAACCTTAAGCAGTAAACGTGATTTATTTCGAATTGACAACAGTCAGAATGTCTTGTAAAGGAGTAATACTCGTAAATAGACAATCGTCACAAATCACCTTTGATTTAACGCCTTTAGCTCATTTTGGACCGAGTGAAGTTGAAGGTTGAAGTTGCTGGCTGGAAAGATAAAATCTCGGACATTCGCCTGAGATACATGTGGTCTAGGGTCCGGTCCATATCGGAGGATTTGACGACGCGGTTAGCCTAGTGGTAGTGACTCTGCCCACGAAACTAGCGGTCCCGGGTTCAAATCCCGGTATGGGCAAATATTTATGTGATGAGCGTGAATAAGATGATAAGTCGAGATGTAAACTTAAGGAAATTTGTATTTACAACAGTTTGCATTAGGTTTAAATTACTTCTCACTTTTTTGACGAGTTATCAACTTACGCCATCCACGGATTTGTTCCTGATTCATGGATGTTCTCTATGTATTTATCCTAGTACTCATCAGCATAGAACTTAGTTTGGGACTAGGTCAATTTGTGTGAGATTGTCCCCTGATTACTTTTACTTTGCCACCAAACAGCAGCAATTCTAACCTGGATCGAGTTGGTCTCATCAATGAACTCGACGTTCACCAAGAGATCAACACCGGTGACGTTGCCCAACAGTGGTCTTGTATTTAAATATTAACGTTTATAATGGCTTACTCATTAAACCAGCGACAAAGTTGGGTTCTGCACCGCGTAATTGCAAAATGCTGAGTTTGCCCAACACCCCGCCAAGTTAAGGCCACCTGACACTGGACATTAATAATTTAAAGCCCACATTCGCTTCGCCTAACCTAAAATAGCATAGCGCTAACTAAATTTTGGCTCATTTCTGAAAGTAAGCATTGTTGCTGTGAAAGCCAGAACCATCAACACAAGCATCCTTACTCTTTACTGTTAATACTATTATTGTGGATATAATTAATGATAATTAATTATGTATGTCTGATTGTTTGTTATAGTGCCCGAAGGGTCAAACGCGAACCCATATATATAAAAAAAAAAGGTGCCCAACGAGACCCTATTACTAAGCCTACGCTGTCCGTCCGTCCTAACTCCAAAGAGCTGTATCTCTTGAACTGTAAAAGATAGTCCGTTAATTTTTTTTATTATATCATATATGATATAACGGTGGATTTCGTAAAAAATTATAAAAAGTCAAAAAGTATTTTTTTTTTTTTTTTTTGTATAATTATGTTCTAACGTAAAAACGGTAATACATAATACAAGCGTCAAACTTGGTTTGATTATAGAACAAACCCTAAAGAAATAAAACAAATACTAAAAACTGGCCAAAGTACGGAACCCTCAGTACGTGAGTTCGACTCGCACTTGACCGGTTTTTATTGTGTGTTTATAATATGTTATGTTGGGCAAATCCAGCGTGTTTAGCAAATCCTAAAGCAAAAGACCCTTAACATTAAAGACTTTATCACAACTGTTGCATCGAAACTAAACGCCTACATCTCGACCATCAAATCTCATATTAAACATTCTCACATCGTAAAGATCTCTATCATAACAAGCTTCCACCCTTTGCCCAGCGATAATCTCTTCAACTCGCCGGTGAGTTTAACTTGAACCTTTAGTAGGTAAGTACTGTTAGACGGAAAATTGACCGATTGGGAACATCACTATTTCCGGACCACATCCCTATTGTGTTTGACATAATCTATTCTCTCTTCTCTGTGGTCATTTTGCGCGGACTTGTGTACTCTCCATATTATAAATTGAGTTTTCCTAATAAATAGATGTTAAAACACATTTTGAGTGTATTAGTACAAATTACGTGTTCGTGCATATCTTAGGCATAATGATAATGCCTTTGAGCAAAAATCAAGTTAAGTATAATTGACGACGCGGTTAGTTGGTAGTGACCCTGCCTATGAAGCTAGCGGTCCCGGGTTCGAATCCCGGTATGACCAAATATTTGTGTGATGAGCGCGAGTAGTTGTTCCTGAGTCATGGATGTTTTCTACATATTGAAGTATATATTTCTCTATACAGGCTCAGCCTAGTTTGGAGTCTGATGGACAAACCGTATATTTATGTAACAAACTGTTTTTGTTAAATAAACGATTTTTATTTATTTATTTATTTATTTATATAAGTACGTATATCGTTGCCTGGTACCAATAGTACAAGCCTAGAGCTTAGTTTGGGACTAGGTCAATTTGTGTGAGATTGTCCCTGATATTTATTTATTTTTATTTTATTTTATTGTTGGCCGCTTAAAGATGAAATGAGCGACGAAGTTTCCAAAGAGATTATCAGCACTGTAAGGTTATTCTCTTAAACAACTCGCCTCACAATTCGCCAACGAGTTATTAACCAGCTAGCTTAAGTGGTCCCGTAAGCGTACAATGTAAGTGCGTGCGTTTGATTTCGGCTTTGGTAGCAGGTTTTGTCGACGAAACAAATTGGCAAAAATAAATGGCACCTAACTTGGCCCTAATTACTAATGCGCGGGGCAACTTAAGCTCGCTGATTTATAATTCCCCTGCGAATAATGAGGCGAGTTGTTTAAGATAATACCACCCCTGGATGCGGCTCAGTCGAATCTGTGCCCAAATTAAAATTAAAACTGGTATTAAAGCCTTGAATCGTTAGTCTTAATTTAAGTTGCCCGATGAGTTAGGTCCGGGTTCAGTGGAAGCGAAACTATTGTTTTATTAATCGCATTATGTTTTACTCGCGATAGGAAAGAGTCTTTTTTTGCGGTAGCGACCTAGTTTCACGTGTAGGTATGGAGAGATAATAATTATATTAGGGTAACTAAGTGTGCGAAAGAATGCTATAAAGCCATACAAACTAAGTCATGCCACGACTTCAGAGTAAATCTCTCAGTACCTATATTATGATTCTAGTGGGCTAAGCTGCAGTTTTCAATTAGAAAATTTTAATATGTCAAAAATAACTTCTAACTTTATCATCTTTCGTCTAACTTTCGACATTAAAGGATCGAAGGGAGCGTGGCGATTTAATCGAAACCTATAAGATCCTTTAAGGGCATTACGATTTACAGGAGTTCCATAACCTGTTCAAGCGATATAACAATACTCGTCTCCGAGGCCACCAATTTCAACTTATAAATGAGCTTTCTCACAACAATCCTCGCAGACATTTCTTATGTAACAGAGTGACCAAACCATGGAACAAACTACCGGAACATGTAGTATCAGCACTGAATGTCGATCAGTTTAAAAACCGAATAGACCAACACATTAGAAGTACAAAGAATACTTGACCAACGAATAGCCGGATACAGGCGTCTATCAGTTGTCACAACTGCCTGCCTGATAAAATAATAATAATATTTGTCACGCCTCAATCTAGACATTACATTTTCGAATACCCATAATTTGACAAAGCTATTAAACTCGCTAATGGTGTGGCATGGCCGTTAAATTGAAATGCACAGTCAGCCTCGGAGCGTGATTGACGAGCGCCAGCGGTAAGCAAATACGATACGCGCACGCGCGTTTATACGCGACGTGGGCACGACACGGGGGCGACACGACCACGGGCCTGGAGATACACGGCCTTACTGAATTGTGAACGTTAACTGTCAGACGGTCGCGTCGGGCGCTTAAGGTTGCAAAAGTCGTTACTCGTAGCTATCGTAGTACTAAACTTGTCTAAGCTATCTGGGCCTTCATTCCGCTTCGTTTAAACCTATTTTGTCAAACTATCACTAAACGCCACTTATCCTACGAAGCATAGTAAAGTAACGGCGCCAGTAATGTAAGGACCAACATTGAACACTTGATTCTTATTTCAAAGAAGATAAGAGTTAATTTTGCAACACCAATTTAAAATCGTATGATCTTTGAATTTGGAGTTAAGTGTCCATTATAGATACTTGTCAACTAAAAGTGTCCAACACTGGTGCCACTACCTTAGCTATTCACAAACCGTCGAAACCTCTCAAATGTAATGCTAAATGGAGGTCATAAGTTGCCTCGAGCTGGTCTAATGGAAGGCAGGCACTTCCGAGAGGGAAATCGAATAAGTCTTTAGTGCTCGTCTTTGGACTTTAGACGTGAACTTCTTGTAGTTCTCAGCTCAGAATAAATATTAGCTCTAGCTAGCCTAGCTTATGCTGTAGAAAGAGGTTAAAATAATACATTGATTTTTTAATACATTTTCCCGAACCACAATTTATAAGTACAGTCAAGGTTATAAACATAGATACGTCCAAAGCCTCAAAAATATGTAACCACGATCTTATGTGGCCGTAATAAGGTTGTGGTTACATATTTTTGACACTCTGTACGTATCTATATTTATAGCCTTAACATTTTCAATCTCCAGATAACACTGTAGGTAAGTTTTAGCTCTGTCCCTTTCTATAACATGATAAAGAAAAGGAAAGTAATAATTTTAACTCTCAGATAATTTTATCTGGCCATTGGAAAAATCGGCTTATGCTTACTTATAGAAAAGGATATAGCTAAGATTTATCTGTCAGTGTAAACTGGAGGAAAAAAATCGGCTCTTACTCAGTTAAAATTGGTTCTTTAGGAGTATTTACTTATTTACGATGTTTTAACTAAACACGAACTGATTCCCAGCGGCTCCGTGTTTATTGACGGAATTTAAAAATATATGCTTTTAACATTTTTTACACTATTTTATTAAAACGCACTCATTAAAACTCCACTATTTTCTGAAATACCTCAATTAAAAACTAGGGTGACCACAATCCCCAAATACCCAGGACAGTCCCGTCACGTCTAAAGACCGCCACACACGAGTTATTAAATTTGCAAGCGCGTCACTAATTATCGGGCCGACTCAGACGAGTATTTATCAGAAAACGGAACGGGAAACAAAGCGAGCAGTTAATCATTATCTCTAATAAAAGGTACCGATCGCGATGACTTGTGTGTTTGCCTTTGTTTTGGTTTTGTTCAGTAAATTTAGGTCAGATGCTATTGCTGATACGTATAACAAATAATTATTATTTTGAAATGTGGTAACTAGCCGGAATAACTTTAACTTTTGTGTATTCCATATACGTGTAACATCGAGTATTTAAAAAAAATATAATGCATGGTTTACATTTTGGTGAACTTCTGTTTAAATGACATGGGCTCGATTCAAATCAACATAAGCTTTAAAATTTGCCAAATACAGTTGCTAGGAGAGGTTTAAATGCACACAAGACGTCACAAGATCAAAGTGTCATATCCAAAGTTTCAAAACCTTACTTTGTTAATATATTTCCAGTAAACAGAACGAATTTTATTCCCCCAGCTCAAAATAGCGGACCGAATAAAACTATCAAGGGTAGGTATTTATTCTATGACCTAAGTCCCGATTTCCATATGCATGAGTGCCAGACGGTTGAGCTGGCAAGTCGATTAAATTCCTCACTTGATCCCTTAGCGTAAGGTTCTTTATCGCTCGACTGAATTCTCAAGAGTCCATTTGACTAGTACATATTAGTAAAAGTTCCCAACTTCCCGATGTAGGGTGGCCATAAGTTGGGGGTTTAGGAGCACTTTGACAGACAATTGGCTGATTAAAACTAAATTAAGTTTGGCATTCTGACGCTTTTTCGCTTTTTGAGTTAGTCGTGCTTTAATTGGGAGAAAATAGACCGGATATAAGTTCTAGATGTTCTAGGAGTTTGGCTTATGAAACGTAAATCTGGATATTTCTGGCGCGAAAAGTTAACTATCGCGTATATTTTAACAGTGTTAGTGACATTATGAAGTCGATATTAATTTGTTTTGTTATTAAATGTAATGAAAAAAGGTTCGTCACAATCTTTACGCTATTAAGGCAAGTAGAAGGCTCTTATATTAATTAATTTTAACTTTAAGTAAACTCTATAATTTGTGTTTTATCTTATATCTAAATACTGCGATAAACTTGCAACGACTCGAAACTAGAACATTGACTTTTTAAGTCCCACTTCAAAGTAATTTAACACACTGTCTACTCACAGCATCTTCCAAGCAATCCCAACTCGTTCTAAAGTGAAAAGTCGTAAAGGTCCCGTCCCGCATATAACTTCTTGGTCACCCTACTTCTCACTATCCGAAATAAAATATTTATACGAACGGAGAGCACTTTTTCTCTTTGATTCAGTGGTTTTATTGGCTGGCTGTTTCGCGGTTATAAATGTGTTTGGGGTTGCCAGCAATAAATAAAATTAGTCACAATGGATGCCTCCTTTAAGTTGATTTTATCATAACGCCGATAAGCTAAGTGCATTTGATGTAGGAATTAGTTATGATAATAAAATAATAATCTCAGTTAACAATTTATTTTACAAAATTTATATTGAAGTGTAATAAAATGAAGATTTCATATATTAAACCGTATGGTGTGATACAATTGTTATCCTTAATGGATTTTATGGTATTATAATAAAATAGAAACTATAAAAATGATGATTTATCTATTTAAATAAATGAACGAAGAAACTGACCAGTCCCAGGATCAAAATTGAACCGGGATTTCCGGGATTTTCGTGATAAGCCCATACAAAATCCGTCCCGAAAATCACGGGACTGCACGCTGTTATGGCAAAACACAACAAACGGGTTAAAGGAAAATAATTATAATATACAATTTTATGCGTACGAAGTCGCAGGCAAAAATTAGTTTAATATAATTAAATGTGTGCTTAACTTGCATTTTTCAAATGTCCAAAATAAGTAAGGCAAAGTTACCTAACTTTTAATATGTTGCTTATAGGTTGATCGATAAGTCCGTTAATCCGTCCGTCTGTTCGAGTAGCCTCAGTTTCGTATATTCTACATTATTACATAATATAGGTAAATAAATTGCATAAATTAAGCAATTGCATGAAATTGCTTCCGTGCTAGTAGACGTGTTTTTGTTTTCTCTAAAGTCCAATTTAAAAATATTTACATAAACATGCGCCATTGCGGTATAGAATTTAAATAATGCAGCGTTGTAACGACACAGTGGCAACTGTGTAGACTAGCGTTTTGGGTACTAAGTACGAATCCTGACTGGGTATAAGTAACTTTTATAGTTATTTTATTTTAATATATAATTTACTACATTATGTATGGGTTCATAAAAAATAAAGAAAGAAAATTAAACGGTTTTCAACAACACAATTATGAAAAAAAAGGAAACGGTTATAGTAATTTAACAAACATTGTGTGCGGTATCATCGGATAGGTTTTTAAAAATAGTGGGGGTATTTTTTTTTCGCTTCAGGAATCCGTTTGCATAATCTTAGTTAAGCTTTAAAGTGGTAATTTTTGTTAGAGTCGATTGCCCCCCCCTTACAATCTAGAATTTAAAAGGAAAATTATCACGACTAAGTAGACTTTATTGGTTCTTGATTTACAGGCTTAAAATGTCTATAGGTACCTACCGAACATCAGCTAATATAACTTTGAATAGAAAATTAGCTAATATTTATGGTTTTTTGGAGATTGTTTTTTGTATTTGTATGTAGTAATTGTGACGGAACCCTACGGTGAGCATGGTCCGACATGCGCTTGCCCGGTTTTTATGGCATAGAGAAGGCGAGTGGACACAAAGATCAGCTCATCGTACTGGGATCTGAGGGCCATGGACATTTGCAATGTCAAGACCGCAAATGTGTTGCCAGCCCTGACTGACAACTATATGTGACGTTCTCAATATAAATGGACCTTATGGAGGCAGACGGTTACGCCGTTTTTAGAACTGTTATCATAGTATTCGTATAGTTACAAGAACAAGACGAGCGTAACTGCCTTCCTCCATAACGTCCCTTTATATTGAGAACGTCACATATTAGAATGCCTATGCTGGTCATTTACCGGCTATCTTACCCCCACACAGAAACACAATAATGCGAACACTGCTTGCAACGTTTTAAGGAACCACAATCCCACGCTACAAACTAAAACTAAAATAACATAAAAGTACCAACGATTTCTTTGTAAGAATTAACGAAACAATTAATAATCTGGTTTGATCTCTATTAACGACGTCACATATAAAATCATACTATTGTCAACCTTATTAAGTTAACTATAAGGGTCATATTATAAAGGATTTAAAGGATTATTGGTAATGGGACATTTCGTACACATGTTGCGGGAGTTGGGCGATTTAAGGAAGTAAGTACTTACTTCTATTTTTAGGGAAAAAAACTTGAGTAAGATGTTGAGGGTTCCGTACATAAATAGTTCTAAACCAGGCTCGAAAAATAATTATAGTCTAAATTATGACTAATGCGCATCAAAATCCGTTTTGTAGTTTTTGAAAATGAAAAAAAAAAATCCAATTATTTATTTTAAAATAGCTGCACTAGATAGTCAGGGATTCTACGAACAACTAGAAAAGACAAACAGAACTGAGCGAGACAGGCTGTGTATATAGACAGAGACATGCCGCCCCTGTACCCTGTACAGTTTATTTTATACTTACAAAGACGTTCAAATAAGGGCTAGTAATTTAGGATGAATCTTAACACCCCTATAAGTTCTACAACTGTTAAAACGTCTATAAATAGTACCTAAATACTACAAAAAATTCAGGTTATATGAAAAAAAAAATTCTGTATGTAGGTATGTATGTATCATCCATCAGCGCGCTTCCAGGGTTGAGAAGAAGCACCGCCAATGGAACCGTCGGTAAAGTAAAAACACACAACAACAAATTATTGCTAATAATGCTCTAATAATGGTTTTTCCATACAAATTCTTACCGCATTCGGTTGCTGTTCGATAAATATTAGTATGGAAAAAACGTGCCGTACAACGTGAACCCATGCTTAGGGCCTTACTAATATACTTTAACTATAAAAATAAACTATAAAATTAATCGATCTTGGCTGCCTGTTTGAAGAAAAAATAAAATAAAAGAGATGATTTATTTTCGGTGCTAATATAAATAAAAATAACATAACAGAAAATAACAAATCAAAACACAAACATTTAAAAAAGAGGAGTAATATAAACTTAAAAACAATTTAATTCAAATGAACACTGAAACGGTTGCCACTCAGCATGGTGTCAGGCTTATTAGCTATGACCCTGGTTTTCAGGGCCACCGGACTGAAAAGAGAGCGCTGCTAGTCCGTCTCTCAATACAATTTTATTGTAAATTTACAACTTACTAGCGACCCGCCCTCGCTTTGTTTTGGATTCTATTATATACATAAACCTTCCGTGAAGAATTATCTAACTGATGGTGAAAACCGCATCAAAATCCGTTGCGTCGTTTTAAAGATCTAAGCATACACGGGACAGAGACGCGGAGGGCGACTTCATTTTATACTATGTATTGAAGCTACTCGTAAAATCATAATAACAAATGTTTTTATCACACTTGTATACGTGTATGTGTGTATATGTGCGTTTGAGTGTGTGGTGTATATGTAACGTACGAGAGTTAGCGCTAGTATTGTTTTTCAGGCTTATTCTTATTTTTAAAAACATAAATAATTAGTAAGATATAATAAAATAACTGTAATATAATAAACACAGGACGTGGCGTCCGACATGTCGGAAATGACAGTCTTCTATGACTTGACGTTACTCTGGCGTGTTTTATGATAGGCAATTAGGCATCAGTCTCGATCAGTCTAGCTGGTTAATAATCCGCCATCGAATTGAAAAGGTAATAGTTTAAGTGAAGCACCTATGTAACTGGTGTGTTTTAGATTTCGAAGCGTTATCCGTTGTTTTGGCTTCGACAAATGACTCGGGGATCTCTAAGCAATAAATATAATCTTGAACAAGTAAAGGACGTTTTACCTCACGTTGGTTCCGTTGCATTCCGGCTTCGACTTGTCGTAAATTACTACTGACAGCTTCATTTGTGTACAGAATCTTGTTGTAATATATTTTATACATTCGGAAGCTTTTGGTTAACATTGGAGCTATTTGTTGTACAGTCGAGGACATAAAGATGTATACACTTTTGGACCTTATTACAATGGAATAAGGTGAAAAAGTGTAAACATCTTTCTGTCCTCGACTGTACGTTTTGTGATACACACTTTTTTTTTTGCGATACCCTAATAGGGTCTTATAGGTATGTACTATTTCATGCAACATTGCAAATATGAAATTAGTTAATGAATAAGATCTGTATTTATTTTTTATTTTGGGACAGAGGATAGTTACTGTGGATGTCGCTAATCATAATAAAATGCCATTGACTAATTAATCCAAAAAAATATTTTAAATACTTATATTAATTTACAGCATTGGCTCATAATTGTATGTTAGTAATCCTGTTGTATAACGGACTTAAAGTATGCATTATAAATATAAAATATTCACGCTTTTAATTTTTGGCAAAAATAACAATAATACTTGCAACTTTTTCTTACCTAAGCATCTTTCGTTTTAGTTCTACTGTTTTCTTCAACTTAATCAATTTCCATTCATTTTTTTGTCCTGGCAGTGTTCTGTTTTTGTGGTTACAATAAAGAGTATTTGTTTTATATTGTAATTATTGTCTCAATTTCTGTTCAACATCCTGGTCATATTACAACAAGGACGACAGTTAAACTCCAAATTCAACGAAAAATCATCCTTAAACTCAACAACATACAGTCCAATAGCAATCCCAAGTCCCCAATTAACATATCCGTCAATCGATTCCCAACTCTCACGTCTAACAAGAATCAAATTAACAATTTATCAACATGTCACATGTCTAAATTTATCCATTTTAAATTAGGCTTTATTTAGTTAGCATAAGGTATGTTTTGCGTGGTTGGGCGCTGGTAGTGTTGGTTGCGGTCGCCGTGTGGGTAGCAGAAGGGTTAAAATGTTTTCCGTGTTGACTGTCCGGACATACCTACCCGCAAACGTAGTGGATACAATTACAGTGCAACCAATTGGACAAGTTCATTATTACTGACGACGCGGTCAGCCTAGTTGCTAGTGACCATACTTACGAAACTACAGGTCCTAGGTTCAAATCGAGGAAAGGGCAATTATCTGTGCGGTGAGCGCGAGTATTTTATCCTGAGTCTTTAATGTTTTTTTATGTATTTCTCTATTACTCGTGAGTATGTTTATCATAGCTTAGAACTAAGTTTCAATTTGTCTGATTTTCCCCTGGTATTATTTTATTTTATTTAAAAAGATGGTGTTAGCTAGGTTCTTTTACAGAATCCGTCGGAACCTTACTACCACCAGAAACGCAATATATATAGTCAAGTAGTAAATTATATAGTTTTGCGTCGAATTCGATTAACGTTATTCCTACAGAAACATTTTTTTTTATAAAAAAATTTCTATGTTTTATTCAATGAACTACCTGTGTGTGAAATTCCAAATCCGTTCAGTTGCTCATTATGTGCGATTTAAAGATAAACATACACACTTACACATTCATAATAACAGTAAAAACTTATTACGTAGATAGATGATAGTAGAATTTATAATATTAATAAGATGTACATATTTGCTACAAGACTTCAAAAACTTTAAAACAAACCTGCTGTTATTTTCGCCGCTAAAGTTCGAGCCGCAGACATTCGATATATGTTACCTGTCCACCTGTTTAGAGTTATTTTGCTACATCCCGACCCGGGACATATTTAGGACATTTACTTGAAGTTACATACATACATATAAGTAATATCGATACGTTTCTGTTCGGACGTTCATACTTAAAAAGAATCCGACCGTTTCTAACTTGAAGTTATACCTAACTAGGGATTCACTAAGGGGCAAATGTCCTGCGACTCGTCGGCAACGAAGACGATGTTGTCAGACATGTCGAGCGAAGTCCAGCAACGTTGCGCCACATCGCCCGACGTCGCTGGCGACACGGTCACGGGACATTTGTCCCCTAGTAAATCCCTGCCTGGCTTAAAATTGACTAGAAAACATTTACTACTGTAGTTAATTGTAACAAATAACTGTATTTATCTGGGTATTAAAAAAATACAAAAATAGCCGAATACCTACTGCTATAGAAGTAAAATGAGCAAACAAATGGGAACATCACAGCTATGTTTCTATTTTTTATTTTATGTACCTAGTTTATATGAGAATATTATTTATGTATTAAAATTTTGTCTTTAAAATTATTGTCATTCATTTATTTTGTCGCTAAATATGTATTTCTCTATATAAAGTATGTTTATCGTTGTATATAACTAGTACCCATAGTACGGTTCTAGGGCTTGGTACTAGGTCAATTTGTGTGAGATTGTCCCCTGAGTTATTTATTATTATTCCAAGCGTACCTTCTTAACACATTCCAAGAACGTAGCACACTTCTTGCATTTTACATAAAGTCGTAGCGGATGCTACGAATGCTACGAGCGCTACGAGGCCAACTTGGCACTACGTCGGAGAACGAATTTATAAAGGTGAGCGTAGGTCAAGGTCGGTGCTGCAATAACTTAAGTGTAGGCAAATGGCTTCTAGTCTAGTGTTGCAATTATGATCGTAATTATCGTGGATAAAACATTGTCACTTTCTGACCAGTATGCAAGTGCGAGTGTGACGGATGCTTCATCCATACTTATCGACACTTATCCATCGCGATAAAGACGACCATAACACGGGTGTCAAGATAAATTGAAATTGCAGGCACTTTTATTTTAAATCTTAAGCGTTAAGTCTTACGTTAGAATATGGAATAGATGTATTCATTTCCCTAGCACCTGTCAAATTTTATCTAAAGAAAGAAAGAAAGCAAGAAAAACATTTATTCACAACAACAACACAATAAAATAATAATTAAAACTAACACAAAAAGGAAAGAGATTAAAGAGATAGTGGCAAATTGTCCATGCATGCTAAGCCCGCTGGTCTTTGACTTTTGAGGTGCCACATGCATATAATGAGGAGCGAGTATCAAAAAAGTTCTGAGTCGGGAAAAGTCGCGCTCATCACATAACTATTGACCTTTACCGAGATTGAATCCGGCACCGCTAGTTTCATAGATAGGATACCAACAAGACTAAACGTGTCCTCAAACGGTTTACCCTTGAATCACCGACACTCATTTCATAGAATTTTTTACTTCGCTGAATTTCCATTTCATCGACATACGTGCAGGAGTTATACCTTTTTGGTGATTACAGGTCTAACCTAACCTAACCTGCGTAACCCATGCTTAAGATAACCTAAAAACAATAAGGTTTCAGCAGAAATTAGATTTCGGTGAAATTAAATTCGGTGAAACGACACATTCTATGAAATGAGCTATCTAGGCTTGTATTTGTGGGTACTTAGGCAACAGTAAACATGCTTATATAGAAAAACATACGTAAATACATAGAAAACACCCGTGACCAGGAAATAATTTATATGCGAAGTATATAATGGATGTCCAATGTCAAGAAATTGTATTGCAGCGAATTATGGGAATGATTAATGGGTATCACGGTCTCGGACGAGTTTGAAAGAATCATTTGAAATTTTTGGGAAATTTTGGGGAGGTTCTGGTTCCGAGGCCTTTTTATCTACGCACATCTCTAGCCACCCCTATTGCGAAGCCTATCTTAAGCTGTCCTAAATAAAATTTATAGTTATTTGATCAAACCCTTTTTTATCTTCGTAAATAACACTTAAATAACAAGTCCCATCAAAACATATCTTCAAAGACGGGCCTTTAAATTTTATAAAAACTAGCCTATATTTATTTAATTACTAGCTTTTGCCCGCGACTTCGTCCGCGTAGAAGTCGTTTATCACTGCTCTCTCGGGAACTGTTCAATTTTCTGAGATAAAAAGTAGCCTATGTCCTTCCTCGAAACTCAGGCTATATCCATACCAAATTTCATCGAAATCGGTTCAGCGAATTAGCAGGGAAAGCTTTACAGACAGACAGATGCAAAAGTATGTCTACTTTCGTGTTTATATAATATCAAGTATAGCAACCCGCCCTCGCTTAGCTTCGGTTATAAGTTAAAATATAGCCTATGTCCACCCTGAAACCTCATTCTGAATATCACTGAAAGAATTTTAGAAATCGGATGGGTAGTTTCGGAGATTACTCCCTACATCCAAACTTATTAAGTACCTCTTTCTCCTCTTCTTAAGTAAGTCGTTTATCGTTTTTACCCTGGACACTATCATATTGTCTGGGATAAAAAACGTGAAAACTAATATTTTATATAATAAGTAGTCTACAAACGTATTTCCAAAATAACCAAACTCTAACAAATCTACACCCTCAATTTTACCCCCTTACGGTAGTATTTCCAACATCATCGAACGTAATACTTTTAGTTTGTAAGCAGTAGCCAAAATAAATTTTCACGTTCCTAACTTCAAAATTGACCAAATATTACCCCCATTTCATCCTCTTAGGGGTAGTTATCCAAAATCACCGAAAGTTGTATTACTTTATTTGTTAACAGTAGCCTATATACTTATTTCCACGTGTCTAACTTCAAAACGAAAATAGTGTTTTTTATTTATTAACAGTAAGTAGCCTATATACCTATTTCCACGTTTCTAAACTCAAAAATGACCAAACGCCCATACAAACTTTCACCCTTCCCGTTTCTCCCTCTTAGGTGTAGTTTTTCCAAAATCACCTAAAGTGGTATTTTTTATTTGTTCATTTAGCCTATACACAAATTTCCATGTTTTAACTTCAAAAAGGACCAACCTCCTTCCCATACAAACTTTAACCCCCCATTTCATCTTCTTAGGGGTAGTTATTCAAAATCACCGAAAATAGTATTTTTATTTATTAACAGCCTATATACATATTTCCACGTTTCTAACTTCAAAAATGACCAAACTGCCATGCAAACTACCACCCCCCATTTAATTTCCTTGTTGTTTTAAAACTTCAAAATTGACCAAACTCCTATACACACTTTCATCTCCCCTTTTCACCCCCATACGGGTAGTTTTTTCAAAATCGCCTAAAGTAGTATTTTTTATTTGTTAACAGTAGCCTGTACACAAATTTCCATGTTTTTAACTTCAAAAATGACTAAACTCCCATACAAACTACCATCCTCCATTTCATTCCCTTAGGGGTAGTTATCCAAAATCACTGGAAGTTGTTTTAATCTGTTAAGAGTACTCTTTATAACAATTTTCACGTTTCTAACTTCAAAATTGACCACACTTCCATACACACATTCTCTCCCCCCCCCGTTTCATTCCCATAGGGGTAGTTTTTTCAAAATCGCCTAATGTAGAGTTTTTTATTTGTTGACAGTAGCCTATACACAAATTTCCATGTTTTTAACTTCAAAAATGACCTAACTCCCATACAAACTACCATCCCCCATTTTATTCCCTTAGGGGTAGTTATCCAAAATCACCGGAAGTTATTTTTTATTTGTTAACAGTAGTCTTAATAACAATTTCCGCGTTTCTAACTTCAAAATTGACCAAACTCTCATACACACTTTCACCCATCCGTTTCATTCCTTTAGGGGTAGGTTTTTCAAAATCGCCTAAAGTAGAATTATTTATTTGTTGGCAGTAGCCTATACACAAATTTCCATGTTTTTAACTTCAAAAATGACCTAACTCCCATGCAAACTACCACCCCCCATTTCATTCCCTTAGGGGTGGTTATCCAAAATTGCCTTAAGTCGTTTTTTATTTGTTAACAGTATTCTTTATAGCAATTTTCAAGTTTCGTACTTCAAAAAGGACCAACCACCACTCCAAAAGGAACTACCACCCCCCCATTTCATTCCCTTAGGGGTAGTTTTTCCAAAATTGCCAGTAGTACTTTTTTTATTTGTAAACAGTAGCCTATAAACCAATTTTCACGTTCCTAACTTCAAAAATATCCAAACCCCTATACAAAATTTAACCCCCCATTTTAACCCCTTAGGGGTAGTTTAGCCAAAATCGCTGAAGGTAGTATTTTTCATTTGTAATTAGTAGCCTTTATACCAATTTCCACGTTTCTATCTTCAAAAATGGATGACTTTCATACAAACTTCCAACCCCATTTTTACCCCCTTAGGGGATGAATTTTGAAAAATCCTTTCTTAGTGCACCCCTAGACCTTATAAGGAACCTACGTGCCAAATTTGGAATCTCTAGACCCAGCAGTTTGGGCTGTGCGTTGATATGTCAGTCAGTCAGTCAGTTTCTTCTTTTATATATTTAGATAAAGCTCACTTGTGTTATTTTAATAAATACTGTAATTTAGGGTAATTCATAGCCTTCTGTTCTGAAGGATTTATTGAGAACCTATATTTCTTTTAGGGTTCCTTAGTTGATAACAATATTTTTTAAAGACAAACGTGGCAGATGGAAACGGTGGAAAGTATTCAATAGCGAATTTTTTTTTATTAAATAAGAAAACCGATAACACAGGCATTAGCAAGGAACACAAATCTATGAGTTATATGAAGCGCTCCGATTCAAGATTCATACAGGCGAACTTATTGCTTACAGTGATCTCTTTAATATATTTGGGCGTATTGATGGATGCGATATAAGAAACCACTGCAGTCTACCCAGTCAGTCAGTCTAGTCCAGTCTAGTAGTGATTTTTTGTGTTCCAATGAATAAAAAATACCTGTCTTTCCTTCATGACAGAACTGATCGAAACAGACAAAAAAAAAAGAAAAAAAAAGTAGAAGTAAGAATGGGTTAGGTAAAATTTTAAAATCCAAAGCAGTTTAAATTAATTACGGAACCCAATCCCAATATCCACATAATGCGGTTTTAACCGGTTATTTTTATAACTACAATCAAAACGCTATGCCACCTACGTCGCGGCGTATAAATTTCACCTAACCCATACTTAACCCGGTAATAGCGGCGTAAATACATCGGAGCCGAGAGCTATTGGCATTCGCAGGGTTGGCTCGTCGCAATATTGTTTACTGTCGAGAAACTAGGTAGCGGGAAATGGCTAGGAATTACAAAGTAGTGTGTTGCCAAAGTAAAGAGAAATTATATGATAATATTTTTATTTTTTTATTATTTTTGTATTTTAAGAATGTTGGCCAGTATAACTGGTGTAAACCGTTCTTGTTCATTTCAATAAATAAATGATTATAAATTGTCATGCGTTATCTACAAGGTGGTTTTTAAAATGGCAATAATAAGATAATTATTTAAATAATAAATAATGTATTAGGATTTAAATGTTATTTTAACTGTCAATCACTCGGTTTATAGTAAGAAAAAAGGGTGAATATTTGTCTAAGCTACTTATCAGATTGTTGCTTAGGGTCAATTTAGATTTTATTTTTAAATCGAGCGTTGACTTCTTATTTAGGTTTATAAAAAATAATAACGTACGAAGAAAAGTTAACCTTTTCTGAAAAAAGCTGGCAACCCTATTTCGGCATCGAATATTAATATTTTTCGGCTCGACTGCACCGGGACGTGACTTAGGGCTGTGAATGCGGAATTGCTGCCCGGTACAGGTTAGCAGCAAAAGGTGGTCAACAATTCACACACGCTCTTATACCCTTTAAAATAGAGTCCAAATCTTTGGCCACCTTTTCCGATACTTCTGCTGCTAACTGTACATCTGGATTGGCGATCACTTATTTATCTACCTATAGATGCTATTGGAGTAAAATACATTTGAGAGCACGAAACAAGTGGCATTTAAAACGCGGTCGGTAAACTAATTTCTAAAGCTAGTTTTAAGATAAATGGAGATTGAAAATATTGTATATACTTTCTTCAATTAGTCAAACCACTTTTATCAACTTGCAAAGTTGAAATAAAAGTGAATATTTTGAAGACTAGGACCTAATATGTACTCTTGTGGCACTCCTAATCGAATTCTAAATTAACATAGAAACGCACGATTGGTAAAGTATGCGTAAAATATGTTTTGGCCTTATCTTACATGGTAACTTGAATTTGACAGAAAGTGACAAAGCATACTTTAACTAAACTATTTATTGTACGTTTTTAAGGGAGTAAACATAAACGATCTTAAATAGGAAAAAAAACGTATCGATTAAAATTTTTACTCAGAAACTTTTACCAACTCAGTATTTACTCATATTTGCCAATTCTGCAATAAAATTCTCTCTGTATCCTCTGTAACTTTAGCACTTACCATTTAGCTAACCCAGTTATAACCTAACACAGTGCGCTAACTGGGATCCCCTGGGGTTGGCCGCGTGCTATCTCAACAATTTATTACTGCATTAACTTACCTTAAGTCGAGCAAAACAGTGAATTCTGCTTGACGCTGAACGAGAGAGTTCTCGTTGCTCATTGAAAGATGTTAATGTCGAATTTCACCAACAACTTAACAGACGATTAGAGTGTTAACAGTTCTCGAAATGTTTGTACTAACAGTCGATTAACATTTAACATCTACGTACTACTATACGTTGCTACTAATATTTAACATTCAATTACACCACTCTTCGGAAACCATTTTGAGGAATAGACCTAAAAATACCTTTTGGTACATTTTTCTTTCTTATCATTACTCACCATAACATTTTTATAGCTTTAGTATTTTTTAAAGTAAACCGTAAAAAATCAAACCAATTTGTCCTTTTTATAAAGGACAAATTGGTTGTATGTATAATTTAAAAATTAACTTTTCTAAGATTAACTGCTGCACATAGAGACGTCAATAAATTTTTAAGTTTCATTAAAGTTGCTGCGTCTTATTCTATTGCTATAGCAAAGAAAGTGACAGCAGCTACTTTAATGAAACTTAAAACCTAATTGACGTCTCTGAGTGCGGCCGTAAGAATGAAACGCTTCCATAGCGTGATCTGCCGACTATAACCTGCATTGGTCTGTGCCTTATTTGCATTAATAATAATGACTATGTTGGATAACTTAAAATGTAGCAAACACTCTGGCACAACTCGCAACAGCAAAGTTAGGAGTAGGCTTAACGCTGTGACCTAAATCCGCGTAATCTGGCCAACAACAGGCAACTCTTGAACATTAACATTGGTAGCGTTCAGAATCGTCTATAAATTACAGGCGAACAGCAAACGACGGTAATTTCAGCAGAAATGCAGGTATTCTGTTAGATCCACTCGTATGCAAAATTGTAGAGAAGAACGTTCATAATAGTTGATGGTCATCTTTCTGCTTTCTTTAATAGTGACACTTCATTCAGATGTTATTTGTCAAACATTTACGTTGTATCTCTTTCACTCGGTATGTCAAGTGAAAGAGATGTAGATCAATATTTGGCAAATACTGCCACCATAACTCATGAAGCAATTGGGACTGACCATATTTAAGCAAAAAGGAAAAGATACCGTACAGTTCTTAGGGCCGTATTAATAAACTCGTCTCAACTGTGATCCCCGTCTCAAGATACGTCAAAATAAACGTCATTTCATAGAAAACTGTCATTTTTGACGCATCTTGTGACGGGCATCTCAGCTAAGATCAGTTTATTAATACGGCCCTAAGTCTTTCGTTTTCGGGTAAAGTCGAATAGACTAGAGTACATACTTAATATTTGGTGAAGCGAGTTATTAAATTATCTTTCTCAAGATGTGCCTATTTATATTTTTCATTTATTTATTCGTATGGCATGGACAATCACAAATTAAAATACCTAATCGAAATATACACATTATGTCACAAATTGATATCCAAGTTTCTTAGCCATTCAGCCGCGTCATCAGTAAGGGAGATCAGGTCTTTCGGGTTCCCAGGGTAGGCTCTTAGTGGGCAATCCTGTATAATATGCTGGACAGTTTGACACTCGGCGCCACAGTCACAACGGGGGGAGTCAGTCCAACCACAGAGGTGTTTAAAATGCGCGCTTCGTCCGAACCCTGTGCGCAGCCTGTTAAGTTTGCACCATTCGTGACGAGGGAGACTGAAGCCCTTCAGTTTAGTGCCCGGCGAAACAAGACTACTCACAGTTCCTTTCGTTTTTGACAGCCACTCAGAACTCCATTTTTCTTTGAGGTTATGTCCAAATTCAGTGAGTGACTTTGCCAGCTTATAGGGCGGACGTCGTGATTTGAGGCGGTGGATGGTAGGGCTAAGGAACTCACGGCGTCCAGGAAGTTCTACTTTATTCACGCATTTTTCAGTCTCTTTCATTAGCGCCTCCTCTCTACGAAGGTGTGGGGGTGCGATGTTACAGAGGACCGGAAGCCAGTGGGTTGGAGTAGGCGTTATGGTACCAGAAATGCATCTCATTGACTTGTTTAACTCCACGTCGATGCGGGCAGTGTGCGCGCTCTCCAGCCAGACCGGAGCGCAGTATTCCGCAGCAGAATAAACAAGGGCCAAGGCCGTCGCGCGTAGACAGTCCGCGTTTGCTCCCCAAGATGTGCCAGTGAGTTTCAAGAGGATGCTGTTTCTCGTTTGCAATTTTCTCGACAGCTTCGTTAGATAAGTTGCCTAGACACAAAGTTCACATTGTTTGCGAAACCGCACGTGGGACAGGCCTCAGACTTCTGCGCGTAATATCGAAAGCTAATTTCTTCTGAAACCTTATTGTTTTCAGGATATCTTAAGCATGAGTTACGTAGGTTAGGTTAAACCTGTGACCACCAAAAAATTATAACTCCAGCACCTGGTAATGCTTGTCGACGAAATAAAAATTCGACGAAGTAAAAAATTCTATGAAATGAGTGTCGGTTTGTTTATTCATTTGGGACAACTAAAAAGGGCACTCTGAAAATTCTCTCCAAAAAACTGTAAAGATGGCGTCTCTTGACCCCTAAACCGCGTGGAGACTCGTAACAAGACGTCTGCAAAGTTAATTGCTGCTCCGTGGACGACTCCGAGGGCATTTTGGACAGGTACAGTCAACCACTGTAATTGTAGAGCCATTATAACTATATGTCACGGAAAGCCAATGATTAGATTAATATTGACGTAATTTCTTTATTGTGACTTGACACAGTCATTATGACAGGTTCTATGATGGGTTCTATGATGAATACGTCGTACGTTGACCGACAATCTTCTTCGCATTGATAACTAAATAAATTAGATAAAAACCCCCGACTAAGTCGGGATCTTCACTTTCAGAGCTCTTAACTCTTAAATGGCTTAACGGATTTTCATCAAACCTAGCTAAGAACACTCTCAATTAAGTCACCTTTGTAATAAAAAAACTAAATCAAAATCGATCCGTCTGTTTGGGACCTACGATGCCACAGCTATCTTTGTATCTATATATACAAATACATATGTTAAACTTATAACACCCCTCTTTTGGTGTTGGGGGTTAAAAACAAAGGCTGTGCTTATTATTAGAACCCAGCACTCGTTGCTTAGAAAGGGTGTTACCCTATCAAATTTTCTGTAACACAAATAATCTAATAAATATTACCACTGTTACACTGTTTCCCCAAGAAAACGCATCTTTACTTAGATAAAATGGATGCGATTTTTTGTACAGAGTGGTGAATATATCAGTTGGATGTGTCAGGGGAGGGTTGAGGCAGCGGTTAAGGTGTTAAACATAACCGTATGGATGGAAAACATGGTTTGAATATGTTTTATTTTGTTTTCGAATATTTTTGATTTTCTGAGGAATAAGATATAGTGTTTTTGCACATTGCATCGATGTATGTAAAATTAAATAGTGGAGCTTGATTAGCTTGAATTGAAAACTTGAAAGTTGAACGTAATTGAATCATATGATTATGTTTTTGGTGATCATTTTTTATTGTTTGATGCCCGTATCATCCTTAATTTAACATAATCTTACAGTTAAATATTTAAACATAAGTTATCTGCTACAGACTTATCTAAAACATACAACAGCTTCATCTGTCAGTTAAAGATAGCGCTCTCCTTGTCCATTTTCAAATGTAAGAAAGGGAAAGGGCTAAATTTATTTGACAGATATGCTTTACTTGACGATTGTGAAAGAGGCGGTAAATGTGATGAATGTCTTCAAAATAAATTTGACATACTTTAAATATTTTGATGCTCATTAATGTCAAAAGTAAGCTATAAAACTTATGAGAAGACATTAACATGAATAATGTTAATAACACTGACAGAAAGATTTCATTCATTAAAAACTATAAAACGACTAGTTCATCTTATCTTAAATTAATGGGTTAATTCTCACAATAGTTTTATTTTCGTTTTATTGCTGTCTAGTTTCTGCCCGTGACTTTGTCCTCGTATTATTGTTTATCGTGGTCATTTGGAAATTAAATATTTTGGTATGAAAAATATCTTACTATCTTCAAGTTTAGGATTACCCTCATGCCAAATTTGAGCAAAATCCCTGAAGCTGTTCATACGCAATATTCGGATTGATCATATTATATAGATCATACAGTCCTAAGTCTGTCAGTCTGTCAGTTTTGGATAGTTTCTGTTCTTATACGATAAACTTACAGGCCGAGATCTGCCGGCGGACTAGTCTGTGTTGCTCTTTAGGGTTCAAGAACCGTTCCGTCTATTTGCGCTTTGAAATAAAAATAATCTACTCAGGCAATAGAAGCTTTCGTTATCCCAAATATGTACCAATATGTGTACCAAATCTAAAACAATACTTCGCGTATTACTAAACAAATGAACTTATGAAAATAAAAGTAGACTCGAATAAAAAATGCAAAACGTGCAACTGTTTTTTTAATCTATCCCAATTGAACCACAAACGAACACTCACATTCATATTACTACGGATGCATCATTCAAGTTATCAGGTCTCTAACCCCGTGTCAATACAACACATATAACTCTTCATTGATGGATATGAACCTTCGGCCTCGTGACTACTGCTTTAACTCTATTGTGCAATCATTGCTTCTTTGTGTATTCATTTTACAATCAACTTCTCAAGTGATCTTTGTTGACGACGCAGTCAGCGTGGTATTGACACTGTCTACGAACCTAAGGGTTCTGGGTTTGATCCAAATATTTTTGTGTTAAGGAAAGCTATTATCTTGAGTTTTGGATGTTTTCTATGTATCTTAGTATTCACGTTTGTCGTTGTACCGTTTTAGAACAAGCCTTAGGACTAGGTTAATTTATTTATTACCTTCTGTTTATTCCTTCATAAGGCAAATCACCTCGTCCGCACTTCGTAAAATATCAAAAGTGATAAAATAAATTCTATAAATTTGTCTATAAAAACTAGTGTTATTTTTTAAGCGTGTGACGCTCAATATTAACATATCTAATACTGAATACATATAATCCAATCCAAACAAGGATTCCCTGAACCAATTCCCTATCAAGGGGCTACGCCATCCTGCATAGTATCATTGCCCGGCTCTTTGGCCGACCCAGGAGCTCTTCGACTCATTAATCTCCATTCCGCTCCGATCAGTCCGTATACGTTTGGGAAGGCTCACGCATGCTAAGGACTACTAGACATACACAAAGATATAAACATATTCTGTTGACAAATGACTTAATGACTTAAAATAGTAAATAACTACTACTACATTCGCCATTCCGATCTCGCGGATATGTCTATACTATTGGCGCTTAAAAATGATGTAGGTACATACTTATAGACCCTTCCCTTCGGTTAATATAAGTTAAGACTTGCATACAAAGTTCTCCCTCCCATTTCCCCCCTTAAAGTTGAAATTTCAAAAAGTCCTTTCTTAGCGGATGCTTACATTATAAAATAAAACTAAATATATTCCAAATTTCAGCTTTCTAGACGTAGTAGCTCCAAAACTACCCAACTAGCCAACTGTGCGTTGATAGTCATTCAGTACAAACGATTTTATAAGTAAGTATAGACGACTAGCATTTGCCCGCGACTCCGTCCGCGTGGAAGTCGTTTATCACTGTTTCCTTTGGGAACGGTCCATTTAAAAGTAGTCTGTGTTTTATTCCAGACTATAATCTATCTATGTGGCAAATTTCATCCCGATCAGATCAGCCGTTCTAGCTTGATTGAGTAACAAAAATCCATCCATCCTTCCAAACTTTCACATTTATAATATTAGTAGAATAAATACTACAGATGATACCGTCGTATGTTTTGGCCTCTACATTAACTTTAACCTAGATAAGATCCAGTTCTATTGTATTTTCTTCTTTGAACGACATGTAATATAGATGTTTTAGCAACAAAGCAACTCCCAAACTCGATTCTGAAAATACTTATTATGAATTCACCTTTCGTACTTTATTGATAACGGTTGCAAAACATGTGGCAAATTTGCTTCTTTAATTTATGCCCACGTCCTGTATTATATCATTTCTTAGTATCCCGAGGGAATAGCAAGAAACGAGTTCTACATGGACGAAGTCGCGGGCAAAAGTTAAGTTATAATTGCTTAATTCCGGTTAAAAGTTAGTTTGCAGTGATTTATTAACATAATTCACTCGTTACGACGCGCGGCGTTGCCCATACATAGATTCGGGTAGCCGTGCGTGGAATGCGCCCGTTAATATATTTTTATAATAACGCTGAGCTTTTAATAAAAAAAGATTTAATGCTGCCATAGAAGTCGCACCCTTGTTTTGACGTGTAATAATTTTGATAAGTGTCATTAAGGATATACTGGTCACGGCTACTCTCAATAGAAGTTAAATCGGGTCACGTCGTTCTTGAACTTCTACACATAGTGACCCATTGCTATGTTTCTTTAACTGGATAACATTACACATATACATTTAAGTACAAATAAAACAGCAAAGAAAAAAACTTGTTAAACATAGGTGACGATTTTGTTAATGACTGTTTCTTCTGCAATAGTTTTTTCTATGTAGATTCAAATGCAGTAGATACATTGATCACATCATAGCTCTTTAAGGATTATTATATTACCCTCTAGTATTACTCTTAAATTTAATATCAGATCAATAAATTGCTTAGTTTAACTGTAAAAGAAACACTTTAAAATTCTGTTTTATATTCGAATTTAAAATTTCCAAGAAACTCTACCTTAAGGATAATCTCTGGATCTATAGATTTTTTTAATTATAGAAAGCTATTCCAGAGGGACATATATATTAATACACGGGCGGTGTCGTGGGCCGAAAGTAGTTTGTAATAAAATTAGGGTCCATGACTGGCAAGTTTTTGGGGGACAAAACTAAACCTATCAACCGGTCTGCTCTCAATTATATCCACCTGCCTACCAAACTAACGACCAATAAAAGGTTAATATTCATAAAGAGCAGCCCCCAAACGAGGGCCCTTTGTGAGGCTATTACTGTAATATCTGGAGCCATCTCAAATTACAATACAATGGACAATTGACTGATCAACTAGTGAATAAAAATGAGGATGGCTCTTGAGTTTGACTTGGTGTTGTGGGTTCCGCCATCTTGGAATTTATCGTCACCAATTCAGTCAGATTTTCGATTTTGCTAATGACAAGGTAAAATCTGTTTAATTCAGGGTTAATAATAATAATGTACCTACTGGAGCAGCTTCTCTGCAATTTATTGCACGCAATCTTAAAGCGCATCACAGACTGCAATAAATGTTCCCTATTTTTAATTAAAAATGTAATATTGTGGCCTATAATAATTATATTTTAAATAATTTAGAGATATAGAGGTATTGTTTATACCTACTAGATTATATATTATAACTGTGTCTGTGACGCGCTTTAAGATTTCATGCCAAAAAATTCAAAATGTAAAAGCCCATTTAAGTTACTAATAGTTACAAAATAATTTCATTTTTAAACGAACCGTAAACCTAAGCGCCCCTAAAACTAAATCAACCGAAGGAAGGAAGGGCGCTGCATTAAAAAGTATGTTATAACTACAAAAACACCGCATTGTGTTCTCAAAGTCGTTAGAAATGACGTCACGCCACCTGTCTTTCAAATATAACTCCACTCAGTGCCAAGAGTGCCTATACGAGTCTATTCTGCACGTAAATAAGGAAGCCTAGCATTGGAGACGTAAAACAAAGAAATACCGCGAAAGGGGTGAACATGTTTTTACAATGGAATACGAAATCTTTTGTTTCAGTTTGCGTTTATAACTTTGTGAACAGAGTTGCTTGTTTTGATATTTCATATCAGAAAACCAATTAAATAAGCTCTAAGTATAATTTTACACGATCTAAGACAGTCAAAGTAACATAATATGTACCTACACACGAGTACATAAAGCTTTTTAACGTGCATACATATTTGCCCCTGACTCCAAATGCAGAGAAGGCGTTTATTGCTATTCCCTTAGGGTCTGATTTCCCATGATAGAAACCCAAATTTCATATCGATCTGTACAGTCGAGACGGAACAAACACACAATTTAATATTTTATTTTAGTATTGCTATATTTTCCATTGCAACTCACGTAACCTAACAGATCAAAAATGTATTACTTGCTACTTGCGCTAACATTTGATATTTTTTATTATTTTAGGGTTAGATTGGAATTAAAAAATATATACTTAACTATACTTTTGTTACCAGACAGCTATTTGTCCTTATTACTCATATACGAGTACTACTCGTATAAGTAATGTAGGCCATTCAAAGCACTTTAGTTAACATACATTATGTGGAGTGAATCTAATAATCTGTTTCGTGGCTTACGTATGACATAAAGTGGAAAATGTTATTCCAATACAACCTACTCCAATTGAGGGCTGATTCTGGAGACAATGTGTACATGGATGTTTTCTATGTATGTACGAGTATGTATTTCTAGAATACATAAGTATGTTTATCCTCTTAATGCCCCTTGTACAAAATTTTGAATTTCATTTGTGGAATTTCCTTTGTTTTTATGACTGATAATCAAATTAGAAAATTGTCTCTATTCTATTCATAATAGGTTCATATTCCATTGGCAAATTTCGTTGTATGGTGGGCCTTAGAAGGTTATAGTTGCTTAGTAGGCACCCATCATACAAGACTATAGAGCTTAGTTTGGGACTAGGTCAATTTCTGTGAGATTGTCCCCTTATATTTATTTCATTAATTATAATACATGGGGTTTTAACCGGGGCAAATGTGGTAAGTACGCTGCCCACAAGGCTTTTTTTAATTATCGGATTTGCTCTTGCTCCTAGTCGAGTTAGAGTCAGGATAAAGTTGACGATAGAGCGAGCTGACCCAGAAGGCATCGATTAATCCTACTTGAAGGACACCGGGACATAAGCTAAGCACTCGGAAACGCGGACGCCGGCAGGGTGTTCCATATCTTGGCCGTGCGCATTAAAAAAACGTCGATAAAATCTGGTAAAGGTTGCGTGAAGCCGATGGATGCGAGTATAGCAGCACACAATTAAGATGGCGTGTAGATTAAGCAATAATAGACTCTTAGTCAAAGGCGTAACCGCTTGACGCGCGCCACATTAAATATGCCAGCTATCGCAGCTATAGCATAAAACCGACCATCATGGAGATGGGAAGGCCTATGTTCAGCAGTGGACGTCTTTCGGCTGATATGATGATGATAATGACAATAAGAGATTTTGGTTATACTGGTTACGAAATCCTCGAGAATGAACATGGCCCTCATGCAGGTCAAGACAGGGTTAACTAATGATTCGCAACCGCACGTTTCGCAAACAGTTTCATTTCGCAACCGTTTCATTTGGCCAAACGCTTTTCTTTTCTGAAACTGTCAATATTTCAGGATTTGTATAAAAAGATAAAGATAAAAGATATTTATTCAGTAAGTAGGCCGCACGGGCACTTTTACACGTCAAAATCTACCAGCGCTTCCCAAGAGGAGACCACTGCTGAGAAGAAGCGCCGCAAGAAACTCAACAGTTAGTCATTTTTTTAATAAAAATATAACAATGTCACTACTTACTCTAGCATTATATAAAACTGTAAAAATAATATTAAATATCTGCGTAGTTTTGTAGGAAAACATGTCAGAATGACTACGAGAAAATTTATATATATATCACACAAAACAGTTTTGACATGTCTTCCTACATAAACCGTGTCCCCTAGACAAGATACAGCGTTTACATGATTTTTATGAGGTATAAAACTAAACTAACCTTACCTATAGGGTTCTACACGATGGTCCTGAAATATTTACAGTTTCGGAATAAATAGCGTTCGGCCAAATGAAACGGTTGCGACATGAAACAGTTTGCCAAACGTTTCTCGCCCGAATGGAAGGAAACTAGAGAGACAGCAAACAGACAGACAGCAAAGAAGCTAGGAATTCTGTATCAGCACTTTTTGACGGTATTTTCATTCGATTCAGATCAAGTTTTGCTGAATCCCAAGCAGAATAGAAAGCAGAAATAATCGCTATTGATCTAGTACATCAGTAAAGCTGTAAACTGGTGAATTATTGATCACGCCGTCGCAAGGCGATGACGGTACATCATTTAAATGGGTTTGTCATTACATTAGCCGGTAAAAGATTAATGTTTCGTCGCACTAGCAATTATGGCCTTTTTAATTAGTTGATAGAGAGGTCATAATTTAGGGCAAAGTGTTTATTTTTAGATATAAACTTCTCTTCTATTTACCACTACGCACAAAGAGGACCCTCAATTGATTTACCTTTTAGTTTGTTCTAATTAAAATAAAATACCAGTAATATTTTTAATAATGCGAATTCTATGACTAAAAGATGAGTTTGAATTACGGAACGACGAATTTATATAATCATTTCAGGAAAGGTAAGGCTAACTAATAGCTTTTACCGACTTTCCCTTTAGCAAGTTTTTCGAAACCTAACAGCTGCTCAAAAAGGCGTCTAGGGCGACCTGCAATTTCTTCGACAATAAACTTGCAAGTTGTAGTAAGTTGCTTGTAAAAGCGACTTCAGTACTGCAAAGGAATTAGTTTTGCGGTAAATAAGACTTTGCTGAGAAGTTGTAGGGTTTTGTCAGAGTGTGCGTAGATCGCACACACACACACACACACACACACACACCGAAGGATCCCGTTTTTGATCTCAATTTCGATCTCCGGTAATTTGTGTGATTATTATGAGTTATAATGTAGTTCCTGAGTTTCGGTTGTGTCTATGTATGCACAAATATTTATTTTCTCTATATAAGTCTGTTTATATTATATTTATACAAGCCTAGAGTTCAATTTGGGACGTTAGTTTAATTTGTGTAAGAAAAAAATAAAATAAATTTATGTATGCAATAACAGAAAAGAAACACGCAAACCTGAATACCTCAAAACGTAAAGTCAATATTCGCAGCCACGCCGATTTAAACATACGCAAATCATTCACAAACCTCATTTAATTTCCTTTAAATGTAACAGAGTCTCATAAAACAAGCGAAACACCCCACCTTTCACAGTCGAGCAATTAATATCCGGCAGTCAAAGAATGGAGTGTTCTTCCAATGGGCGCCATTTCCTAACCGTTGCGGGGCCATCAATCTAAAACACGGACCATTAGCGTATTGGGTCCGAACCCAAGCTCAAGATAACCGAAGCTAAATAACTTTAACCTAGTTAAAATAAAATGGCCATGCAAAATATGAATTCTCTTATTAATTGGCTGAAAACGATTCGAAGAAATCGGAGAAGAAGGATCGGATATTACCTAATTATTTGTTAAAATTTAAAAAAAAAGTCCGAATTATTACTTGTCCTAAGTTTTCAGCTGACTTATTGGGTACGTTCCACTAAACGCCCGCAACGATCATAACACCCTCTGTATCGTTCCACCTAAGGCCCGTGGTCGTCGCGAGCGATCGCTCGACGTCATAGATGACGTCACTGTTCGCGACCACATTGCGCCCACTTCGCCCACAAAATATTGGTGGGTCAGAGTGGGCTCACAGCGCTCAACATGTGCGTTCCACCTATAACATTCGCCTACAACGCCCGCGGCGTTTTTATATTAGTGGAAAGGCAATTTCAGCGGTCGTGGTCAATGGCGTTGCGGGCGTTTAGTGGAACGTACCCGTTGAGTCGAGTGCAACGAGCATGATCCTACAGTGCCCTAATGTAACGGAGAGTACAGTTAGTTGGTTATTTAGACTCGACTAGGTAGTTTGAGCCCAGGAGTGCAGAAGCTCAGGAGTCCGTTATACCCACCCGAGTAAATAGAGGTGGGATGTGTTACCTAATTTTTGAAAAAAAATTGCGTTTTAATATAACAACCCTGAAAGTTCAATAATTCAGGCGGAAACCGCTTTAATGATGAATTGATGTTAATGCAAAAGAAATATTACAGGCTGTAAACTAAAATGTATCTCTGGTTGTCAACAGGCTGCGCCTTCCCGGCACGCTGGCACGGTCGCTGGTTCCAGTCCGGCGTGATCCAGCCGATCCTCATCGAGGGGGACCGGCTCTCCAACAAGGGACGCTGCCTGTCTTCCGAGGGAGACAAGTTCCTCATCGTCGATGAGTAAGTTCCCATTACAAGTTTTCAATCAAACAATCATTTGCTTTGGATACACTATAGTGTCCCTATGGACTGTCAAGTGAGTATGCAAACTAAAGGCTGTAGCGACTTAGTTATATTATATATCTAGAAAGTCGATTACTGGGCGCTGTATCTCAAAGGCAATCTGTATCTTGATTACTGTCTCAAGTTAACTGTTATATCCTCAGTCCATTCACTGGGTCCTCAGCTCAAGACGTCCACTGATTGGCTGGACTAATTAGAAATTCCGGCAATGGACATCACCTATATAAATCATAATTGGTAGTTTGGACCTAGGTCAGTTTTCGTGAGGTTGTCGCCTTGAAATTTATTAAGTAAGTATTTATTTGTTTATTACCTTACACTAATGAACTACGGCCTAATTTCAATAAAAATTCAGCTCTTATACTTGAAGATAAATACTCAGTAAAATGTCTTCTTTCCCAAAGGAATCTCAATTGAATAATTCATAAAGAAATCAATGATTTTAATAAGTTAAATAAAATGAACACGAGGAGAAATTCTAGCAAGAAAGAATATTAACTAACCTAACCGAGTTAAAAACTCCTGACAAAATCGGGATCTTTAATTTAGGAGCTCATAACTCTTAAATGGCAAAACGGATTTTCATAAATTTAAACTAAGAACACTCTCGATTAAGTCACCTTTTTAACAAAACAAACTAAATGAAAATCGGCCTTTTCGTTTAGGAGCTATGATGACACAGACAGATACACAGATTTATTTATTTATTTCAAGGGAAACAAACAGCAGTAATTTTACACATGGACACAAATACACGCAAAAACGCGAGGCAAAAAGACACCCCTCTTTGATAACTATAGAAAGACAAAACAATAAAATTATAATTAATGATAATTGTTCATGTTTTTATTATCACGAAAAACATTATATCGAGTCTTCTATCTATCTATTCTCGGAGTCTTTTATCGGTCTTTAAACGAACACAACGCAGGCTGAGCTGCCGGTAAAAACTAGTTTAATGTACAGTTAGTTAAAACATCGCACTAAACAATATTTTTATTTTCAGGAAGGGATGCTACCGCTGCGTCGTCATGCATGAAAAACATGCGAACGTTCTGCAGTATAAAGAAAGTAAGTAAATTAGCCAACACTCTCTTATAACGTAATACATTGTGTTCCAATACCAGTAACCCACATTGACACCGGAGGTAGGTCAGCTTAAGAGGTACCGAACCAGCTTAACATGCCACTTTAAAGTTTGTACTGGAAAAGAACTTTAAACTGACAAATCTTGAAAACCATGCGATTTTCACTAAGATCATGTTAGGCTAGTTCGGTGTGGGGACACAGCAGTGTAACGCATTTCCACTCCGTTAAAAAAAAAAGAAAAAAAAAGTGTCTGGTTCAGTACCTCTTAAGCTGACCTACCTCCGGTGTCAATGTGGGTTACTGATATTGGGACACCCTGTATAATCCCAACATCCCAACATCATTCTAAAAGAAATTGCTGAAAGGTATGATTGTCCAATATTCAAACATTGGACCGATCTTATTAAGGGTGTAGCGCAATTTGTAGTGTAGATGCTAGGCTGTGGAAAGCGTGTGCATATACATTCAGTCAACAAAGTATCGGGAATGGATGATTTGTTTATGGTTCCAAATTCAAATTTTTGTTTTTTTTGTTGTTGTTAGATTGGCACAACTGTTTTCTATTTTGGCGCGGAGTTTGAGTTGCATCTGTTATTTATATTAAATACAGTGCTGTTTTTAGTTATATCATATCTAGTGTGTATTGCGAATTTCATAATGGACAAAAACATTGAACAAAGAGTTTGTCTTAAATTTTGCATCGCCAATGGAATTTCGTGTTCGGAGTCACTGAAAATGTTACAGAAGGCTTACGGTGATTCGACTTTATCAAAAACACGTGTTTATGAGTGGTACAAAGCGTTCAAAAGCGGTCGAGATGTGATGGAAGATTTGCCTCGCTCTGGTAGGCCATCAACGTCTGCAACTGAAGTTAACATCGCAAAAGTGAAGGAAATAGTGACTGAAAATCCTCATTCAACTTTGAGAGAGATAGCCGCCGAACTTTCTGTATCTCACGAGTCGATCCGTACTATTTTAACTAATCATTTGAGTATGAAACATGTTACCGCTCGGCTAGTCCCAAAAGACCTGAATTTTCTCCAAAAACTCAATCGCATGAGAGTCGCTGAGGACATGCTAGAACGAGTCAATTCCGACCCAACATTCATGAAACGCATTGTTACTGGTGACGAGACGTGGGTTTACGAGTTTGACATGCAAACTAGTCAACAAGCTTCGGAGTGGCGCTTCGTGGCACCCGTTTTCAATCGGTAGAAGACATAAAGGAGAATTCGCGCCGAGAACTGAATTCAATTCCGGAAACAGCGTTTAAAAAATGTTTTGATGCTTGGATTATTCGTTGGCGTAAGTGTATCGTTTCTGAAGGAGCATACTTTGAAGGTGATAAAATAAATTTGGATGATTAACAAACAGTTTGTGTATTATTGATCTTTTCCCGGTACTTTCTTGACAGAGTAGTACATTGCAAATTGCCTTCTGAATTATTATTATAATTATTCTAAATAATTACTAACACTAGTTTAAGTCATCTTAGTATGCAACTAACACTCTATGGATCTTGTGTACAGTCCGAAATAAAGAATTTGAATTTGAATTGAATTGAATAATTCAGAGGCATAGTATAATTCAGAGGCCGTATCATGAGGTGACGAAACCAGCCAAACTCTAGACGGTGAACGGTGCGGAGATATGTAACTGCTTTGGTGCTGTCCCCTTCTCTGCATGGAACTTCGCAAGTTTTGACACTTCATGAAATGGCCTCAATCGTCCAGGAAATAAGATGGACAAAAAACGGCTAAGTCACAATTTTAACTTCAGTTAGGAACCATCGGTGGCTTAAGAGGGAGGGGGGTGGGAATATGAACCCTCCTTAACTGAAACAAGAGACCTAAATTATGGCTGGTTTACAATGAAGATGACGTATGTCGAACGAAATGCCCCCCTCGAAGTTGCAACTGTCAGGCTAACATTTTTCGACTGTTGATGTGCAATTCCAATTCTAACGCGTCTCGCGTCTTACGAAGGTTTTAACATAACTATTGCCATTTTGAATAAGGTATAAATATAAATCATTTTTCCAGCCTTCTGTCACCGCCGGGACGCCCTGCCCCATCTCTGCTCCCTGATCACCGGAGATGCCCTCCTCTACTCCATGTTCAAGGAAAACGCGGATCCCGTCGACTGCCCGCTGAAAGGACCATTCTCGTTTACTTACAACAGGTTTGTCGTTATCATCGTTTCAAGATCCATGTTTTGCCACTAAATGTCTAACGTTAAGATTCTTGTTGAGCAAAATAACGATAACTTTACAAAATGACCATATTTTGTTCAGGACAATCAATATTCATTTTAATATTTTTATTTATTCTTCAACCTAGTTAAATATTTCAAATGTTTAAAGATATACTTTCGAGCTAACTGTTCGTACATGACTTTAGAAAATCAAACATCAAACTAAATTCAACGGAAATTAATGCTTTTTAATTCTGACCAAACCTTCAGTCTTTCGCGTCAAATTAACTTGATAGTCATCAGTGATTAATAGTCCCACCAGCTGTTAAACGGCGCGTTAATGAAGATCACTGACGCGTCACTGTCGTCCCTCAATCATCCACTTAATGACTTTTGTAATTAAAATCCGCGCGAAATCATCGCGACGACAATCACACGTTCAATTATGTGTATTAATTGGCTGCGGTAAAAACTTAATGATGTTTAACAAAGTGGATGATTTTCAGTATAGTTTTTTAGTTTCAGAGTGGCCAAATTAAACAGCGTTCATATGAAAAATATTAATTTCAAGTAAAACAAAGCGGAATAGATGCCCAGGCAATGGTTACTTTTTCCAAGACGTACCTTTTTTAAATATCTTACTAAACTTTCTGAGACCAGCGCAAGCCGTGTTGAATCCTCAACAAATTATATCCATTAACTCATGTTACCTTTTCAATATAATTTCAGAGGCCACGGCGACTGCAAGATCCCTGTGTCCTCGATTGAGAGCTGCACCGAAGACTCCAGACTTCTCCTCAACTACCAGGCTTGCCCTGATATTTCCGCCTCTGAGAGTACTGGTATGTCCAACAACATACCAAACAAACCAAAAACTTCATCATCCGTCCGTCCTTCTTTCGTCGTCTTTCTTCGTTTTTTCTTTTAAAGTGTTTTTGTTTGTCAATTATGTTTTTGTGGCCTTCCTTGTATTCAGCGAGTTTTTTCATTTCGTAAATAAATGCGTTCTTTATTTTTCTTTTTTCCAGTTGATTCCTACTTTTAGTAGCTTTCAGTTTTGTAGCTTGGTTAAAATCGTCTCGCACCACTTGATCTTCGTTCTTGAATATTAATCAAGTTAACTTTTATTTTATTATTACCCATCTTTACTGATGATCAATTGCTATTTTACGGCAACGGTGTTCTTAGTTCATCCATAAATTAACCGAACTGTTGGATTTTTAATATGAAAATTTTAATCATATCTTTTTTAATCTAGTTCATTCATAAACCTACATTCCTTTTTTTTAACTTAAGAAACAAAACTACAACGACATTTAACAAATGACTTCCAAAGGTACCTATCCCGAAAAATCCATAACCGTGGGTAAAAGGAATCAATGAACTAAGTACCTCTTAGGTTCGGAAATGCCTACTCACTCAGTAAATATTGAAAGGGTTAAAGGAATTTTCCACTGGGAAAATCCCAAAGAATCAAACCGTTTATTGGCATAAGAACTCCGAGGTTGTCAAGAATGCTTGATCATTTCACATTTGCTACTCGAACAGGGCTTTATCATTATGATTTATTTATTTGATTTGGATAAAGGGATCACAGGCTTTTATAAACATGTTAGGTACTTATACTGGATGCCAGTTTGTCCGTGACTTCTTTCGCTATTGTCAGGGAAAATATTCAATCCTCCGAAATGAAAAGTGGCCAAAATAAATGTGAGCGGCCCTGCAGCCTGCAGATGTGTTTAAATGCGAATTAACGTCAAAAACTTGGTTAAATATGAAACTGAATCATTAATCTTTTCATTTATTTCTAATTGTCAAACATTTTCAGTGAAACTAGGCATATGTCAATGCTATAGTTTTTACAGGGTTTCCCCTTGTTTTGTAGACACTCATCTCATCGAATGTATCGTTTCACCGAATTTCATTTCATCAAAAGATAATTTCTGCTGAAACCTTATTGTTTTCAGGTTATCTTAAGCATAGGTTATGTAGGTTAGGTTAGGTTAGATCTGTGACCACCAAAAAATTATAACTCCTGCACGTGGAAATGTCTGTCGATGAAAAGAATTTGGCAAAGTAAAACATTGTATGAAATAAGTGTCGGTAATTCAAGGGTAAACCAGACTAGCATAACAGATTTCTAAATGATTTACCAATATTTTAAGTTAACGAGCTTATCCACTCTCGCGAGCCGCTAGCAAAAAGATACTGTAGTAACTAATGGCAGTACTCCAAGAAGAAAATCTTGAAAAGCTAGAAATGAGCAAAGGTGTGAATGAACTCTGCAAATCAGTATGCATTTTAAACGTTGCAATATTAATAAAAAGGAAATTGTCTGCCAACGGAGATCTGGTCCGCGGATTGCTTATCCGGGCAACGTTCCAGAGGTGTTCGCCATCGTAGATGCTATTTGGATTTAGCTGGATTTAAATAAAGCTATTTTAAGGCATTGTGCCTTTTAAAATGACTTTTTGGCATAGGTTATTTACTTGCCAGTGGAATATCTATTTTGTGGCAAATAAGTAACTTGCCAAATCCACTGGTTTCCAGTAGTAACTTACCTTCATTGTTGCAGAGGCGAGAAAATATGCAATAGATGGACGAGTTATGTAGACTAGAGTATACCTACGAGTCCATCTTTGCCCTTTCCAAACTATCCCGTCGTGACAGATACAGTGCTTTTCAAAATACTGCGAGGAATGGAAACAATTCACGTAAAAGGATCAATTATTAGAGTCACATAGATGGAATAGGCCAAATATGTGTAATGATATCCAGAATACACTCCTTGAATAAACCAAAACAATACGCTACGCAAATTTAACTAGCTAAATAAAACTGTCAACCAAACTCCACCTTAAGACGTTCCGTTTATAAAACTTGTGTGGCCGTCTGTCGCGATTGTCCTTTGTCTATTCCGGGGGATACCATCCCTCTCTAACTAGCTCTTTACCTCTTCAGTGTGATAGGGACACCAAGTTATGATAGACGTAGCTATCGCTAGAACAATACCTAACCATGACAGTTGTATTTTTAGAAGGATGCTAATTTATGCATTTGTGCTGTGCCTCTGTGAAGTTAGTTGTTTATTTAGAGTAGGGACATTTATGAGACATAATTCCCGGCATTTGTAATGGCTTTTAATTATCCGTATTGTCTTGTCCTTTAATAGCTCAATTAAATTAGTGTTGACATGTTAGATTTGAATATTTGCATAAAGCGATCTATGTTTTGTAGATAATTCCACAACAGACAGTTTAGAAAAGTTTAGTTTTAGTGCTGTTTTTCTTATTTTTCTTCTTTCCTCCTGGCATTTCCTTGGAGCCAATTATTTTGGCTGCGTACATATATAAGTACATGATAATTAGAACCAGTTTAACAAATTATATGAGGATCAAAATTAGCTGAGCATTTATGCCGCAACATAAATATCTAAAAGAAACAACGTAAAAAGTAGTATAAAATAGCCCGCTCTCTCTTGGGTCGGTAATAGTCGGTATGCTTGCAAAAAAACACAAGTTCGGTATAAATTCTGCGTTTTGATTGGGGACAGTTTTTTAAACGCTTCTATATATATTCAAAATGTATTTATTATTGATTATAAGCCTAGAATGTTCCACTAAAAATATGAATGAAAGAAAACACCCGACTGCCCAATAAGGACCCTTAATGTTTTTGACCTGTAATACGAGTACCCTATGTACAGCCAGCTGCAGAGAAAAGTGACCCAAAGCAGGGGTGCTAAGTAACTTGTATGCAGAGGTGGTTACTTCTCTGCAGCTGACTATACGTATGTATCTATTCTATTTTGTCTATTAGAGGACCTCCAAGACGGTTGGTTTTGTGCTCCTGGTATCCATTGGCTTCTCGCGATGTTAACACAATAATGCATACCTGTAAATTAAATTGATCCATATTTTCTTACTTTCAGTGGAGGAGCTCGAATGCCTGGCGACGTGGAAGGAGGGCAGTCTCCGTTTCCTCGTGGGCAAGCTGCACCACAACCATGCCACCAGCAACGAGGACCGGTACCGCTGCTTCGTCTACGAGAAGACTAATGGTATCGGTAAGATTGCAATTAGGATCCGAAGACCAGAGAAACCTTGGAATTGGTGAAATTGGATAATTAGAATTTATTAAAAATGAAAATGTGGTGGGAATCAGGGAAAACCTTATTAGCGACTTGCGAAGGAAATCTATTAATACAACTTGATTTTTATCAATTGTTTTGTTTAACTATTTATAATGAGACTAACTAAAATAGAAATTGGACCAGACAAGCTTTGTCTGTAGTCTTCTTTGAATCCTACCAAATTTTTGACTAGATATTTTCCAAGTTTTGGCCAATACCAAGGTTTCTCTAGGGGATTTAACTATGAAGATGTTACTCGAACTTTCTCCATCAATGTATACCTCGTACCTAAGCTACAGACCGCACATAGACCTACACTTTGTCCTTTTCTGACGAATTTAAATTTCACAATGAAAGACAAAATAAAATGATACGTTACCCATTCTTTAGTTATTACATTGGCGGTCATGCCTTCGATTAGACCTCTTGTAGACTAAAAGGCAAATATGTATCTTCAAACCCTTTTCTCTCATTGCAGCGTCTTCAGGCATGAAGGACGGGCCCAGTTCTTCTGGTGATGTGGAGTACCGAGTGGCCCAGTCTGGAGACGCGACCTGTAACGGGCTCTTCAGCGCTACGGAAGGATCCAGAACTATGGCGCTAAAACGAGGTTTTAGATTGTTTCCATAAATTAACATATTCAATCCTAAGCTATAGCAACATGGTTAAAGTTTATTTTCATGTTCATTTTATGTTTTTTTCAAAGTGTAGTCTAATGTCAACTGAGCAATATCACCAAATAACTATCACCGAATCTTATAAACGATTTCATCCAAAACCTGACCTCTGATCTTTTCCAATTCCAGTGTCAGTCCGCTTCAACTGCCAGTTCCCTACATGGATGACGTTCTCGCACACGTGGCACACCCTGGACTTCAGCAGTAACTACACGTTCTACCAGCGCAACGCGACGCTGAGGATCACGGATCAAACCGGCGCCGACATCAAAGTGTATTGCGTCAGTGTAAAAGCTAGCTCGCCTAGTGGGAAGTCTGTGGCTCTTGTGGCGCATTGGCAGCATCATTGGTAAGACCAATAAAATAAAACTAAATAAGCTAGAATTTTTTATTACGCCACGTTAAGTGATGATTATTGCTATTAATTTGAATGAAATATTTGTTAAATATTGCAAAATCAATGTTGATTTATACGGTTCCCATTACTTACCTTCAGTCAACAAAGTATCGGGAATGGATGATTTGTTTATGGTTCCAAATTCAAATTTTTGTTTTTTTTGTTGTTGTTAGATTGGCACAACTGTTTTCTATTTTGGCGCGGAGTTTGAGTTGCATCTGTTATTTATATTAAATACAGTGCTGTTTTTAGTTATATCATATCTAGTGTGTATTGCGAATTTCATAATGGACAAAAACATTGAACAAAGAGTTTGTCTTAAATTTTGCATCGCCAATGGAATTTCGTGTTCGGAGTCACTGAAAATGTTACAGAAGGCTTACGGTGATTCGACTTTATCAAAAACACGTGTTTATGAGTGGTACAAAGCGTTCAAAAGCGGTCGAGATGTGATGGAAGATTTGCCTCGCTCTGGTAGGCCATCAACGTCTGCAACTGAAGTTAACATCGCAAAAGTGAAGGAAATAGTGACTGAAAATCCTCATTCAACTTTGAGAGAGATAGCCGCCGAACTTTCTGTATCTCACGAGTCGATCCGTACTATTTTAACTAATCATTTGGGTATGAAACATGTTACCGCTCGGCTAGTCCCAAAAGACCTGAATTTTCTCCAAAAACTCAATCGCATGAGAGTCGCTGAGGACATGCTAGAACGAGTCAATTCCGACCCAACATTCATGAAACGCATTGTTACTGGTGACGAGACGTGGGTTTACGAGTTTGACATGCAAACTAGTCAACAAGCTTCGGAGTGGCGCCTTCCAACTGAACCGAAACCGAAGAAACCACGCCAAAGTCGATCAAAAGTCAAAGTCATGTTGACTGTTTTCTTTGACTATCGCGGTGTTGTGCACTCGGAATTCTTGCCGGAAGGTCAAACGGTAAATAAAGAATATTATTTGAGCGTTATGCGGCATTTAAGAGAGCAAATTCGACGAAAAAGGCCAGATTTGTGGAATGAAAATTCTTGGATTTTGCACCACGATAATGCGCCTTCGCACAAGGCCATCATTGTGAAAGAATTTTTGACCAAACACTCAACAAATACCATCGAGCAACCACCATATTCACCAGATATGGCTCCTGCCGACTTCTTTCTTTTTCCTAAACTCAAATTACCACTTCGTGGCACCCGTTTTCAATCGGTAGAAGACATAAAGGAGAATTCGCGCCGAGAACTGAATTCAATTCCGGAAACAGCGTTTAAAAAATGTTTTGATGATTGGATTATTCGTTGGCGTAAGTGTATCGTTTCTGAAGGAGCATACTTTGAAGGTGATAAAATAAATTTGGATGATTAACAAACAGTTTGTGTATTATTGATCTTTTCCCGGTACTTTCTTGACAGAGTAGTATTAAAAAAAAAACCGCATTCTTCTCAGTACTCTTCAAACTATGTAGAAGTACCACCGTCAAACTCTTGTGGCCATCTACATACTAAGGGCCACCTGCAACATTAGGATAAATCGGATTGTAGTCTATAGTTCAATTTAGCTATGTAAAACTTAAACTAGAGATATTTTCAGTGCAAGTAGCCCTAAGCCTAAACTTTTCGACGCTCTAACCAAAGATATTTTCTGATTGTAGCCATCTTAAATCCGTATTCTTAAAATATTTGCTACTTTTCAGTGCGTCCCGCTACGTGTGCGTGGTGCTATACCGACGTGACACATACATCGCGGAGCTACAGCGTGGCACGCCGACGTCGCGGCCTGACGACGCGTGCTCCAGCCATCACTTCAACGCCGTCACGGCGCCCTATGTCACGCTAGTTGGTAAGTATTTTAACGTACGTCCCAGTGCGTCCTGCTACTCGTACGTGAGCGTGGCACTACACCGGCGCAACCTCGACACACATCGCAAACCAACACTAACGCAAAGTTTTCGGTGTGTGGCGAGGTAGGGCCACCAGGGCTATTATTATCCCGCTCTCGTCTATGTGCGAGCGATGAGCACGATCTTGATGAGACATAAAGTGATAGCAGTTCTTACGAACATGACGGAACGTCATTTGCCAGAGAGCAGGAGTATAATACCAGAAAAGAGACTGAATATGCACTGTTACCGAAGCTATCGGTAAATACCGTTAAATTTCTTTATGAGGCCTACAGTTTTAGGTTTCACAAGAATCCTACAACGCCTCTTTTCCAGTAAAAATACATATAAACTTCAAAAGTGCATGCATAAATCTTCCTGTAAACCTGGTGAATTTGTAGCTTATGTCCAATAAATCCTGAAACCAAGTAGTAGGTACCTAATAATTACTCAATCATCTTTTTAATTTCAGCAAGCAATCCAGAATCAAAAGAATGCCCGTATTCCGGAAAATACGAGATACAAAACAACAGGCATGAGAGAAGTGTTAGATCGGTAGAGAAAGTGGAGAGTAGGAATGGTACTAGGTTGTTCAATTTTAGCATAAACAATATGTCGAGTGCGCCGATGCTTAGAAGTCGGCGGCAGACCGAGCCGGGGTGTGTGCTCGGGTTCAAGAGGCTGGAGGTTGGCTGTAACAACGTCAAGAATATGGAGTTCTATTCGAACTGTGAGAATAAGGATGTTATAACAGGTATGGATGTTTTACGGTTCTTATTTATAGTACGCGCGCGATCTAAGTGCGGTCGGGGTATGAGGCGGGGCGTCCCCCCGCCGGCGACACACCTCGCCTCGCTCGCCCTGTAGTGCCGTGCTGTGCTGACCTTGATGTCTCTCGCTCGCATTCCTCAGAGCTGCACTCAGATCGCGCGCGTATTATACTTCCGGTTGTACGTTATGAATGTCCGCAAGTAATTTTATGGTTACTTATATATTTTTAGAATAGAAATATAACCTATGTTCAGCAGTGGACCACTGTGGGCTGAGATGATTATATTTTTAGAAATATGTCCTCATATTTAAAAGTTTATTAAGTACATAACTTCATTTATTAAGTGCCGACGCTTGCCTGCCCTATTAACCACACGGTAGATTGCATTGTGGATAATTTGTACTCAATACAGTAGACGAGGACTTTATCATCAACTTTCCCCGTTCTTCAGTAGTTAGTTATGCTCTCTTGAGAATGGTGATTAAGTACCTAGCAACTTACCTGGCAACCTGAGCGAAAAGCGAGAAAATACAAGATGTGCTAGCCGCTCAGATAAAACTGCGACACATGTTTCTTTAAAACTCCAGCTTACACCTGCCACGGCGGCTGGTACGACAACGGCGCGTCGTTTGTCGTGACGACGCCAGTGACGCGCGACAGCACGGCGGCGCGACGCTACTGCTTCGTGTCGCGCGACGCGCGCGGCTCTGCGTTGCTTGTGACGCGAAGCGCGACGAATTGCGAGCGCGCTGTCGGCACTGGCGGAGAGCAGCTCGTGTTCGATGCGAGAGCTACAGGTAGATTCATGCTGGATGAGGCAAACGACCCAGCAACTTGTTATTTTTCTTTGGTGTCAATATTCTATTTCCCTAGATGTACATTTTTCCGGTCGCATATTTTTCAATCCAGATTTCTCCCAGTCGCAATTTTTTATAACTTTACTTATTACCTACGTCTATATCGGTAGGTAGTTTTAGCTTATGTAGCAGGCCCAAAGGGCCAAAACACCCAGGAATCCACAATAGCGGACCCATCCGACACTATGAAATTTATTTCGGGAATTGAGGAAAAATGCGATAGGAAAATACACGGCTATAAAAATTTAATTCCGGGAAAGATGCGAAATTCTATTGTTAAGAAATACCGATTTAGATAAATCGATCGAACAAATCGAAACCATGGTCACAATCATAAACTAACAGCACCGTCAAACTATTAATAATTACATGCTTCTTTATCTTCTGCAGGTGAATGTCAAGATCAGACCAACTCCCAGCCGCTGCTGAGGATACCCTCGCCCCTCGTCATCTTCTTAACAGCTGTCATCCTACACTACATCATCCCGAGATGATTCTAAACCCTGGACCTTGTAACTATAGCGTATAATAAGCAGGCTTAGTAAAAACTAGATGAAATATTAAATAAGCTCCTTACCCTTGCACTGCGCTGTCAATTTTATGTTTTGTGCCTGCTAGTTTTGATGTGATTATTGATATTATTTGACCTTTTGATCGATGGCAGTTGACGGGAACGCAACTCTCCAGAATAACCTGCAGGACTAGGCAAAGTGTTATTCTACAAAATTGACAAACATCTTTCTCCATTTGTACAGACGTAAACTGAAATAGCGCCAGTATTATGGTGGCTTCAGCGATCAAAAGGTTTCAGGACGTTTCATTCTCGGAATTTATTCTTTCTCATTTTACTGTTAGTTGCAAAAAGTCATATTTCGAGGAGTTAAGACAAATATCAACATCAAAATGCTATTTTATTGTAGATTTTGACGTGTAAAAGTGCCCGTGCGGCCTACTTACTGAATATCTTATATCTTTTTTATTTTATCTTCCGTCACTGATAGTTCGTGGAAATGGTAACGGTTAGCATACATTGTGTTCAATATTATCACCAATTTACTTACGTTTTTGTTGTCATTGGTGTTGAAATCTCAGCTGTATAGTCGAGGACAGAAAGATGTTTACACTTTTCACCTTGTTCCATTGTAATAAGGTCCAAAAGCGTATACATCTTTCTGTCCTCGACTGTACCTAATATAAGCGTACGTATAGCGCCAGAAGAGAGATAGAGAATTTTGTAAGCAATACAGCTTTTGAGCATTTTACCTATAACTATAGACCATTACACGAAACGCCGTTGTTTTAATTCCTAGATAGACGATCGTTATTGTATTAGGTTAAAAAATATCAATACATACATATAAAAGGTACACATATATCATAGATAGTCCCAAATCGCCTAACTTTTCATGCAATTCTAGTTATCAAAAGCAATTTAGCAGAATTTTTAATAAATTGAGCCAAGTTTCAAATATTTCCATAGTCTGTACAATCCTTTGAGGTATTTAAGGGAATAAGATATTAAATTAGACATTTAGTTTTTCACGTCGGAATTTAGATTTTAAAATCTAAGAAACAATTTGGTACCCTTTGTAAAAATGATTGGCAGTGGCTATCTAACGCTTAAAATGAAAAAAATTATCTAAGTTTTGCTATTACGAGTTACCTAATTGCCCACCCCTGTCCCTAAGTCTATACAGATGCTGGTAGCGCACCGAAAAACATCGGTATCTACTTGTAAACGGTGTTGCGGTAACATATTTTGCGCAAAAACGGTACTGATTAGCAGTGTTTTAATTGTTATACCTACCTACCTACATTTACGTTTTACGATGTAGGTGGGTGAGGTGTTGATAATTGATTGACATGTCTTTAGCGTCTTTACAAAGCCAGTTTGTCTACAATTGATGTGAATGGTTGTGAATAATATATTATATTTCTTGTTGCGACATTTAATTATGTTTTACAAGCAATATTATAAAGATACTTGAATAACTGGAAATTTTGTTAAAATCAATTGTAGCTTGAACACAAAATTATTTTTTTTTGTAAAAAGAAGGGTTGCTGATGGATGACAATGGATAAAAAAGAAAACATCGATATAAAAATTAAGTTAAAGGTTGAATAGTTTGTAGAAAAAAGCACAAAAACCAACTAATTTTCTTTACGAACGCACTAAATAAACCTTTTTTGTAGATACAAACCTTATTGAAAAATATCATAAGAACAAACTAGCTATAAAACGTTTGCCGTCGGAGACTGTATATTTCTTACGGCCGCATTCAGAGACATCAATTAAGTTTTAAGTTTGATTAAAGTTGCTGCTGTCACTTTCTTTGCTATAGCAATAGAATAAGACGCAGCAACTTTAATGAAACTTAAAAATTAATTGACATCTCTCAGTGCGGCAGTTAGTTATTTTCTATACTTAGGTACATTTGTTAAACTAGTGTCCTGTTTTCTAATTCATCAAAACATCGTTTAAATACTGCAATTTTTCAAATATTTTAATAAGGAAGCTTCAGAAATATTGAAAGGACAAAACAGAAAATGAAATTAAATAGTTTTTTTTTAAATAAATCATTAAGTTTTATTTTGGCACATACCGTTATTTCACCAAAAAACTTTAAATAACAATAATAACCACGATTTATTTACCAATACATTTATGACTTGTTAAAATGTTATTTTTGCAACTTTCGTATCTGTCACTCCCAGAAAAATTTCACTTCGAAGCTTAGAAATATGTACAAAATTGTTAAACATGTTATGCGTAGTAAACAAATTATTTAGCAATAATTTTAGAGTTTTTCAGTCGAATATACTTACGTTCTTTACACAGATTTTTAAAATTAATACAAACTTCATATTAAACGCATTTAATACAATGAGCTTTAATTCAGTTGTTATGCACTAAAATGTTATAAATTTCAGCTTATAAGTAATAAGTATAACGTCAATTTCGTTTAGTTTTTTCAGTTCATTAGAGTAAAGTACCATGTGGGTGCATTTTAAAACTAAGTCTTTTGCAAGCCCATTTGATGGTTGCTTGGTTAATATCGACATTATAGTCTAAGAGCTAATACCATTAGATGATCGTACATTTTGAAAACCACATCCAAAGAAGTTTTTTCAGACACATATCGCCAACCAATATATTTCCTTGTTACAATTATAAAGATTTTTTGTATAGACTGACAGTTTGATAAACATTAAAAAAAAACAACACTTAAAAACAATTTAAATCATTCACTTTGGCTGTAACAACACACTAACACCCTGACCAAGTTAAGCTATATAAAATTAATTGATTTTAAATTCTAACGTTACTAGCTCTTAGCGTAATATTATGTAAACGTGCTTCAAAGGAAAGTGGTGCAAATACAAACCAACTTCCATTGTATCACTCTTTGTCACAACTTTTCTAAGGAAAACTTTCCTTGATCAAGCAATACTAATTTTAAATATAGAATAGACTAGATAACTGAAAAACGAATACTCATCTAAGATCAATGTATATGTAGTTAAGTTAATATTAAACGCGACAGCAATAATTATATTTGTATGTATAGCTATTGAGGCGTTGAATTTTTAATAGTTGTGAATTTTTCTATTAAGGAATCATGTGGAATGATTTTTTTTAAATCTGTTTATTTTTCTTTAATGGACGAGAGGTCTTCAATGAGTTTACACTTAGGTATTTAATTATTGTGAGATAGACAGACAGAATAAAATATATATATCCATAGTTTATAGATACATATATACCATCCTCAAATTGAAATGGCTCACCGAGCCATAAAACGTTAGAGCGAGACAGCAAATAACGCTTGGCCGTTCACTGCCTTGTGATTGGGTCTCGTGCATAAATACTCATTAAATGATACAAAACTATACAATAAGTAAAATATTTATTTTATTGTTATTTATTATATTATAAATAAACCTAAACAAAAAATAAACACCTAATAGCCCTATTACACCGCCCTTTCCCTAACCCTAAAGAGAGGGACGCCGCAATACGTTAGATACGTATAGAGATATCTCCATCTCATTCCAACGTATTGCGGCGTCCCTCTCGTTAGGATTAGGGAAAGGTGATCGCTGCTTAACAGTTAACAATACAACGGATTGCACGCGCACAGCTCTCAACTTTATTGCCCGGAGTTTTATGGCTTGGTCAGCCATTTCAATTTGAGGATGGTACCTATATAGTGGATCTCTTATCTCTGTTAATAATAATACACTTTTAATAAGTTGATGGGTATCATTTAAACGGTTGGCAGAATACTACCTAACGTTTTGTTCAGCGAAAAATTGTATTTATTTCGGTCAGCAAAAAAGTCCTAAACTGTACCGTACCTACCGTATAATGCCAACAGAATATTTTTTGTGCTGAGCAAAAAAAACGTCAATATTTTCCCAATTAATTAAATATTTCTCTAAGTTAAGGCAAGTCATAGCATGGCAATAAAGACTTTAATGTCCATTCAAACCGTTGGTAGTAAGGTTCCTCCAAATTAAAATTTGACTCATGTAGAAAATCACAAATTTTAATTCTAACTAACCTAATCTATCCGCGGTTTGTATTGGACGCTGGAAACGGGCATTAAAGGTAGAAACACACTTATCCCACGTACGCAACGTATGCAATGCATTATGATATTCTGGACTATTGAATTTGTATGATTAGAAACACACTTATCATACGTGGCGTTGCGTATGACAAGTGTGTTTCTAATCATACAAATTCAAGAGTCCAGATATCATAATGCATCGCATACGTTGCGTACGTGGGATAAGTGTGTTTCTACCTTAATCGTTTTCCATCGATCGTCTTTACATTTCAAAACAAAAAAAAAATTTACAATCTTCATTATTTATTAAGACTATAAGAGAGTTAAGCAAAGTCGTTATTTAAAAATAGAAAAATATAAATAAATTACATATCGACGCTTGAAAGGAGAAATGGGATAAGCGACATTTTTGGTGATATTGAGTTATATATATCGTTGGAATCGGCTGATTTTTCCGCATCGAATGAGCTAGGTCTCGTGTTCATCTGACGACTTTGTTGTCGCTTATCCCATCGGTGATTTTGAGAAACACGGACAAATTTTGTTACTAAACGACGTCATTTTTGACTCATTTTTAGATGATGGAGGTTAGATAAAATGTGTTTTGATTAAATTAAGCTAAGATTTTTTTACTCATTTGTCAGGGCAAATAACACTACACTTGGATAGTTTTGCTTTGTCGCGTCTAACCAGTGACTTGTCGTTTGTCTTTTTTTACTTGACTGTATATTCGATTTTATTTTCCATTGTGACTTTTTACCTACTACCTTCAGAAAGATATAAATTAGCTTAGATCAAATAACCTGATCAACCTTATCTGTTGTATTGCCGCTTATATTTATTTACCTAATTGCACTTTATAAACCTTTGTCGCTTATCCTTATTTACTTATTTGCAGTTTATAAAATCTTTGTCGCTTATCCTTTTTTACCTGCAATAAGTTTTGAATACTCATGTCGCTTATCCCTATCTAATTGAATTTATGAAGTCGGTTATTACCAACATCCAAAAAAAAAGTGTCGGTAACGCATTATTCTCGGACGCGACTAGACCGTGCAAACGCCATCTACCTAAATCGCTACGCTAGGAGACGTTGTCAAAGTCATACGCGGTCGTCGCATAGATAGAAAGTCCATTAATCAAGGGATTTAACTAGGGCTTCTAATGTCGCTTTTCCGAGATCTTCCATGATTTTCCAATCTCGCTTACTGCTGAATTAGAAATGCGAGATCCTTCAAGATGGAAAATTAAAATTAAAATCCTTATTTTGTAAGTAGGCCCTGTAGACACTTTTACATGTCTGAGCCTACCAGCGCTCCCCAAGATGAGACCACTGTTGAGAAGAAGCGCCGCAAGAAACTCAACAGTTAGTCTTTTCTTTCAATTATCTCTTATTACTCGTATAAACTGGTAAATAAATAAATAAATAAATAATGGTATAAATTAAGCTAGCGTTATAGAAAACGATTTAATCAAATGACAATTAAAATAAGCAAGTTTGAAAATTATTAATATACGAAGTAGTGTACGACACGTTGAGAATATTGTGTTTTTTACTAAAATATATCATGAATCCAAAGTAGTTTTTGAAGCCTGAAAAAAAGGTTGTAATAAAAAAATTAAACATTACTTTTAACCATTGTTACTAAACAAACAGCTCATCAACTAACCAACTTATGGAGTTACGTAGAAATATTAAATTAAGACAAGTGACAAACAATTTAACAGTAATTTCACTTATTGATGTAATTTAGGGCAATCTCTTATTTTATTAACCATTTTTCCCGAATGATTGTGATCTGAATACAACATATAATAATTTATACGAGAGATTCATCCATAATTAGATAGTTTGTAGAAAACAATATGTAAACATTATTAAATCATGGCTACGAAAGTTACAGTTAAAGTACTTGTAAGTTTATACAATCTAAACAGTTAAGCCTGTAAGCTGTACCTGTAGGTATGAATTTAGTTTTTTAGATTGTCGATTAGTTGGACTTTAGTGTCGAATTAACTTTGCAGTCAAAAAATTACCAGTTTTACAAAACAAAAAATCATAATTGTAAACTATTTAACTGTGGTTCGTTTTTTGATAGACTATGTACGAGGGCGAATTGAAAAGTTTTGAACCTGACCTTCAAAATAAAGACTTTAATTATTATAACACTTTTATTTTTCTGCATAGATTCCAAAACGATCTATACACTTTTGCCATCTCGCCTCTAACTTCAGAATTCCATGCAATAAAAAAGAATATCCAAGATGCATTTATAGCTTCTTGTACTTTAATATTTGTTGATTTTTTTTGTCTTCATAAGCCTTTTTTTAGGTTGGGGAAAAGGTGATAATCGGAAGGGGCCAAATCCGGCGAATAGGGTGGATGCGGCAACAATCCAAACCCACAATTAAGTATGTATTTGTGCGATTAATTTCGCTGCAGTGTGGACAGGAGCGTTGTCTTGTTGGAACAACACTTTCTTAGATAACATACCGGGCTTATTTATTTTTATTTCTTCATGCAGACGTTGTAAGAGGGTACAGTAATATTCAGCATTTATGATTTTACCCCTTTCAAGGTAATCGATCATTATGACCCCTCTGCAGTCCCAAAAAACTGAAGCCATCACCTTCTTGGCTGACAAAATGGCCTAAGCTCTTAGGAGATGGTGACCTTGACCTTTTCCTTTGCTCGGACTGTGATTTTGACTCAGATGTGCTGTGGTGGACCCGTCTCGTCCATGGTCGCAACTGAGAAAATCAAGATCAAGATTCAAGAATCAATCAATCAAGATTTAGAATCACATTGAAATATTATAAATTCAAACAATCCTGCGATACTGTATGGCGTGTGCGTTTGTTTTCGGCTGAAAGCGGTCTAGGCACCCATCTGGCAGACACCTTAGAAAATCCAAGATCGTTGGTGATGATGTTCTGTGCTCGTTCATAAAAGATGGCTATTGCTTCCGCTATCTCTACGATCTTCAACCGCCTATCATTCATAATCATGTCTAGTATTTTATTGGCATTTTCTTCTGTAGTAGCCGTCAATGGCCTACCACGTCTAGGTTCTACTTGAACTGCTTTGTCGCGTTTGAAATCCGCTACCCATCTTTATACAGTGGCATATGATGGGGCGGATTTCCCTAATGTCTGGCACATGTCTTCGAAAATATTCTTTTGTAAGTACTTGATTATTTACGGAACGTTGCTCAATTTTATCCATTATTATGGAAATCGCATACCTTGTTTAGTATTTCCGTCACAAATTTTACAATTGTTACAGGAGAAAAACAAAAGATAATGCATAATGATGAGAAAACATGTGAAGATTGACACAATTTATTGATTAAAGACTGGCGTGTGCCAGTGTTATTTTTTGTTTTTAATTTCGTTGTCAACCTTAGGCTCAAAACTTTTCAATTCACTTACGTATATTAATACAATTATATTCAAATTAGGCCTACAGTAGGCAATATAATTAGAAACGCTTGCGATCTCTACGTGCAACTGCCTAGAAATAACTATTGACTTATCAAATTTGACCAATAATAAAAAATATTAAGCTACTTATTCCACTATTAGTACTAAGTACTAATTATATTCCTAGTTATAATTTACTTTAAACTAAAAGCTAAGGTTTGAACTAATGTACAATGAACAAAAATGTGCTGACGTGTTCATAAAAAATTTCATACGTTGTATGAAAGCAAATATTAATCCTTATTTAATGAAAACAACGTTTTCAACAGGGATTAACTGTACATAATTGGTCAAGAACTTTTTGATTAGTTGTCATATTTGTAGTCATAAGAAATATTGTATGGGAAAACGCAAGCATTTCTATTAGTGTGGCTTCCACTGTAGGTAGGTATTATTATAAATATAATTGTATTAATATACACAATCTAACAAAAAAAAACTAATCTTACAATGTCATAAAATAGTAGTTTTTTTTTTTTAGTTTTTTAAATATATATTTCGTTACAAAAAATAATGAAGAATCCCAAAAAGTAAATTTTTTTCATATCAAATACTTTATAAAAAGGTATATTATTAAACGGGTCACTAATTTTTCCCAGAAGTGAATTAAGGTTTTATTTTCGCTTAAACCGCTTTTACGTTTTCAAGTTGCCCGTCTAAAAGCAGTCAGATAATTTATCCTGAATATATTTTTACACCTAGAATAAATATAGAGTTTTCTACCTCACCATCAAATTCGCATTATTTCTAGTTGGATAATTTTACTTGAATATGTTTTAGTATATTTTTTTGGTCAGACTTTTTTACCGAATTTATTTCTCGCTCAACATTTTGTTTAGACAATTTTACCTGAAACCATTTTAAAGACCAAATTGCGTAAGCGACACTAAATTCGAAACTAATGCATTTTTCGGCAAAATAATCAAAACATCATATAGAAAACAATAATATGTTCATTTATATAGGTTTCATTCAAAAATTGGTCTTGTAGAAAAATTTTGATGATTTTTTTTCGAAAATTTGCGCGGTTTTTTGGCTCTCCTGTAAAGTTTGCTCCGTGTCGCTTATCCCATTTCTCCTTTCAAGCGTCGATATGTTTTTTCGTGCGAATTAATTCGCTCTTTTCGTCAAAATTTAAATTGAAAAAAAAAAACATTTTTTCTTTAAAATAATTACACATGATTCCTTAATATTGAACGAGCGCAGTAGACAGTTGTGAATAAGGAGCTAGATTGTTATCATAATGTGACAGAGAAATATTTTTTGGAAGCGAGACAAACACAGGAATCTTCTAAAAATGTTTACTTATAAAAACATTTTGAGGACATTCCTCAAGACTCAGGTCATCGGTGTTTCCATTGTGTGATATAGGTACATTTGAATTAATTAAGTATAATAGTCAGCATGGATTATTAAATAATAAACAGCGAAATTAATAATGTGTATTTTAATTCAAAATTAAAATATACTCCCTCGTCTTTTATTCGGTTAATAAAAACTTTTACGAGCCGAACACCTGTCATTAAGTCTTATCTTATCTTTATAGGTACCTACAGCGAGCCTAACATGCATCACAAGCATAAAGTGACAGCACGAATAAAATGTTGCTAGAGTAATTAAATATCATGTGTAGCTTAATAGATTTGAACGATTTATTTCATTACTCTAGCAATACCGAATAAAATCGCTTAGTAATAAAAGGTATTTTATTATTTTTTTTAAACCTATTTGACAATACGTGACGACCGGCACTTCCTCTTGCGTAACTACTGACTTTGGTCACATACTTCGTCGTCGGAACATCTCGGCAACACTTAACTACGTTCAACCACTCTATAATCATTGAACAAAGAGTCGGGAAACAGAAGAAATTGGTTGTCGGTAGAAATAAATAATGTTCACAAGGTTTTATGAATTTATTGTTAGTACATTTGGGGTACCCAAATTTAGGCATTTCGGTACTTTCTCATATTATTATCTATTCGGTAAGTAAGCATTTTTTTTTCTGATACGTAATTAAAATTTGTTTTTTTAGTTCATTGTTTTTATTATCATTTAGAGCAAAATTTCAAAACCCGGAAAAAAAAACAAAAAGAGACAAGTCGCGATAATGAAGCTAAGTATTTAATTTTTTATTTTAAAATATAGTTGACTATAAACTAGTCCAAACAGCATGCATTGAAAATCTCATAAACTTTATGTGCAACCGTTAGCGCTTTAAGCGTACAAAGTACTTAATGAATTATTTAAAAAAAATATACAATTCATCTAAGTACCTATGTAAAATTACTTGTACTTATTCACTAATACGTTGTTAGTACCTAGGTACCTACTTATAAACTAATTGGGATTACTCGTAGTAGCTCCTTTGGCAGGAATTATTGCGATTTTTTTTCCAAATATAGGTATATGAAAAAAAAATCGCAATAGTTCCTTCGAAGGAATATCCAAAGGAACTACCACGAGTAACTCACTAATTGTGTACCTATGTACTTATAAGTTTTGTTTATTGCACAATCTTATTAATAGGTAGGTAACTAAAATTATTTAAGTAAGTGATTCCATAGGTATAAATACATCGCATTTCCATCCCTAAAGAATTAAGTGATTTAAAAAAAAGTGTAAGGCATTCAGCCATTTTCGACTGGTTAGGTATAAGACCATTGACTGTATAACAGTATTTAACCCATTTTAAATAGAATTACGAAGTATAAAATTACACATAAATGTATGACAAAAAAATAGCGGAGAAGGTGAATTCAGGAATATAAAAAACGATATCGAGTTTCGTCACTCGGTCGAAACCGAATTTTGATCCATTTCTATACAAAAACAAAAAACACAATACCAAAAGATTTACCCAAAAAAAGAACAAAAAGAAAACAAAAAAACGGGTCTATGGACCGAGCTATGGCTGGAGATCGAACCCGCAGTCTTGGCGTAGTAGGCCAACGCTATAACCATTCGTTTAATCAGACGGCGGCGGCCACATCGAAATTACGAACCATACTGCACGGGCAAATCTTTTTGCGTGAAAATTCAGGAAAACGAAATTCTCCAGATATGAGACCAAGATAGATCGATTTTTCGCCCCCGTAAATCCCTAAATTGCAAATTTCATCGAAATAGTTAGAGCCGTTTTCGAGAACGTGAGAACAAATATATATACATATATACAGGATGTCGTGTAAATAGTGGTTCAAACTAAAAATTTAAATAGGTCAACCCCAGGGTTAGGTACCAAAAACACTATGTACCTATGTATGTTCAGCGATTTTTACTAGTTTCGGAGATATTGATCATTTTAATCTGAATTTTTGTAATTTTCCCTTATGTCAATGTCACGAAAAATCCTTAATTTCATGTTTTATTTCAGAAGTTTATCAGTGGTAAGTATCTTACATTATTAGAATCATTACGATTCAGCGAAGTTTTTAAAACGATTTGCCAGATTTTTTTAAACCAACTTTGTAAATCCTTTTTTAAGTAAACCTTCGATCCTTCTCTAACTCTATCGTGTATTACACTCAATAATCTTTTGGATTAGACGCGTAAGATTATTCAATTCAAATTTAGTTGCGATATCCAACAGGTTACAGAAGTCTTGGTTCAAGATGTCCTTTACAGTACCGGTGTACAAAAAATCCAAAAGCAACTTCATGTACACATCAGATATGTACAAGGTAAGAGACTTCACAGTGTCACCCTTCACCAACTTTCTTAAAACGGGGCTGTGCGCAGCAAGGACGATCTTATGAACTGGGTACTGTTTCCCACTGACTGAACGAACTGTTAAGTCGGTATCCACCTCCTTAGCAATCAAATCACCTGTATTATGATTAAGCTGTATGAAATCAACAAGATCCGTGTTGAATTTGCATTTTGGATTTATGATCATGATTGGTATGCATAGCGTGTGTAATGATCCCAATCTATCAACTAGCTTCGCTGGAATACAATACGTTTTTAAAAATAATTTATCATCAGGCTGATTTGACACGAAGACCTGCCATTTTAAATCGAAATTCAAGTAGCATCGGCGCATTAAAGACGTAGGAGGTAAGTAACCAATTTCGTTTGACTTGCTAACCCCTATATCAAAGCTTGCTACTTTCCTGGAACACACAAACAGACTGAGTAGACACCTACCACCAGGGCAGAAGGAGGTCGTGCAGTAGAACCAGAGATCTAGCCTATTGTTAGTATACGTGCCTCCTATGTCGTACTGCCCGTATTTAGTCACCTTGTTGTGAATATCGAAAATACACAGGACAGTAGCGGCTGATGTTTGACAAGTCTGCATTGCTGATACCTCATTATGGCTGACCTGAAATGTATAAACAAACAGGTAAGTACATTTAAATCTTTGCACGTAGTGAGCAATTGTCATACGAGGTCAGTAAGTACCACGCGCAGGCCTCGTTAATCTATTGTACTCTCTCTAGCAACTTCAGCCACCAATAAGGAAACTTAAAAGTACGCAAATCTGCTGTTTTTGTTTTAAGTACTTACAGTAAAATAATTTGACACATTTTTTGCCTATCCGTACTAGAAATAGGCAAATACCCGAGTAAATAACTATCTAAAACAGAGTATTAGATTAATTTGTCTCGGTTATATGCCGGATGAATTCCCAATGGGTAAAAACCGATTTAACCGGGTATTTTCCTTACCTATTTGGCCATTTCTACTTAGTACAGTCAAAAGAACTAATATCTATACGGCCATCATCGCGCCAAATATATGTATATACATAGACCTTATTATCAGTGGCACAGTGGTGTGTAGATATGTATGTCATCTTGGGAATGTATATATATTTATGACTTTGACTGTACCTCACCTAGAGCTGTGTCCAGCCGGTGTCAAAGCGGTGAAAATAAGAATCATTGTTGTTTTAGATATTGAATTTATTTTGGAACGAAGTTCCTTATCGCAAGTTAGGTACAATCTGGATGCTTGGAGAGTGAGAGCTAGGCTGAAACAAGTGTCCGACACAGCACTTTTGCTGCCGTCGAAAAAAACTCAAGAGTATGAGGTCCATATGGACCATATGCGCATTTACGCATACTGCCATTTTGTTACCTATGTTAGGCAGTTTGCGAACGCGATGTTTCCCGAGGATTGCCGAGCACTTCCGAGCTATAATAATATAGAAAAAGGAACTTCGTTCCCACGACACCTCTCGTTTTTGTTCTCTAGGACAGAGAAAAGCGATTTCACCTCCACGTAAGGGTTGTCGTGTGTGCCTCCTATTACTGGGTAATGAGGTTCCAGGATGGGCCGCCCCCAGCGGTCCAGCCTCATCACTCCCTCTTCTGAACTGCCAGACATTTTGTGCAGCACTACTTAAGTAGATGACCTGAATATAAGCAAAATGATTCATCTATCCATATATATAAAAACTATACCTATTTCCCTTGGTAAATGGGGGGAAATAGGGGAAACTTTAACCGAAGCGAAGCGAGGGCGATCCGCTAGTAAAATTAAAACCATATTTAAGTAATTGTATGTTAATTCAAATAAATTTAAACAAGTTCATTGGTTATTTATTTAAATAATTTAATTAGTCTGGTTCAAAAAATAAGTTTCTGTCAAAAATTTCATTTTTGGGACCAACTTCTGTTACCGACTGTACTTTACTTGCAGTCATCATCCTGCTTATCAAGACCCAACTAACGAGTTCCAACTCAGTGGGTCTACGCTAAGTACCTACAGCAGAGATCCTGTTGTCACCTTCCTACTCCATCACCAGATCAACTCTTTGACGCCATAATATTGCATTGTCATTGGGTTTACATAATTACGTACCTATTCACCTCAATCGCACCCCGAAAAATGGTTCGCGAATTTTTAAATGGACAACTGACATACAAAACATAGTAGATACATCGAACATTGCAAGTTAAATAAAAGCTTGTAATAACCTCCATTACGATAAGATCAAGAGAAATGCAATATATATATAGGTAGTAAGCAACACTAAACTATAGTAGGTTAATGTTACGTGGTAATACCAAGCGAGAATAATATACTTAGGACCTTCTACTTACCTGCCTTTTTTGTCGTATACCGTATACCAACAGAATAATAAAATTGAAATACGAATACTTGTAATCAATTTGTTTTGTTCGTGATCGGCTGATCGCGTCTTTGGCAGATATTGGTTTGATGACACAGAAGCGCTTGAAAGCGCTGAATATTATTTGCTACCTACTCGTTTGCCAACAACATAAGTTAACTATTCGTTTAACGATTTTCAATACTTAAGTGTTTTTGTTATTTTTTTGGCTGCCGATTAATAATAATAAGTAAGTATTGATTACTAATCACCGTATCATTTCGGTGGGTTTCCTACTGCATTTTATTTTATAAATTGATCATTTCAATTTTATTTAATTCTATAACAAATATAAAAAAATATTATGATGTTTCATGTGTATACCTACCTACTAAAAACAGAATTTTTTAGCAAAAATCGGTTTCTAAAATATTAGTACCTAACTAAGTATATTAAGTAAGTATACCTATTATTAAAATTTACTCGATTTTTATCTTAATATGGCAAATAACGAACTGCTTGTCAAAAAACAAATCAATTAAATTTATTTTAGTTTTCATGTTTATCTTTCTGTTAAAGCAGACTAAGTCAGCGCTGAGTGTCAAACACTATGTATGTTCGCACGCGCTATCTTACCCGAAACACACCCGATCTTTTCTTCAGAGAAAATCAGTAGAGCTCGCTACGGAAAAAGGGTCCAGTCCAGTACGATTTATAGAGCAATGACTCCTTAATCAGGATGCAATACCATCATTATTCATTGTTTCGGGACTCTGGGATTCGTGTGGGGATAGGCGTGGTAGTAATAAAGAAATACGAAATATTAAAATTCCTAAAGATTGAAGCGTTGTAGATAAAAGGGAACAAGTGTACGAATTAGCACAACTGTAAGTAATGATTTTCAAGTTCCAATATGAGAGCAGGATCACTGAGGTAGAGGGAAATCGGGAGGTGTCTGTTCGGACCAAACTTACAGCCTTGGCCAAAAGTATTGAGCACCCATGAGTTTTTCATATAAAAGTCAAACTTTAAAAGGGGCATTTATATCTTTTATTATAGAAATTTGTACATATATCTATCGGAAAAATTAGTCATATTTATTGACGTTAAGGGAAATTCCGTGGAAAAAAATACAATTAATCATTTTATTGTAAAACCCTACTTCCAGTAAATTTTGGGGCGTTTCAACCGCCGTCATTAGTGTCACCAATATATTGACAAAATCAATGACACCTACCAGCAACTCCTGATGTAAGCAGAAGCAGAACCGGGGATGTAGTTTCTATCAGCATCAGAAGTTGCTGTAGTATCATTGATTTCGTCAATATATTGGTGACACTAATGACGGCGGTTGAAATCCCCGGAAAACCCTAAAACACTTAATATATTTTACGTCTTTGTGTATTTTTGATATTGAAAAATAATACTTTATTTGTAAGTTATAGAGGAAAAAGTGGGGTGCTCAATACTTTTTGCCAAGGCTGTTAAATGGCTGTTTAAACATGTAGCTTACTAGGAAGTTTGTTACGTGTTCATAACGTCATCTCTCTCTCTCTCTCTCTCTCTCTCTCACTCTAGGATCATCACAGATCGATTCAAGTATAACGTTCGCAAAATGTTACCTATGTAGACCCATTGGGCGGTTACCGTTAAATATGAAATGTTAGAAAAAATAGGTAACTTTATAAGAAAATTAAACAAGTTTTCTAATATCTGATTTATGTTTGCAACCAATCAATAAAAAAGATGTTTCCAATAGACATCAATTCTTGTACCATAAATTATAATGTGTTAGCAACATGTACAACTTCCTGTGGATATTACATCTGTAACTATGTAATACAATGTATATTATATATATATATTACACTAAAACTAGTTATTAAAACTAAAAAACTTCACTTTATGGTTACAGTTAATATTAGTTACATAAATGATCTATTAGAATCAACACATGCATAATTGTGCAACAAAAATAAAATAAAATTCATCATGGCATATACTTCATTACTATCTACATAATAGGTCGGGGCAAAAGTATTTTCGTATTTGGACCGTATAAGTTGTAATCAAACCTCTTCGTCTATATTAAATGTACCTGGCTGGTTTTAATACCATTAAAAGTCAACATTCTGAAATACAATAAAATTTAAAAAAAACTGGTTCCCGGCATTTTTCAATTGTTTTTGAGCTATCAAAATGGACGTGCGTGACGAAGAAATTCGATACATTTTAAAGTTTTATTACAAAAAAGGCAAAAATAAGACTAATGCCGCGAATAAAATTTGTGCGGTTTACGGACCTAATGCGGTATCAATAAGAGTAGCACAATTGTGGTTTAAGCGTTTTAAGTCTGGAAATGTTAGTGTGAAAGATGAGGTTCACTCTGGACGCCCTGTTACTGACAAAATCAATGCCATCTATGAAAAAGTGGAGCAAGATCGACATATTAGTAGTTACGACATTGCTGAAGAACTGGATATTGATCACAAAACAGTGTTACGTCATTTACAAAAGTCTGGGTACAAGAAGAAGCTCGATATTTGGGTGCCACACGATCTCACTGAAAGAAACCTAATGCAACGTGTTTCAATTTGCGATTTATTGTTAAAACGAAATAAATCCGAACCATTTCTAAAACGGTTGATTACGGGTGATGAAAAATGGATTACTTACGATAAGAACGTCCGAAATGTGGTCGAAGCATGGACAAGCTCCACAGACAGTGGCAAAGCCCGGCTTAACTCTGAACAAAGTGATGCTGTGTGTATGGTGGGATTGGAAAGGAATTGTCCACTATGAGCTTTTGCCGCCGGGTAAAACTATCGATTCTGACCTCTACTGCTAGCAACTCATGAGATTAAAAGAAGCCGTTGAGAAAAACCGGCCGGAGTTAATAAACAGAAAGGGCGTAGTCTTTCATCATGATAACGCCAGACCGCACTCATCTATAGCCACCCAGCAAAAATTGAGAGAGCTTGGCTGGGATGTGTTGATGCATCCACCGTATAGCCCCGACCTTGCTCCATCGGATTTCCACCTGTTTCGGTCACTTCAGAATTCTTTAGGAAGCTTAAAGTTAATATCAAGAGAATACTGTCAAAACTACCTGTCAGATTTTTTTTATCAAAAATCTCAGAATTTCTACAGCAATGGAATCATGGCACTACCCACAAGATGGCAACAAGTCATCGATCAAAACGGCATGTACATATTATAAATAAATAAAAAAATATACCTTAAAAAATTGTTTTTCCTTTGTACGAAAAATACGAAAATACTTTTGCCCCGACCTAATACAATTTCATTAAAAATAAATCTGCAATATAAAAAAAAACCATCAACATGGTATGTTACTGATAAATTAACAATTGAAACTTTCGAACTTTGACATATCAATGTTCCATTTCTTATTGGCTGATGAAATATACCACATGGTTTTGTTTGTTTACATTTAGTTAAATACCTAAAAGCTTCGTAAAACTTTGGTCTCTTGGACAATATATCATCTCGCACTTTATATTCTACAATTTCGTATTATTTAAGAGTAAGAACAGTAACTTTAATGCCATTATAATAATCAGTTAGATCTCCCAATACATTTACTATTATTATGTTCTAATATAATATCCTAACAAGCTCATAATTTTAATGGCTCGCACAACTTGATTTTACTTAATAGTTTTTTTGACTAAATAAAATAAAATGCAAATTGTGCCAGACACTCAGTGTACTACTGGTGCAAATATCTAACCAACTTCTTAGTTAAATTAACATCATCTAATTTTCTCCAACCATCTGTTTCAAATACTTTGGGATTATTTTTAACAAACTTAAAGATATTAATTTGTAGGGTCTCTAGTTTGTATTTTTCGGATATAAGCGCTATCTCCATACAGTTAGCTACGTCGATCTGTTCTGCAATAGCATATTGGACTAGACGAAATAGGTTATCCAATTCAAATTTGCCAGCAATGTCCAGAATGTTAAGGCAGTCCTGTTTCATAATATCTTTTATTGTACCAGTGTACAAAAACTGCAAAAGCAGTTCCATGTCATTATCAGAGATGTCCAAGAAAAGTGACGTCACAGTGTCACTTTTCACCATGTTTCTTAGAACAGGGCTGTGGGCAGCAAGGACGATCTTGTGTACTTGGTATTGCTTTCCACTGCCCGACTGCACTATAAAGTTGGTTTTCTCCTGCTTGGAAAGCAATTCACCAAAGTCATGATTGAGCTTCACTTGTTTCACGAGATCTGAGTTCAACGGGCACCCTGGAGCTGTTATTGAAATGGGAATGCACAGAGTAAGGTTGGTTATATTATCGGCTGGAATACTATAAGTCCTTACATAGAACCTCTCGCCAGCTTGACTTGATCTAAACACTTGCCATTTCAATTCACTTGGTAGACACGCCCGTTGATCATTGTTGTCATCCGTATGGCGATCCATTTCATTTGAATTGCTAACACCAATATCAAAGCTCCCTGCTTTCCTTAAGCACACGAAAAGGTTGAGTAGAAACTTGTTTCCAGGACAGAAGGAAGTTGAAAAATAGAACCAGAGGTCCGGCCTATTTTTAGTGTACGTGCCTCCAATGTCATATTCACCTTGCGTCTTCAGTTTGAAGCCAGTTTCGAATATACACAAATATTTTGCATCTGAAGTTTGACACTTGTGCATGGCTGACACAACATTTTTGGCCTGTAACACAAACAAAAAGGGGGAAATTATAGGCCATGTAGCTATTGCTGACCAAAAAAATTCATCATAATGATTACACATACAGATAAACATAGTCAAAGCTAGCAATTGAATACTCATAACCATTGCATTTACGTATGGTCAAGGTGGTAAATACCTGAGGTTTTGGGTAGTTCTAGTTACTTATTTCTGATTATTAGGATGATATTTAGATATTATATCTAATAATTATTTCTAATAATATTGTATATCAAGATTTTAGTTTATTATTAGTATTATACACATAAAGCTTTTTGTTGACTTCATTATCAAGGTTTTAACACTTTCACTGCCACATAGCGCTACTCGCTACGCTTGTAGCCAGTTCCAGCGTTTTTCCGCTTTGTAGCGAAAACTGCCTATGAACACAGAACCCGCCTAGCGGGTTCCTGACAGTCAAAGTGTTAACAGATTGTTTTTTTGGGAAAACATCGAATCAATATATTTTCATACTCTTGTAAACACAATTGAATATTTTCAAAAATTGCAACATACCTCAGCCTTAGGTTGCTCCTGCCAACTTTGATAATCAGGCATTTTTATCCACTCAGGGATGTGTCCTGAAAATAAATAATCAGTATTATCATTAAATATAACATACACGGAAAAACATGATCAGAGGGGGATTCATGAGTATGAGATTGACAAACAAACACTGAAACACAACAAGCATAGTACAACATAGGAAGGTTAGAGCAAGTTGCGCTGTAGTGTGCAGTCAATTACTCTTACCCTTTCTTACCTGACTGCCCAAGGAATGAGTGTGTATCTGTTTCTTTGTGAGCTCCAGACGGAGATATGGCATGACAGATTTAAAGTTCAAGGTATTAAGTCTTATGGCAAAGATTTCATATTGAATATAGGCATGAGTAATCCTATTGATTACGCCATGTTACCGCAATAATTAATCCTATTCTAGCATTATAAATAAAGGTAGTCTCCTACAAATTTCACCTGTTGAAACCTCAATCCCAAAAAGCTAACAACAACAACAAGCACCGGACAATAAGTTACGTACCCGTTTATAATTATAACGCTTAGTAAATTGTGTATCATTCAAACCATATTCAAACACAGATTCAGATAGCCTCAAAATAAGTGTTGTTATAATAGTTTAGGTACTTTTCCAAAGAACCACTTGTTTTATTTTGGGGTATTGGCCCTCAGGCAAGAGTATCTATTATTCATTTGTGCTTAGGCGCCCACAGCTAGCCGCAATCCCAGTATGTATTCTCTCGCCCAACCCAGTTTTTTTTAAAACGCAAAATGTCAAATTCTGACATGTTTGTGATGTTTGTCGTGTCGTGTTTGTAAAGTCTGCTGTGAGATTTTGTGGAGATTTGTCCAGTCATTCTTGAGCTGCGTTCACAAATTACTAAACCTTAAGTAAGAAGGAACCTTCTTTGCTAAACCCCTGGGTGTTGCTTATTAAACCCCTACTACACGGTCGGAATAACCACGCAACTCAACCAAGGACAAGATTGTCCTTGATCGAGTTTAACAAAAAATTGATCGTGTAGCTGTCAGTCGGACAACCAAATTACTTGGTTGGTTGGTTGGAAGGCAACTTGAACTTAGTTGAGTTGTGTGGTTCTCCCGACCGTGAAGAAGGCGTTTTAGTCCACGGTTCACGCGTGAATTCAAAGCGAAAATACATATACGCTGAAAACTGTACCTCCTTTGGCCACATACACCAGGGTACATACACCAGGACGGTTAGCACAAGTAGTCCGCGACTTGTTTGTCGCTCGGATCTCCCTTTCTAGATTAGAATAGAATAGAAATTTCTTTATTGTTTTTCATTTCTGTTACAATTAAATGTCCTCAGAGGGTTGTGTATGTAATGCAATATGTCTTCAAGATCTATAGGTACATTTATTTTATGACGTGTAGCTTATTTATAGCTCACTCCCTTTCTACCTAGCTCGTCTGTAAGGAAAGAGACGTACCGAGCGACAAGCGAGAAAATACAAGATGTGCTAGCCACTCAGGAGATGCCTCAACCGCGTGCTACACGGTTTCAAACAATAGTTCAAAACAAGTGGTTTAAAACCGTGTAGACAGTGGTTATAAACCAAATTTCGCTTGACTTTAAACGCCCTTGGTAGATAACAAACAAATGGGCTTGTTTGAATCCGTGTAGCAGCTCGCTTCTACCAAGGTCACTTGGATTAAAACGGTGGTTTAAAACCGTGTAGCACGCGCATTACACGCAATTTCCTAACAACAAACCTTCCTTTCCTAATCACAGTGTGTCGTTTTTTGGGGGAGGCGAGGTAACACACATATAAACCGCTAACACACAAATGCAAAAATTGCTCTTATTCTTTCGCACTTACACCACTAAAAAACATAAACACTAACTTGAAATCACGCAAGCAAACAAACAAAATATGTAATCAACACGTGCGTAATCAACAACCGAAGACATATGCTTGGCCTTTTCTTATTTAATAATGAATGAGTTAAAAAGAGATGTGCACAAAGGTTTTCTTTTCTTTTTAGGGTTCCGTACCAAAATGGTAAAAAAGGAACTGGAAACTGGAATGGTAAGGAAGGAAGGAGACTTCGTTGTCTGTCTATCTGTATGTCACAGCAGTTTTCCTCAGCAACTACACCAGCTATCAACTTGAAATTTGGCATAGTTGTATAACTAGCTTGCCCACATCTGTTTTTAGTAAAAAAAAAATTATAAATTTTATAAATAATTGAACAGGAGTCTAGAGTGGGGGGTTGAAAAATGAAAGTGATTTGATTATAGCAAATGGGGTGTCATATGAAAGGGCTCAATCTGCACATTTTCAAAACTATTTTTTTTTATAATTTTCCATGACGTACTTTTTGATTTATAACCAAAAATGTTCAAAAAATGACCGTTCCCCTTATCTGCAAAGTTTATGAACCGAAAAATCGGAATAATTCCTATCTCATAGATAGGAATTGTAGATAGGAAACTTATACTTTACGGGAAAAATAAAATGAAGTGTTCAAAGACGACGTGGTTAGCCTAGTTGGTAGTTATCCTGCGTACGAAGCTAGCGGTCCCGGGTTTGAATCCCGGTATGGGCAAATATTTGCGTGATGAGCGCGAGTATTTATTCCTGAGCCATGGATGTTTTCTATGTGTATATTTAAGTATTTATTTCTCTATATAAGTATGTATATCGTTGCCTAGTACCCATAGTACAAGCCTAGAGCTTAGTTTGGGACTAGGTCAATTTATGTGAAATTGCCCCTGATATTTATTATTATTATTATTATTAAAGTTTATGGTTTTCGAGAAATTGACAAAAAAAACTCTAAAGATCTGTACTAAAATTTTGGCAAGTCAAAATGGACTTTATTGCATACAAATAAAAAAATATGTTCGAATTTGATGCGTTTTGATTTATGCTGCACGCTAACGTAGCACAACAAGGTATTTTCATGGAGCTTCTTAATCTCCGAAGACGATTCTGATAATGCGAAAAAATCGATTAAGTGGGTAGTTTAATAAACACCGGCAGAGGGGCAAGTCTGGGTAAGGCCCGTCCTGGTATAAATGGGCTAAGTGAATCTGTAATCGCCTTCACATTTTGCGTTCGTTCTCGCGTCCCTTCGTTAATTTTGCGCACGAACCGCGGGTTAAGATTGTACACGCCAACATTTTTTTTAGTTTCATTACCAGTAAATTGTTTTCTGTTAATTTTCACAAGTATAGATTTCAATCAATATGGAGCAAAACTGGTTACTTAATATCGACGCTTGAAAGGAGAAATGGGATAAGCGACATTTTTTGTGATATTGAGTTATATATATCGTTGGAATCGGCTGATTTTTCCGCATCGAATGAGCCAGGTCTCGTGTTCATCTGACGACTTTTTTGTCGCTTATCCCATCGGTGATTTTGAGAAACACGGACAAATTTTGTTACTAAACGACGTAATTTTTGACTCATTTTTAGATGATGGAGGTTAGATAAAATGTTTTTTGATTAAATTAAGCTAAGATTTTTTTACTCATTTGTCAGGACAAATAACACTACACTTGGATAGTTTTGCTTTGTCGCGTCTAACCAGTGACTTGTCGTTTGTCTTTTTTTACTTGACTGTATATTCGATTTTATTTTCCATTGTGACTTTTTACCTACTACCTTCAGAAAGATATAAATTAGCTTAGATCAAATAACCTGATCAACCTTATCTGAAGTATTGCCGCTTATATTTATTTACCTAATTGCAGTTTATAAACCTTTGTCGCTTATCCTTATTTACTTATTTGCAGTTTATAAAATATTTGTCGCTTATACTTTTTTACCTGCAATAAGTTGTGAATACTCATGTCGCTTATCCCTATCTTATTGAATTTATGAAGTCGGTTATTACCAACATCCAATAAAAAAGTGTCGGTTACGCATTATTCTCGGACGCGACTAGACCGTGCAAACGCCATCTACCTAAATCGCTACGCTAGGAGACGTTGTCTAAGTCATACGCGGTCGTCGCATAGATAGAAAGTCCATCAATCAAGGGATTTAACTAGGGCTTCTAATGTCGCTTTTCCGAGATCTTCCATGATTTTCCAATCTCGCTTACTGCTGAATTAGAAATGCGAGATCCTTCAAGAAGGAAAATTAAAATTAAAATCTTTATTTTGTAAGTAGGCCCTGTAGACACTTTTACATGTCTGAGTCTACCAGCGTTCCCCAAGATGAGACCACTGTTGAGAAGAAGCGCTTATTAATATCCGAAGTAGTGTACGACACGTTGAGAATATTACGTTTTTTTACTAAAATATATCATGAATCCAAAGTAGTTTTTGAAGCCTGAAAAAAAAATTTATACGAGAGATTCATCCATAATTAGATAGTTTGTAGAAAACAATATGTAAACATTATTAAATCATGGCTACGAAAGTTACAGTTAAAGTACTTGTAAGTTTATTCAATCCAAACAGTTAAGTATGAATTTAGTTTTTTAAATTGTCGATTAGTTGGACTTTAGTGTCGAATTAACTTTGCAGTCAAAAAAATTACCAGTTTTACAAAACAAAAAATCATGATTGTAAACTATTTAACTGTGGTTAGTTTTTTGATAGACTATGTACGAGAGCGAATTGAAAAGTTTTGAACCTGACCTTCAAAATAAAGACTTTAATTATTATAACAATTTTACTTTTCTGCGTAATTTCCAAAACGATCTATACACTTTTGCCATCTCGCCTCTAACTTCAGAATTCCATGCAATAAAAAAGAATCTCCAAGATGCATTTATAGCTTCTTGTACTTTAATATTTGTTAATTTTTTTTGTCTTCATAAGCCTTTTTTTAGGTTGGGGAAAAGGTGATAATCGGAAGAGGCCAAATCCGGCGAATAGGGTTGATGCGGCAACAATCCAAACCCACAATTAAGTATGTATTTGTGCGATTAATTTCGCTGCAGTGTGGACAGGAGCGTTATCTTGGTGGAACAACACTTTCTTAGATAACATACCAGGCTTATTTATTTTTATTTCTTTTTGCAGACGTTGTAAGAGGGTACAGTAATATTCAGCACTTATGATTTTACCCCTTTCAAGGTAATCGATCATTATGACCCCTCTGCAGTCCCAAAAAACTGAAGCCATCACCTTCTTGGCTGACAAAATGGCCTAAGCTCTCTTAGGATATGGTGATCTTGACCTTTTCCATTGATCGGACTATGATTTTGACTCAGATGTGCTGTGGTGGACCCGAGTCTCGTCCATGGTCGCGACTGAGAAAATCAAGATCAAGATTCAAGAATCAATCAATCAAGATTTAGGATCACATTGAAATATTATAAATTCAAACAATCCTGTGATACTGTATGGCGTCTGCGTTTGTTTTCGGCTAAAAGCGGTCTAGGCACCCATCTGGCAGACACCTTAGAAAATCCAAGATAGTTGGTGATGATGTTCTGTGCTCGTTCATAAAATATGGCCATTGTTTCCGCTATCTCTACGATCTTCAACCGCCTATCATTCATAATCATGTCTAGTATTTTATTGGCATTTTCTTCTGTAGTAGCCGTAAATGGCCTACCACGTCTAGGTTCTACTTGAACTGCTTCTCTATCGCGTTTGAAATCCGCTACCTATCTTTATACAGTAGCATATGATGGGGCGGATTTCCCTAATGTCTGGCACGTCTTCGAAAATTTTCTTTTGTAAGTACTTGATTATTTACGGAACGTTGCTCAATTTGATCCATTATTATGGAAATTGCATACCTTGTTTAGTATTTCCGTCACAAATTTTACAATTGTGACAGGAGAAAAACAAAAGATAATGCATAATGATGAGAAAACATGTGAAGATTGACACAATTTATTGATTGAAGACTGGCGTGTGCCAGTGTTATTTTTTGTTTTTAATTTAATTATCAACCTTAGACTCAAAAATTTTCAATTCACTTACGTATATTAATACAATTATATTCAAATTAGGCCTTCAGTGTGGTGGCAATATAATTAGAAACGCTTGCGATCTCTACGTACAACTGCCTACAAATAACTATTGACTTATCGAATTTGCCAATAATAAAAAATACTAAGCTACTTATTCCAATATTAGTACTAAGTACTAATTATATTCCTAGTTATAATTTACTTTAAACTAAAAGCTAAGGTACAATGAACAAAAATGTGCTGACGCGTTCATAAAAAATTTCATACGTTGTATGAAAGCAAATATTAATACTTATTTAATGAAAACAACGTTTTCAACAGGGATTAACTGTACATAATTGGTCAAGAACTTTTTGATTAGTTGTCATATTTGTAGTCATAAGAAATATTGTATGGGAAAACGCAAGCATTTCTATTAGTGTGGCTTCCACTGTACAATCTATCTGTACACTTTACAATCTAACAAAAAAAACTAATCTTACAATGTCATAAAATAGTCGTTATAATTTTTTTTTAGCTTTTTAAATATATTTCGTTACAAAAAATAATGAAGAATCCCAAAAAGTACCTTTTTTCAAATCAAATACTTTATAAAAAGGTATATTATTAAATGGGTCACTAATTTTTCCCAGAAGTGAATTAAGGTTTTATTTTAGCTTAAACCGCTTTTACGTTTTCAAGTTGCCCGTCCAAAAGCAGTCAGATAATTTATCCTGAATATATTTTTACACCTAGAATAAATATAGAGTTTTCTACCTCACCATATAATTCGCATTATTTCTAGTTGGATAATTTTACTTGAATATGTGTTAGTATATTTTTTTGGTCAGACTCTTTTACCGAATTTATTTCTCGCTCAACATTTTGTTTAGATAATTTTACCTGAAACCATTTTAAAGACCAAATTGCGTAAGCGACACTAAATTCGAAACTAATGCATTTTTGGGCAAAATAATCAAAACATCATATAGAAAACAATAATATGTTCATTTATATAGGTTTAATTCAAAAATTGGTCTTGTAGAAAAATTTTGATGATTTTTTTTCGAAAATTTGCGCGGTTTTTTGGCTCTCCTGTAAAGTTTGCTCCGTGTCGCTTATCCCATTTCTCCTTTCAAGCGTCGATATGAATTTTTTGAATGCATCTGTAAGCACAGCATTGCTACCAACATAAGTATATTTCTGAGATCTGCCAACATTGATATCAGTCATGTGTACCTAGTTGTTGTAGATTGTAGTAGGTATCGTTGCTTGCTTGCTTTCTTTACTTTGCACCGCGCGTCGTCGGTCAAATTGGACTGTTTAATTGAAAGAATAATTACCGCATAACATACTAATAATAAAAATAAACCAAACAAATAAACGTGAATCGTGAAATACATACAATCGTGCCAATAAGACGAGAATGTGTAGAAATATGTGAAAGTGACAGTCTCGTACAAACGACTCAGTTTTTGTGATTATAATGTTATTTCGCATAGTTTCAAGTACCGCCAGTTCATAGGTGCACTGAAATGTTACATTTAGGAGTTCTCTGGTGCATCGTCGAGGACACTTGACCGCACTATGTTCGAGGCGGGATAAGCGAGCGCTTGCGTTGATCAACATTTATAATGCAACAAGATTGTTTAGCGGAGGAGTGTAAGAACAAAAGTGTTCGGCGGAGGCCCACGAAGGTCCTGAAAATAGCTGAGAGTTTCACGAACTTGGATGAGATTGCTAAGGCGGGTCGTTTCGTAAGGGGGCCCAACTGGCGCGTGGGGAAGTGGCGCGATGGGCTGGAGAGGACTAAGAAGTGCTGTGATGATGATTTTTGTGCTAAGGAGTCGAGTGTGAGTGATGACAGTGAGAAGGTGGGTGACCGGAGGGTGACAGGCTCCTCGTGCACTGCCCTCCGGACTGCTGTAGCTGCCCTCTACCCCTTTGATGACTTCATCCTGGAGAAAATCGGTTCTGGATTCTTCTCTGAAGTATTCAAAGTAAGTACTCGTTTTTAAAGTTAATCATTCTTTGGGATCTTTTTCTGTTAACATTCAGTTCTAGGATGTTTACAAAACTCAAGTGTATGGTGTTTATTTAAACAGATTTTTGTTTGCACTTCTAGGTATTTTCACTAAGGTTAGAACAACTGCTATAAAATAGTAGTACCCATAAAAGAAAACAGCTATATAAAAGACTTAAAATATCTGGTATTGCTGGTTTGTGATTTTATAGCAACAAAAATGAAACCACTTTATTTGAATCCGAAATGTATTTTCTGCTAAGCATTGTTCCAATTTTTTTGCTTGAACACCTTATATGCAAAAATACCAAGTTCCGGTCTTCAGATTATGATTCTATGCATATAATTAAATTAAAAATCTTACAAAACGGTGCTCAAAAATGTGCTCCAGATGCATCAAAAGGGCTTAAAATATTTTCATTTGATAGTTAATTTGGCTTATTTTCTTTTTATTCTCTGTTGATTCACTTCAATTTAGATTTTTTGTTCTGTTTGTCTAACAATGTAGGTAGGTAGGTGAATTTATTGCTGAAAAAATGTGATTACATTACCCTTTACTAGGCAATGTATATCACAATATACATACCATCACATTCACTTTTTTATATTTTTTTGTTGCAATTTTTTTATGCTGTTTTAAAATGTAAAGGGGTTTGAACACCTGACTTTTTTTAATTTTTGCCAAATAAAGAGTTAACATAGTATGTTTTTTGAAATGTGTTTTTTTATTGAATGCTATTGTATGGATGATTAAGACATAGATTCATCCTCAAAATTTGGATATCTTTTTGTATATTTTTTTGCTTATTTTTGTGGTCTATGTGATAACCTGAAGAGACTAGAACTTGGTATTTTTTTCACCTCCCGCATATGAGGGGTTTACATTCGTTTTTTTTATATATTTAAAAATGGTATTTTCATACACTTTTAGATGAAAGATAAAGATAAGAATGACCAATATCTATTCAAATTCAGTAATGGTTATTTTTTTACTTTAAGATTGTATAAATGTACTTAATTTCTAAGTTTTACTTCTTTTTAGGTGAAAGGAAACAGAAAGGATAATTATGAATGATTCATATCTTTTTTAACAGGTTAACTTTCATGGAATCATAGAATCTTATCTTAATTATTATTTAGTATCTGAATCATATTGTTTGGTCATGAATAGTCCAAACTACAATATAATTCAAATTATAGCATCACAATGTAGGTATTTTAATTGCCTCATTTTAATTGGTTGATAGCCCTCATGCTAGTAGTAGTAATTTGCGTCGTTTCAATAGCTGTCGCTTCAAATGTGAAACCTACTCATCAGTTGTAAATGAGCCTTTAGTCATTGGTCTATCCTACTCTGTGTACTGCACAAACCTCAATGATTATTCATCAAGTTTGTGAGTACACAGTATAATAATGAAGAATTACACTATGATAATGACCATGACATAAGTTGTTTAAACCAATGAAGGTTTGTAATAGTTATAACTTTTTAGTCATACCTATGAAGGTATGACTAAAAAGTTATAACTATTACAATAGTTCAAATTTAAAATGATATTATTGTATATTTCACTTAGCACTGTAAAAGAATGCTGTCTTTCTTTTACAATGGTATACAATTATTTAATTCTAAATTAGCAATAGAAGTTATTTGAAATTAAATATATTTTCATTTAGTAGGTTCATTTTCCAGTAATAAAAAAATCTGTTTATCATACTGTAACTTGCCTTTTGTAATTTACCAAGGTTCTAGATTCCTGTACAAAATGGATCCATAGGTATATTGAGTTTTGGTCACATCAAAAATCATCCAGGAGTTTGTTCCAAAGCCGCAGCCAAACACACAAACAGACACATGGTGGCGCCTTTATTTAATACTATTTAGAGATAATGTAATTTTATTGAGTTATAGTAGTAAAACGTTTTTGCAAAAAAAACAATTTTTTTTGTGTCTTATTAGCTTACTCCATTATTATTATTATTATTATTTAATTTAATGTGTTGTTGTTGTGAATAAATGTTTTTCTTTCTTTCTTTTTTTCTTTCTTTCCATTAAAAATAGTCATATACCTACCTGGTTCTACCAAGTTATTTCATAGAAAATATTCAATTGAATTCAATCCATTTATTCAATTCAGACAACAGGGATCCATAACTGTTAGTATGACTTAACCTATGTTAATTCTTAATATCCTCTGAATCATTATTCAAATTAGGGGATTGTCAAACTTATTAAACTTATCTGCTATAATTTTGTATTGTCCAGTACATAAAAATAAACAGTTTCACAATGTTTATCTATGAAATTCCACATTTACTCATAACTACGCTAGCGTTAACCTCTTCAGTCATTTATCATGTGGAATATGGTTACTTTGGTGACAAAAGAATTTGTCATACAGTGTCTGCTTGTGTTAACACAAGTGGCAAGCAGTGAAGAAAGGAATGCTTGTACACTGACATCATTAGTATGTGGTATCATACTCTTATTAGTTAAAAACACTGTTAATAAATATTCAATATCAGTAGACACGTGATCAACGAGTACCTACAACATTCTCAATGAATACCTAAATTTCAAATGTAGGTACCTACAGTGAGTCCCTAATACTGCAGTGTCCATTATACCCCTTCTAGACGGTCGGGTGGTTGGGCCAACCGAGAGGGATGCAGCTATTTGTAGGAACGAGATGTAAATATTACTATCTCATTCTGACAGATAGCTGCGTCCTTCTCGGTTGGCCCAACCACCCGACCGTCTAGAAGGGGTTTTAGGATTCATAATGATCTGTACAAATAGTAGGTAGACAGTCTGTACCAATCAACTTACATATCTTATTTGGTAAACAACTTTCTAACCTCAAAATGCAACTTTTTTGGCCGAAATAGCTCTTTTATCGTAAATAATGCAACATTTTGAGGATCACTTGGCCAATATATCGTTTGGGATTGCTTTATTTTATTTAAAATGGCTGATTCAGCCAAAAAGTTGCATTTTGAGGTTAGAAAGTTGTTTACCAAATAAGACAAGTTGATTGGTACAGACTGTAGCCAGAGATTGACTAGGGGCAAAATAATGTCCCTCGATCCGTGTCGCCAGCGACGTCGGGCGAAGTGACGCGACGTTGCCGGAATTCGCTCGACATGTCTGGCAACATTTGGCAACATCGGCATTGCTGCCGATACGTGGCGAGGAATATTTTGTCCCCTGACTTGTAGCTACCTAATAATTATCTCTAAGACCACCGAAATTGTGAGGAATTCTTGAATTAGAAAAATACCTACGTTAATACCTGCCTATTTCTATTCTAAGATCATTATCATAAAATCTGAAGATCATCCTGCTCTTAGGTACCTACCTATACCGTAAACAAAACTATTATGTTTGTATTGTTTTGGATATTATACCTATTAATGCGTGCGTACATGCTATTCAATGCAAATGAAATGAGACAAAAAGATACCTCTACCATTATGTTTTGTTGCTATGGAAGTTTATTTGTATTTTTGCTTTAAAATTATTAAATTAAACATTGTTTTGATTTGCGTCACGCTTTTTTGCAGCATGGAGTTTAAGTGTCAGATCAGGTGTTGTCTTCTTTGGTTTTGTACCTAAAGTTCCAAGTCCAACACGTGTATATTGACCTCATATGCCCTCCTGCAGTGCAAAGGTTTCTAATTTATAGCACGGCAAAGGCGAACAAGCACGCGTGCCCCTTGGTGTTGTTAGGTGGGCTCATGTTTAATGTTAAATCTTAGGGCGGCCGCACGTTGGGCCACTAGTGGCCGCCACTAAAACGCGACCACTAGGTGGTTCGGCTAAGCTACTAGACGCAGCCATCAATCGCGGCCACCAGTGGCTGCCACTAGTGGCTATTGTTCATTGGAGAAGTCGGCGACTGTGGCCGAGTGTGCGCGCGAGGCGAGCGACAAAACGCGGCCACTAGTAGCGAGCGCGGGCAACTACCGCAGCCACTCGAACGCTCGGTGTGCGCCGATGCTATACAAAATGTATGAAAAAACTCGTCCGCAGCTTGTCGCGGCCACAAGTGGCTACGCTGTGGCCGCGACTAGTGGCCTAACGTGCGGCAGCTCTTAAACGCACTTTACGGCCGAAAATGTACGTGGAAGAAAACTTCTGCGACAAATAACCGGCAATGGGTAGTGGACAGGACACTTGCATTTGTATCACTAGGTACTTGAACTTTCCAAACATTGGCATCGCTTATTTTGTAAGATTTATTATTTTTCATTTGATTATATAAACGTTTGACCTGAGTAAGTGAAGTTGTCCGCGTCCCAATCGTCCCGTCTTCTAAAGGTACCTAATAGTAGGTACCTATCGCTATAAAGGGCAGACAAAGTCATACTTACAAAAGCCTATATCGCCTCCTTCACGATACTTGACATTGACTAATATTTCGGTTACCCGAACGCCTATTCTTTATGAAGCATGCCTTTAATGCTTGTAAAAGGAAATGGCTTAAGGAAATGGTGATATTACATGACACGTATTGTAAGCAGACGTCAAATGGAGGTTTCTTACGTAAATAACTAAGCATATTATAGGTGCTTGGGTTGCTTGTACCTACTTGTGGTTGCGGCCGTTTAATTGTTGTGCCTGTCAAGATTTTGCTGAATCGTCATAAGAGGTGCTAAGTTACAAAATGGGTATTTGTACATTCATTCTAGGAGCCGATATTTTTTATTTATTTCAAAATATTTAGGTAACTTGTAGGTGATTGACATATAACTTATAAGCCCACATCGCACTATCCTTTTGCGAAGCATTATTATTTAAAATATAGTTATTGCATTCCCTGCAAGAAAACAACGCGCCTTTATATCGCTGCCGTTGCCAAGATCTACCGATAGGTAGGATAGGATAGGGTAGGATATATGTATGCACGTTAAAATTACTCTACACGGTAGAAAAATAATCATACTACGGAACAAGGTCACAAGGTAACGTAGCCTACGTATACTTTGTAAATTATTCTTACAAGTTTTAAAACTGTGTTTTCGGACGGATTTATGAAATTTAATAAAAATTATTATCATCTATTATCATTGTACCTTGTACCTATTAAGTACGTAATCTATTTAATGGCCATAAAGTTACTATATAACTTAATCTTGAAAATATATATTAATTAGCATACTCAATCTTAAGCGAAGTGTTGGCAGGCCTTCCACAAGGTGGACCGATTCGACGATCTGGTGAAGATCGTGGGAAGCCGATGGATGCGAGTAGCACAAAACCGGTCGTCGTGGAGATCCTTGGGGAAGGCCTATGTCCAGCAGTAGACGTCTTTCGGCTGATATGATGATGATGGTGATACTTAATCTTAGTATTTTAGCATGATATTTAATATTCCAGATGTTAAAACGACAAAGATCAATGTACATTACGAGATACAAAAAGTCTACATGAGAATCTCAAATATTAATATTAGGGATTTAGTTATTTATATTATATCATACATAATAATATCGTAATCTAGACAGTAAAGCAAGGACGTAGACCACTTGCAATGAAGGCCAACTTGGTCAAAGCTTGTTTACTTGAAGCTGCTAACTTACCAGACTTTGGAATTAGATTAAATTGACTCCCCTGTTGTTCTTAATATCCTTAAGAGCCTGAAGGCAGTGAAAATTAAATTCTGTACGCGTTACTTTATCTCCTTAGGGCTTATCTAACGGTGTTAAGGAAATATGTATATGTAGGAGAAAAGTGTTTTAGCTGAGGATGTGATTATGTGGATGGTGGCAATTATTACCGTTCAGTGGCAAAGCGTATTAAAATATGTATTGCTTTCTTGGCTGTTAACCACTTATTACACTATTCAATTTGTAGGAATCCGATTTAGGATTTAGGAAGATGTAATCGCAGTTAAGACACGATTTCCTACAGTTAGAACAGTTAGGAGCCGATTTTGGATCCTAAATATTAGATAATGTAATAACCCTATTATGGAAGATCACAATATACAAGTATTTTTATCCCGAAGCAGTTCTGTTACCTTCCTTCTTAGGGGTCTTATAAGATGTTGAAAAAATGTAATATATTATGATGGAAATTATTAGGCGACGGAAAATGAGCCAACAGCAGGTGACTCAGGTGAGGTGCCCTTTCTCATAGTCTTCTGCAGTATTGGCACAGAAACACTTCATTATGATTCCCATCACACGTATATGGTTTTCCAAGGTATTTTCCAGAAACACGACCGACGTTAGGGAAATATGCAAGAAATCACTTCCCTCGCCTTAGGAAGTGAATCATACGGCAGGACATAACCTTGCCAGCGAGCGAAGGTTCGTGAGTATGTGAGCGGTTTATAAATCGCTTAATTAAACTAGCTAGAGTTAGCTTGGTGATGCGATTTAATTTGTGATGAGCTGGGAGTCGGGGCCCAGAAAGCTAGGCTAGGTGAATTGAGGAGTGAATATTTCCCCTCAGGGAATGAAAGTGTCAAATGTTCTCAGATTATAACGACTCTGTCTCGTGACTCTGAGTCGTATATTATTCTAGCTAAAGTCTACTTAATTAGTTGTCTAAAGAATTTTCTACTGTCTGCGTTATTATACATAGACGTGTCTAGCGCATTAATGTCTTCTTGCAAATTTTGCAATATGGAAAATGATATACTACTCTGTCAAGAAAGTACCGGGAAAAGATCAATAATACACAAACTGTTTGTTAATCATCCAAATTTATTTTATCACCTTCAAAGTATGCTCCTTCAGAAACGATACACTTACGCCAACGAATAATCCAATCATCAAAACATTTTTTAAACGCTGTTTCCGGAATTGAATTCAGTTCTCGGCGCGAATTCTCCTTTATGTCTTCTACCGATTGAAAACGGGTGCCACGAAGTGGTAATTTGAGTTTAGGAAAAAGAAAGAAGTCGGCAGGAGCCATATCTGGTGAATATGGTGGTTGCTCGATGGTATTTGTTGAGTGTTTGGTCAAAAATTCTTTCACAATGATGGCCTTGTGCGAAGGCGCATTATCGTGGTGCAAAATCCAAGAATTTTCATTCCACCAATCTGGCCTTTTTCGTCGAATTTGCTCTCTTAAATGCCGCATAACGCTCAAATAATATTCTTTATTTACCGTTTGACCTTCCGGCAAGAATTCCGAGTGCACAACACCGCGATAGTCAAAGAAAACAGTCAACATGACTTTGACTTTTGATCGACTTTGGCGTGGTTTCTTCGGTTTCGGTTCAGTTGGAAGGCGCCACTCCGAAGCTTGTTGACTAGTTTGCATGTCAAACTCGTAAACCCACGTCTCGTCACCAGTAACAATGCGTTTCATGAATGTTGGGTCGGAATTGACTCGTTCTAGCATGTCCTCAGCGACTCTCATGCGATTGAGTTTTTGGAGAAAATTCAGGTCTTTTGGGACTAGCCGAGCGGTAACATGTTTCATACCCAAATGATTAGTTAAAATAGTACGGATCGACTCGTGAGATACAGAAAGTTCGGCGGCTATCTCTCTCAAAGTTGAATGAGGATTTTCAGTCACTATTTCCTTCACTTTTGCGATGTTAACTTCAGTTGCAGACGTTGATGGCCTACCAGAGCGAGGCAAATCTTCCATCACATCTCGACCGCTTTTGAACGCTTTGTACCACTCATAAACACGTGTTTTTGATAAAGTCGAATCACCGTAAGCCTTCTGTAACATTTTCAGTGACTCCGAACACGAAATTCCATTGGCGATGCAAAATTTAAGACAAACTCTTTGTTCAATGTTTTTGTCCATTATGAAATTCGCAATACACACTAGATATGATATAACTAAAAACAGCACTGTATTTAATATAAATAACAGATGCAACTCAAACTCCGCGCCAAAATAGAAAACAGTTGTGCCAATCTAACAACAACAAAAAAACAAAAATTTGAATTTGGAACCATAAACAAATCAAGCATTCCCGATACTTTGTTGACTGAATGTACAAGAGAAATATGAATTCCCGATTTCCCTGGTTCAAGTTTCCATAAAGAACGTTTCTAATTTTATGCTATTCATTGATTGTCTATCTTTAATTCAAAATCGTGTTTTTTTTTGTTAGAAAATTAAGAAAACTGGCGTTTAATGTGTTAAGCCATAGCAAATGTAAACAGTTCCGTTTTCTGCCCGACCTCCCGTCGCTGTGGCTTCAGGGATCACCCACGGCAAACGGGTTTCAAGCCAGCAATCATAACGAGCGAAGACTTAATTAATCGCGCTGACATTTCTGACGCGTGCACCCCTGTCTTATTCAGGTTTTTGGGTTAATGCTGCTGATATTGGACGACCTTGCCGCGAAGGCTCGTTTTATCGTTTGCTTTTACGCCAAATATAGCTAATCAATAGTTTGCGCTCTTGTTTTGCATGTAACAATGTTATCAATGTTTCTAGATGCAAGGTTTTTTCTATAAAAAATTTCGCCTAATGGTAACTGGTGGTATAAGGTCAAATAGATGAAATAGGCTTCCCTAGGTAGTACATGTTCACTCTAAATAATAAATTGCCAGATTGTAATACCTTGAGAAGTTCCGCAGATGCGTAGCTCCTAATTAAGATGCGTAACGACGCACTCTCGGCTGGTTTTTTTTGATGTATGCCATAATACAACATGATTTGCAATCCTGGCCGTGTTCCACTTGGCTTACGTGGATGTTTCACGCTTCGTAAAACGTTTCAACCCGTGCATTACGTCTAGATAGCGCAAACGCAACATTAGCTCGAGTGAGACATTTACCTGCGTTTGCGTTCCTTTGCCGGTGCCAAGTTTGGAACTCTAAATCAAGACGAGAAACTAGCTAGATGAAATGTTTCATTCCAAAAATAAATAACTGTATGTTTACGATACAATACGGCACACGTTAATGGTGATATGAACAATTGTGTATAGCAAAACCACCAGATGCTTCTAAAAATTTATCATTTGTAATTGAAAAATTGTTTTTATTTTCAAATCGGCAACTACAAATGACTGGCACATTGAAAGCATTTCTTAAAATATTCTGATGAGAAAATGTAACCCAAATGATTAGTTAACAAATCCTATGGGGTCAAAGTCGCAGGCATTTGCTTTCAAAACTTCAATAAAAGTCTTTGTTAAGTGTTCCCTCTAAAGGAGATTAGATGAGAGAGCAGTCATTTTGTGTAACGATTAGTCTTGTTATTAGTTGACCAACTTGTAGCACTTTGCTATTTGAATGTTGTCGTAGAAGTTTAGGAGAATCCTAAAATGTTAACGACTTGCATAATAAATTTGTAACACCCATTTCAAGTCCCTATAAAACTGAAATAAAATTGAACTAAACCAAAGGCCGTGGCAGGCTAAGGGACCATCGGGTGGGTTAGCTTTCGTTAATAGCTTTTCGGCCTGATTTCTTTTCTGATGATGTGCCACGTCATTAGTAAGTGCTATACTAAATTTCAGCATTCGCTGCTTCTTAGTTTTGAATAAAAAAATATATTTTTCATTAATATTTCCATTATAGGCTAACGAATTTCATTGTGCTTCACACTTAGGTGAGACCCACAATATGGCATTATAGTCAGGTTAACACTGCATATTAAAAAAAAATTACATGTGAAAGTATTATTAAATATTTTTTTTTGTTCAGGACTATGAAGCGGCGAATGCTGAAATTTAGTATATCACTTACTAATGACGTGGCACATCATCATAAAAAAATCAGGCCGAAAAGCTATTAAGGCACAAGCTGGTCCCTTATCCTGCCACGGCCTTTGTGCTGTTTTATTATTATCATATCTTATTGTTATTAGTTAGAACCGTATTTATTTTAATAACTCTTGAACATTTGTTTGTCGTTCCTTAGTACAAAGAGGAAGGACATTCCGAAGATTACCATCTCTTCGGAATGGAAATCCTGTGTTAGAATTGCTACTCCGTCACAACAATGTCTCAAGAAATTATCATCACTTGCGAGAATAATAAAAAATCCAGTACCTACATCTTCATGTTAATAGGATTCTTTCATGTACATCACGTACGTTAATGCCCTTATTTACATCAGAATGCGTATTACTTTGGTTGAGAGGTAGTTATTTTGTATGCTACTAACATAATCATTATAATTTACTGGCCGTTCCTAGTAATTTGCCAATAAGCCTAATCGGCTGCAATTATCTCAGTTTGAGGAAAATTTACCTATATGAGATTATATAGAATTTATATAATTACTGTACATTTTTGATTCCTGCCCAAAAATTCCTTGGTCAACTACTGCCAAATTTCGAAAATAGACGTCAAAACAGCCAGCATACAGTGTTAAATACAATTCAAAGTCAAATAGAGAATCAGTTCCCCGTTTATTTTCTAATGATCTCTATAACGACACGTAAAACTGTACCGTTTAAAATGTCTTCCAGTAATATTATATTGAAACAGCGTTCTCATGATATTGAATGAGAGATGACTTGGGAGAAATGTACCTACTTATGTAATGTAAATAGATATACAGATAGTTTCACTCAATAGGAATGCTCTCGGCAATTTTCTCGGGCGTCAAAATTGCATACACAGTTATATTATAGACTGTTCTAAACCCAAAAGAATAACGGTGCGACTTTAACAACCTATTGGAAAGCAGCAGCGATGATGGAAATCTCGAATCGGGTGAAAGTATGCTATGTTTTTCACATACCATTCATAATGTATAGGTACCTACTTGAATTTTCCCCATTTCTCCGGCGCGATCAAAACGCGGAAACTATTACGGCAATCGCTTATGTATGTAGATGATTTCTTATCTCATCTAGATTTGTATTCAGAGAGTGCAATGGAATTATTTAACTGTACTTATGCAGCTGTTACAATATTTTTGTCGCTTGCGTTAGTTTATAATTTCGATATGATACGGTCAGTTTGATGTACGCTTAGCGAAATCCTTAGCTAAAGTTTTCTAGTTTATTTCAACTTGTCGAGACGAGGGTGCGTCCCCTGTAATCCCTACCCCTTTTTCTCTGGCTTTCGCTCTATTTAGAAATCAGGATACGTCCAATATAATATTACTTATGACAATTTGTTCGTCCAAATCTTGGCCTGCTTGCCTCTTTGCATCGGACGGCGATGCTGGTGCTTCAATTACTTAAATTGATGTGTGCACAGCATATAGATCCCGTCAAACGACCGAGGGGCCCTTTGGAGCTTTAATTTAATCAACTCGTGTGCATGTGCATCATGCTTCCATGCTACGGTTCCCGAGCAAGGTTACGTGTATGTAACCTTTTCAAATATATTTCGAACCAGCTTCGTGCAAATGTTTCTCCTGAATGTTTATACGTATATTTTGCAATTAGGAATAATACAGGTCTTACAGTCTAAACAACCTTGTTGTTGAAAACGAACGTGGCTTTTAAAGGCAATGCTTTTAAAAGGCTTATAACTTCTCAGAATTCGGTCCAGACGTTGTTAATACATTGTAAAGAAACCTTTTTACTAGCTGCTCTGTGCTCGCTTATTTTTAATACAATGTTGGTCTTACTTTCAAGTTTTTCATGGTTTCTTTGTAAAAATCTTCCTTCTCAGTCACTTCGTGAGAATGTGGAACAATGGCTCATCATTAGCGCCATTAATTACCAATTGCACCGCCATTGTGGAGCGAGATGACATCTAAATTAACTGTTTTTGATTCCATTCCGAGACAAAGTTAGCGTGTTGCTAACTTTCTTGGCGAGTTTGCTAAAAGGTGGCATTAGAAGAGCTTATTCAAATATAAATTATTGATCTTTTGAGTTTTGACGTCACGAATTTAGGATATACTTGTTGGGGTAGGGTAATTTTCAAATTGACGGGTGGTTTTGATCCGCGTCTGATTAGGATCCAGGAAAAGAGTTTGTATGGTGATATGGTTCCAAATCGTATGTCTTATGTACATACGTTCATACAAATAATACAACCACTTTGTATACAAATTCTCTTGAACGTGGTTGCGATGTTTATATTTGGATCCTAATTTCTAAATACATACAAGAAGCTAAATTTGACCTGGATTTTAGACGGATTATCATCCAGGGTCCCTTAATATGAGCTTACCTCTGAGAAGATTAAATGTATTTCTAAAAGCATCTTGGTTGTTTTTTGTTTCATGATTTTTACTTATTACATGTTACCCTAAAGTAAATTTATAGCTATTCAATAAGCCGTTTATCTCAGTCGATAGGTGTAATATAGATTGAACGCAAATTGTAATCTATTGCCATGTTGCCTTTCGTGTAAAGTAATGAGAGCGTTGAAAGACGTGCAACCTTTACAATTGCATAATTTACAGTACAAAAGTAATTTAATTCCAACTCAGTTTAGTAATATCTGAAACATTGCTGCGGCGTGCGTTGTAACTGAACAAACATTGTATTATATAAGATGATATAAAAGTTATTCAATACTTGCATCATTTTATAATGTTTACCAATAAGATTACAAGATTATCGGTGAACAAATAATGGCTTTTAATCGTGGTTATATTCGAGCTGCAATTTTATGACCGCAAACAAAAACTGTAATATCCCTTCAATTTGTTGTATTGGTTTCAAAACCACAATTCGATGCTTCCAAAGATTTATAATTAGCTCTGAATCTGAAAAAGTAACGACTTTTTGTGATGTAAAACCTAATTTATATTGATAAGCTTGATATCAGTAACGAATTTGGCAACATTAATCAGACATATTTTGATATGTTGATAAATTGGCGTGTAGAATTATTTTAAGTATTTCCTGCTACATAAATTAATTTGTAAAGCAATGCGCCACATTGGCAGACATAAAGCAAATATATTACTTTGCAGGAATGTCTTTACAATTATCGTTTACCTCAACTTAAGCAAAAGGAACTAATTACTATACAATGTATCTTCAAATAAAGCTGAAATCCGCTTCGTTAAAACCGACATTAGGGACGACGGTGTCGCGTCCATAAACATGGCAACCCAATTAACTCGTCTAACCTTACTTACATTATTAACAAAGCTGTTACTTTGTAACTTAGTTATATGCAAACTTTCTTGTATCGTCATCCTTACACATTAAAATGACGTTTTCTTGTCAAGTAATTGATTAGCCTCTTTTTCCACGTTACGTAAATTCTGTTTGATATGCATTCCTATGAGAATACCTGTCATACGTTATTCATGATTTCTTTATGCATAAATTAAGTGTATTATCAATCTTCTATCACAAATGCAATATTTTATACATCTTCTTTTTTGTTATATCATTATTCAATCGCTGATCATGTGACTGTGTGGTTTTGTGTGTTTTATTGCTCTCTAATTTCCTACTTTTTTATTATTTTTAGGATTCCGTATCCAAAACTTGCCAGGGAGCCCTATTACTAAGCCTCCGCTGTTCGTCTGTCCGTTTCAGCGGGCTCTATCTCATTAACCGTAATAGGTATACAGTTGAAATTTTCACAGAGTGTGTATTTCCGTTGCCGCTATAACAACAAATAATAAAAATTAAATCGCTGTACCTCTTGTCTTGTACGATGGTACTAGGGCATGCAAGCCCGGGATTGCTCTGTATGCAATACCAGTAGGTACTAGATTTTCTTTTTGTTATCTGTGTTCACTGCTGTTCTCGTGCCCCATGCGTTTTCCTCTAATTCCATTATCAATCTTATTGGTTTGTCTTTTTCACTATCGTATGTTATTACCATCTCAATGTCCTTGTCACCTGCTACAACCATTACAATGCACCTGGGACGTTAACGCGCGTACTTTCTCGCGGCACTCTCATTACACTTTCGCCACTAATTAAAGCTGCCGATAGAACAATAGCAAGAAGCAAGAACATCTCGAACGTATGCTATTAATTGCCGATCGGATCGTACACGCTTTCTATGGCGGAGTACTATTTTAACTCGCCCAGTTGTCGTTTTGAGTGACAACTTGTTAGTATTATTTACAAGATCGAAAATATCATGTTTATTGAAACAGGGTGCCGTCCTCAATTTGGAATTAGGAAGTTATTGGATGGATTTCAATGTTGTATCATAATTTGGTATGCTTGTTATGAAAATATTTTATTTATTTTCGAGTGTTGATGTCTGTAAGTATAAATAAAGGTGAGCAATTAATAATCATTATGATCAAAACGGTGACAACCGATAAAAATACAGTTTAAAAATGTTATCAAAATGGGTAGTTGTGGTTATTTAAATTTTTGCGGGTTAGTAAAGTAACGTAAAACTTAAAGTGGTTGAAGTGGTTGCTTAGTAGCGGTACAAGTTTACAAAAAAAGCATAGCAATAACCCATTATACTAACGATAACAAGTATCGACTAACAATAGATGTGACATTTTTTTCTGAAGGTCAATAGAAAGTGTTTAACAACTCAACTCCGCAATAGTGACGTGTGAGGCTTGTCGCTAACATGATAAGGCAAGAAAAGTTAATGTCAAGATAAATAAACAATATGGTGACATTCTACTGCAATCTGCAATGCGCTAGATTTGGCAAAGCGCCTTGAATGCAGTTATTTATGTGATGAAATACATTAGGAATTCTTAGCTTAAACCACAAGGTCTATTCCCAATATTAGCTGCAACACATTGCTTTAATACACCGTACATATACCTAATTTACAAGTAACATTTCTAGTCAATGCATCTCACAAGCGTATGTTTTCTAATTAAGTATTAAGTCGTTTTCTTTTCCCACAATTAGTAAATAAACAGAATAATTTGTATAGCTATACAGTTTGTGGCGATGTTCATCTTATCTGATCTACGAGGCAATTTGAATTTTGTGGCTTCTCCAGTTGATGGAACTGGAGCTTTTGACATCCTGTGGGAATTCTTATTAGAAAGATTTAGTTATTACCTTTGGTTCGTCTTTTTTTTATTATCCTCTTTTGAGTTAATTTCTTCTTTTAATTCTGTTCTCCGTCCTAAGATTTCTTTTTTTTTCTAGAGCAACGCTAAATGGCCATTTATTTCGTATCGTAAAAAAAATTGTAAAACTTTTTTAGATACTTATTAACGTCGCAATCTATCTAGCAAACATACGTTGAAAATTTTAATGTTGAATCGACATGCGTTATTGAATCTAGTATAAATAGAAACACTACATATTAATCGAACAGCGTGATCGGTGTTTAGATCTCGATAATAATCATAAAAGAGTCCATTAATCACTACAAGATTCGCAAATCACGCCACATCACCAAAACTTTCTCACACCCGAAGCAGATTTCTTCATCTCTTATTGCCGATATTTTCTAATTTCACCAAGTTGTATAACTTCGCCAGTCATCTCGGACCTGAAAACGTCACGTCCCATAGTAATTAGCTACGATTTGTATTTGCGACAAGTTTGCGGAGTAACTTTAGTTTAAGTTTAATCCATGTTGTATCGTGTTTTATTATCGTTGGTATAATGTTTTGGTTTGCATTGTTTATCGTTAAAAGTCACTATATTGTCATCATTTCAATGAGTGATTTCACCTTTTTGTTTAATTACTCATGTAATATCTTTAGGCAAGTTTTAATGATGAGTATTTTAAATGTTTAGATTTTAAAATTTAAATTCGGTGGCGTTTAAACCATTTCTTTCATATCACTATTACTGTACTGTATGTTCACCACTTTATTAATACTTATATTTCTTTATCTCCACAATCTTACGACTTATTTGCGTTGATCTCGTTATCACATGAGAACTAAAATTTCTATAAAAAAACCTTTAAACTTGGCTTTAACATAAATAGTATTAATACTTACTTGACCATGTAACTTGAGCACTAATGATTAACGCCATGTCCTACAAAGATTATAAAAAGAAGCATTGCCACTATTGCCAGCGTACGTGACCGCATTTAATGCGCATGACATTGTTAATAGCTTATCGGAAATCACGATTATTCTTTCTAAATATAGATCTCGTGTATTAATAGATGTTGTGTTCACATAGTGATTAAATCTGTATAATTTTAATAGTGAATGTAGATATTATTAGATTAAGTTTGGTGGTGAGACATCCAATTATTATTTGATTAAACATTTTATTTAAAAAATGTGTTTCCATCAAAATTTAAAGAAAAGTTTTTAACGTGACTGAAATTTGAGCTGTTGAAACGTTGTTCGTAGAATAAATTATAGGTTCCCCAGACCTAGGTTACTGACGAAAATGCGAATGCTTTCTTACATAAAAATTTAAATCTAACAATAAACCTAACTTGTCCAGAAAAAGCATGTACCGCTGTATAACATAGAAGCACGACTGAAACCATACCATAGACAATAAAGGCTGCGCCGGCGTCAGGTCGTTGACCGCCGGGTTAAGGCACGGATTTCTTAAAGCAATCCGCTTATTAGGTATTCTATATCGTGTGCGCGTGCTCATGCTTCGTAGGCGTGTTTTGTAAGCGCTCTGTAAAAGGAGTATGATTTTTTTTGTTGGGCATTTAGGTTATTTTGATTTTTGACTTTTAAAAAAGTATTTTGATCGTTAATGGTTAATGAATAAGTCAAAAGATTATTAGATAGGATTAGTAGATTTAGTTATCCAATAAGTAATTTTTTTTTGCCATAGTATTTACATAGGTACGTATTTTACATCGGTGATTAGCATTGTAATGTTGTTCCTAAGTGACCAAGTGTGAAAGCATCATCAGGCTACATTTAATTTTCAGGGAAAATGACCAAAAATAAACCATAATGCCGGCACCGTGTGCTCTGATTTATTTCAGTTTTTTCAACTGAAATTGCAGAATGGTAAATGGGTGATTTTACTATATATGATAATCTCCCTATAGCTTTGTACATAAACGATCAAAAGAGCTGACGGTCCTTTATTATATTAACTAATGACAGATTTTTTTGCCAAAACGAAAGAATTTCCCCCGCAAATAATCCGCAACATTGCCAACGGTAATAATACATTTAAGCAGCAATTTTCTTCTGAAAAGAATTCTTAATTACATCTGTTTAATTTTCTCTTGCTATGCCCGACAAAGTTTAACAGGCCCTAAATCAATGCCACGCTTTTTCTACGCTTCCTTATACAAATTGAAGATTCCCCTCGACGTTTGTCCCTTGGAGATTCGGTCAGTGACCTGGTAGTTGCTGGGACGGTCAGAGATTTCCAACACCTTGTTGTGATAATTTATTACTTGGCTGTAAAGCATAGTTAGCACTAAGGTATTACGGCGAAAATATGCAAGCTTGAATATTCATATCGCAGTGGACAAATTCAAGAGAAATACTTCATTCGGTACCGTAAGCCGTGCATATTTATTTGCTCAGTTGAAAATATTAAGTGACGGGGTGTTTTTGAATGTCATAGTTTAGGTCGTAACTCAATTTTGGCAGTCTGAGTGGATTAGTCGTGAATTGGTCCCTTAAGGGACTAAGTAATCCATTTATTTGTCAATGAAGTATTTTTAGATGGAAATATCGTGCAAATAGAATCCATAAACGGAGTTATCTAAGGTAAATAAATGATCGGATGAAAATGATTAGCAATCTAGTTTTGATAGAAAAATAAATTTGATTAATATTAAACGATACAGCTGTTTGAAACTGTTATTTTCTAACTTGATAAATTGAGAAAAGTTGTACGAAGCAAAGGTCAAGAACATTTGAGTCTAGACGAATAAACGTTTCGTTACGGATCTTTAACATCATAACGATTTCTTTCAAGAATCTGTAGAATATTGTCTAGTGATGATAATGATGATCTATTGAGAGAGTATCAAAGATGATTTTTGCTACCAGTAATAGCATTCTATTCATTCATTCTATTTTCCATTGAAAAGCAAGAAGATTATAGTTGCAGATGTAATTGTAGTAAGTAGATAGACGTGTTTAACACTTTTCGGTTGATCCGGCCACCGGACTATCGTAGTGGATGTTTCAGTTTCAATCTTATCTGATCTGACGTTAAGAATTCTCGACTGGGCATGTCGTCTGAAAGATTTTTTGGAATACTAAAATAAATGCCTTTTTCTAGTAATCATCTCCAGGTAACTATTCCTTTAAAGAGGAATTAAAATTTCTTCACAAAACACGTAAGTACGAGCATAACAAGATTTTATATCAGCTAAGTAAAATCTTAAATTAAATTGTTGTGACTATTAGCTGTTATTCATATAAATATTACCATCTTAGCTATTTTATTAAATTTGTGTCAACAATGATAAAATCTCTAGTAGTTGGCAGTTTTTTTTTTAGTATATTCCTCCTCTCTACTTTACGCCCATTTACTAGTTTAATATTTAAGTATAGTAACATAGTTATATTACGGACTAGTCGTTTGCTATTTTGTGATGTTGCTGAGTATTTTCAGCCCAGGTTACTGGGCAATCAAGCTTCTAAGTGAGCCGAGGAATTTTTCGCACCGTTCCGATCAGAAATTATCTCTGGGAGATGCTAGCGTAGCAACATGGCGGCTTGTTTCCTTTTTTTCGTTCGTTAGTCAATTCTGATAGAAATTTCTAAACGTTCGTATAGACCACGCTTGCTAAAATGTACATATATAGGGTGTCCAGGGATAAAGTGCACAAACGAATAAGGGTGAAACTAGAAACATGTGATTTTATCACGAAAAAAAAAAATCATTGTGCATAGCGTTTACAATAATCCCAACATTGGGTCTATTCGCCAACAAACTACCCCAGTTTGGCGAATTTTTTTGTTTACCTACCACCAAAGATATTTTTGAAATAAATAAATAAATAATAAGAAAAAAATATAAAAAGAAACACAAAAAATATCTACAGGAAGCTAATATTTTTTTTACTTTTTTCCGTGATAAAATCACATGTAGTTTCACCCTTATTAATTTGTGCACTTTGTCCCTGGACACCCTGTATACTATGCATTTCTACTGCATACACTCCTTCGTGATCACAATATAAGCACAATGGCTGCCGGTACAACAAAACAAAACAAAACCACCCTGCATATTGTTAACCATGCATTAACCTCCTTAGCTCGGCGACCTCTTACTTGCGACACGTAACACACGTAACCGGCGCAAGCGCAACCGATACACAATCCAAAACGTTAACCCCACCCCGTCTCTCTTTATCTCCAGTTGCGTTACAACACCGCGAAAGAGAGGAGAATAGTCGACTCGAATTACGCGTTTAAGAATGCCACAGGTCGACCGGCGACATTCCGACGGCGAAAAGCGAGAGTCGATCCAGCCTGATTCAAGGTCTGGATGATAAGTTGTTATTAATGCACAATACTATGTTGTGGCCTAAAATAGAATTGTGATAGTGCACAAGCGAATGCATTTATGTAAATTGTTATTTGACTAGGACCGAACAAAGAAGGTACACTGCATTGAGAACCTGAGGAAAGTTATAAAGATAAGGACGAGTCAAGGAGTGGTATGGATCGTAATGAATGTTAAAATGGAATTATCGCCCCTTTAACTTGTATTCTAATTTGGCTATCATCCTGAGTAAAAAAAAGTTAACATAAAGAGGGTAATTAGAATGATTTCGCGGAAAACGTGGTGTAAGAAACCAACGGTGATTTCAAATAAATCTATTAAAATACCGTTTTGAACACCTTAAGATTCAGTTCCGCTTAATTGCAATGATCGCTGCATCAAATCGTTTGGCTCCGCGTCTTTACGAAGCAATGAGCTTTTTCTTGTCAGTGTTTTTTAATATTACTGAAAATAATATTTTCAGTATATATTATAATGCTGTTCTGCTAATATTTTTTGCCTTCGCAATATTTTTCCTCGTAAATCACCACCATCATCTTCAAATTCGCAGAGTCTAACGTCACATCTATGCTGGAACACCTGCATAGCTATCATTAACTTTAAAATTTCGCCACTTTGACCTCCTTGCTTATATAACATGCACGATGCGTTAATGTGCCTTGTTTAATTACCCGCTCTCATTTACAATGTAATGTTATCAAAAATCTCAAAACTGTAATGACGCATTCAATTAAGCCGACGGGCGTAATTTGAATGTGGCTTACGTAAAAGTTCACAACAACGGCCACAGAATGAACTGGTTAACACAAATCAGAATTGAGTCAACTACAAAATCTTCAAAAAGCTTCCGTATGCATTAAGTGATGCACGGTTCTCGCGGTCCCTGAGTATCATATAACGCGTAATGAATGAATAGGAATCTTTAGAATCTCGTGTCGAAACATAGTTTGGTAATGAGGACGGACAATCAGTACTTTCGACGCTTCGCACTTCAGTTCCGGCTGATGCTGCCAGGAGTCAACTAAAAGCAGACATATTTTAACTGGGAATAACGTGAGCTAACCTCCAGAAGAAAATGCGGGCCGAAGAAATCTGTAAACTAAGATGCCACATACTCTTGTTCATTTGATCATATCGTATTCTACTCAAAAGACGCGATTTTCGCTGAAAATTTGATTTTATGTAGGGACCATGTGGACCAATAGGAACAAAAAGGAGTCAATGCACTCACAACTAAAATGGAGTTCGATTTTCACAACGATGCTCTCTCCAACGTAACTCGCTCTTAGCACACTACGATTATTATTCCGCGATAAAAATCTCAAGACGATGGGTTACGTACAATTACTTTCGGCTGGACCAACTTTATGGGTGTTAGACGCGTGCTCTCTTCATGACGTAACCCGTGTGAGAATTGTCGGAAATTCGCCTTCCGAGCTGTTAATGTCTTCACTTTTCCCTCAAGGGCTACCGTTAATATTACGTCAACCTTCAATTAAATAACGTAACAACTATTTATGAACATGAACACTATCATTATTATTAACCAAAACGAAATCGTTTACTATACAGATAAATTTATGGACCTGCTTTATACCTAGTAGGGTTATTTAAATTACTTTTCGGCAATAATCCTATTAAGTTGAAAGTTGGCGCGTTATAACATTTTGCTATTTAAGTACCTTTATATTGGCTTCGTCGGTAAGTATTTAATCTCGTTACTGTACATGTGCTAAGTGGTGAAATTTTAGTTCCAACGTTTCATATTTATAATTAAATATGTTATTTTTGTACCTCTAATGTGCTAATTAATAACATACTTGCTACAGGAAAACCGCTGCTACGTGCAAAAATGATTACCATTCAGTAATTGTTGTTAATAAACAAATCACTCGTAACTACTCATTGTACTTTTTCATAGTATGAACTACACGATCGTTGGTACTCCAGCTGAACTTTTGTCATAATGACTCACAGTCTATATTTATTCAAACAATGTGTCAAATGCTATGAATCAGACTATTTTGATGCCGGCCACGTGAAAAGGACCACCGGAATATTACAACATCCCCGCCTCGCAACAAGGTCGTCCGCAGACTCATCGGAATTGTAAATCCACGAAAGCGGCTCCAAAGTCGCGTGCCCGAAACATGTAGAAAGTGTAAGTTGCCATAAAATTAACAGCCCGTTGCTCTACCATAACAGAAAATGCTAATTGAAATCACCAATTACTTGGGTGACTTTCTACAATTGAAGAAACCCCATATGTTATTTTTAACATCCGCGGCACACGATAGAACGAGATTATTCGATTAGCGTGACAAATGGGTTGTGGATGGAGGAAAACTGCCGCTGAACTTAATTGCTATTTCTAATGCGCTTTCCCTGAAAGAAGAACTGATATTTATGGTGTGTCGCTTTAATGCACTTCAGTGTAAACGAGATGTTGCCACTGAAAATACTGTAGTTGACGATATCAAATGCGTTATACGTTATTACGATTTTATTAACAGTAGGCATAAATAAATATTGATACTTTAATTTCTTTGGTCAAGCGAAGCAAATGGTCAATCGGTTAAATACCTTTTATTATTCTGTTAACTACGTGTTGTAGTCTTAATAACCATGCGCTCTGTTCATTTACTGTAAGCAATGTGGTTAACTTTCTTTCCGCGGCTAGTTAATAACATCGCAGCATAGTTAAATGCGATGCTCCACCGACTTCACTGGTGCGTCAAAATTTAAATAAAAAGTATAACTTGCTGATAACGAAACTGTTCCGTTTTATAAAAACAAAATTACATAGGTATCTTGCAATTAAATTGCAGTTCAACTTTTATGTGTAAAATTGAACTTTTTACTTCATTGATTCGGTAATTGTAAAGAAATTATTCAATAATTTCAGTGTCGCAAGCTCAAATTATTGGTATACACGTTAACTGGGGTATAAGTGTAAAAACGTAACGCGTTCGAGCTGGCTGCCTGCGACGCCCCACTTGTGTAAGTGAGGAACTACTAGGGACCAGATAAGAGGAGGAATGTAACTCAACAAAGCTTCCGCAGAAAAACTCAGTTCTTAACAATTTCGCGACCATTATCGGCGAATGTCAATATCAATTTTCCAGCAAAAATTTGCCGTTAAAAAGTTAAAAGTTAAGCATTCAAGCCATAATGACGACGACGCCGACGCCAAGAAAAAACGACAAATCCAAACAAATACTTGCCGATGATCTCCGGTTGTCAAGTTGTTACATTAAACGTTCCACATTTTTGCTGACAAAAACCCGGCTAGCCCAACACGAAAAAATCGTGGCATCGCGGCTTCGTGACATCTTCGAATTTAACGGCAACACCGGTTCATAAAAAACCCGTCGTTTCCGGTGCGTCGCGTGCGCATCGTGTATAGGTGGGACGCGCTTGCGCGTTGCGCAACAGCAGCGGTCGGAAATGCGCTGCAAGACGGGAACTCGCCATGCAATGCTTCACCGTTTTCGTCAATACGGCATGTCATCTATAAACATGCAAATTATGAAACGGTTATTTCCAATTATGGTCCATTACATTAACTACCACTTATCAAAATGTATCTAGTCCGGTTTTTATTTCATCAGCCCTGTATATACAAGGCTTAATGTGATTGCAGCGATCGCTTTAACAGCATGAAAAAATAATAATTTCATAAGCTGATCTTGAAAGATACGTTCTTTTGTTAGGTCGTTATGCATTTTCGTGTGTTGTAAATGATCCGGTTGGGATAACCATTTTACAGGTTATGTTATGTTCTTTATTCAGTTTTAAATGATCGTCAATTTTACGCAGAAATCAACTTGCTAACGTCGTCGTCTACGTCGTCTCGTCAGCGCAGCATTGAGAATATTGAGATTCGCTTTTTCATACGTGGAAATGTTTAGAATGCCATTTTAAATCGCAAATTTCAATGCAAATGAGGTTAATGCAATTATAAATTGGTTATAGCGTCTTGGGGTTAGTGGTGTATTGCTAAATGTTTAAAAACTATGTTCGACTTTTATTTTGGCATAGCGCCTGGCTGGTTAAAATGTTTAACGACTAATCAGCGGCTGGGTAAAGTAAGCTAATTTGTAGCATTGGATGTGTGAATATGGGTTAACATCGTCCCGAAATAGATCGTCGCCGGTCCTCCAGTCCACGGAGTTTAGTTGCCAGTTGATGCTCTGAGCTTGACAGCGTTTCAAATCGGTAATAAATAAAATAAATAAAAATTGTTTATTGAACAAAAATAAATTATTACAAATGTCTTCGGTAATCAACGCAATGTTGTTATAACGGAGGTAGTGATAAATAGAAGGATTCAAAGTTGATCTCTAGACGTTTGATGCATGATTTGATAAGTTTTCCGAGTTCCGATTGTGTAATACATTTCTCACTTTTAACTGTGAACTGAAAAGTTTTTATGTTTCGCATAGTTCATGATTTGTCGAAGAGACTTCTCAAGTATTATTTATTTATTTAAACTTTATTTCACAAAAAAAGTACAAATGGCGGACTTAATGCATTAAGTTTTCTTCATGTATCTACGAGAAGTTGCTCTTTTTCTTCATTGCCTTCTTCAACTGATCTTTGATCTTTAATTTACAATCGCCATAAGTATAACTTCCATAATTGCTACTAGAACAGATAATTATATCTGTTTCACGATGTCTACCGATACGACGCAAAAGGCAAATAAGCGATATTGGCGTAGGTCAACGCTTTATAGTTTTGTGTCGTAACGTCCGTAGTTTGATGAACTTGCATCCGTTGACACATATTACATGCACGTGGCATGCAGTTGCACTCAGCTTCGGAACCAGGAAATTGCTTGATAACTACTCTGTAGCGCTTTTAGTCTGATAGCCGCTTCCTGTTTCACACCCTTAATTGAAAATAGTTTATAGGTCGTAGTAAAGTTTTAGCTCTAGCACTAAACTAATTAAAGTAAAGTGAGCACTTTCGTAGGAGAGGTCTGGCACTAGTAAGCTCAAATAGATCGGAATGTGATGTGACTTAGAGTGTTTGTTGTGAATGTAATCCTTTGATCAAAGGTAAGACTTTAGGTCGGGGATCATTATAAATTCTATACTACCTATAAGCCAAATAGCTATTTCCAGAAGTAAATATACGTATGCTTCATCTTCGATCTTATCATCCATCACTTAATATCAAATGTCTGCCTAATTAGAAATAAAACAGCATTTTCATACGAGCTATTATCATATTACAGCTAAAATCATCTTACAGATATAGAAAAGAAAATTAAAGAGCGTGAATATCATAACTTGCTCACGCAGTTATTTGCGAAGTTACATTATTAGATTATAGTGCCTCTTCAATATCGCGTTTGGATACTCGGATACTCGCAGCGCTGCGCTGAACCCTCGACCTCCTTCAACCTATTACTCCTATTAGTAACACCTCAAGGGACCCATTACGTGAATTTAAGTACCCCTGATATCATTATCATGTTTATCCGCACATGTATGTGTGACGTAACCTGATATAGTTCGCGGTGGTAATATTATGCGCTCTACTCCCCTACATTGGCTGTGATGCAATGCGTTTAATAATGTCCATTTCCTAAAATTCCGTATGTATGTCATTTTAATTTGTAGCTCAAACGTTTTCGTTTCGGCTGTAATATTTTGAGTCTTTATCAAATTAAATTCATTTATTTTCAGGCCACTAGGCCCATTGATAAGTACTACTTTACCAAATTAAATTTAGTTACAGCTTACAGTTTAAAATACATTTACTTTTTTCGTAAACCAAATACAAGTATAACTTAAATTATTTTGGCGATAAAACAGCGTAGCTCTGTTGTTTATGATCTACCTTTATTATTAAAAGCAATTAGAAATTTACACTCGCGTTTATCTTTTATCCAAAGCAGAAATAGATACTCTTCTAGAAAGCTCATTATTTGTTCCAACATTTTCAATCTTCATGTTGCTCGGCTCCAATTAGCATGTTTCTTTTAAAAAGGTTTTCAGCTGACTCAGATAACTTTTAGATTCTTCAAAAATACCCACAGTTAGGTTAGAGTTGTAATTATAGAAACTCTGAAACGTTAAGGAAATCAGGCAGAAATTGCCCTAGGATGAGGAGGACGACTTAAGCTTGCTTAGAGTAAAACCAATCTTATAATGAACGCCCCTCCACTAATCGACCTTCGAAACATGCGTCCAAATGTAGCGTAAACTCACTGCAGGGGCCAAGGGGGGCGTTCATTCTACCAATATGGACCCACTCTTCTATTATAATTCTTCAAATTAATATTTGTCCTGTGTTTTTAAAAACGCATCGCGAACGCATACACCTGTTTTCCAACAAAACTTGTTTCATACACGATCCTATCGGTGTCGTATGCCATTAATATTGTTTTTTTTCAAGTTTTTTCTTCATGAATACCCCGAGTCTGTTAGACCAGGTAGTCGGGGAGAGTTCGGAATAGATAGCCTTTGTTCAAGAAGCGATTAGTTTACACTTATCTTTAAGGTGTATTGCTTTATACTGCACACACACACACACATGCATGAAGACGCATGTATAAAGCTTTTTTAATGCTTTTTGCTCGGGAGGTAGATCGGGAGATAAGCCTAAATTTCTTAATTATAAATTTTGAAATGTTATCAAAGATTCACCCTACAAGTACACATTGGTAGTAGAATATTGATTCTTATATAAGATGCCAAAATTATAAACTAAACGGTCCCTTAAATCGCGTGGCAACCGATCATAATTTCCAAAGCAAAAGTCGTTAGGAAGTTGAAAATGCTCGCCTAATTGCATATGTCATCTCCTAATGATCACGTGAGTTAATTTAACAGGGCTCGTTTACAGCGTAGGGTGTGGTAGGTTCATTACCGCTATAACAATTTATGTAATGACTCTAATGAGCTGCTTAGTTCGGCTTCAACAGTTGTAATGTTGCGCCTGCGACCACATTTTTCTTAATGTCGCCGTGAACGGATCTGGTTAGAGCCAGTTCCCAAGTTGGTAGAAAGTATTCAAGTGTTCCATAAATCGTTTTGAGGGCTGCTTATACGGAAGGGAAACAACGTCTCACATACGTAAGTATAACTACGTATGATTGCGGAGAATATATACAAGCGGCTGTCACATCGGCAGAGAATTAGCAAAAAGATTTCTCGGTGTCACCTTGAGCAAAATTATCGTCAGTTTCTTGCTTTGGCCTAAAACGCTCTTACTTGAACAGATGGTGTAAATATCGAATTACGAATTTGTTCAATACACTTGCATTTATTAGATTGAACGTCAGTTAAATCAAGTTCACTTATTTCAATGAGAATTAAATGGGGGAACAGAATGGATAAAGGGAAAAGACAATGTAAAGTACATGTCGTAGATATACATCCGACAGAGATTGGAAACCTCTAGTCGTAAGAAGACACCTCGAGGAGATGACAATGAATCCCTCATTCGAATTCACCTAGAACAAGTGTCGTAAGGCACGGAATAATGCCCCATCTCATCACTATTCCGCAAATACGAACCTTAAAACTTCGTTCGTATTGATCTATTCATCCCCCAATTGCAATTTCATGAACTTGACGAGGGACGGACTGCACTCTGTGTCCTATAATTAAACATTAATGGTGGTTTTACTGTTGACAAAATTCCGGAGAATGACGTAAAGGGTCCTGTCCTGTATTGGCGATCGTAATGGAACACCGGGTGCCATCTGTCATTGACTTAATTGGGAAGTTACAAAGCGCGCTAGGCTCCCCAACTTCCATAAAACGAAAGTAAAATCTGATTCAAGAATCAGATGTCCAAGGGCATTGAATATACTAATGGTGCAAAAATTGTACATGCTGAAGCCAAAGGAGAAAGGATTTCCCAAGAATTCCTTTTTTAGCAATCTTTACCCCTACGCAATATTGAACGATTTCAAGGATGACACTTAAGCTGTACGTGTTTGTTCCATTTTCATTATAATCGTCGTGCTGATCTAGATGTAGTTCCATGCGAGACATGTTGTAAAATTTCACACAGTTGTCATTTCATCTCTCTTTCTCTCACCTGATCGGCACGAGAATTGAGGGCCTGGGCGCTCCAATCCAATTGAAAGTAACAAACGGTACAATTGATTGGCTTTAAGTAATTCGATGATATTCGGCAGTCCCATGGTTATTAGACTAGAACCGACGGCAGGTAAGCAGTTTCTCAACGGTGTCGACTCGCGACAGATGGCATGGTCGCCCACACGGCGCCAGACGATGCGAGTATTAACGTGGGGTACTAGTTGGAGCGATTTGTCAGTTTCATAAAGAAACATTATTTTTATATGTATGTTTTTGAAAAAGGAAATTAAAATAGTACATTTCGATGCTAGTGCGGAAAGTATGTCATACTTCACGAGTACCGAGATATCTTGCCACGAGCCGCAGGCGAGTGGCAAGACTCGGGACGAGTGAAGAATGACATTTCCGCACGTGTATCGAACGACGTTTTTTAACACAGTTGCGAAAAAATAAATCAATTTCAAACTCTGATTCACTCATTTTATAAGCAACTTTTTGAAAACTTAAGATTAGTAAACAAATTTGTTGTAAGTTCGATCTTTTGCAGTGAAAATTTTTGACATTATGAAGAGGTGGTTTTTTTTAGCTTTTATTCGATTCAAATGCATGTTCTATAATATAAACATAAACAATTGTAAATATAAAACATTGTACTTTTATTACCTAAGTATTGTTATTTACGATTATTCGTGTACTGTTTATTTATAAAAACAATATCGAATGTTGCCTTTGGAAACTTGAAAAAATTTTGCAGTAAGAAAAAACGCCTCTTCATAATGTCAAAAATTTTGACAGGCGTTTCGGCAGCTATTCCGTTCCATTGAGACAACTTATTAAGAACGGTTTTTCAATATTCAATATTAAAAAATAAACGTGTTATAATGATGAAGAGGTAAGTAATAAAATATGAAATATGTATATTTTTCGTATTCTTACATTAACAGTAGGTTTTTATGTTGATTACGACGTTTAAATGAAACCAATATTAACACTCATCAATAAGTAGTCATGAATTGGAATACGTATAAATTAAAAAAAAATGGAAAAGTAAAAAGCACTAGTTCGCGAAAACCAACTTTCCTCACGATATACAGCTACGAAAAGTACCACTTTTTGAGCAACTGTGTTAAAAATATTTGTTTATAACTTATCTATGGCAATAATTAAAAGCTATGCTAATACAATCATGCTCATCTTTAAGGCGCAGTGCGCATGTTCATGTTTTACTTTGTATGCTATGTATTCGATTTTAAGATTGTATTTTTAATTCTCAGATATAGTTATAAAGACTATAAGTATACAGTACATAACTAATTTAAAAGATGGCTAGGATGCATTAACGTGTTGGTAGTTGGTAGTACACAAGAATGCATTCCAACTCCAACATCTTAGCAGATTACTGTTCCAAACTATAAATAAAATAACTACAGATTGTAAATTATTATTGATATTTACTCACCCGGCATATTTAGCGGAACAAAAATAAAAAGTCAAAATTTTTAACGAAATAGTTTTGTTTCACAAATATAACAAGAATTAATAACGTCTTATCTGAATTTAATTTTTATGAAAAGCAAATAACTTAATACATTTTACTCGGGCAAAAAATAACTTTTTCGAAATGTCTTACTTTTATTTTGTTCCGCTAAATTTGCCGGTGAGTGTAGAATAGAATTTGAATAATTTATTTCGAGAAAATTACAACTCATATTATTGTTAGTAGTATATTGATCCTAATTGTTAGTAACTTAATAAGTTTCAATGGGCAATATAGCGAGCGGTGCAAAGATTGGATAGAAACAAGAAATTAATGTACCACATACATTCAGTGTTTGTAATCTATCAAGTCTCTAGTATTCATGAAGATATCTTTTTAAATCTCCGCTTACAGTCGGACCTACATTAATAGTACTATCGAGGCCGCCGTTTTTACAACGGTGTCGATTTAACGCGCGTAGGTTGTTTTATAAAACGTGCATTCTTATATGCCACTTATTGGAAGAAATGTTTTATATTTCAAACCGTTAATTGATGTTAAGAAAATACAGGTGTTTCTGTAGCTTCTTCGTTTTGTTCCTTATTTTGTTCGCTAAGTTCGTTGGCCGCTTTAATCTTTGTAATGGTGTTGACAGGCTGTCACCATTCACCAATCACCGTTTGGTTCGCAGCTTTTCGAGACATTTTACTAATTAGAACATTCGGTTTATTTAAAATCTAATTTGCTAAGAGGTTTTAGTCTTCTCTATCGTTGCCCGCTTACCTTTCGTTGTACTTGATTATTAATTTTGGATTCTTCTAATAAAATGGCCTGGCTTTGACTGTGCTGAATGGAAGGATCTTAATCAATGTCCAGATAACCGTAAAAGTACTGAACAAACCGTCCTTTGTGTATACAATGGCATAGATGTATGTTTGTGTATAGATGGCAAAACCATCTAGTGCAATATCTATGATTGATTGGTTCCAATATCATCCAATATTGCTGTCAACATTAGGGATATAAATTACTGATGCTATTTTATAAGTTGACTAGCTTTTGCCCGGACGTCATCCGTGATGAATCAGATTATCCATCTTGTGAAATTGTAGAATTTTTGGTATAAATAGTAATTTATATCCCTTTCTATTTCCAGTTATCTTATCCAAAATTTCACATGCTGATACAGTTGCAAAGTTTACCATCTAAAGAGAAAGCTAGTATCGTAAATTGATAAAGTGACATCAACGACATTCTTCGTGGATAGCTAGCTAGCTGCCTTATCAAGGATCAACATGATAAGCAAGCTAACACTGGGAACTCCTTTCGTAACGTCCGTAGCTTCAAACAAAAGCCGATCTGATTCAGCCCCACTGTAATCTGCCACCGTCTGGCATACACCATTAAGCCCAGAATGTTTCGCCTGGCTGACTTTATGACTGAAATTATAAGATCCAAATACTGTAAAGCATTTTATTGCGAATGGCATAAAGGAAATCGGAAGTCGTTATCCATCCAGACCACTCCTTTGTACATTAACATCGACGTCTCATCCCTCTGTTTATAGCAACTGGTCTGTGAAGATAACAGTTCATTTTATTCTGTATTCATACGTTTAAGGTGATTATTTTTTACTTTAAAGGCTCAAAAAACTTATTTCAATGTACAGAAAGAAGCCACATACGCAGCAATGTCATTTTTAAAAGCTAATTGCGAATGCATGCTATAATACGTATTATAGCATGCACCTCTAGTGTGTTATTCCTGTTCCATTATTGCGCCAAATTGTTATTCCGTTCCATGTCAACCCTTCAAAGAAACCCCGCCATTCTCATCATGACACAACATTAACTAGAACTCGTCAAAGGACTGACATGCAAACTATTACTGACGCGGACACCAAATTAATCATGGGAATCAATGTGGCATGCGAAACAATGGGTTTCAATGCTGCTCCGGTGACCTTAGCAACGCTTGAATGAAACTCATGGTTTGTCATTTACTTTTGCACGTTCCGTTTATTGAGGACGCATCTGCTATGCCCAAGGCTGGCCTCAAGTGTTATAATTGAGTTTAAAGTTAATACAGTCTTCTTATCTTGTCACACTTCAGTTGATATTGATAACAACTTTATCAGCTTGGCTCATTCTATTTTCATCTGCGAATCTCAGATAGATAAAGGTGACTCGTCATTGTCATTCTCCTTAAATGAACTTCTCCGTTTAAGGCTGCTTTTCCCCCAAAGATGTGCGAGTTAGCTAAATGGTGATTGAGGTCAAAGCTTTTCATTTCCACCAGTTCTAAGCCAAGCTAAGCTATGCAAAGAAACGATCCTAATTGGTAGATATCGTACCTTCCTTAGCTACGCAGCTTAACATATCTCTGGTGGAAAATCAGCCTAAGCGTACAACAAAGTTGTTATTCTGTTCCTTACTTCGAAAAAGTGACTTTGACCCACTCGTTGTGCATGTATGGCTTCATATTGAACTGTTGTAATCCGATTGGAAGAGATTTACCAGTATCGTTTTCATAGGGTGCGCGTTCAGCTTACATAAACCGACCCTGTGAGGAGGCTGAGCCGTTCCGGTCACGTTTTTCAACATCACCTTGTCTTTACCATAATTTGGATCCGTTTTGGCGCAGTGCGAATTCCTTATGTACGCCGTTGTCATTTGTATTCAAATCAGTTCCGTGGAGGAAGTCAGTCCAAATTATATCAATCAATATTTTGTGAACACAATAGAATTCGTCCGCGATGTTTTTAAAAATATCTTCCGCAGTGTTTATAAAGTTTCTACTACAGATATCGAAAGGTATTAATGCAAAAATGACAATACAACAGGAAAGTTGACTGTATTTAAGCCTCACGTTTCTCGAAGACTTTTGTAAAGTGCCATCGAAACGTGCTCTTGCGTTGAGGATGCTTTTATCTCACCTTTCTTCAAAAGATTAGAAATAAAGCGATACTTTCTTTGTTTATATCAAGATAACAAGCCAGCGGCATGACGGATGGGCGAGCCCAGAGGCGCGTGATTACATAAAACGTGAAAGTATTATGTCGAGCAATTGAAAAGATCATGTCTTGAATACGCTTCTCATGGAATCACCGCTGGTTTTAATCTAACAGCGTTGCGGAGATAAAACACGACAAAGAAAATGCATTGTGTTCGTGCATGATGGTGCAAATTAACGGTGAATTGCGATTTACTTGTGACTAGCGAAATACTCCGGTTTCGCTCTCTAAATTACAACATTTATGGGACTGGTCTCTTAGCTAACCTCTTACGAACAATCACCTTTGACATACGTTGTCAGACAGAAACGTAGACTTGTAATTGTAACTTGTTGCGACTTGTTGTTTTTGTAATTTCAATCTTATGTTATTTAGAATATCAAGAAGCAAAGTCAGACATCTGTCTTAACTAGTAATTAATCTTTACGACATGAAGGAATATTGAATGAGACATTTTAAACTTGAGCTATGATTAATCAAATAGTTTGTCACGCTAGAAAAATTTAGAGTTACGCATAACGTATATTTGGAAAGATCAGATTCACGTTCACTTTTTTATATAGTAGTATAGTAATTTTATTAAACTACTTGAAGGCTGTGTATCAAATTCTAAATAATTAAAACCAGATTTATACATGCTAGATTTTTCCATCTAGATCAATCTTAGTTGATTAATTTCTAACCTGTTCAGTACTTGGTGAAAAATACTATGAAATAACAATTAAGGTCAATACTATGAAAAATCTGTGATAGCATAGGTTATAGAGATATCCATCAAAAACAATCAAAAATAACCATTTGAGATTTTCGAGACTAGAATATTTTCTCTTCTTAGGTACGTTTATTTTATTGTCATAATAAACCTCATATTTATACTCAAATGACGTTATCTTTAATAATTTAAATTGAATGGCAAAGTTATTAGTTATCTTGAGTTAATTGTAAAAAAAAGACGTCGTATTCATTGAATTACTTAATTATAACAGTTTTATTGTTCTGTATTGCGTGTTCTGATAATTGTTTTACTTTGAAATATATTAATTATATACTAGTCCATTTATTAGTCTACTTCACAGTCACATGCACAATTGCACATTCAACTAAAAACCGGTTTCACGTTTTAATCATACATAACTTTAAGCCCATTCGATTATGTATGTCCGCCGTCCTAATCTTATTAGGTCTTCGATTTGCAAGTATGAAGTCCGGCTTATAAACTTTTTAAATTAATCCGACTTGAAACTTTAAGTCTATCAAAGCTTCGCCACAGCTAATCTAAGGCTTTTAGTTGCCTTCTTCGCAGTATATAATGACGTATATATTCTCCATGTAACAAGATTAAATTGTAATCGTATGCGTTTATGCTGGTCGCGAGTCGCACTCGGTGTCAATCGAACCGCTCTAGCTTGCCCCTGACGGAGTCTCATAGGTGACCGTATATAATTGACCCATCATCTTATGTTAACTCAGTGATCGTGCGTGACTTCGATCTTGGTCATCTGTCGCTCGCTTCGAAGTAACTCTGCCAAGGTCTGCCTTGCGCTGCCGAACTCACATTTGCTGTGTATGAGAATGTCTCTTCAACTAATCGTTAAGTTGCCGCGATCCTACCAAGATTACGATGCATTGTATGTTTGCTTTCCTCCCTTAGGCATGTGAAAGCCTTGTTTAAGATTGTTTGTACCCACCTTATCCTCACGAGTATAAGGTAGTTGTACTTGGCGGGCTAAACTGTCGGGCAATTTGATATTGACAATTTAGCTATTAACTTTTAAATTATTGCTAATGTCGACGTTTTCTCTTCCACATTTCAAAGTTAAAACACCTTCGGCAACGGCATACTGATGGAGAGGTGAGAGAACTGAAGGACGCCATACTGGAATTTGAACAGACGCTTTTCAAATGTGCTAATGAAGTATTTTTACCGTTTACCATAAAAAAGGATGATGGTTAGAATTTAAAACGAAAAACTAAGCTAAAACGATAGTTACTTGAAATTTAACTACAAACTTACAGCTTCTGTCAAATAAACTGCTATAACATGGTCGACTCCCAAGCCATCGTCCACGTTTATTGCATCCTTACCTTAACATATTCAGTACCATTCTCACCTCATTTCCATACAAATTAGACCCGATATAGAATTCTGTGCTCCAAATGTGTTTAGCCGAATGGATGGAGAGACGTTAGTGCGTGCGTGACAATTCTCGTGTAGCGGTGCCAGCATTTCTGACTCGACGGTTCCTTTATTGCTTTAATGTCAGATGCATTGTGGTAACAACGTCTTGATGCGGAGAACTGAGGTGATATTATTTTTGGTTTCGTGGGTTTCTTGTTGATAACAACAGCTAATATCGTGAGAAGTGTCGTTAAAATCTAAGTCGTACAAATCAATGTGTTGAATGGACATATCGACCAAATATAGCGCAAAAATGTTGGGTCTTAGGTAAAACATACTGAGGTAGTTCAAAACTAGGAGTAATTAAATTATATCCTGCAAGTAGGCTCTGAAGGCACTTTTAAATGCCCGAGTCTAGAGAAAATTAACGATAATTAGTTCACGCATCTTATATCTAGATGGCACTATGCCTTTCTGGGTTAACACTGTTCTTGTTTCCCTTCCGTGCTAGAAACTAGTATAACAGAATCGTGACGAATATCTCCTGGAATCTGGTCTGTACTGTACTTCCAACCTCGTATATTTGTTAACATTTAGAATCGCACGTACCGTGTAGGATAGGTTAGTCCTGCTACGTTTTGACGCGTCGGCATTGCGTTTACTATGGGTTTCTATACAACGTAACGTAAACAAATCGCGTATAGATCGAGTATTATAAATAGAAGTATAATATTTTTATTTGGCTTAATTTTTTACATGTTTTCCCCAAATATTTCACATGTTCTTAAATCTAACAATTCAGAAGCTGATTAACATTGCTGCGAAAAAGGTTGGATACCTTTGGATACCTCTCAGCTGTGTGTCGTACCACCTATTGGGAGTACGAGTACGACGCTGATTTTCTGTGGACCAAATTTAAATTTTAACTTCAATTTTACTTCCTGGTTCTAGTTTACGAATGCTTTTTCTTTGAATAGTTTATTACGAAGTCTGTGTCTAATACACTCCAATCCGTCTGTTTAAAAAAAAAACAAAAAAAAAATCCATTACATTTCTGAGTAAGGTCACAAGAGCACTACCTTTTTTAACAGCATGATTTTATTACTTTCGTTTAAAATAAAGATAAAAATTCCAAGATGATGAATTGTTATAGTCAGGTGGTGCGTTTAATCTATTTTAAATGGTTGCCAGTAATTGGGAAAGTCAACTGTTGGCGTCAATAACTTTGCGAATTCGAACATTTTACATTTACGTAACGGTGTTATGAAGTAAACGGTCGTTTTACATACTTTACCATATTTCAATGTATACATGTTCTCTCCAAAATTCGCAGACCGCAAAGTTCTTTTAAAACGGAGCGATGGCTTCAAGTTCAATCTACTTGTAGTAGAATGCGAAGCGCCGCCAGTCATTCCAAAATAGTAGTAATGGTTTAGTGCGTAGTTAGAATTTTATCGGCTAATTATAACGGAAAACCGCTAATTAAGAAATTATTGAACAATGCGGATTCACGCAATTATACTGTCTACATGTTGCTATGAGTGGAATTGACCATCGTAGCGTAGTTCCGATCTAGTCATTTCTTATATATGCCAGTTTGAATATTAATACTTGACGTCCTTTCACTTAATCGTGTACGAATTCATTATGACATTCATTGGATTTTAAATGACTTGAGCATTTGTGTAGTTATGGCACCAGTCCAAACAAAACACTTTCCCCCTAGAGCGAAATCAACCTTCTACATATATTATTTTATAATTCTTATTAACAATATCGTGACCGATTGTCGATTCAACGCGAATGGTTGAAAAAATATAAACAAACGATCCATTACCTCATAATGGCTTTATGCCCGTTATTATCAAATAGCCAATGACCTTGTCTCGGTTTGGCCCAACACCAAGTGCCGATGACTCCTCTGGCACTTTCTACTAGTTTTTGTTGACTCTACTTTATAAATCAAGTTTTGAATACGATATACATTGCTCTTTTGAGCTCTGTAGAATGTAATGAATGACTAGCTCCCGCGTTAATGTATTCCTCAACGTGTTATTAATCATTTTAATAATTAATGTCACTATCGCTTCTATCAGTTTTTTTTTCTATTTTTGGAAAGCATCTGTTGTCCTGTTTGTTTGATTAATTCAGATTACGTAAGAATAGCTTCGAATCAACGTGTTTATTCATTTCTTGTAGAAGGCACATTTTTCAAACGACTTTGAGTCATTGAAACGCTTTCTTAATTGTTTGAATCTTTTATAAATAATTAATTTCAAAAACTTAATCTTTCACCTTTCTTCCCAACTTTTAAAGCATTCAAACTTCCGTCATCCCAGTGACAAGGACAACATTCCCAAATCCACATTAAAATTCCAACATCCAGCGGTCCAGCACTCAGCTCAGATTCCAGGTGGAAAGTTCTCGGCAATAATAATAAGTGTCAGCCCGTCTGTCCGAGTCAGGTGTTAACTAAAATAAATGCTCGCACCTGCCATTGCTCGTTTAGACTAACGCGGAACGCGTGTAATAAATCTTTGCCACGGATAGATCTAAATACGTCTGTGTTCACTTCTATGGGATTAATTGTCGGTTCCATTGCGAAATTTCTTTTTGCTTGTCATTTGTAAATTTGATATTGTTGTATATGGTAATTCGTTTGTTTTATTGCCTGTTGTAATCGTAAAATTAAATTTGTAGAAGTCTTTGGCAACTTTGAAATAGCCGACGTATTTGACTAATCCTTCATGTGTTTTGATGATTTGCCAATAATTGCGTTTTGGTATTTAAATTATATTTCTTGTCAGATCGTAAAACGTAATTGTACTGCCCATTTCGCTGTTCACGCGGCCTTTTCGAGACTCGTCTCTTTATAAAGCGATAAATGAATTTGAATTGGCATGCCATTCAATGTCCATTACAATTGTAATACCCTCGTTCACGGCAAGTGCCCGAACCCGCCCGTTACCTGTGGTTCAGGTGCGTGGGAGTCGACACCTTGGCCAATTGTTTGTTATGACGGTGATAAAAGTTAACTATTAACATTTTATTCAGCATTTCGAAACTGTTCACGTTATTTAAAGTATGTAGTATTATTTCTCAAATCACAATACATATTTATGTCCAACAGGAAGCTGCGACCCAAGTTCCGGGTCTTAATTGGTTCAGAAAATGCCCATTGCCATACAGAGGAATAATGCTGCTAAGGTTATGGGGACCTTTGAGGCTTTGAGCCAGACACATTGCGCGGTGGGGTGTTAAAAAAAATGTTGTTTCTCTACATTCTTCAATCTAGTTTCGTATCAGGCATCATTTTAATGAAGTAATCATAATCATCATTATCTAGCGACCAAAATACATTGTGGTGTGAATTTGATTTGTAGTTGTCATAACGAAAAAAAAATGCAAAAGCATGTGAGTGATACGGTTGTAATCGAATCAATACGATTCCTTTTAATGCGGTCGCAACGTGTAAAGAAGCTATTTACTTCATAACACAACACATGTAAGCTGACGTAACACGTCAAGACTCTAGACGTCTTGAAATTCATGCGTTTCATATCACTACTGTGCTTGGCTGAGCGTGTGTTATGTTAGATGCACTGATCACGGTCATTCTTGAATGGATGTGTACGTGGATGATATGCTTACTCTCTTTTTATCAATATTCCAGTGTCTAATAATTCGAATCACAATAAACCTTGCTCAAATTTTTGTTCAATTCAAATGAGTCTACGGAATTGTCGTCGATTCTTTTAGAATTGGTCCTTATTTTAAACCCATTAAATCATGACAAAGGTGTGCTGTGTTGTCCACAATACATCAAATTCTTTCGACAACGTTGTGGGTGAAGGAAGTTGCATCAGAAGCACCTTACCGCCTTACCCACGTTCGTCCCACTTCGCTTGGCCCTGATTGGCCCTTTGTTCATAATAGATCAAATTGTATGCTGATATGATTTTTTTTGAAATCACCAAGAGATTCATCAATGTATTTGATAGTTTCAGAGACTCTATTGGCGTTATATCCAATTCATTTAGTTGAAAATCGAAGAAAGGAAAATGATTTTATTTAATCATTTCACAAGTTATTCGAATGTTAAGATGAAATTGCAAAAGAAGACTCGCAAAGGCTATGTATAGTAATTGGGTTAAATGTTAATGTGATAATCTTCCTAAATTTGGTTGAAATTCTGTTATAAAGAGGACATTAATCGCATGGTTGAATTGCTGTTTATATGCCTTCACATTAAGCCTGCGTTACGCTTTGAAATTCTGAGTAGGCCTGCGTTTAATCGGTGCTTGACTCGATTCAAGCTTCAAGGGACCCTTGGCGGTGAAAAGGATCTTGTTTCAAGAAAATCCCCTTCTATATGTTTTGTTAATAAATAACGTTTTATCTATGAGTTTCTTTCAAGAATCTTATTGATGTCTTTATATTTATCATCAACAGTTTGGCTTCTATGTTCAATCCACGTGCTCTCATTACTTTGGTATTTATCTTAATCTAATGAGTGTTTATCTTTGTTTCAGGTAAGTCACGCGAGAACGTCACGTTTCAGCCATATCGCCACAAAGTCGCACTAGAGAAACATGTTTACTGCATTTTCTACTGTATGTATTTTCCTTTCTCGCGACATCATGTGACCATCGAAAAGATGAAATTGAAAGATTAATAGTAGGTATTAGGTTTATGTATGTAACAATTTTGTTGCGGCAACAAGTTTCAAGTTGCAGTGCGAAAGAGCTTGTGTAAATGAAACTCGGCGTTAAATTGTAGTATAACTTATTTTCCGGAGGTAAGCACAATTCGACTAGATACTCCTTTTGATTGTCTATCCAATTTTTCCACTCATTTCTTTAGTAATTAAATAAGTTCATCATGGCACCGGAGAAGTCATGTGTATGTGTTATTATGCCTGTTCCTTACATTATTAACGTTCTTCTGCTTTCTTGATGGTGATATTTTTAATATCCAATGCCTGGGAAAACGCTTACACTACTCAGGAAGTATGAGCGCTTAGCAACAAATATATCTCTCAGCCATGTTTATAAATTAAACACTTCTTCGAATCTTCATTCAGCCGGGTCTTACGAGCTGAAAGAATGCAGTGACGAAATGTTTCTAATTATACATCGGCCATTAACAAGTGGCGAAGGACAAGTGGGTAGGAAAACGCAGGATGCATCCCATGACGCACGATGCACGTACTGAAACGTCCCTATACACGTACATTTATTATATTAAACCTTTGATAAAAGTAGTTTGATCGTTCACATTCAAATATGAAGATTAGGTACCTATTGAATTTGCAAAGTGAATTTTTAAAACAAAACCGAGATCCTCTCTGTTACCTACTGGTTAAAGTAATCGGTTACACAACCCATTCCAATAACGGATATTGGTCCAAGATTTACTTTCTTTTAGTTAACTTTAGTTCGAAGTTAACTAAAAGAAAACTTAATCCACATTTAGTTCCCTACTCTAAAAATCTCTGAGAAATATATTTATGTAGTAGATTTTATATAGATATTTTCATGTTAGTCATATTTTAAAATTTACCAAAAAATTCAAATTCTAATGTAGAATACTCTTTGCCATGTTCATTTATTGAGTGGTTTTCGTATACTGCAGCTTTACTATTTGTCCATGCAAAAGAGTAGGTAAATAATTTTTGTATTGTAACCTCTGTGTTTTTGGTAACCACAAGATGTAAGAAGTGTGTCGTGCATTGTTAGATAACTTTTTTTCGCCGGTAGGATGGATTTGAAACTCGAGAAGACCCGCGTAACTAGACACAGTTTATGAAGTTTAACACAGGAAAATTGAATATATAGTTATGTCATTCTTTAGTTAAAACATCTTTTGTTTGCAATTTAACGTAAACATTTGGAGAATACACCTGAATGACTTGTCATCATTGAAATGTTTTAATTATTCGTTGTTATCGTTACACTTTCATTAAACTTAATAATATCTGAAATTTTAGAATTGAAAGCTCTGAAAGATGGTAATAAGAAAAATCATCTTGGATCCGTTGGAGCAACAAACAACTGATTTCTCATCATTTGATTCATCAAAACTTTGTTTGGGTACCTAACGACTCGAAAATGTGTTTGTCTCAATTATAATTGAAACAGCTGGATATTGTTTTTGCTCTTGGCGTTGTTGTACAATTTGTTTGTAATTTCTCTTTCAAAAATTTAAGTTTGAACTGACTGTCCTTTTGTTTCGATTTTGTCGCGAATGAAGAATGACAAGCATCTGAACTTTTAAAATTATGACGTCGTTAGGGTTGTTCAGGTTGTTCAGGCTCGTCCAATTTTCAATTAATAATTTCGTACAATTCGGCCATGTTTTAGACGTGAAAAAGTGATAAATATCCGTCGAAATTTATAAAGATTCACGTTTAGTTTAACTGTTCCACCTCCATCTATTTCTGTGATGACGTCTAAATTTGTCTTTATCACAAGTTCAAACTCAAAATCACGTCCAATTCTTTTATTATTAATAAAAGCTATGGCGTTTTTGTTCAAAGATAAACATTGGAGTCACCCTTAATGCTTTTCAGGGCCGATCCCTTCTGTTATAACAACGTTAATGTGTAAAGTAAACAGCACTCTTAAACGGAACTCCCATTAAACGATTGAATCGATATTTTAAATCCCACATCACATGCACAAAGTATTAAAGTTATACGTAAAGTTTACATTTTCGATTCTCTAAAATTGTTCGAATGAGATTAGCTCTCATCAGCGACGGCAAATAAAATCCTCCTGTCTGCTCTCTTTGGGAGAAAATCCTTTAGTTCATTATATTTTTTGCATACGTTGTGACTTTGAACGTTTGCATCTCGTTTGTCACTTCCAATGCGCAATCCGCGAAGTTCCTTTAGTATTTTATGGAGTTTTTAACAAATGTTTGAAATTTCCTTTGTATGCAAAGTGAAAAGTGGTGAACATCGGGAAATTGGATTTTAAGTGTTTCTTTTTTCCAAGCTCTTATGCATATTGTTACGTCATTATGTTGCTTTGCTAGTGGTACTATATTAATATTAGCTGGTACCCCAAGCAGCACGCAAGCTGTATAAGAGCTTATACAGCCCTTATGCAGCTAAAACTAGAGTTATAATGGCTGTATAAGCTCTTATACAGCTTGCGTGCTGCTTGCGACCCGGCGCGTTGCTGCCCATATCGCACAAAAAACAAAAAATCTGTTGATGAAATTTCATCAAAATCGGTCCAGCTGTTTTGGAGTACGTACGTACATACATAGGCGCTGGCGATGGGCGTCATAAGAAAGCTCACTAAAAGGGCAATGGTGAAGGCTATGCTCGGAATATCTCTGCATGATCGAAACAGGAATGAGGAGATCCGCGCGAGAACCAAACTCAACGAAATAGCCCTAAGAATTTCTAGACTTAATTGGCAGTAGACGGGGCACATCGCTCGCAGAACAGATGGCCGTTGGAGCCGAAGAGTTCTCGAGTGGCGCCCGCGTACCAGAAGACACAGCGTGGGCAGACCTCCAACAAGGTGGACCGATGACGTGGTTAAGATTGCGGGAAACCGATGGATGCAAGCGGCGCAGGACCGGTCCTTGGGGCAAACCTTGGGGGAGACCTATGTCCAGCAGTGGACGTCTTTGGGCTGAAATGATGATGATGATGACGTACATACATACATACACACACCGATTTTTATATATATAGATTACCATAATATTACAACCGCTGTCCCGTTGTTAATTTGCAGCTCAACAAACTTGTGTGTATAAAATATTCCTACTGATCAATCCTTAATTGTTTAAAACCTTATAAAAGACACAATCTAGTTTCATAAATCCATTTAACAACAAACATTACGTATTATCCCTATACAGTACTAGATCTTATGACGCCGGAGTAATATAAAATCAATCAGAGCAGGTATTGTTTGCAAAAGATGTTTACAATCCGTTGGTTTGTGGACAAACGGTGAGATATTATTTTCAATAGAGGCATCTTAGTCCAAACAAAATGCCTTGTTTGGTTTCCAATTGAGATAATTCTGGGTTTATGAGTCAATTAAGTATTAACGCTTTGTTCATTATATGTATGTATGTTTCTTTGGCAGATTAGGGTGGCGATCTTAAAGTCAGCACAACATTGATTCAGAATTTAATCTCACTAGACACGATGCTTACTCGTATGTGAGATTGTGTATTAGTGGCAATTGTCATTTATATGTACTAGCCTTCAGACGTAAGCCAACGTAAGACTGAAGTAATTTAGTTATGACTACTAGGTATGGTAAACCAAATAGCCTGACCATCTCTATAAATAACGCAAGTTCAAACCAAAGACAAGAAAAAAAAATTACGTAAATTACGACAAAGCACGCTCTTAATACCGAAACAAAAGTATGCAAGACGAATATCTGTCATATTATTGTGTCGTGACAAACTTTTTGCAAGCGTCCGAAATATTCGACGGTCCTGTCGTATATTTGTTACTAGTGACCCAGTTTTGCTAAACGAACTTTTAAATTTCGTACCCAACCCATCTGACACGCTTAATGATTTATAATGGTGCCGCGTTCGTGACTTACTGTTGCCAAAATTTTGTTTAGATCATTAGAAATAAATAAATAATCGTTCGCTTTCTATTTACGTCTTGTTATGGTTCTCCCACGGCACTCGTCTATATTTTGAAACAATTTAGTGAATATAAATCAAGTTTAAAGGGAAAGTCCTCCGGAGTTCAACTTTTGTTTTATATTTATAGAAGTAATTAAGTAAGTTTTAATATTTATTAAATTTTCTGGCGAATATATTACTCTCACAAATGATAAGGTAAAGAAATCCATTGTGCCTTAGGTACAGAAATAGCACTTTAACACCTACCAAATATATATATATAGTATTTTCTTTACTTAATCCAATCGACCACATGTAATTAACAAGCATCTGTTTGTAACGTTTATCCATTCAACTCGTTAAAATTCAATAATTAGCCAACAAACAAACAATAATCCCCAATAATTCCCATCTTGCCCGAATCGTCTGTGACTTTGAAATTGTCCTGCCAAAGTTCGTCCGATCTCGTAAACATGTCACGCCGTATATATGAAACTTTGTAAAAAACAACTTTATTCGCTTCCATAACGAATTCTGTTTCAATGTTAATCATGGCGATATTGACACCTTTATCAGCGATTGGTGATGCTTCGACATCTGGATCGTCATCGGATGTTGCAATGATTTGCGGATTCACGTCAACTCGCATCTCCGCCGGCCTTGGTACGTGGTACGAATTCCGGGACAGTTAGTGTAACCGCTCGATCTGTTTTAAACTGTCGCGGTACCGTTCCTTTGAAATTAGTCGCTGCAGATATATCGGCGTTTGATGTCACTAACGGACTGGCCTCCACAGTCCATTACAATTATTGTGAAAAGATTATCTTTGTAGAAACCGATGCCTTCAGTCAGGCAAATAGATTGCGTGCGTGCCTTTAGCATTAGCGGCGAATTGATAACCAACTGTCAATTAATAAGCAAGCAACTGAAGCATGGCAGACGTGTAAATGTTATAAAACATACTTTTTCACGTAGGAATTTAGCATTGATGGCACTTATTTATTGACTATTTGCGTATTTGCCTCGTTCCGCATAGACGTAACAACGGCAAGACGAATGCATTTCGCACGCCTTGGATTCCCTGTTAACGCATTCAGGGCCAGGTTTTAACATTTCTACACAAATTAGGCTCGATAAGGAGTTGTTAGCGCTTTGTGTAAGGAATGCGAGAGATTCGCGATAGGTCGTGCACTGGTGGAATTGAGAATGGACAACGGGAATGTATCGCAAGTCTAGAAAGGTGTTGAAGTGACGACATGTTTTCACGTAACTGACTGGTGTTTTGCAGAAATTGCAGATGATATTGTTATTCGGATACCAAAACGAACGAAAAATATATTAATCATCACTACATAAGTGGGTGAATCAATTATTAAGGTACTCCTTTTCTTTTGTGGCACTAAAACTTTCCTGGTGGCATCTGATTAATAATAATTTATGAATATTAAAATCAGACCATCAAATTTACCTCGAATGTTTCTTAATTTTGGAAAAACCCTGGTAACTCAGGGGATAATGCACATTTTTCATACAAATCCTGGGGACAACATCATCCCCTGCGTTACCAACTAGATTATTATTTAAAATTGTACTATTTTAGATATATTTTTTTTAAGTTAGCCTATTTGTTTGATTTTGTAGAGTGTTAGCCACGACGTTAACAAATAAATGGTTTTTCTAAAAAAATATAATTTGTAAACCTTTCGAAAAATGGGGTGTACCTTAAAAGTTAATTCACCGAAGTGATGGTTAATATATTGAATATTTTGAACACGATATCTGCATAGCACTTGATTAACGTGCATGATGCGTTAGTAACAAATAATAAACATTAACAAGCTCACATTATATTTACATTTGGAACTCGAAAACGAATCAAAAACGTTATAAAAATCGTGTGGTGGTCTTTAAAAATACTGAAAGACAAGTTTGTAATTCGACAGGCTTTATATTGCCTGCAGTACCATATTTTGTTTTTTATCTTTGATTTTGTGTTTTTGGTGTCTGCAGGCAGATAATGTTGTGCTTAAAGCGATGTTTTAATTGTCTATTATGCTTTCATAAGAATAAATGTTTTATTATGCTAGTTAATTAATTTATTTCATCAGTTATAGAAAGTAAATAGAAAGAAATAAAGAAAAAGTTAATTCAGCAACATACATAGCAGCATATTATTTTTAAGTAATCTCTGGTCACGCTTATAATTTTACGTTTAATTAAGTCATTTTATATTGATTTTACTTTTTATAAAAATATTACGAAATTTAGAACATTTACCGTAATTAATTTTAAATTAATTTTAATTGTAAATTAATTAATCTTCGGTTTTATCACCAGTGTTCGTTAATAGAAAAATTACGTATTGTTTTAACACCAATTAAAGTATTAAAATAGTAATCTTTAGCATGACATTAATTACAATTCTCGTGGGTGGTCTACCATATATCATGAAACTCCCAATCAAACTCGCATACCGCCGTCTGCAAATCTAGTTAAACTAATAAATTATAGACGCACGAGGCGCCACACTCGCATGTGAATTGTAAATGTATCTCCGTACCGAATGCAGGATTTTTAGGTCAAACTCCGGTTGCAACGAGAATTCCAATCGGCACCTGCACTTTACCTACTTCTACAAGTAATTTTTAATCAAGTTTCTTAATGGTTTTTAGAATCACTTTGTTTTTGTAGTACGTGGAATTTAAAGGGAAACTGAAGTAAAACAAACGGAATTATTTTAAAAGTTGAAACAATAAGTTTTGTGCGTTATTTTTTACTGTTAGGATGGTTAATATCCATCTCTCTATCAATCGGTCTAAGAATAAGAAGTCCTTTATATAAAAAAAAAATATATGTAAGTATAAAATAAAAGGTTGAAATTAGATGCACCAGTAAAGATTACATTTCAAAGAATATTTTGGCATGGCGAATGAGAATAAATTGCACAATTTAAATTTTAGGACGATGACAACCTTCGATTAGCATTATTAGGTATAACATATTTAAATCGAAATCGAATTAACACGATAAAAAATGTACGCAGTTTACGTCATAGATAACTAATTATTTCAAGCTGGTGTGTAGCTGGTAAGCAAGCTAATTTTAGACAGTGTCGGATAAAAAGGTAATGACAACTTGGGTATCAATTTATATGGAATTGTATCTATTTATATAAGGGCGAAGGTAATCCTAGTTATTAACGAGGCGGTAGTTAAGGCACCAATGATAATAAATTGATTTGTTTAACAGCGGCACTCGGTAAATAAAGTGATGAATAAAAGTCACTTAAACGACTTATGTTAGTGGATGATAAAGATGTAACTGTAGGGAGAAATAAATAAAGAACAATAATAATTGACAGAATAAAATTAAACTCTGAAGTAAAGAAACGTTGTTTAATTAGATTAGATATAAACTTAATAATATTTTAACAAGATTAATACGCAGCGCGATCGTTACAGAGTTCGAATCAAAGAGAAAGAAGAAGTCACCACAGACAGAGTCTTGTGATTTTTTAAAACGTTGCGTTGCGTTCACCTTCCAACAATAATTTATCCGACACTGTCTAATAATAGTTTTCCATATAAATATAATGTACTACTGCAGCACGATATTAATAATTGCCTAAAATCTTCGTAAGGTTGAATTTTAATCCCTTGCTGCAAGAGATAGGTGCTGTTTAATTTTATAAGCATAAACCTGGTCATCAAATTTTCAAGTAATTAATATGATCATTCAGAAGATATTCTTTATAAAACAGGTTCTAACATGCCTCCACATGATATCAATTTAGAAAATAAAAGCAAACCCCAGCTACACAATGCGTTTTTCGTTCAGACGGCGACATATGATCCACTCCCAATTTCGTGGAACGAATCAAGATTAAAGCTCAAAGTCGCCGCTATTAAAACAAGTGCATACAATCGCATATTTAGCGGACAAAAAACTGCATCGGCCGGCGCGCGTTGTACGCCGCTGTATTTTTAGCCGCCCACAAATAGCATGTGTGTCGCTGTCGATGCATTTCTATTATACGTTTTTGGGTCCCCATGGACTGTGATGAGTGGAGAATTTTGACCAAATGCAGCCTGATTTATTGGTGCGTCAACTTGATTTGTTTTACGTGGGGTTTTTAGGGTTCCGTTGTCAACAAGGAACCCTTATAGTTTAGCCATGTCCGTCTGACCGTCTGTCTGTCTGGTCTCGAAGTTTAACTCAGGGACTCTTGGTACTACAAAGCTATCAAAGGTATCATTGGATAGCTCTTAAAAAAGATTAAAGGTATGACCCTTTAGGAAATATTTAACCCGAAAAGTGTCATTTTCCAATACAGCCAAAACTACTAGTTAGAAAAATCTGAAAATATCTTAAATGAAAACACATATGTATAAGGAAAACTATCACGACTTAACTTTATTGGTTCTTGAGATAAAGTCAATTAAAACGTTTATACCTACCGAAAATCAGCTAAGATAACTTTAACTAGAAAATTTGCTAATATTTGATTGCTGTTTGTGTTTGTAAGAATGGCGACGGAACCCTGCACTGAGCATGGCCCGACATGCTCTTGTCCGGCTTTTACTTTTATGGTATGGTTTATATCGGATGGCGGTAGCGCTTGTTTTAGTATTGTCTTTTATTCTCCTCGGTGTTGGCAACTGCTCTGCTCCAATTCAACAATGATATTCGTCATGAGGGTTTAAATGTTTATGATTTCGTGCTTCCGTGTCTGTAAGTTTTTGTTTTATAAATATGAAAATATCTTGAAGGATTCTTAAAGACAGACCGAAACATAATGACTCATGAATCAAACATACTGACATAAATGATTAAATTTGTGAATTAGCGTACGTCAACATCTTCATTTGCTTAAGTCGCAGATGGCTGCATTTGTATAAAACCCAAAATCCTTGCAATAGAATAAAATCCGGGAATAGAACCATCTAAGTTTGTGATAAGCCTAGAGTTTCCCTTTTCCCCGAGGGATTTGCGCCATCCGTCTTTCTCATACATAAACGGGTTGTGGCTTTTTTGTCGAAGATACTATTTATCATTCTTGATTTCTTTGGGTACCGCTTTGTTTATCACGCTACCCAAAAGAGACAATCAATCGATAAATATTTGGGGAATTTTTCAACTCGGCACGTATTTCGGTCATTCTCTGAGCGTTTCAACCGCCCGTCGTTCTTCTAGTCAACGAGTCGTCTAATTATTAGCTAGATAGACAACTACCGTCAATTTTAAACCTTATAGCTTATGGTTTAGTATTTGGTTCTATAACAAGTTTTTAATATGTTTAACAATTAGGTGACTCGTTAATTAGAAGGACGACGGGCGGTAGAAACGCTTAGAGAATGACCGATTTACAGTTTTTTTAACTAAATCTCTTTCTTTGAGAGGAAAAAAGCTGTTGGCATTCTTGCGGCGTTTCTCGAACGGAACCCCTGTGATTTATACAGGCAAGAAAGATTGGTATTTTGAATAACGCCTGCCCCGACCGCACTTTGTCGTTGCCGACAGTTAGGCAACCACAATTATTGGTTCCGATTCGTTAGAGGTTAGTGAGTTCTTACATATTGTAACGCAAGTTTGAGCAGAAATAGATATTTTAGTTCATAGAATAGGTATTACTGCGTGAATTACTAAGTATTGAGAACGCTTTTTTTATTTTCATACATATTACCAGATTTCAATGTTATCATTATTTTTAAATGATTCATGATAATGTTTATGTCAAAAGATGAACCAAATGGTCCTGGTGGCATAGTTATAAATAAAATATGTCAGGTGATCCAGAATATCAAAAGAATAAACTTTGAAATTTAAATTCATTACTTAACTAACTTAATATAATCATTATAATCAATGTAAAAAATATTAATGTAAGAAAATCCTTTAACCTGGAGAGGGAATGGAACAAATTTTTCGGTTACAATAATTTTCGTAATCATCTCAGTTTATGCCGCAGTTGTATGTATAAAATCCCGCTCAGTGCTTATTCTGCTTATCCATTTGACATTTCGTTTTATAACTTTTACTGCCTTCTTTAAGAGACGCGATAAAATAATATCTCCGGAAATGGGTTGAATAAAATTCCTTTCAACTTCTTTCACCTTTTTAAAATTGCTTAAACTTATTCGTGTTAACTTTTAATTACCCAACACTTTAAGAATTTTTAAAGTATTTAAATATGCACTCTGAAACGGGACTCGGGGATTTTATTTTTAATTCACTCTGTAAGTAGCGCAAGTATGTAGTTCACGTAAACAGCTTCTTACATAAAATTGTCTTCTCTTTGTATTACATCTTCTCTGCGTCTGTTCTATTGTTGAGCTTTAATACTATACTTATTTCTTCGTACGCTTTGTTTTTTTTTTTAAATCTGAATCTTCTAAAATTTCTTCAATATCATCAACCAATCTATCAACTAAAGCCCGCTTTCACCTTTAATTAACCTAACCAAATCACTCCTTTACATAACTTGGTTTTTACCAAAGTAGGGAATTTTGACAACCTTTCTTTTATTCAGTTCACGACTTCGAATATTGTTGGTTTTATGCTACCTTCCTTTTCATTTGATAATTTAGACTATTTATTTGGAATTTTTCCTTAACTACTAAAAAAAGTCGTTAATGTATCTTCAAATATCTTATATCTTAGAACTAATACTAAGATGATGTATGGATCCAGGTGTAATCTAGACACTAATAAAGGTATTTAAAGATTTAATTACGCTCGTGCGAATAGGTGGTCACACCCGCATTCTTGCACCACCGACAAGACCAAATTACATAAGTAGATTCAAATGAATGCGTTTCTCGTGCGCGAACCACAAAAAATGAAAAATAAAAAGGTTTATATAAGGTATCCACTTCATTATCAAAGTCTGGATAATAATAAAGGTTAACAGAGTTCATATCGCTATAAATAAACTACGTAATTAACAGTAAAAATAATGCAAGTTCGCAAAGCGATAATATTTGCGTCGGAGTTGTGAAAACGGGGCAAGAGGGCCGAGGGCCATGCTCAGTGTAGGGTTCCGTTGCCATTACTACAAGTAAAAAAAATCTGGAAAAACCATAAATATCTACTTCATAGCTAATTTTCAAGGTATAAACATTTTAGTCGTCTGTAACTCAAGAACCAATAAAGTCTACCTAGTCGTGATAGTTTTCCTTTTAAATTCGTTATATTTACTTCCATTTACGATATTTTCCAGATTTTTAAAGCTTGTTGTTTTTGCTGTAGGGGGTGAGGACATGCAACTCTAGCTAAAATGACAATTTTCGAGTTCAGTATTTCCCAAACGTTCCCCCTAATTTAAAAATTGATAATGACATACAATGTTTTTTTAAGAGCTATCCAGTGACACCTCATTCGATATTATAAGGTAAAAAAACAATTTTTTACCTTTGCTTTACATGTATAAGCGGTAGATACTCTAAAATATCTTTTCTTACTAATTTTATTATTGATTTTTGTGTGCGGTAAACATTTCTATGCATAATATAAAATTCAAACTTTGTAACACTTATAGTTTCTGAGAAAAAGTAAGTGTGACATACAGACAGACAGACGGACGGACATGACGAAACTATAAGGGTTCCTAGTTTGACTACGGAACCCAAAAAAATCGTATTCGAATTACTTAATGTACAATTAATACCTGTTAGTATACTTCGTATATCGGTCAATGAGTCATAACTGTTAGGTATAATTGATTGAAAGAACTTTACGGCCTTGCTATTCTTGACTGAAGGTAAATCAACACGTATTTTTTCTCCTATCGCAAGAAACGCTAGACTACATATACCAGGCAGATCCTGGTTCGTTGAATTCAAAATCCGTTATAACCATGCAAAAAATCCATTAATAAAAAACCAAGAGATTTTAACATACCTCGTGAAACGGTAATCGTAGATCGGCGTTGGCCGACCGTGCGAAAGGCTAGATAGCATCTGAGGCGGCCATATTCGGCCGGAGCATTACAAACTTCGACTAGCTTAGGGTCAAAGCGGACCCTTGCCACGGTATTGGTTACTTCAACAGTAAGAGTTGACCTTGGCTGAAAAAATTGGGCTAGAGCCCAACGTTAGAACGTTGCTGATAGATTTTAGAACTCTGTTAGAATTTTAGATTTTCCGAGCGACTAGTATAGTTCTTCTTATATAATATTCTCCCCTCTTGCTCAATGCGTTTCTGTCGTCATAGACTAGTTCGTAAGAGATTTCCTAAAGTGATAGCTAAGCTAAACTAGGGAACTAATAGTATCAGAATTGTTGAGGTTTACTTGGAGCATAGACGATTGATAGCAAGACAGCAAGAAAGGAAACCAAAATAAATTCCATTCCTAACATGGAAAACGAAGAAGAACAAATCTATCACTTTTGACGACTGTGTTCGTTTCGATTTATAGGTACGTATTAAAGAAAAGAGTTCCCGAAGTTTTTTTTAAGAATTACTGCTTTAGCCGGGCTGTTATTGCTTCGTTGTCAGCTGACCACTGACTGACATATTCATGGTGTATCTATAGACAATGGTGGAAACGCCTGTGCGATGGTTGTTCGGGAAGCAATAGCATCTTACTATATTTAGAATCTCCAAATTAGTATACAGATATTCTGCTAACCAATATCATATTATGTGACACTATTGTCAAATGCGAGCAATTTACTTACAAAGTTGTATACTAATGTACCTACTACTTTGAAAATTGTTACTAGTAGGAATACCTCGCTTTTTACAATCGTAACTAAATATTCTACTAACCAATATCATGTGATCAAGTATGCGTCACTTAGACAAACTATTAATTTATTGCAATGACACGACATTGCGTATAAAAGATACATAAATCACTACAACTCGTGAGTGGTGTCAGTTGAATTAGGTTAAACGGGAGCTATCGGGTCACCGTACAGACAGACTCATCCTGTAGCATCAGCTATATCGGTCATCGCATTAGGGACGTTGAACGGAGTAGCAATAAGAAAATGCGTCTCACGTCTTAATTTTACGTAAATTGACGTAATCATGCTACGCCATATCAAGTACTGGGACTCTTCTTCGTGGATTGAAAACACTATACTCTCAGGCTCGGACTATATGCATCCGGAATCAAGAAAAATTATGATTACTGCTGGTAAAGTGTCTACTGTAGCCTTATTATGTGGGACGGGCGCGCTTGAAGCGCTTGAGGAAGGCGCAATTATGGTAATTCTCTCCCCGTACGTGGTTGGATTCTGAGGGGACGCGGGATTCAGTAAACGATCTCTTAACAGATTTCTGATCTGCGAGTCAATCGGGTGCCTGACTTAAGTGGAACAGTGTTAAGATCCCATATAAAATTAGATCGATATCAGTGACTTGTAATACAATATTTTTATAAAATTGAAACCTTCAACGTGTTTTCCATAACATTTAAAACATTTTAAAAAATCGTGAATAGGTTTAGAGGTTCATTTTGTATGAAAATTTTAAGCATCACAATTTTCTTGAATCTATGTTGGCAGGGTAAGAAAGTTGAGGTTTTGTTTTGCTTCTTTGAATATCTTCTTTAAGTTGATCTTAACGCGTATTGTGCTCAAGAATTCGCTATTCGTTTATTTTGCTACGACAACGTCTTGAAATTTTCCTATGAAGAAGGATGTTTTATTCACTTTGTAAAGATTTAAGGACATCTCTTTGGAAGTCATTCATGATATGACGAATCTATAAAAATACTTGAAAACCCAAGTTTGACTTAAAATCAATAGCGTCACCAAAATTATTCTTCGTTGCATTTAAATTCGGAACGCTACTTACTTAAAATTTAAAATCAAACTATATTTTTTTTATTTGTGACGCTATTGCACAGAAGCAGCGAATATATACCGATAAATACGAGTGTGGTCTCATCAATGAGGAAATCAAATTGGAGCTATAGCAAAGGCCTTCGGAAATGCATCGAACGGTTCCTGTGATAAGATGCCCTGGCGCCCGCCGACCCGGTTGGCGACCGGCCAAATCATACGCGTTCGGACCGTTCTACCTTTGTTTCTTTACTATAATATTATCTTTCACTTAAATTAGTTTTATTGGTATCTTTCGATTACCGTTTTTCTCGGTTTGTGGTTGACTGTTGAAAGACGTCGATGTTTAAAAAATTCCTGAACTTTATATCCTTGTAAAGCAGAATCTTTCGGCTGAAATGATTATGACAAAATACATTGTTTTTATCCTATCATGTGAGGTATCAAAATAAAGCTTTAAACGATGATTCAGCAAATATAAACACTGGTTTTAATATAACATAAAGAGTTACACGAAAATATCAAAATACACAGTCTGATTTCAAAGCTACCTAAAACATGTTTTATTATAGTTGACCAAAAGTAGTCACTACTGCCCATGACACCATGGTCATGACCTGTTCTCTTACATTTACCTAATAAATGAAGTTACAGGACAAAGTGAACATAATTTTAGTTCGTATACTGAAGAAACCAACAAACAACAAAGTAAATAAATCACGGAAATAAGATAGCCATTTTCCAAGTATTATTCAGCCAACTGAAATGTAACTAAAGTTGTCGAGGTTTCCTGTTTACATCCAAATGTATTTTTAGCAGTTGCATGCGATAGCAATTTTCATCAATTAGAGACTCAGACTTTACAGAAGTACTAAACATTCGAGCTAACCATAGCAAAACCTTATATAAATCAAGAAACCGTCGCGAAAAAGTCCATGGAAGTCTTTGTATTTCTGTCTGTTCTAAAACTTTGGACAGAGTTTATTGAGTAAGGATTTTTTAAGTACAGTCCGGAGGAGACTCTTGGCCAAGATTCTTGAAATTAACCAATAAATTATTTTTTTTACTCTAGCGTATATGACTGTCGCACTGCTGGGCAAAGGTCTGTCTCCTTGATATCCACGAATCCCTATTTGGTGCTTCTTTCTTTTTCTTCTTCTTCTTTCTTCTTTGCCTATTTTTCAATTCTTCTTCGTCTCGTTTATAGATAGGTTTTCTCTCGAAAAATATCAATTTTTTTGAGGCAAAAGTATCCTATGTGTTATGGGATATGAACTATTTCAGCCGGTCATGCGTGATTGAGGGACAACCATCCAAACATCCTTACAAACTTTCATATTTATATTAGTAGGATGTCATTACCTCATGGTAATCAAAGTTCAAACATCCTCACGGGTTAAGATGCGCTGCACTCTTGATACGAGCGTCAAAGCACTAACACACGATCGGATAGTTGGAGTGGCCGGCCGCGTCATCGGTTCGTTAGCCAGGTCGCCTCGAGTGGCCAGCGCTTCGTTCCTCTTGACACCCTGAGTTTTGGTTGAATGTTACGAAAAAGGCTTAAGTAGCCATAGCGATTTCTCTTACATTCAATTTACTACGTAACTCCACTCAGGCGGCTGTCACCGAATCACTACAAGTATACTAAAATCTATGTAATAAAATAATGCGTTAACTCTAATTTTATGTTTCTTCTATAATATAGCAACCAACCCATTGAAAGCGTTTGCTGGCGCAATGGCGGTAATGTATGTACAATATTCTGGGCCCTGGAACACAGGGACTCCTAGCTCAGGGCACAGAGTCACTATTTTTTGTACTGTTTAATTGTATAATAAACATTTTTCATTTTCATTTTTCAATCAGAATTTGTATAAAAGAGACCGCATTTAATTCGTCCGGCTAAAAAGCGTGGGTCTTTGCGCAAAATCGCCACCGCACCGCACCATTGCTGCTTTAGTGCGTTTGCTGCTAAAAAGTAGCTGAGGCGTAATCCGTAGCACTCGGGGTCTGGCCACGATTTCTCGCGACCGGCTGAGCGGCATGTGAGTTTTCTAATACATTGCGTGTACCGTTAAAAAGACCCACGCTAACAATATTTTCAGTCTTTGCAGGAAAATTTGGATTTCACTGGGATTAGTAGCAATTGCATGGTTGTTTATGATACTATGTTGTGATGTTTTTCATACATGACAAGGTAAAAAGGACGCCAGGACGTCATGTCATATCAGGTGTATCTTGAGCAGTAGTGATGTGATGTGATCCCTTTGTTTAATGCTGCCACCTCATAGTTATTAATCTCTTTTATGGGCTTATTTTTAGAATAATCATTTGCAATTTATACACCAGTAAATGGTACTTTTCCGAGATATGCATCGATTGTCGTCGGGACCAATCGGAACAAAGCTCGCCGGTTCAACGGGTCAATTTCGCTAACGACGGCGATACCGATGCGAGTACGTTAGCTCGCGTGAAGAACACTAACGGGTTTCACGGTCATTGTCAGTCACTTCTCTTGAAACGATAACTTACTGACCTTTCAAAAGATGGTCAACTGCCTGATTAACTATTCTCTAATTCTCTCCACTCGAATCGTATGAATCACATGCGCCGGACAGTACTGGACTAGGATACACAGAAGTTACTGGGTTTTCTTGACTAGTTGAGTCACGTGACCGCAGTCAGTTATTGGTTGCGGAATGCTTCTTCCCATATACGTCAGTCGATGAGTTAGTTTTTGACACTATCCATGAAATGAACGAACCTATACTACCCTCCCGGCAATTCCCTTTTCACCCTCCCTTCCTGTTATCATCACGGTCGGTAACGTGCTGCATGTGATACTTTGTATCGCAAGCGTCTATAGCCCGCGTTAACCGCTCACCATCCGCCATAATTAACCGGGAGGCCTTATATACCTCACCTATGTTATGTATATTTTCTTATCTCGTTGCTACTTTTCTATTATTGTTTCATAATAGTCTTAGTATTTCTGCAACGCTATTGGATTTCTTACGGCGCTTCTTCTTAACTGGAAACGCTAGTAGACTCAGACATGTGAAAGTGCCTACAAGTACTAAGAGAATAAAGATTTTCATTTGTTTGTCAAATTGCAAATATGAAAAAACTTACAAATGTACATAAATTATCATCAGGACTAATCCGAACAAACCTCGCTGATTCAGCAGGTAAATTTTGCTAACGACGGCGATACTGAAGCGAGTACGTTAGATGCAAGCTGGCATGAAAAGCGGTAACGGCTTTCACCTTATAATCAATCACTTCTGATGCTGAAACGACTTTAATATTTTAAAAGTATTTGAGTATATTGACGACGCGATTAGCCTCTTAGGTCCCGGGTTCGAATCCCGGTATGGGCAAATATTTGTGTGATAAGCGTGAGTATGTGTTCCTGAGTCATGGATGTTTTCTATGTATTTAAGTATGTATTTCTCTGTATAAGTATGTTTATCGTTGTTTAGTACCCAAAGTACAAGCCTAGAGCTTAGTTTGGGGCTAGGTCAATTTGTGAGATTATCCACCGATTTATTATTTTATTGTATTATGTAGTCTTCAGCAGTCTTTTACGAAAAGGTATTCACGAGATTTAGCCATTCTTACTTACGATTCAAAAATGTTGTAACTACACACGCATAAAAGGCCGAATCGAATGTTCTTACCATATCGCATTGAAGCCAGCAGCATCATCGCACAATGGACCTAATACTGGCAAGGCCGCGTATTTGTGATCGCATTTGAACGTCAATCAGTAGACTAGCTGGTATATAAATAGTTACTACAATTGTACAATAAAGTAACGCTCCGTTCATTGGAGCGTTACTTTATTACTTGGCTCCATTAACTGGGTGACAAAAAGGGCAATTCTTAAAAGCCTAATTGCTGAAATTCTTGCGATATAGTGGGTAAAAAAATTATATTACGATGACATTGTTAAAACTCGATATGTATAAAAGAGTTCTAAAAAATGACGGAACTTGCTTTTGATATTCGGAACACTCCGTTCTGTCTTTGAAGCAAGTTTGATGTATTTGGGATCATCCTAACGTTTTCATGAAGGTTTCTGGTTCCTGTTTAAATTCTGCTTGTTTAATACAAAACGAGATATACTAGTGCGGTCCAAAAGTTTCTGGCTGGAGAAATATGGCGGGTTAAAAATAAAAACAAATTTTGTCATTGTGATTGTCATTTATTCTGCTTATTCGTGTATAGTTTTGAGATTTCTGTTGGTTGTGGTTTTGATTTGACGGCGTTTAGAATAATAAGAAGTCTGAAAGTTTTTGAAATGTTTAAATTGGAATATCGTTCCGTGATCAAGTTCATGACAAACGAAGGGGTCAGCCCGACCGATATAAAAAAAAGGTTAGATGCTGTGTACGGGGATACCTCTCCGTCATTTTCCACCATTACAGAATGGAGTAAACATTTTCGTTTAGGGCGGGAGTCCATTGACGACGAACCTCGCTCCGGCCGGCCTGTGGAAGCACTCACCGTGGACTGCGTCAAATTAGTGGAAGAGGAAGTTCTGAGTGATCGAAGACTGAAGACTAAAGAAATACCGGCAAGGACAGCGCTTTCAAAAACTTCAGTTCTTAGGATTCTTCATGAACATCTTCACATGAATAAAGTTAGTGCGAGGTGGGTGCCCAAATTTCTTTCAAGCTTGCAGCGAAGTGAGCGAAAAGCGTGCTCTCAAGAAGATTTAGACGCATATAGACGACACGGAGAGAGTTTTTTGGGAGTCAGTTGTTACGGGGGACGAAACCATGGTTTTGTACTATGATCCTCTCTCCAAAAGGGAATCGATGGAGTGGCGTCGTTCTGGTGAAAAGCCGCCTAGGAAGGCCAAGGTAACACAATCCATTAAAAAGATAATGGCTACGGTATTCTGGGATTGTCACGGAATACTACTGATTGACATAAAAAAAAGGAATACCACGGTAAATGGTAGCTACTACGCCACCCTTATTGAGCAGTTACGAGAGGCGATCAAGCAAAAGCGTCGTGGAAAACTTAGCAGAGGTGTACGGCTTCTGTGGCGAAATGTGGCTTCGAGGAAATTCGCCACCCACCTTACAGTCCCTACCTGGCCCCGAGTGACTATTATTTGTTCTCGAAACTTAAGGCAGACTTAAGGGGAAAAAGATTTTCTTCAGATGATGAAGTGACCCTCATTTTGAGTTTATTGGTTTACGCTCATTTTGAGGACAAAACTTCTGAGTATTTTTATAAGGGGATAGAAATGCTTATTAAGAGATCTGAAAAGTGCATTGAAATAGAGGGAGACTATATCGAAAAATAAAAAAAGTTTGGTTAATATATGTACTTCTTTTCTTTGTTAGGCCGGAAACTTTTGGACCGCACCTCGTACTTTATGCTGCGATTAACTTTAATAATGACAAATTTCGGGTTAAACAAACTGTGGAGTGTGGAGCTACCTTTAGTAGCCTGACTTAAGTTTACGGCACAACTTTGTTAATTAGAAATTCTGATTTCATTATTTTTGTAAATTTATTTACGTACCTATATTATTTTGCAATCATAGCGTAATATTCATGTTTTTAAGTAAAAACTTAGCGAAAAGTAATATGAAAAACTCAAGAGCTTAATAATTACTCTCTTAAAAATCAAAAGCTCTTACTTCCGCTGTCTAAGTTTTAAAACGTGATTAAGTGTTTATTCTGAGCTTGCTAGTTACAATAAAAAATTAATTAATCATTCCAAGTCTTTTTACTTAAGAAAATGAAGATGAACGGTCCGTCAGTTTCTCGTGTTATGTACGTTTTTCTTGCCGAAAAACATTTTCCTGGTCCTGAATATTGATAAGCATCTGGTATCTACATTTCTTATTTTCTTTCTAAATAATTATGGATTTGCCGCTTATTAGACTTAACATGCGCTTCTGTAGTTTGCTTAGCAGTTATTGTGTGGTTGCTGGCAATGTTTCATTTTCATTCAATATTTCTAATCATATTGATTGTCACACCGTAAAACATTATCTTTAAACTTGTCTTCCAAGTATTAACCCTTGATACCTTTTGTCAATTCAAAAGCTTAACAAACATTATATTATTCTTTCAGGCCAGATCGATTCTGTAATACAGTCGAAGAAAGTATTAGCAGAGGCTTCTGTGCAGCATGCATTACATATTATTTGAAAAATCATTCAGAACTTTTAAAATTGTTAAAAGTGCTTAAAATTCGACGATCAATTTCAGTTATCTACATTAGTGCTGGCACAATGTATTTGTTCGTTTTCAGCTCGATCCCATTCTAACTATTCTGTACTAAACTCGTATGGGACACATCCCAAGGTGAATCATTATATCGACACAAACCAGCGTACCTTACTGCCGTCCAAAAGGAAAAAGGTAGTATAAGAGTATGAGGTCCATATGCGCATACGGTTTTTTTTTTGTTTTGCTCGGCAGCGTAGGCGTCGAGTACTGTTACACTAGAGATGTTTGCTTTCGGAGTTACGCTGTATTTGCCGTGAGAACAGTTGGCTGTTTGCAGATGATTATGGGTACGGGTTTGGAGGTAGTAAATTGTGCACACACAATGAATAAACATTGATATTTTCTCAATATCTGGTGAGTTTGCCACGGATTGTTTGTGCGCCATGGATTTAGTAACGTAAGCGAGACCATTATTATTGCTAACTAGCTTCTGTCCGCGACTTCGTCCGCGTTGAATTTAGAATTGGGTCCAGAGAGAAATGAAACGTGTGAGTTGTCGCTACACGCCTTACACCATTTATATCAGGTCAGGACCATCCTTACAGTCTTTCCCTTCTGCCGAGGTATGAGATCAAATGATCTTGCACGTTTATAAAAACTATCCATTTAGTTGATTATTTGATATACACAAATTGTGAGAACACTTCAAAAAGGACCAACCTCCCATGCAAACTATCACCACCTATCTAATTCCCTTAGGGGTAGTTTTTCAAAAATCGCCGGTAGTAGTTTTTTTTTATTTGATACCAGATGCCTATGTACCAATTTCCACGTTCAAAAATGACCAAACAACTTCAAAAATGACCAAACTCCCATACAAACTTTAACCCCCCATATCAACCCCTTAGGGGTAGTTTATCCAAGATCTCTGAAAGTAGTATGTTTCATTTGTAAGTAGTAGCCTATATGCCAATTTCCACGTTTCTATCTTCAAAGATTGATGATTTTCATACAAACTTCCAACCCTTTTACCCCCTTAGGGGGTGAATTTTGAAAAATCATTTCTTAGTGTACCCCTAGACCTTATAAGGAACCTACATGCCACATTTGGAATCTCTAGACCCAGCGGTTTAGGCTGTGTGTTGATATATCAGTCAGTCAGGACTTTGAATTTTATATATACATGATTTGAAAAATGTAAAAAAAATCTTTTAGCGCGGCAGTCTCATTTGCACTTTTATAACAAACTAACTTTTGCCCGCTACTCATGCGAGAATTATTATATTCTGGGATTAACAATAGATTATTACTCGAGATAAAAGTGTAAATGTGTAGTGTAAATGTATTTATTTCACTGATATCAGTACTCCAGGGATTACACACAAAAATTCAACTGTTTATAATATTAGTATAGGTATCTGTAATGTAACTTGCTGCTTTACATTGCCTTCTACAAATTCTATATGTATCGTCTTTCCTAACATTACCTACCTGATTCAAGTTATCATTATCACTCATTATTTCGCTGTATTCTTATATTGTTACCCCACCTATTGTGTCATATTGATCGACTGTTTCATTCCCTTCATAATCTTTCTGCCTGACTGCATTGGGTAATTCTTTGAACGTTTCAACCGCCCTCCTTCCCCTGGTCCCATTAATGTCGAATTTCCTGTAGATTAGGATAGCATTTGTTATTTTGTATAAGTCAGGGCACTCTACAAGATAACCGAAAATAGCATCCAAACTACAGGAATTTCGACATTAATGCGACCAGAGGAATGAGGGCGGTTGAAACGCTCGAAGAATTACCCCTAAGCGTTGGCTTGACACCTACAATACAAATGGCAATTTAATTCCCCCCCTAAGGAACCCTAAACCCCGATATTTTGGGGGAAACTAAATTGATGATTGTCCATTGAGAGTAGTGGCTTAGAGAAATGTCAAAGACACTTTACTGTGATGTATTGTTTGTTATTTACGTTATATGAATGTTTAACTTTGAAATTTAACGTTGACTTTAACTCTGTTTTTATTGCTACCACACCCAATGCCAAAAACTCCAAATCTGTTTTTTCTTGTACAACGTGCTCGTGTGTCTTCTTTTCATGGAAACATTTGCCACTAGTTCGGCATCGTTATTGCTTATGTCGATTAATTATCTGGCCTTGAAAACGGATATAAGTCGACTTAAGTCGTAATAAGTTATACACAGAATGTTCGAGACTTAATATACTCTTTTACAAGCTTTTATTTAGCTTGCAATGTTTATTTATTTGTTTAGGTCAAATCTTCCAAGCTGAATTAGAACCACTTCCCGGTGTCCGATTGAGCTGAAACTTGGTATACCTACGTAACTTCGGTGACAATGCAATAATATGGTACCATGGAGCTGGTCTGATGATGCAGTCGGTAAGTGGCCATAGGAACTCCGCAACGAAACAAGATAGTCCCACCGTGTTTGGGCTCGTTGGATTTGTCTTGATAAGCAGATGATGACTGTGCAAAACGTACCTATTCTCGGCAGAAAAGCTTGTCCCAAAAATGAAATTTTTGACAGAAACTTTTTTCAATTAAACCTCAGAAAACCTCTTGAATTTCCTTTTTAAAACAACGCTATTATAAAAATGTAAATACAAAATTTAGCAAGGCTGTTTGCGCAATTACATTCTTAAGATATCGCTTTTAAATGATACCACTTAATAATATTGACATATAACTATTGTTAGCAGTTATCTGATACCGCGGGAACACAAAGATAAGGTAAATAGGGCATTAATCGCTGCGAATACTGAAAAGAAAGCAAACTTGGCTTGTGTTTGGTTAATAGTATCCATTATTGTTTTAAGGGATAGTTTTTGTCTCTTTTGAGAAGATAATGTATAGAACCTATAAATAAACATTTTTTTTAATAATGGCAAAGGGTTTTATTTTTTTTCGTAATAAAACTGATCAGTGCCCTTAAGTTTTAGTAACAGGACGTATAATTATAACCAGTCGGTCAAAAATATGCTTAGAACCTTTACATTACAAACTTCATTGATTAGATATTTTTTATCACTGTTTTTTAGGGTTCCGTACCTCAAAGAAAAAAACGGAACCCTTATAGGATCACTTTGTTGTCCGTCTGTCTGTGTGTCTGTCAATACCCTTTTTCTCAGGAACGCGTGGAGGTATCAAGTTGAAATTAATATCAAATACTTAAGTCTGCAATCCCTTGGATCAGTGAAAAAATCAAATATCTATGTCAACGCAATCAAAAGATATGGCCGTTTATGTCGCATATTGAAGGGAATCTCAAGGGAATCAAAACCTATAGGGTACTTCCTGTTGACTTAGAATCATGAAATTTGGCAAGAAGCAATGTCTTATAGCACAAGTAAAGGAAAAAATCCGAAAACCGTTAATTTGTAGTTACATCCCATAAAAATAAAGTCCAGTATAAACTGACACCCACTAAGTATGAAAGTGCATACTTATTGCGTGTCAGTTTATACTGGGTTAGTTTATATTGTATTCCCGTGATTTACAAACTGTTTACATGCCTTCAAGTTTATGCGGAACCCTCGGTGCACGAGTCCGACTCGCACTTGCCCTGTTTTATAGTATTGAAGACACCTGGTAAATGGGATCTGATACTACATACCCCTTGAAGTTGGGGTACTGTACAAACATTATTTTTGTATTTAAACACATGTTGCTTGCGGTTGTTCAACAAAATACTGTATATTCTGTTTACTCGCAAATGAAACCACAGCCACGAACCACTAAATCACAGATACACCTACAAATCTAACCGAGACTGGAAGTGGCGCGTATTTATTTGCTAACTGTACGCCTAATGGCGCAGTTAAGACTGCCCACTCAATTTCTAAAGAGAGCTCCACTGATACTGCACCATCGGCTGAACGGTGATTTGGAGCGGTATTCTAGAAATCTAGAAATGCGATCTGTAGGTTAAGAGCCGGCCGAGATTTATGCTACGTTATAGGGTGCTAAAATGTACACAATTTTCGAACTGGGATGGTTAACACAGTAGGTATAGTGCAAGCCTAGAGCTTTGTTTGGGGCTAGGGCAATTTGCTTAAGATTGTCACCTGAAATTATTTTGTATTTATTTAGGTAGAATTATTCAAAATGTAGATCTCTAACGTAATCGTCTCGTATCATTTATTTTATTTTATTTATAGCATCAGGAAGGCAAACAAGCTCATAGGTTACAGGTCACTTGTTGGTTAGACATTTGCAAAATCATTATTGTGAATACGTCGCCAACTATTACCAAGGCTGAGGACAGGATCAGAATCTCGCTAATGTCATAAATGTCAAAGTTTAACATCACTGCATTCAGATTTGGATGTTATTTTGTCAACTAGGTACACACGTGTAGAGCATACCCTAGATTAAGGTTTAGGAAACTTATACTAATAGTTGTCGCAGATAAAAGATAAATAAAGACTTTGCGTATGAAATCGGGGACTAAAAGTTTCACTGAATCAATCACAGTTAACGCACACTGAGAGGACAAACGCAAACGTAATTGATCACCTGTTATCGTTATCTTTATCTAGAGTTAAAATACCTAAATAACGATCCATAAAACGTATGACTTTCTCACTTAAGCATGAATGGACGAGCATACCTCAAGTTTAGGTAATTTGAGTTTAAAGTTCGAATAGCACACTAACTGTTATGACTAAATGGCATAAAAGTTACTTATACAAATCACCGGCACATTTATATTGTGTTATTACACAATGCGTGTTTAATGCTTAATAAGCGATGTTATCCACTTATAAAATCCACGTTGTATAGAATAATTAGCAAATTATGTTACCCGATGACGTAGAGTACATGACGGTTGGCTCTTATGGCCTACGAACTATAATGGCACGACTGAAAGACGAATCGGACAGATACTAGACATTACACAACGCAACACGGCATTAATATCGTCTTTGTACCTATGTTATGTGTGATTGTAAAGCTTTAATGCTTTAGTCAGGAGCTCCGGCAGGCGTATTTCTCTGCGCCAAGTACATCCAATAATCACCGCCTCGCGGCACCTCATCCATGAGTGTAATAAATCAAGGATGTGTTTGACGTTGCCAGCGCACGGCGACCGGTATGTGATGCGATGCGTGCGCGGCGCGGCATTCTACTCATTAAGGTGGACATTCACGGTCAGTCAAACTGATCAGTTAACTGACGTACATCCAGAAGCTGACCTTGAGTTCGTATAATTTCAACTTAAGATTTCACATTCACGGTCAGTTTTTGGATGTACGTCAGTTCAACTGATCAGTTTAACTGACCGTGAATGTCCACCTTTACGACTATTACGTTAAGTTTGGTTGGATGTGTTATGAATAGAATTGCGCGCGTTGCGAATTGTGTTCGTAAAATTATAAAAAATGACGAAACATTATTGTGCTGTTAAAAAACGTTTTTCACTACACCTGTGAACGAGGAAAGGTCAGTTTCTACCTATTCTTTTGGTTTTTTTAGTAAAGGAAACTTAGCTGTGGTTCCGGCCCTTCATTCTGTGTTTTATTTATTTATTTATTTATATACGTAAGTGTACTGTTCAAAGCCAAAACACCAACACTTTGTTAGTTCCATTTCATCTTGCTTCCGTTACGGTAGCTGTTACTCGCTTGACTGTAAGAGCTGCTATAGATACCTATTAACAAACCCCAGTAGAACAATATACTACGAACGATGAGACGATCTTTCGAATAAATGAAAGGTATTGTTACGAATTCCAAGAAAGTCTAAAAACTTAGACCAAGAAATATAAGACAAGGATAACCGTAGGCGTCAATAAGCTAATTAAACTGAACTAACCCATTTAGTTTGTGGTTTGGGTATGTTCCAACCTGTGGTATCTAGCTAGAATCAAGAACAAAACGCGTGATTGTTAAATAGCGCATTAAGCTATCAAGGTTATATTTGTTTAGTGTTAATGACTGACCTATTTTTTAGTATGAACTAATATCATCTTTAGATACCACGTCTACACATGTACCAAAAGAAACTTGACCGAATTCCAATCACCACCGACACCTTTTCTGCAAACGTCCGTTCGTTTTATATCAGGAAACTTTGGTTACCTTAACCGTTTAGTAATCTCCCTTCCAAATTCAATAAAACCAAACATATTTGAAGAACTGCTGATTACATTGAAATCATCCAGTTGCTCATTGATGTTTTGTTCGCAGGTTACGCACAAGACGTCGGGCAAGGTGATGGTGCTGAAGATGAACCAGCAGCGGGCCAACCGGCCTAACATGCTCCGGGAAGTCCAGCTCATGAACAAGCTGAAGCATCCCAACATACTCGGGTAAGCTATCCAGAAAACACGGGCATTGAAGCGGGTTTTTGTACGGTGGTAAAAAATCCTAAGTTGGTGACTTGATAACTTATCGTAAGAATTATTTATGTCTGAAGCATTTTTGATGATTATATCAGTTCATGAGATATTTTTGAAATAATACTTATCCATAAGACGGCTAGCTTCTTCGATTAAAAAGTATTGTAAAGGTATCGGAATCGCGATGCTCTAACCACACTGGATCCCACAGAAGACTTTAACATTCAGTGGGGTTAAAATTTTCAGTATCCCGGACAATCTTATTAATTTTGATTACTTACAGACCACAGAGTTGTAAATTAAATTAAAAATGCATGAGCTCTCCTGATTTTTTGCGTGGTTGAAAAAAAAAGTAATACATCATATCATAAATCGCAAAACAATAAAGTTGTGCAGCAATACGGCTTGAATGATGAATTGGCTGAGCCCCTATAAGTAGCTCCTATACTGCCAACGGAAACGACCACTGTAAAGCTAAATAAACGCGTCTATTGAGAGGGCCAGCCAATTAATTCTCAGAATAGTCGGCTACTGAAAAATTAAATGTGACATTACGTCTTTTATGAGTCAACTTCCCATTTTCGTTTCTCAAGTGCTGTGCTGTATAGGGTAAACTCGTCGAATTCCGTGACTCGCTCAATTCCGTGGTAGCAGGTCTATAATCCGCCATAGAACCCTGCTAATAGAATCTAGGAACTTAAATACGACCTTAGACTTGTAAATAAAGGGTGTATTTCAGGTCTCAGGTTCGACCTGCAGCGTTCTATGGCGGATTATAGAACTGCTACCACGGATTTGAGCGAGTCACGGAATTCGACGAGTTTACCTACTATAAGTTTCAAACGCGGCAAAACATGTTAAACTAAACGGCTAGAACATGTAGTATTTTCTTACTTACTATGAATCCGGATTATGTCTTTTGGATGGAGATTTTTTTATAAGAAGAGCCTACTACTAGAAACGAAGACTAAACCACCGTAAGAAAAATACAATTACTTTATTTATAACGTATGACTAATTATATCATCAGATGTTCTCATAAACATCTTATGAGAGTTAAGTGACGTACGCAACATCAGTTTTCTTGGCTAATGCTTTGACGTCAATTCGCTCTTGTCGCTGGGCGTGAGAAACTTAGGGTTCGTCTTTGCACTGGAAAGTACGAGGTGATGGTGATCAATCAAGATTTGTCAGTATGGGGAAGTCTGAAACTAAGAGATAAGGAAATTTATTCTGTCGTCAATTATAAAATTAAAAATAAGTTTCTGACAAGCTTTTGAAAGAAAGAAAACAATTTTATTTCTGCAAAATGATAGATTTTTACTTAAAGCAACCGTTCTGTAAAACTAATTATACCTACTAATTATTACTTAGAACTCCCTTAGGAGTATCACGGCGCTGATCTTCCGGGGATCCAACATTGTGATACACGGGACAGCAACCGGCAACATAGTTTATATGGTTTCGTGTGGGTGCATGTGCGTGTGTGCGTGTGTGTGTTTGTAGTAAGGTGAATAAATATAGATAAAGTGATAATGAATAGTTATCGTAAATATATTGTTATATATGTTGCTTTTCTTGCCGACTGTACTTTTTTTGCATAGTCATCAACTGCTTACCATGACTAAACTAAAGAGTCCCGAACTCGTTGGATCTACATTAAGTAGGTACAGCAGAGATCCTGTTGCCACCTTCCGACTCCATCATCAGATCAGCCATTTGACACCATAATATTGCATTGTCATCGAATTTACATGTGTATTCCAAATTTCAGCTCAATCGCATACTATCAAGCGGTTGAAAAATGGTTTGCAAATTTTGTAACTGCCAACTTACATACATACATAAGAACATTGCAAGTTAAATAAATGCTTGTAATTGCATTCGCTTAGTTAACAATTCGAACAAAAAGCAAGTCTGAGAAAGGTTCTTATATATAATAATTAACAAGCTTTCCGCCCGCGACTTCGTCTAAGGAGAGTCAGTACTTTCGTAAGTTAAAATATAGCATATGTGAATATTGGTCATGACCTGGTTTTGTCATTAGACCATTATTGGTTATCTAATGACTTTAGGAATAAATATGTAGATCTTGATTTGAAACGCAGTTCAACCACAGCAGAGATGAAGTGCCAGACGTAATGAAGGATTATGCTTCTTTATTTCGTCAGTACAATAAAATAATAGTGCGGTTGTTGACTTACCTAATAATGCCTGCATTTTATTAGGCGTATCTCTAAGCTAATTTATTATGTAAATAAAGGTAATGGTTCTTATCATTGCATAATTCCGGTTTAATATGTTGCTAACAGTTGATGTTAGTTGCCAGTTAGGTACTTTAACGTATTCAGTTATGGATATAGGTACCTAATATCCAAACCGCAGATAGATTAGGTGACACATTGTTATGTGGCTAATGTCTAATTTTATCTCAACGGGACAATCTGTCTGCGGTTTGAATACTGGGACTGGGCATTATTTGTTCAGAAAAGTCCATGATTGTTCTAATACCTCTTTACAACTTCGCTACCATCTTACCAGGACGGTTAGCACAAGTGGTCCGCGACTTGTTTGTCGCTCGGATCTCCCTTTGTAATTAGTCTGCACGTCTACAACTTTAGAGACGCACAGAGAGACAAGCGAGAAAATACAAGATGTGCTAGCCGCTCTGCTAACATGCCGTCAAACCGCAGTGTTGGCACTGTTGTATTCCGGTGTGGGGGTAAAATTTTACCCTATTTAATAGCCGATGACCAGTGCTCGGAATAGGCAGCGCTTATTTACCTAAAGTTCGACAGAGGACGTAATTAAGAATGGTATTCCGAGTACTGGTTTTTACGACATGGAGAAGACTTAACGACCATCACACGGGCCGCCTGAAACTTAGGGCCGTATTAATAAACTGATCTTGGCTGGGATGCCCGACTCAAGACAGGTCAAAGTACCTACTTAAGCGTCAATCCATAGAATAACCTAACCGAGTTAAAAACCCCCGATATCAGCTCCTAAAAACCCTCTGAGCAATGAGCAAAACCTTTAACGGGCTCCAAGCACGTACATTTTCACTGGAGAGACTTCGTCACTAGAAGATTTCAAGAATTAAAAAATCAGATCCCCTCGTTAAAAACTGTCATTATTGATGCATCTTGAGACGGGTATCTCAACCAAGATCAGTTTATTAATACGGCCCTAAGTTTCAGGCGGCCCGTGTGGTGGTCGTTAAGTCTTCTCCATGTCGTAAAAAAGTCCTTACATCGGCTTCTTGACATTAAAATGTGTTAAATCATTAACAATTTATTCGGAGTATTAAAAATATTTTACAAAGTGGCTCTAACCGGTTTTTTTACTAATTTGAAAAGGAAATTAAATTCGTGTCAAAGCTTCATTAATTCAGATAAGCCTTGGAATTTTTAATTAGGGTTTATATTTAACTCCATTAGAGTTTAAGAGCAAACGGCGTAAGAAACCGGATCGAGTTTTTTTTATAGCCATTAGCCAATGATAAAAGGTAGGTTTTAAAGGTACGTCTTTACAGTGATTATATTTTAATAAAATGACTAGCATAGAGCTGATTTAACTTAGGCACCAGGGTTGGCAACGCATATGCACGTTTATCTTTTCAAGCCTTGAATAAACCTTCGTTATGTCTCACAACGTAGAAGGAAAACCCGTTAACAACTAATAATCACCTGTCGATAACAATAGCATCGTGGAGGCGTTTAGCTTTAAATTAATCTACGGCGACAAAAGTAATAATTCAAAATTCAAAAACTAGAACTTGACTTGAGACTAGTATGACGCACCCTTGTAGTTCCAATATGACAATCTCCTTCTCCACTAATTCTTTTATCTGTCCATCAAGGGCTAATAGGGAACATCCGATTTTGACTTCCATACATAGTTACATACATAAGATACTACACACACACATACACTGTTAAATCGAACACCCTTTTGGCTTCGGTCGGGATATAACTGTAAATGTGCACTTGCCACTTAGGTCTATACATTTTATGGCACCTTAGCAATTTGTGAGGTACGGTTTACCGGCAATCCTAGAATATTATTTATGTTTTACGGGAAGATATACAACCTGAGAAACTAATCTCACAGAAGTCACAAGGCTGTAAGCTTTTGCAAGAATTTCGCTATATATTCACGATAGCGCTGCCATATTTAAATTTGACTGCCAAACTAACTCTATAACTGTTAAATGTAAACATGTACTTACGTAATTTCTGTAATTCAGCTTATTAGGCTTTTTGTTTATTGCCATCACAACAGGCAGACGGCACACTTGATGGGAATAGGTCACTGCCGCCTATGGACATTTGCAACACCAGAGGCGTCGCCAATGCCCGGTCTCTACATTCAAACCGCGGATAGATAACCTCCAAATTAAAATTTGGCACATGTTGTACGTGGCAAATGTCAAGCAGTCTCCTTATCTATCCCCGGTTTGAAATAGAGACCGGACATTAAATGACGGTCTGACAAGATACTTTTGATCAGGTTTGGACACAAATTTGACCCTTTAAAAGTCAATCGGGCATCGAAAACTGGTCGGCTCTTGACGGCTTTGATTAGAATGGCAACCGTCACGACAAATGTCAAGCACAAAGTGTATTATACCAAGGGGTGTGTTAAAACAGAGTCGTTCAGACATTACTAGGGCAACGGGATTCTCTTCCTTCAACGCTTCTTTGTCGAATATCCCACCAGTCTTATTTATTGAGTGAAAGGTTATTTAATATTGCCAGAACGTTCATTCATAGTCAATGCACAATCGACCGATTGATTCAAAACAAAAAACCAACTGACAAAGAAAGATCTTTGTCATTGGCGATTTATAAAAATAAACAAAGCAAAGTATCAGAAGTGCACGCAAGTCATCAGGCAAACGATAGAATAGAAATAGAACAGAAATATCTTTAATTGTTTCTGCTTACATATAGGTGAGGTTCAAAAAGTTGGACGCAATTATCAAATAGTTAAGCGTAGTTAACCATACAAACAACGAAGGCGAAAAAGTTCAGTTGTGCGATGAATAGAATACAATTGTATGGGTAATTTTCGTCGCACAACAGAAAGTTTCATAGACAATTTAATTGCGTCAGTTAGCATGCCCAACTTTTTGAACTCCACTCATATATCACATCCAAGACCGAGATCTCCTTTTAAGTCAAAATATTTGTGCCAGAGACAAAAATGTTGTTTTATTTAGGAAACACGAATTGAACTGAAGAGGCTATTGTTTGGATCAGCTGTTTCGTAATAGTTACGCTGTCGGAAAAAAAAGATGAAAGATGAAAAGAATTATATTCACACAATGAAAACCGCGAGGGACAGACTGATATTAAGTAACAAAAACTAAATCAATTCTGGGTCATTTCGTCATCTGGTCTCATATTTTGCGGTTTGTTAGGAATCTGAGGTGGCTCAGGTGGGAATCCAGTTACAATATAAAATTGCATAAGCGTGTGAGGAATTGAAAAAACATGCTGAGATTGAGAGGTTATGAAATGTTATAAACTTATCAGAATAATAAAGAAATTTAAAACTTTAGATATACAAAAATGTTTTTATTACAAGTCACTGAAAACTATAACCCAAGCTAATGATTCTAAAGACATGGTTTATCTTTTTCAAAGTTTATGGACGTGGAAATAACATTATGTTAGAAATCTGTCGAACTAAGTAGCGTCGCTTGCAGGAGAAAACCTGATAAAATATTGATTTATTCTCGGCCAGGCGTACAAGCACTTTTTCCCGACGAATTTCCAATAACGGAATAGAGAGCAACATTTTTAATCTTTCATATACGATCAGAGCGAAATTGAAAATTTGTTCACCTACACAGTTATTGGATTGATGGAACTTTAGAAAAGTTGCGAATGCCACTAGCTAGACGAATAGAAAAATAGATATACTCGTACCGTCTGCGATGTTATTTTTCATAGACTATTTATTATTTTTTGGAACTTTCTCGGTGAAGTCTACATAGATGAGGGTTAGTCAGCATCGCTGGTTTGAAACTGTTTCTCTCCGAACACTAGCTAATTAATTTGTTAATTGCACGTGATACCCCAAGTCCATCATTAACAGTCGCGAGATAACTTGCGTCCTAGTGGCAAAGCCAAGTCATGATAATTATATAGGTACCTTAATTCAAACGTGGTGTATCTAATGTACCTACCTTGCGCTTGCATGTAAGGAGATGACAACGGCAACTGACATTCCATCGCATACGGGTACGTGCGCATCAATTTGGTTCCCAATCGGTGTTAGTTTTAGAACTACACTCAAAAATCGAATTGCTTCAGTGATTTAACTTTCCAAATTGGCTATTATTATTATTGGATATTTATGAACTTTCGCCTAATATCTCAGCGACTGTTACACATATTAGCAGATTGAAGATTGCAAGGCTATAAGAAACAATACAAAATGCTTGGTATAAGTACTACTTATACATGAAACTAACGGTGATGTTCAAACAACAAACTGTGTATAAGATGAATGATTTAAAGGCTCTAAGGCCGTAAATGATACAATTGAACATAGCCTGAACTAAAAAACATATTATTTCCAGTTGTTGCTATGTTTATCTTATTCTTCCTTTCCATATCTTGGTAAGGCAAAATATAATATACATATATAGAAAACGACCGTAAACAATGCTGTTTCGAAAATGCCGAATTTAAGTCCCGAATGAGGGCAGCCGAAAATTATGCTGCATATGATGTGGCATATTTAGCAGGGTTGATGATGATGATGATAATGTCGACGAAGAATTTTAACGTGAATTAGTGATTATCATGAGTTACAATCGTTTTTAACCTAAAGGCCAAGCCAGGTCGAATACTTATTCGATGAGCATCGTTCCAAGTGAGATCAGTTGTCCTAAGTAAATAAAAGGAAATCCATTATTTGTTCAGAACTCAGCAGTTAATGAGGGGAAGAATCTTTCGTGAATCATTGTTTGTATTTGATACCTCGAAAAGCGAATGTATGTTACTTCTGTTTGAGGAGACATTAGGGGTGCTTGTGGTATTATGACAGAATAACAGTACAAGTTTACTGCTAAAACAATGAACCGGTAAATTTGTTGCACTTTAACTTTTTTTTAAGGTTTGTCTTGACAAGAGTTTTTGGAAACTAAATATATGCCTATAGCTAGTCTGGTTTACCGTTGTATCACCGACACTCATTTCATACAATGTTTTACTTCGCCGAATTTTCATTTCATCGACATGCAGGCATTTCCACGTGCAGGAGTTATACTTTTCTCTAAATAAATTAAAACTATTTTTGCTTCTAATTTATATTTCAAAGTAATCAGACCGGCATTTCTACTGCCGCCTATTTTGCACAAATTCTGCTCCAACGCCTTACGAAGTCGCATCGCTCATTAGCTTGCACGTCAAGATATTAATTGGCAATTTGCATTGATTGCAACTCTGATCATTCCGAGGGCCTTGACATCATCGCGTGATCGTGATGACACCGAGATAATAAGTTTGTAATAAGTATTTATTGTTAATCATTGCACAATGTATATTGACTAACATGCAGAAACGGGCTTCTGATTTAAATGATTATTCTATATTTGAATGCCTAATTTTTGAATGTCACGTCAGTATGTTCGTTTATTCGAAAGCAATTTTCTTATTTTTTATATTTCCAATGTTTATAATAAAATATTTACCTAACATAATTGCAGATGTTTTTAATAACTTAAGAAGTCTGACTTAACGGAATATATCTTTAAGAAAAATTATTACGTGTACCCGCGATAGATTAGAAATTTAGGACAAGTAATGATTAGGTAAGACAAAAACTTCCTGTAACCACAGGATAATATTCACGAAATCTGTATGCACCTTCAAAAATTTTCATTTCTTATAACTTATTAATTATATTCTTGGCGAAAATAAGAGCTTTCTCGTTTCTCTAATGTGCGTCAAACATTTCTAAAATAAACTAGTTTATATTGATTTAGGACTCTATCTTCACCCATATCGAGAATCCATAATAATTTGAATCAATTCTCCAAGTTGAAGCTAATGATATTGCATCTACGTAGCGCGCCGGGTTTGGATTTGCATTTAAATGCATTCAGGTGTCCAAGCGAAAAAGTATTTCGCACTAACGTCTCGGTTTATCTACCTTATATCACGACATTCAATTACTGTTATTGCTTTGCAATAGCTAGCTCCAAATAAAAGTAATAACAGTTTATCAGTTTCTCTATGCGATGTTGGTATGCGATATAGAAGATTGAAAATTTGCGCGATGTCACTATCAATATCTTTACGTTTTGGCAGTCTTCTGTTACCCAAACTAATATTAAGTAGATACTATACCTTATTTACCTTATACCTTATCTATACCTTAGTTAATTAAGTTCACGGTTGTTTCACTATTAAAATTGTCGATTGAATATTGTCGTTCGTGTCACGGTAACACAGACTTATATTATGAGTATACGTATCCCCGATGTGTTTATTAATGGTAACTTTATTACTGTATTAAATACGCTCAAGCTTTTTGTTAAAATGCTCTTGCAAGTGCTTCCATTTTAAATGCTGATATTATTGATCAATATTAAACTTAACGTCTTCATCATTTTTATATTCACTCACTGAACCCGAACCGCATGTTCTGTTTTAAGAGTTGCCCGCCGTCGAGTTGTCGCCATACAAACATAAAATATATATAGAAATACTTTCAAAACTAATTTCTGAAGAAAAATAACGGACGGACGGACATGACGAAACTATAAGGGTTCCGTTTTGGCTACGGAACCCTGAAAATAAATGAATGGGTTCCTTGTGTGCCAGTGACAATTTCTAACGGTAATCGCATAAGATACTACGTAGTAAAGTGGTAATCAATGACGAGACAAAGATCATTGACGTGACTTACTCGCGAGTCGCGTGAAAATATGCTTCATTTACCTAGTCGATCTAGTAATTATTATAGCATGGATCAAAATATGCGCAATTCTTGTGGACAATGCCTTTACGAAGAAGCTTGCGAGTAAAGGTTTACTTTGAAGTCTTTGAACTAAAAAGACATAATAAGGTCAGGGCTGCTTCAAACCATACAGTCCTTGATTCGGACGATGACCCTGTTCAGTCAGAGTATAAGTATTAACATATCGTCCGACTGTAGAGACGGTTTGTCAATACTGTTTAGAGTTAATCGTCAACACTGTTATTTAATATTTTATGCGTCAAATAAACGATTTTCATATCTTTCTTAGCCAACAGTACCATGCAGTCATTATTTTTGCGGAAGAATCAAATGCGTTTTATTATTCTTACTCGTTTGTTGTCTTTGTAAGTGTTGTAATGTTAAATTCTAATACCGTATTTGTACCAGATGTAATAAAATCGAAGTCGTTTTCTTGGCCGCCGCTAAACTCATTGTCCTCGCATCACTAGAAGGTATGACGCCGTCTATCTTTTTACAATTCCATCGAGAGCGTCTTTAGATTAGTTCTGTTTTTATGCAAAGTTGATGGAGATTTGTTTAATGGATTGATCTCAGGGTTATCAGACTTGCACGCAAAAGATTAAGAAAAAAATACATTAACACTTATATTCATTCCATTCTCTTCCCCCTACCACAAAACACGACGAAAAACATGGCTTATATAGTAAAGTAAATCGACAAAAAACAAAAGTATGTCGTCGTAATGTCGTACATTACATTGCAAAATTTTCTTCTAATCATAAATTGATTGATTGCGAAATAGTATTGTTTAAAATTAGCTTATTCTGAAAATAACAGAATTTCAAAATACGAGATTGCACTTTATACCGGTTTGCCAAAACACCAGATGCGAAATATTGGTTAATCTGACAAAAAAAATATTTTTAGGACAAGCTTTGTTGCCGGCTGTACTTTATTTTGCACAATGATCATCTGCTTACCAAGACCAAACTAACGAGTCCCAACGCGGTGGGTCTACGTGTACAGAAGAGATCCTGTTGCCACCTTGCCGACTCTATCATCAGATCAGCTCTTTGACACCATAATATTGCATTGTCATCGGGTTTATATATGTATTCCAAATTTCAAGTCTATTGAATACCAGCAAGTAATTGAAAAAGGATTTTCAAATTTTGAAACGGACCACTTACATATATACATACAAACATTACAAGTTAAATAAAAGTTTTTAAATATAATAAACAACACCTTATTTTAAATGTTAAGTTGTTGGATTCGAGTATATTACGAATCGTCGAATTCAGTGCGTTAAAATTTGGAATAGCAAACTAAGGGGAAGGGAAAGAGTAAACTCCACGGTAAGGGATTACACTAAGCTCCCCGAAAACATTACACCCTTTGAAGGCTTAACTTACGAGTGTAAAGTAATAGATAAATTTTGAGCATCTCATTTCAAAACGATACATCTGCGTATCGTCGTATCAGGCTCTCAAGTCCGTTTACTCTACCATGTTGCCGCTTCATTAGTGGCTTAAAACGAAATTATAATGAACACTTGAAGGCACCTCTTAGAGCTGTAATGAGCTTCTTACTATGTTTATCTATCACACAATACAGCAATAAATTCACCTCACCGTATGGGAACTGATATATTGTCAATAAACAGAAGGAGAAATCACTTTTTTTCCTACCGTTTTCATTATTTGCTTATGTTCCATTCATAATGATTTATTAAACTTTCTCCAGTGAATAGACAATTAGATTTTAGATAAACGAAAACGCGATGTTCAGCAAAAAGTTTGTTTGCGGAAGAAATACGCGTAATATTGCGTTCGGTTTTATGGATGGCAATTATTACTAATTTATGAACGCCTTTGGAAGGTGCAAATTATACGCGCTTTGTGATCTCGTAGTCAATGATGTTTGTGTTGTATACACGGTTTAATAGGGTTGGCAATTGAAGAGGCCTTAGTATACATGGTTTAATAGGGTTGGCAACTGAAGGGGCCTTAGCTGTACCCAGACGGTAGCTGTCATTGGCTGCTTTTCAAAGATATTACCGTTGTTTTGACGTTTTCGTTTTAGGCAACACTCCTGTTACACTTGAGAACTGGATGGAACTATGGTTTATTGCAATTTTTTCAAGCTTAATTTTATCACATTTACATACGGCTGATATCCGATGACTAGTGATTGATGTCTTAGATTAGTTTTTTCCAATAAATGCATAGAAGATTGCTACGATTTAAAATGTACATTTATGCAATCGTGCAACATCAAAACACTATACACACTGAATGACGTACATAGAAGAATGACCATGATCAGCCCTTGCTATTAGTCCTGACCTAGGCATGCCATTATTATAACATTTATAATGGTGTCATTGTTCTTTGTCTAACTGGTAATAAAAGTGGATAGCAAATTATACCCGTCTGTGGCGATCTTCGCAGCACGTCGACGGAAAACATGTTAAATGTAAGAAAACTTGTTGAGACTAGTATGTTTTAACTCTTGACTGAAACTATTTTTACACTTGACCTTCATATCTATACTATTATATTATATATACCTACGTATATACATATTTTTATCATTGAATGTTGTCGACACAAGTCGAATGGCAATGGTATACCAAAAGCCAGTATAAGCATATGGACTTCGTGCTCTTACTGCCTTATTCTTTTCGGCCTCTGGAGCTGAAAAAGTCCGACTCCCACAATTTCATTATCGCTCTAACAAATGTGTATTTTCCTTTCCAGGTTCATGGGCGTCTGTGTGCACGAGGGTCAGCTCCACGCTCTAACGGAGTACATGGAAGGCGGTTCCTTGGAGCAAGTTATTCTGGAGTTGCCTCCGGAGCCGCTGTCGCAGGCGGTCCGCATATCGCTGGCAGCCGACATGGCTGCCGGCCTCAAGTACCTGCACTCTCTTGGTGTCTTCCATAGGGACCTCACTTCTAAGGTACTTCACAAATACCTACTGTGGTAGAGCGACTTAGACCATTTTCTCTTGTAGAGATACGCTTTTCTGGCTCTGGGTGATTATTTCGGCGTTACTACCGGCGTTGTTGTCGTTGCTTATAATTTCAAATAAAGTTGATAAGTTGTTCATTATTATAAATAAATTGCGTGATTATTTTTAATTATTTTATTCGAGCTCTTTAACGTCTGGGTGACGAACTCATCTGCGAATTATTAAGTTGGCCAACGGTTTTAAAAGAAGATTACCAAGCCGAAGATTGACAGCGTGACGCGGAATCTGACAGCTGAGAGAGAGAATCTCAAGAGGCTGTGCGCGACTTTATAATATAGACTTTTACTGTGTTGACAGTTTATTTTCGTTTAAAGATTGTAAAATCCGTTGCCGTGCTGTCGGCAGAAATCGTCCCTTAGGGTCAACTTAAAACCTCGCCGATTAATAATTCGTCGACTAGAAAATGAGTGAATTATATAAAAGAACACCTTACCTTAAATGAGTCTGATTACATCGATCACACTGAATCAAAAGTTTGGAAGCTCTATTCTTCCCGTTCAGTTCTTACGCGTTTGGAACAGGACAGAGGTAACGCCGATTTAGGGAGTATTGCCCCTGTTTTCTCACAGAATGGGTTTGGTCTTGACCCCAATGTGGCCCAGGGCAGAGTTGGGGCGCGGCGCGGGCCAGATCCGTAACGGAATTAACGCGATACTTTTGTTATCGAATAATGCACGAGTTGGTACGGTTAAGTTTGAGGCTTTTAACTAAAGATATTCAATAGAAATCTCAGTTTAAAAAATAAATATTTTTTATTAGTCCTTCCTTACCCGAATGAATGTGGTGTTGTTATATTGTCATAATTAAAAAGAGGGGTGTTATTTATTAGTTGTATGCCTTTGTCTGACTGTTCCTTCGCTGCTCCCAAACAGATAGACATTTTTTATTGCGGTCTTAATTGAAAACTAATTCTATTGCAATGGTTCTGAGCAAATAGGTTAGGCCGTTCAAGAGTTATTAGCGGAAGTATTGTTTATTTTTTATCTAGAGGTAATTTTTATTCAGTTGATTTTTGTGGTTTTTATTATTATCCACGGCTAGATTTAGTTTAACGACTGTCTAGTCTTGTTTTAGTAACTGAATGAAGCATCAATATTATTGACAATATTGTAGCTTAATGATGAGTTATATATAACACGAGCGCTTTTCTGGTACCTACACGTATTTTTATTTGGACGTTTAGCGGTCGTTTTAACGTGTCTTAGTCATAATATTGTTAATATAATATTGATGGTGTGTAATATGCCCGAGTTGGAAAAGCTTTCCTATTGTAAAATAAATTGATTAGAACTAATACCCGCCGTGGCTTTTTCTTTTTACTAATCGGGATATTGTTTATTTCAGAATGTATTAATTAAGAAAAACGGGGATGGAGATTACACCGCAGTCGTGGCTGACTTTGGGCTGGCCGCCAAAATACCTCATCATGTGTAAGTATCTAATTAAATTTCATAAAAACAATATTCAAATAATATTAGAATAGGTACTTTCAAGTCGCGACATTTTTACAATACAATCACCATCAAATATAGCGGAATATATAAGGTGCCCAAAAATATCTGATTTCAAAGTTATTGATACAAGCATTAGAAGGAGATCATATTTGAGCAACTTGTATCCTATATATTTTTCATTATGACAGTACACGCACTGGTAGACCCGAAAGCCCCTAAATTATTGTAATGTTAATTTTTATACGAAGACAATATTCCTAACACATCGACGCTTGAAAGGAGAAATGGGATAAGCGACATTTTTGGTGATATTGAGTTATATATATCGTTGGAATCGGCTGATTTTTCCGCATCGAATGAGCTAGGTCTCGTGTTCATCTGACGACTTTTTTGTCGCTTATCCCATCGGTGATTTTGAGAAACACGGACAAATTTTGTTACTAAACGACGTAATTTTTGACTCATTTTTAGATGATGGAGGTTAGATAAAATGTGTTTTGATTAAATTAAGCTAAGATTTTTTTACTTATTTGTCAGGACAAATAACACTACACTTGGATAGTTTTGCTTTGTCGCGTCTAATCAGTGATTTGTCGTTTGTCTTTTTTTACTTGACTGTATATTCGATTTTATTTTCCATTGTGACTTTTTACCTACTACCTTCAGAAAGATATAAATTAGCTTAGATCAAATAACCTGATCAACCTTATCTGAAGTATTGCCGCTTATATTTATTTACCTAATTGCAGTTTATAAACCTTTGTCGCTTATCCTTATTTACTTATTTGCAGTTTATAAAATCTTTGTCGCTTATCCTTTTTTACCTGCAATAAGTTTTGAATACTCATGTCGCTTATCCCTATCTAATTGAATTTATGAAGTCGGTTATTGCCAACATCCAATAAAAAAGTGTCGGTTACGCATTATTCTCGGACGCGACTAGACTGTGCAAACGCCATCTACCTAAATCGCTACGCTAGGAGACGTTGTCTAAGTCATACGCGGTCGTCGCATAGATAGAAAGTCCATCAATCAAGGGATTTAACTAAGGCTTCTAATGTCGCTATTCCGAGATCTTCCATGATTTTCCAATCTCGCTTACTGCTGAATTAGAAATGCGAGATCCTTCAAGATGGAAAATTAAAATTAAAATCCTTATTTTGTAAATAGGCCCTGTAGACACTTTTACATGTCTGAGTCTACCAGCGCTCCCCAAGATGAGACCACTGTTGAGAAGAAGCGCCGCAAGAAACTCAACAGTCAGTCTTTTCTTTCAATTATCTCTTATTACTCGTATAAACTGGTAAATAAATAAATAATGGTATAAATTAAGCTATACAAAACGATTTAATCAAATGACAATTAAAATAAGCAAGTTTGAAAATTATTAATATACGAAGTAGTGTACGACATATTGAGAATATTGTGTTTTTACTAACATATATCATGAATCCAAAGTAGTTTCTGAACCCTGAAAAAAAAACGTTGTAAAAAAAAAAACATTACTTTTAACCATTGTTACTAAACAAACAGCTCATCAACTAACCAGCTTATGGAGTTACGTAGAAATATTAAGACAAGTGACAATAAAGTTATTAAATTAAATTAAATAATTAAGACAAGTGACAAACAATTTAAAAGTAATTTCACTTATTGATGTAATTTAGGGCAATCTCTTATTTTATTAACCATTTTTCCCGAATGATTGTGATCTGAATGCAACATATAATAATTTATACGAGAGATTCATTCATAATTAGATAGTTTGTAGAAAACAATATGTAAACATTATTAAATCATGGCTACGAAAGTTACAGTTAAAGTACTTGTAAGTTTATACAATCTAAACAGTTAAGCCTACAGGTATGAATTTAGTTTTTTAGATTGTCGATTAGTTGGACTTTAGTGTCGAATTAAGTTTGCAGTCAAAAAAATTACCAGTTTTACAAAAAAACAAAAAAAAACATAATTGTAAACTATTTAACTGTGATTCGTTTTTTGATAGACTTTGTACGTGGGAGAATTAAAAAGTTTTGAACCTGACCTTCAAAATAAAGATTTTAATTATTATAACAATTTTATTTTTCTGCATAGTTTCCAAAACGATCTATTACTATATCACTTTTTCCATCTCGCCTCTAACTTCAGAATTCCATGCAATAAAAAAGAATCTCAAAGATGCATTTATAGCTTCTTGTACTTTAATATTAATTTGTTGATTTTTTTTGTCCTCATAAGCCTCTTTTTAGTTTGGGGAAAAGGTGATAATCGGAAGGGGCCAAATCCGGCGAGTAGGGTGGATGCGGCAACAATCCAAACCCACAATTAAGTATGTATTTGTGCGATTGATTCCGCTGCAGTGTGGACAGGAGAGTTGTCTTGGTGGAACAACACTTTCTTAGATAACATACCAGTTATTTTTATTTCTTCATGCAGACATTGTAAGAGGGTAAAGTAATATTTAGCATTTATGATTTTACCCTTTTCAAGGTAATCGATCATTATGACCCCTCTGCAGTCCCAAAAAACTGAAGCCATCACCTTCTTGGCTGACAAAATGGCCTAAGCTCTCTTAGGAGATGGTGACCTTGACCTTTTCCATTGCTCGGACTGTGATTTTGACTCAGATGTGCTGTGGTGGACCCAAGTCTCGTCCATGGTCGCGATTGAGAAAATCAAGATCAAGATTCAAGAATCAATCAATCAAGATCAATCAAGTTTTAGGATCACATTGAAATATTATACATTCAAACAATCCTGTGATACTGTATGGCGTGTGCGTATGTTTTCGGCTGAAAGCGGTCTAGGCACCCAGCTGGCAGACACCTTAGAAAATCCAAGATCGTTGGTGATGATGTTCTGTGCTCGTTCATAAAAGATAGCTATTGCTTCCGCTATCTCTACAATCTTCAACCGCCTATCATTCATAATCATGTCTAGTATTTTATTGGCATTTTCTTCTGTTACTTCTGTTACGGCTACTGCCGTCAATGGCTTACCACGTCTAGGTTCTACTTGAACTGCTTCTCTGTCGCGTTTGAACTCCGCTACCCATCTTTATACAGTGGCATATGATGGGGCGGATTTCCCTAATGTCTGGCACATGTCTTCGAAAATTTGCTTTTGTAAGTACTTGATTATTTACGGAACGTTGCTCAATTTGATCCATTATTATGGAAATCGCATACCTTGTTTAGTATTTCCGTCACAAATTTTACAATTGTGACAGGAGAAAAACAAAAGATAATGCACAATGATGAGAAAACATGTGAAGATTGACACAATTTATTGATTGAAGACTGGCGTGTGCCAGTAATATTTTTTGTTTTTAATTTCATTATCAACCTTAGGCTCAAAACTTTTCAATTCACTTACGTATAGTAATACAATTATATTCAAATAAGGCTTACAGTGTGGTGGCAATATAATTAGAAACGGTTGTGATCTCTACGTACAACTGCCTTCAAATAACTATTGACTTATCGAATTTGACCGATAATAAAAAAATACTAAGCTACTTATTCCACTGTTAGTACTAAGTACTAATTATATTCCTAATTATAATTTACTTTAAACTAATAGCTAAGGTTTGAACTAATGTACAAAGAACAAAAATGAGCTGACGCGTTCATAAAAAATTTCATACGTTGTATGAAAGCAAATATTAATCCTTATTTAATGAAAACAACGTTTTCAACAGGGATTAACTGTACATAATTGGTCAAGAACTTTTTGATTAGTTGTCATATTTGTAGTCATAAGAAATATTGTATGGGAAAACGCAAGCATTTCTATTAGTGTGGCTTGCACTGTAGGTAGGTATTATTATAAATATAATTGTATTAATATACACAATCTAACAAAAAAAAAACTAATCTTACTATGTTATAAAATAGTCGTTTTAAATTTTTTTAGTTTTTTAAATATATTTCGTTACAAAAAATAATGAAGAATCCCAAAAAGTACCTTTTTTTCAAATCAAATACTTTATAAAAAGGTATATTATTAAACGGGTCACTAATTTTTCCCAGAAGTGAATTAAGGTTTTATTTTAGCTTAAACCGCTTTTACGTTTTCAAGTTACCCGTCCAAAAGCAGTTAGATAATTTATCCTGAATATATTTTTACACCTAGAATAAATATAGAGTTTTCTACCTCACCATCAAATTCGCATTATTTCTAGTTAGATAATTTTACTTGAATATGTTTTAGTATATTTTTTTGGTCAGACTCTTTTACCGAACTTATTTCTCGCTCAATATTTTGTTTAGATAATTTTACCTGAAACCATTTTAAAGACCAAATTGCGTAAGCGACACTAAATTCTAAACTAATGCATTTTTGGGCAAAATAATCACAACATCATATAGAAAACAATAATATGTTCATTTATATAGGTTTAATTCAAAAATTGGTCTTATAGATAAATTATGATGATTTTTTTTCGAAAATTTGCGCGGTTTTTTGGCTCTCCTGTAAAGTTTGCTCCGTGTCGCTTATCCCATTTCTCCTTTCAAGCGTCGACATGCATAATCTGCATTTAATATAAAATCAAAGTGTGACCAATTAGTCCGTCAATCACTGTGACGGTGAGAGTCTCACGCCATCTTGCGTGCGGCTAGAGATACCTTCCAAGTGTTACTACACTGAAAAAACCGGTCAAGGGCGAGTTGGACTTGTGTATCGACGGTTCCGTTAATAGGATTGCCAAGACTCATTTTGCTGGTTATTTGTAGTCTGTTTTTTTTACTAACAGCGTTTAATTTCTCAAATATTATATATTATTATTTCTTAACTATTAGCTACATAACTTGAGAGCTTTGAAATTATATCCTACGCCTAAATTTTAGACGATAAACAGTTGCTTGGTTCAATTTCTTCTTATGCGAAAATAAATAATTACTTCCTGCCAGAATAAATACATTCAAGTTTCATTTGCTGTTCGTGTTTAATTTGTTTTGTATTTTATTTTCACATGATTTTTATTTTTTATTTTCTTTTTTGCTTGTTTTTATTGCACTGGCTTTCGTGAAATCACTCAAATAGGGACTACTGAAAACCAGCGTCGTGGGTCGTGGTCCGCCACGTCACGGCATCATGCCGAGTGGTACCCTATTTGACACTATTTGATACTCTGCTAAATGTAAACCTTTAAGTATTTTGTTGTTTGTTTTTTGTGTTATATGTATTGTATCAAATGTTTGTCAATAAAATTATTTCTATTCTATTCTATTTCCAACTTTTGAGCTTCAACTGTTTCAAAATCCAGCTCGATAGCTTCAGCCGATTCAGAAATGGGCCTTGACAGGCAGATGAGCAGATGGGAAACAAAGGCATATCTAAAGGTTGCATTTGTTACTGAACCCTAAATAATTAACTGCATTGACTGCAGCACTGTCCTGCTCGCTCTGCAGTAGTGACATAATCGCGTGACAGCGACGGAAGGATAATTTAGACGTCAATGTGTGCCTTATAATTATCCATGCGCGGATGGGTGATGATAGATTTAAATCTTCTTTAAACAAACATCGCATGCAGTGTTGATTAGATTAATTTCTATAAAAATGGACTTGATTGTTACGTGTAAAATTATATCTAAATTGTGTTTTCTACTTTATTTATCGAATCATTGAATATTGAACTGAAAAGGCGTGAAAGTTCTTATGAACTTACGATGGCTCAGTCGCAAGAACGGACAAAGGCTCTATTCTACCGAGCGTTAATAAATCTATGAAAATACTTATCCTTACCTTTCCAACATCAAGAATAAATATCAGAGATTGCCAAGTCCTAACCGTTATTATTGAAGAAAACAAAATGGAATTTAGTAAAAAAAACTTGGCATACAATTATAATTTACAGGCATGTTTACACTCGGGAGCATTGAAAACGGGTTACTCCACATACAAATTTACATACACAGTGACTCCGTTTTCATTGGTTTTAAATGTATCATGTGGTCCCATGCCAAGCTAATGTGGGCCGTCATTCATAACTGGTTCAATGCCATGCCACTTTATCACGCTCCCGGAATAACTACTGCTGATTGTACTTTATTTACAAACAAGACGAGCCCGGGTCGACTATGTAGCTGAGAATGAGGAGAAATTAAATGTACGCTTCTGCACATTTATCCGCCCGAGTCGAGAGGGTGGGTATAATAAGCTGCGGGCCATTATGGTCGTGTTGATCGATGTGGATGATATACCTACGTGACTAAAACATCTGTCACTTTCTGACCAGTATGTTAGTGCGAGAGTGACGGGTGATTTATCCGCCGCGATAAACGCGAGCATAATACGGCGGCACAGGATAAAATTGGTTTTATAATCAATTTATGCGCTTCGTTTTTACTTCGACGACTGCTAAAAACCAACAACACAATCTAAGACAAGACAAGGAAGTCGTCTGCACTACGGAGTTTTACTATGTCCGGCTGTTGGGCCATATTGTCTTACCCCCTTACTAATAAACGTTGAGTAACGCCTGAGTAGTTATACAATGCTTTGTCCTTATCTGTCATTGTGACATTTGAATTCGACAGATAAGGACAAAGCATTGTATAACTACTCAGCCGTTACTCAACGTTTATTAGTAAGGGGGTTAGTGTCTAAAGCCGTTTTCGTCCGCTGACACCTAAACTATAACTTTAGGTGTATGGGAAGTGAGGTATAATTTATTTTTTTATCAGCAACGGATACCGGCTGCCGAGCGTGGGCTCTCCGTGGTGGATGTCTCCGGAGTGTCTTCGGGGCCGGTGGTACGACCACCGCTCCGACATCTTCTCCTACGGGATCATACTGTGCCAGCTGATCGCCAGGGTAAGCACTAACGGATCAATTCCAGGGCGTTTTGAAATGGCTCTCCATTCGACATCATCGGTAACGAACACACCCCACAAGTAACCTGTTAGGGACATCGAGAATCTCGGAGTCTAGAATGATGGTTACCCAGGACTCCACACTAACCTATCAATATTTTTAATTCTGAAAGTAACTCCCCACTTAATTACAACTATTATTGCTTAATTCCAGGTGGACGCCGATCCGGACGTGCTCCCGCGCACGGACAACTTCGGCCTCAACTACATGGCGTTCGTGGAACTGTGCGACGAACAGACCGTGCCGGACTTCCTGCGGCTCGCCTTCAACTGTTGCATCGTGAGTCTCTTACACGTGCGCTCGATGCCCTTTGTGTACTCGCCGCCATTTACTGCACCAACTTCGGCTAAGAAGTTATTTCATTGAATTAGAGACCCTTATCCTGTCTACTAAAATCCTCTAGTGTTTTGTGAAGTCATGACTATCTTCACTGCCTATTTATGCAACTAGAAGCTCCATAGGCTTGCCTTTTACTTTTGCACGAGTCTCTTAAGATAAGATAAGATAATTTATTAATAAAATAATAATAATATTTTACATGTCAGATAGGATATCAATTCTTCAACTTAACAATAAATACAATTTAAATGTTAAACATTTTTAAGTTAGCAAGTCAATGATCGCCTTGAAGGAACTCGTTCACACTATAACAAGCTTGGTCGATAAGTAATGATTTGAGTTTGTTCAAAAATATTGCGTCACTTGCCGACGATTTTATATGGTTTGTACTTATTCGCTCGTATAACGTCTTCTAAGTTCAATCGGTTCCGTGTACCTTAACCGAACCGCTAATTTACCGTTGAACACTTTAGTTACTTAGTAGTAATTAATAATGGTGAACCATGTAAACACGGCATAACGGTTTGTTGCAGTACGAGCCGAAGGCGCGGCCGCTATTCCCCGAGATAGTGAGCAGCCTCGCCGAGATGAAGGAGGGGCTCGACGACGCCCACTGGGGCCACGTCTCCAACAACAACTACGAGAGGTAGAGATTTGTCCAACAGTCAGTGGATATTGACGCTCTTTTCAAGTTTTTGTTTGAATTCACGTGTTTGATTAGTTGAAAACTTGAAAGTAAACTTAACCAGCTCTCAGCAACACAGACGAATTTGGCCCCTCTTAGTTCATTAGGTTCAAACAGGATATTTTAAGTAATGGTCAATGGTTTGCGCAGTGACGAGGCCGAGTCGTCGGGCCCGCGCTCGTGCCCCGGGCTGTACGCGTGGCGGCCGCAGCGGCACCGCTCGCACCACGAGGCGCTGCCCAGCAAGCCGCTCGACACTTGTGAGTACACAATCAATCAATTATTCACTCACACATCAATTAAACGACCAATCGATCAATCGCTCATTTCCGATATACTAGACAAAATAACAAATTATACTTGGTCACTCAATCACTAAATTTATCGAAAATCCATATCCCTCACGTACGGTATTTAAAAATTCCTTGTGAATAAACCTCTGTGATAAACCTTTTTATATGAGCTGGGCTTCAGAACCTTCTCGCGGTCGGGTGGCCTGTCTGCTCATTTTGCCCTCTCCATGCCGTAAAGATGTTGAAAATGTTGCAGTGCAACACCGGCGCTCCCTGTCGGAGCTGGAGTGGGCGGCGGAGCCGGCGGCGCGGGTGGCGCGCGGCGCGGGGCACCGCTCGGCGTCGGCGCTGGGCGCGGCGCGCGCGCCGCCGCGGCTGGCGCGCCTGCACCGCCTGGCGCACATCATGCTGCTGCGCGACCCGCCGCGCGCGCCCGAGCGCACGCCGCTGCACACGTTCCGCGGCGTCAACAAGATCCTGGAGCCCGGCCACTCCAGGGCTGGCGGGTGAGTCTATCCAAGGAACTAAATGCGCGCGCGCCGGTTGGCTCGTTCTTTAGCCGGCGGGTGAGTCTACACCGTTAGGAAAAGTTCATATATTAGGTGCGTGCTTTCCAGATCGCCTTTTCATACCTGAGGGTTTAACAGCACTCTTCCGTTCCCCGTTTTTATCCGATTGTCCAGAAGGAGGATAAAAACGGTTTTTATTTATGGAGTGTCGAAGATTATATTTTAACCTTTGATCCTCGATCATTCTAATGCTATAGAGGTGTTTACTGCGTACCTAAAAGTTGAACGGGTTTAAACGAGTGAAGACTTCCATACAATTTCAAATTCCAACTTTTCAATCCTGATGCTGCAAATTAAATACGTGTGGTTCAAAGACGGTCAGGTTTTTGGTGGTTGATAATTAGTTATTATGTGCAGGTTCTCGTCATGCGCGGAGCTGCCGTCGCCGCTGGCGCGCGCGGCGGAGGACGGCGGCGAGCTGCTGGAGGCGCGCTGCGCGTCGCTGCCGCCCTCGCCCGCGCGCAGCCGCCGCGCCAGCCCCGCGCGCGCGCCCGGCCCGCCGCGCCCGCCCACAGGTGCGCCAGGACACATACTGACCCTTCACTTCATCTTGCCCGAATCCCTACCCTTCTTTCATAACCAACATCTTTTAGTTTACACTCGTTCCCAACCGTTTGGGGAAACCGAATTAATAGCACCGACATATACCAAATTAATTCTCGATTGCCGTCACTATTTCTAAAATACCATTTTTATTTGCAGAACTATCCGAAGGCACCCTGCTCGGCGCGGCGCGGCGGCGCGGGTCCTGCGAGTCCGGCATCTTCTCCGTCGCCAACGAGGACCTGTGCGCCACGCACGCGGACTGCTACTTCAACGCCATGTGCCCGTGCAGCCTCATGGGCTGCCAGCGCTGCTGGTGGTGGCCGCGCCGCGCGCCGGCCGCGGGCGACGCGCCGCCCGACCAGGACGAGCTGGACTACCGGGACCCGCCCTTGCGTATGTGCTCAGACTGTCTCCTCATATACGATAGGCTCTTCAACGCGCGCACCTACAAACGAGCCCCCGGCTCTGCCAATTCCAGCCTCTTCGTCCTCGATGATTCCGCCCTTTCGACCACCACAGTCAGCTCCCTCCGAAGCCTAGACGACCTCGAAGAAGTCCCGTCCCGCGACGAACCGCAGACGAGGAGAATCCTAGAACACGACGCGTCGCCTTTCCTCTGTGGGAAACTAGACTCCAATCGTCCCGATTCTGACGCGTCGGAAACACCGGAACCGCAAGAGAAGGAGTACCATATTCTAGATAGGTGTTGCTGCGTTAGTCGCGCCAAGTGCTTGAGCGGATGCGTCTCTCATAAACCTTTGGATGATGACGAGTTGAGTTACCTACTCCAGCGCGGTCCACTCATCAACCATTTACTTAATTCCTCCTGCAAAAGAACGTCAAGCGTGTACACAGATAGTTCTGAGGATGTGGCGTCTCTCGCCGGCTCGGACAGCTTGTACTGCGACGAAAGAATCCCTCGCCACGTCCGCTCGGCGCAAATATCGAAGATAGTCGAATACTTCGAACGCAAAGGCGCGGATTTCAAGTGCGACAGGACGTTCAAAAGTCACTCTCGGTTCAAAATGAGCAATTTTGGCAAAGTGGAGATTTTGCGGGGAAGGGAGGGGGAGCGGAGCGAGAAGGAGTATTTCGTGGACGTGAAGCACCGGGGCGCGGGCGCGGGGCGGCTGGAGCTGGTCGACGACGGCTGCGGGCGCAAGTGCGCGCAGCAAAGGCTCATGATCTGCGAAGGCGCCGTCAAGTCCAAACTGCCGCTCTTTGACAAGAAGTCATAGCGATAAATTATTGTTATTTCTCGTGCGTTCCCGATTGTGTATTTGATTGTGTCAAATCGACAGTGACTCGTACTTCCATAGTGATTACAGGTATATTTTTATGCGAGATCGTGATACAAGGCTACTACCGGCGTCCGGGGGTGAGGCCTAGGCCCTTACTTAACTCGATTTTATTTGACGACTGATTTATAAATAAGCATTTCTTTTAAACGACGGTTGTAGATTTAGTTTTAGACGGATTAGATGAAGGGGCTATTCAGTTGAACTTAATAATGGCCTATTATTAATAGTTCTATTTTAGTCTAAATATTATGGCAGCGCGTATAATCATTTTTTGATAAAACAAAGTGCATTCTTTATAGTTATATCCACGTTTATCATATATAAACTGAAATTGTAAATACGGTTTAGGTTTAATACGTTCGGTTTAAACTTATTTATATACAGTATTATAATATTACTTGCCAGTTCAGATAATTGTAGTGTACATAAAAATATAAGTATTAAGATTTAGCAACTGTCGTAATAATAGTTTTTGTACTTTTCAAATGGCAGCAGTTTATTACATCATCATTAGTTATTTAACATTTTGAACTTTTAATATGTATCATAAATACTTTATGAAAATTTAAATCGAAAAAGTCATAGATTGATTTATTCAAATTGTAATTTTTTCATATTATTTCTACATTAATTTAGGTTTAACTGTCGCCGAGCAAATCTCTGTCTGTCTCACTCGAGTCAACAGGATAGTCAATTTGTTTTGACTCGAATGTAACATAGAGCTAATCAACTCCTTACTGCTTTGTTAACTAAGGAAACTCGTATACTGCCTTTTTTGGAGTGCCATTGACGTGGTTGCTATTTGCAAGCTGAAGTGGACCACTTTGCTTGGCGGCAGTATAGACTAAAAGCGGGTTAATTCTATTTCTTACTCGTTTGCTCCCATTATAAAGACTACTTGAGTGAGTTTTTTTTCCAATGGGGATAAAACATGTTTTCTTTATCTACACAATAATAATAAAATGAGAAAATGTGGCCGAAGAGACTAGAAAAAAAATATTTATTCAAATAACTATTTTTAATAACTATCGCTCTCGCTCTGCCCGCCCCTCTCCAAATTAGTGCGATAAGGACAACTAGAGCAGACCTCTAGTTGTCCTTCTAGTTGTTGTCTGAACATCCTAAAAAAAAATTCGAGGTCTGGCTCAACCAAAGTTTTTTTTTTAACTAAACGAACGACTTGTGGTGTCCCTGTGTTTTACTTTTCACATTAGTACTTGACAAATTTTACACTAAACCTCTGTTGAAAGCGGTCTTCATAGGCAATTTTAAGCATTTTTGAGATGTATCGCTAAAAATAATAAAGGAAAACATTGGAACAGACAAGTGTTGTTTTTTTTTAAATGAAAAATAAACATATTGTGTAGAGAAAAGGGCCGTATTGACTCTTAATACATATAAGTGGAGCAAACGAGTAGTCTAATAGAAATAACCCCAAAACGCGACTAAATAGTCGGCACTTTGTATTATATATATTAATATAACTATATCTTATAGACACGTTACTAGTCTTGAAAACGTGTGTTTGTCCGTCGGTGTCAACAACCTATCATATACCTATCATATTATAATAACCCGTTTTCACGGCGATTTTGCTGAAAAATACATGAGCACGACACAATACTGGTAATATACATTATCTAGTCTAAATTCTTATAAATCAAAATTATTACACTCGCACTTACGTCATAGAATTTGATTGTTGAATCGTTTGACTAATTATATTGAGCATTTGTCATTAAAGTTTTTGTGTATGTTAAACATTGTCTAATTTCTTGATCGTCTGCGACTGTAAAGTCCATGACAGTGACAATCATCATATATATCGGAACAGACAAAGTGCTGAAAAATATCTGATCTCAACTCTGTTGGTAAAAGCAACATAGTGTAAAATATTAGCTAAAATATTTTGGAAGCAAATTTTTTGGTTTGCAGTTTTTCTATTTGATCAAGCATCAAAAATGTGCAGTTAATTCAATTGATCAGCATATAATGTTTTGGTCTTAAAATATTATGTGTCCGCTAAATAAATAATTGCGATACAAAATATTATTTGAGCCGCAAAATGATTAATTGGTCAGAAAGATTACACAACTGGTAAGCAGTAAAATTTAAATGGTTAGCAGAAATATCAAATTTGCTAAATTAGGTCAATTTCAACTTTATGGGTTAGGGTTAGAGTTGTGTCAAGGCGCTTTGCGCCTTAACTACGCAGAATAGCGGAGCTCCGTCGACTTTCTCGTAAATTTCTAATATTGTTTAAGCATTATGCTCTCCGTGCTTTAGTTAACCGGAATTTAATTAAACGCGTCTCGTTAATGGCTTACCAATCGATTTTAGAGTAGCTGATATTAATTGCTGATCAAATTTTGATATTTTAGCTGACCATAAGTTGCTGATCAAATACATTTTTCCGCTGACCAAAACCTCAATATTCTGCCAACGGTTTAAATCATACCCAAATATTTTTGAGCGCCGTGTCTGCTTCAAAATAATAGATGGCATGGTGACTCATGTACTGTACCATCACGGACTTTAAATGATATGCCGCCATAGAACCCTGACATGATGACAGCGATAAATCACAAGAAATAAATTACGACAAATTTCCTTCTTGTGACTTATCGCTGTCATTATGACAGGGTTCTATGGCGGCATATCAATTAAAGTCCGTAATGGTACCTGGCGATGGCGATAAAAATATAATTTATTTCATCTACCCTGTAACAGGCAAATGAGATTCTTTAGAAACCAATAGGCTAAATACTGTATATTTCACGTATTGTGACAAAAACTTATATTTAGATTCTTATAACGATGACAAAAAACTTCCTAATGTTGTAAAAATCGAATAAAGTGTTGCAGCTAGAGCTAAAACTCTATAAAATAAAAACAATGTACAAATGTGTGTCAAAACAGGTGGTGTGGTCAAATGTTACGGGTCGTTTTAATGAGAACACAGGCTTATGTTTTGTCCTTTTCTTTCAAATAGGATTGTCGCGTATAAGATTTGATGAGGTTTATTTAAATGCACGTCGGTACAACTAATAGAGATACGGTAACCTAAAAGAGATACGGTACTCGACACTTCTGATTCTAATAGACGCTAATCTGATTTCGAAAGGGAAGTTTTTTTAATAATCGTTTTCTTTATCATATTCGATTTGTTAATTATGATCTTTGCAAGTTACAACAAGTTTCTGTTAATGTTAATTAATGTTTTCAAGATGGCTGGGACTCATTGAAATGATCCGAATATAAATGAAAATTTCCATATTTTTGTAAATACAGTATTACATAATTGTTTAAATATTCATCAACGTCATATACTCTTTAAATCATGGTTATATATGTCAGGGTAAATAGCGTTGTAAATATATGAGTAGGGAATTCGGTTTTGAAAGTAAAGTAAATATGATAAAGGTTTCGCAATGTCTGGGATATATGTATATCAGTGCCAAAACAATTAATATGTTTTTGATTTCATTTGTTATGTTTTAAAACCATTGCACTCTGCGTTGAAATAATAACTTCGATTGAATCCACACCAGAATTATTGTTAGATAAAGGAAAGAGAAAGGTTTATTTGTACTTATAGATAAAAAGAAAGTTCCATCTGTCGCCATGTCAAACCTTTTTTTTGCCAAGATATTAAAGATTACTAAGTGTCTTGATAGTATGGCGGATTATTACTTTTTTGTCCTGTTAGTTGGTGTGGATTCCTTATAAGGGAGAATAAAAAAAAAGTAGTTAAGGACTCAATTAAAAAAACGTTAACTTTTATCTTTGTGTAGCGAAAATCAGCCGTATGACTAATTTTCACAATGACGCAATGGAAAAAGTTGTTTCGTAATCAATTTTTTAATTCATTCGTATAATATGTTAATATTCAAAAGCAATTACTTGTCCGTCCAAAAGTGGAAAGCGACCAGTGGAGCGTTTAGTTCACACCAAGTAGTTTAGTCGGCGAATAGACGCAAGACTGATGTAGAGTTATTGGCTTCTTTTCACACTGCGCTCCTAAACGGAAACATTTCAATTATTCAATTGACCTAAAACGAATAAACATTATCTATTTACAGCTACTTGGAAGAAGTCTGATTATAGACAAGTTAATTAACGAACAATCAAAGTTGACAATGACAAATGATCCTTATTTAAAAAAAACTTATAGAATTGCATGAGACTGATACAAATACGGTCAAGAAAATCGCGTACACTAGGACCTTACACTCAAGTTGATTTTGCCCCCATTGCGTTTTAAACAGATAGTCTAATTATCATTGTTTGCTAACACTGAGCTAATTTTTGCGCACGTTAAACTGACAAACTGTCGAATAGTATAAATAATATTCGTTGAAAATTACCTCTACCACGATGTGTCAGAGGCAAAGCGCCTTAGCTATTCAAACAATACAAGTTATATATGTATATTTGCAATAAAACCGTTTAGTATAAATATAGTTGTATTGATCCGCTTTGTATTAATAATATATGTTCCAAATTTCAATATTTTCCAAAGGTCTAAATGTGTAATCGATACCTCCTCAACTGCAAAGGCCCTGTAAAGGATTAACTTTGTGTGCCTCGAATTTCATATAACAACTGGCTTGTTATTTAAACGAAGCGTCATCCGCCATCTTGTTACTATTCATCCAGCGATCACAAAATGGCCGCCTTGGGGATGGATGTATTGATAACACTTTGATTTGCGAGGAATAATATGAGGTAGGTGTAATGCCTACTAGTTACGATAATTGTCAAACGTACCTGTTAAACTACACTATGTATAATAATTGTGCAATAGCAAGGTATATTGAAATTGGGACGCCTATGTTTAGTGCATTTGATATAGCTGGCAACGTCTTAAAGATTTGCGAGTTGAAAATTCTGATTTGGGATGTCATACTATTCTCTTGATTTACTATACTCTTTAAGGTGCGTTTGGATTCTTTTTGTGAGAGCTCTGATGGCTGTATGTAAAACTAATAGATGCTATAATATACTTGGTTAACATTAGTACATAGCTGAAGTCGCTGCAGTTGATTTAAATTTCAAGTGAGTTTATTTTCCGCCAACTATGCATAAGCTGTGTTGATTAAGACGTTTCCAGCTCTAATTCATGCTGCACCTAATTAGACGTCGATATGATATGAAGGACTATGCTTTATGCAGATTTAATTTTCCACCCCTTTTGTACACTGCTCAACTGTAAATCAATCACAAATTCTACGGCAGGCTCTTATTTTTGAGCGATTTGACATTTGCGCATAATAAGCTACTAAAAAACCTTACATACCCAGTAGTAGTTAGGACTTTCGGACTAAGCTATTATACTCGTACCACAGATCGGTTGATAGCTACGATTCGAAGTTGAACATTCAGTTGAGTAGTGAGGAGAAAGGTTTTCTTAAAAAGGCCACATTACTCTTTCAAGTAAAACAAGTTAATTCTGTGGCTAAGCACGCTATTGGGTAGCGAAGAAGTATAGATGTGTTTATATGACAGTCACGTAAGGTGAGGAAGCGTTTAAGGTGGTACTTTCCGCTATCTTGGACTTACCTGGCTCGCGATAGCCTTAGCCCACCGACCATCTTGCATACAAAAAGCAAACGAGATAACGCCATGTTTACTTCTTTTACTGGACAGAGTTATACTCAGAGTTAGTACTATGTACTCGCGAAAATCAAGAGAAACAATACAGTTCCGTTTTTATATCGACGTCAATACTATAATCTACAACGCTATTGTTTTTATAATTATAAACAAACTCACCGAAAACTTTTTTTAATGTAATGTTATTCAAGTTTCAAAATCGAGTCTTGCCATTGACGAGGTACACCATTTTAAGCATATCAGTTTCAGGATACCTAGTTAAGCTCTAGTTGAGATTTAGTGTAATCTGTTTGGGACACGCACGCAGTATGTAAACGTCTTTGTTAATGATAGACTCTGTAATGTGCTGTCCCCTTATTACTGTCGCCTTTATCGCGGTGGATAAAGCATTACATCACTCTCGCACTTACATATAGGTCAGAAAGTGACAGACAACCATTACAGGCCCGCTGGAAGAACAGACTAGTGTTTATGGCCAGTAAGTGAATGTTGTTACAAAATAGAACTACAGCGATGTCATAAACTGCCATAATCTGGTTACTTGTTGAAAATAGCATTCCACTTGTGTTCCACGATTGGCCTAAATTGTAGTATGCCAAATGTTCTTGTTACATTAAGTACATCTCTTTCGTTTAGTATACCGAATGAAAAAGTTGCAACTAGAATTGCCAAATACACTAAGGGCCTCTTGCAGGAAAAAGTTAAATCTGGTGCAAGTCTTAAATCTAGATTTAAAAGGCTAAATCTAAATTAATCTTTTTGCTGCAAGTAGCCCACACATTAAATATATTCAATGACTGTATTTATCCATATTTTTTATAAAATATTGACCCCAATGGAGTATTTAGCACTGAACAGAGTTCTCGAACTACCCGCAACCGCGTGCGTGTCCGCCATTGATAAGTTAATTTGTTTTAAGGCACTAACATACTGTTTAACGGTTGTGTCCACGCCCGACTAAACGTAGCGTAAGAGCCGACGAGGCGCGAGGATTATTTGTAAAATGAAGGTGTATTAAATATATTTTGTTTCAATGATGCATTTTATTTAAACAATTAAGTTACTACAGTGATCGACGTCAGCGTAGGAGGAAATCAAGTCTAAAGGTCAGAAGAAATCAAGCTGCATTGCGGTCGGAAATGGAATTGCACCTTATAGCGTTTTTACATTGCGCGACTATGTCCGGTCCCTATATCAGATTCGACCCCGGTGCCTTGCGCATGAAATACCCGACGACCAACCATACATTTTAGAGTAACTTTTTGGACGCAGCGTTTGCGTCTTTGGCGCGTCGGGAGCAATAAGCTCGGACGCATACGTTGCGTCTCCGCAGTCGAATGGGATATTCAAGCCGGAAGTAGATAATCATCATCACCATAACTTATAGACTTGTCGGTAGGGTGCCCGCCATCTTCTCTATTCTTTGCTAGGTTCTTGAAACCTTGATACGACGCGACCTTAACTTTCTCTTTTACTTACTTGCTCAAGGTTACTTATTTCAAATTAAAATTTGACACATGTATGTGACAATTGTGAAATCTTAACTTTAACCGCCTGTTTCACAATTCTCAAGTAAAGCATATCTGTCAAATAAATTTTGCCTCTTCCCTTTCTTAGGCGCGTCACAGACGGAGCCATAATATATTAATATATATATAGCTCTGTATATTACGATATATTTTCCGTACTAGTTGACAGAGTCCACACACGCAGCTATAATTTATATTTATATTATAGCTGTGTGTATGGACCTGTCAACTAGTCGTAAGATGCCTAGCTATAATAGGTATATATTAATAATCCAGCCTATATACGTCCCACTGCTGGGCATAGGCCTCCACTCACAATGAGAGAGTTTGGGCTATAGTTCCCACGCGGGCCCAGTGCGGATTGGGAACTTCGCACACACCTTCAAATTGCTTTGCAGGTGTGTGCAGGTCTCCTCACGATGTTTTACTTCACCGAAAACCTCATGGTAAATTTACAAATTATATTTCGCACATAAATTCCGAAAAACTTAGAGACCGACATCATAACCAACTCTGCACGTTGACCGAATAGATGCCGCGTGGCCGATCGTGCCTAGTGCGCTTTTTATAAGCTTCTATTTAACTTGCAATGTTTGTTTACGTCAAATCTTGTAAGCTAAATTATATTAGAAGCACTTCCCGGTGTTCCTAAAATATTTTTTGCAGAAACTTATTTAAGGAAAACTTAGTTATAGCTTGGGAAAAAGAAGTTTAACGCAACGACAGGAGGAACTACAATTATCAGTTGTAACCACCACAATAAACAGCTGTTTTTGGGTAAGCTGACAATTACATTCTAAAAAAGCCCTACTTTTTTCTTAAATTTTTTTCCCATTTTTTTTTGCAGTCTTCAGTTAGGCCGTTTTTTACCTGTTCCAATAAAAAAAATACAATTATGACCAATATTTTATTTTAACCATTGTTACACATTTTTTCAGAGGGCTAAATACACGTATCAAGTTTCTACTTGATACGTGTATTTAGCGTAGTTAAAGTTCTTGTTAATAAATACTGCTCGAACTGTTCTCAAGAGCTGCCTGCTTCACGCTGCAAAAAAATGTTATGGTTAGTTAAGAGGAAACTATCTTGGCAACAAGTGAAATATAAACCAAACTCTAAAACCCGACTGATTATTTTTGATGTCGTCATCTATGTATGTTAAAAACCACTTGTACTCGTAGTGTATTGGGGTAATTCCGTCTACGGGGCAATTCCGTAAACGGGCGTTTGTGCCTATTCTAGAACGGCACACCGTTGTTTACTCTGTCTATGAAGCAGGGGAACTTTTTAGTTCTACGTTTTTAAAAGAGATGGCGGCGTGACGCCTTTGTGAATGAGCACAAATGCATGTTTACGGAATTGCCCCGCAGACGGAATTACCCCAATGCACTGTTTATATTTTAAATCCACCATTTTTTTAATTAAAGAACCCAGTGACACTGGTGATGCTAAGACGAATCTAATGTCACCTCGTTTATCGCATTTGGGTCAGCCATTCAGCCTTTACGACGGAACAAAGAACCATACATACAACTAAGTAGTGGCTCCGTGAGCTGTACACCTCGCGACAAACTTGACTTTGCCGTTGGTACCTACCGTTCTCCCCATACATCGACATAGGTCGCGGTCAGTCCCCCCACACCGCAAATATGTTTGTAAATCGCAAAAACCCCCACATCTCCGCCATTTTGAAAATTATAGAAAAACTGAATCGACTAAAAAGTATAATATAATTAGGTACCGAACCTGTTCACAAAATTTCACGAGAACGGGTTGAGCAATGCGACCTGTTGAGGAGAACGACTTGACATACGAATGCATTTTTGCCCAAGCTGAAACGGATACTTCAAAAACACTACCCTCCTTCTTTAGCAGTCAGGTAAAAAAGAATCGAATGTGACAGATATACGGAACTTCAATATGTTCACATGTAACATTTTTCAAATTAAGTAGGTACCAACAGTTTTTGAGGAAAAATTGGATCAGGTTTTCAATTTCTCTCCCAACAGCAATTTGGAATAAACTCTTTTTACCAAGCTTAAAGGCTTTGTCAAACAGCCAGCGTGGCGTGGCGCGTTCTTAGCGAGGAATTTACAAGGATTTGTATGCAGGCCGTCACACGTAGTGTAATTGTGACAATGGATGTAGAAAAATTTATAGATTGTGTTAGAGAACGTCCAGTTCTATTATGATTTGGGCCATAAGAGAAATTACCTACGCTAACGTCGCGCTAAGAATACGTTGCGCTATCACGACACGCTAAGCGTTTTCACGTTGTATTTGTGTGGTGTTTAAGATATTGAAACAGCTCGTTGCACGTTAACAATTTAATCTCTCATTCATTACAGACTCACTGACGGGTAGGTAGTTGGTAAAAAAACTACCGGCGGCATACACAATAATTTGTTTACAAATTTACCTAGTGTATTTGTGACAATGGATGTAGAAAAATTGATAGATTGTGTTAGAGAACGTCCAGTTATAAGTATATAATTTGGGCCATAAAACTACAAAAATGTGCTGGATCGAGATTGCGACATTGCGAAAGAATTCGCGCCACGCTGGCTGTTTGACGAAGTCTTTACTTTTTGTAATTCAATTCCAATTTTTACCCGACTACGGCGAAGCAAAAAGAGGAGGGTTATGAATTAAGCAGTCTTAAGTCAGAATTAAGTTTGTTGTATGTTAGTATGTTAATCTGTTCCCTCGTAGTTCCTATACTATCCATTATGTTGTTTACATTTTTCCGTGGAAATAAAAATTCGGGTATAGCGTTCCGCGTAGCTATGACGTCATATTAAATGACAGATTTCACTTATTATAATATTATTATAAAATTATTAGCCTTTTTTACAAATATACTTATCGAGTTTGGTATCAAATGAAAGCTATGAACGCATAGATTTAGATGATTTATAAATGAAAAAGTAGCATCACTTTGCGACATAAGAAAAGTGTATTTTTTTATGTTAAGTAGGTATGGATGTTGTCGAAAAGGTTACCTACTAAAGTGTACAAGCACAAGAAAAAAGAAACAAAGCACAGGTACCCGTCTTTTGATGCACGTCGAGCTGCACTTTCGCTGGCATTTCTCCGAACGTGGCGGGGGCGGCGGCTCCGGGCAGGGCGCCGGCGGGCAGGGCTCCGGCGGGCAGGCCGTTGGTGGGCAGGTCTGGGGCGAGCTGGACTCCGCCGCGGGCGGGGGTGGGCAAGGCGCCGGCGCCGGCGGAGGCGAGCAAGGCGCCGGTGGTGGCGGAGGCGGAGGCGAGCAAGGCGCCGGCGGTGGCGGCGGTGGTGGTGGCGGTGACTGGGTGCAGGCATCCGGCTGGGGGGGCTCCTCGCTGACAGCAGGACACTCTTTCCGCTTCGGAAGAACCGGACAACATGGCGGCGGCGGCAGCACTTCTTTGTCCTCGACTTGGCACTCTCGCCTCAGCTTAGGCTCCTTTCCATCGCCTACCATCCCACAAGCACCGGGCGCCGGTTCGATACCGATTTGCGAGCAGAACTTCTGGCCTTGACTTATCGCGAAAATCACAGGTAGCATGGCCAACACGTACCCAAATAACTGCGGCCCGATCTCGCGAAGAACTTGACATTAAATAAATAAATATCAGGGGACGAACTAGGTTTGACTATGACTGTGCTTAACACAACACAAACATTTGACTTTAACAGGGATCGAACCTGAATATAACGCTACAGATCAAAGGTCAGAAAAACGTCCGTCATGTCCAAAAATGTACCCTGTGGATTTGCCGATATTATAGGTCGAATGCGAATGAATTTTCATTCACCAATAAGGTTCCTTTTGGATTTTAATGTAGTAAGTCTGACCTAACCTTTTCAAATTTTTTTCAATAATTATTTATTGATCATTCATATTATAAGGAAAAAGGAAGTCACCATTGTATGGAACAGGGTAATTTTTTGACATGATGGATGTTTTTCCGATCCTTGCTAGGTATATAGATAGGCAGTATTGTATGAAAACTATAGTCTATCCGCGATAAGAAATATAAAGTCATCGTGGTCCTCCGGTCTAGCCACGCCCCCCGACCAATCAGGTAGCTGAAAATAAGAAAGTCAAGTCCACATTGACTTAGTTCATGGTAAACTTTCATACGCAACGGTGGTGACCTTTGGTCGTTACGTTAAAATTAAAAAAACGGCCAAGTGCGAGTCTGACTCGCACACGAAGGGTTCCGAACCATCGTCGTACAAGATTTAATACTATGTACTTTTTAAATACTTTCGTAAGAGAAACAAAATAGGCGCTATAAAAATATGTAAAGTAGGTAGCTGTATATAATTGTCTAAATTCATTATATCCCTTTATTTAGGGACCCCTTTAACTTTACTTTGGTTGTCATAGTGGCAACAGAGATACACACTCTGTAAAAAGTTCAACAGTCTATCTATTACGATTCATGAGATAAAGCCCGCGGAGTGACAAAATTTAATAATATCACGCTTTTTGTATGGGAGCCCCCTTTATTTTAAAATTTTGTTTTATTTTTATTATTAGCTGTTATAGCGGCAGTTAAAACAAACTCTCTACCCGTTACAGTTCATGAGATACAGCCGAATTTAACAAAAAATCACGTTTCTTGTATGGGGCTCCTCTTTAATTTTTATTATTTGTTGCTCTAGCGGCAATAGACATACACATTCTGTGAAAATTTCAGCTGTCTACCTATTTCGGTTCATGAGATACAGCCCGGCGACAGACAGACGGACGGACAGAGGAGGCTTAGTAATAGGATCCCGTTTGGCACCCTTCGGGTACGGGACCTTAAAAATGAACACCTCATTTATTATTTTCTTGACGTGGATAGACTACTTAAACCTTGTGAAATAACTGGTCAAACGCAAGCACGGATTCAGGGGGAGTAGAGGGGCCATTGGACTATCACCACTAAAGATTGGGTGAACATTTGAAACGATCTCAATATAAAGGGACCTTATGGAGGAAGGCAGTTACGTTCTTCTTATTCTTGTAACCATACGAATACTATGGTAACAGTTCTTAAAACGGCGTAACCGCCTATCTCCATAAGGCCCCTTTATATTGAGAACGTAACATTTAGTAAAATTACGCTCCACACCTAGATCCGCGCTTGCCCAAGTTCCGGACCATATTATATTTACTGTCGTGATCAAATTAAATTGTCCTTCATGCCAAGAAACTAAAGGGGTGATTCCCATCTCCCACCATGTCCACCCAATATTACTATGGAACTCATGGGTGGACAGGGTGGAAGATGACATCATCCAACTGAAACACCCACAATCAGCTAAGGATATCTCGCCACGGAAGAGCATTATTAGGGCGCGCCATACGCCTACGTTCTTTCGTTCATAACTCTCCTTGAGTATCTCGGCAGCCGCTCCTTCATCAACTCCATAATAAGGTATGGGTTTCTCACGGCTAGCCTGATGTTCCCTCCGTTCTCGCTCATACTCTTCTTGGCTAGAAAAGTAAGAAAAGGAAAAAAGAATATTGTCATAGTTCAAGCGAAAATACGTAGATACTGAAAAACAAAACTAAACGACCGTTTGGAACGGTAGGTACTTACGTTAGGGTTGCAATAACTTATGAGTGCACAAAATCTCATGAGCTTAGATACAAAAAGCCGGAATACTAGGCAACGATAAACTTGCTTATTATAGAGAAATCAATACACAAATAAATACATAGAAAACATCAAAATACCGAGGATCTAAGTGCGCGCTTCGTAGGTTGATTCATTGCACTACTGACTGCGTCGTCAGAAAGTATTTTTACACCTCACTAGCTCGGAAAGCCCTTTTTTATTCTTTAAAAACAGACAGCAAAACTGCATTTTATCCACAAGAGTGCAATAGTAGATTGTACAACAAGTGTATAAAACGCACCATTTTACGCGAGACGTTTATCCACCCAAGCGAGCTTGCGATCGAGGATGGATATAAAGTCGAGTGTTAAATGGGTTTTATGGACGAGTTGTACACTCTACTTTTCACTTCGATTGCGAGGAAATTACAACATGATAAAAAAAAAAAAAAAAAATGCGACGAAATAAAAATTATAAGTTTATTTCATGAAGCTTTATTGTGTACTTTGGCTGTTGGTATCCTTGCCTTGGTCTTAGAATACTAACGAAACGAAATAAAATAAAGAGGTTAAAGTTGTTCGTGTGGCTGTTGGACCGATTGCCTAGGTCTTCGACGAAGATTTTACTTTATGCTCTAGAGCATAAGAAGCGACTTTATGTCGCCTACGCACGACATAAAGACGAACTTTTAGAGCATGAGAAGTGAAAAGTAAAGTAGTAGTAGTAGTAGCCTATTTAAATAAAATAAAATAAAAGAGTATTTGAAATCCGAACGTGTTATTAGTAACTTTTTTAAACATAATAACATGTAAAGGCCAGTCCAGACCGGACAATTTTCGCCCATCTGATTAAATTGTCTAATCAAATCAGGTGGTGTGGACGCAAAAATAATTTCTTATTGAATTATATTCAATTAAAAACATATAGTACAAACAAACAAAAGTATAGTATGAATCCTCACATGAGGACGCAGCTATACATCGCAGTGGAACGCGAACGCGCACGTGCACGTCTACGCAACGCATCCGGTGTGGGCCAGACATTAACCATGGCTAATGTTCGTCGCACAACGGAAAGTTTGATAAAAGCGGATTTTTATAAAAAAGTGTAAATAGTTAAGGACTAAACATACCTACATTTATAAACTGCCCTCATACGCCAACAGGCCGTATCTCAAATTCAATAACCGAAGCAGATTAAATCCTCACCCGTTAGTAATATGGTTGCACTTTCTACAAGAGTTTTGTCTAGAGATACCACCATTTGTCTTACAGCAGTATATTTGTCGTAACAGAATGGATAAATTACCGTTTCTTAATTTTAGTTTTTAACTATGTACACTTTTTTATAAAAACGCCCAGAGAATGTAATTGCGCGAGTTAGCATGCCCGACTTTTTGAACTCCACCCTAATAATGTCCCGTACTCACCAATCGCACATGATGTCGTTTAGTTGTTCAAACACTTAACTGAATGCACATACTTGATATCATGTTTTAGCCGCTCTTTTAATGAAATGAAATATCACATTTTATTTATTAATTTTATTAAATAATAATGGATATTAAATTATGCGGTTACATTATTAGCTTGAGATTTCTTGACAGTGCCTGTCATTCAGTGCGACATTTCTTCTGTGCTTTCTTATGTAGTTGACACTGAAACAAGCAAGGAGTTGGATTAAGAGGAATGCGTGGAACAAGTACATCTGGAATGCCCACTGCTGTAAAAATCTGGTCCGGGTAAGACATCAACTAGAGGCGCTTGTGTCTTACTCTGCTAGGGTGACCAATCGTTTGGAAAACCACTTTTAGAATTTGTAATCCGGGTAATTTTTAAATATTAAATATAATCCGAAAGTAGGTAAGGTTTGTCCGTCTGTCAAGCACTGGCATGGAGACACAACTTGGCAAAAGAGTTTTAGAAGATGACAGGTGAAATCACAATATTCTCAACTCTCAACTGCCATGACCGCATTGAATCAGATGGATAAAAAAAAATATCGTAAGCGTACGGTGCTCTCCGAATGCGAAACCCGAAATCGGAATTTAAAAAAAATTCACTGTTTGTGTCTTTTTAGGTTACTGGACCGGTAACTTAGAAAATCGATATTGGAAGTTTTTTCTGATATCGAATACAAAATCCACTATCAGAATTCAAAAAAGTGGCCGCCATTTTGAACTTTTTAGTTGCTATCGAATACAGAAAGCTATCGGTTCAAAAAGTAAAAAGTTTAAAATGGTGGCCACTTTTTGCGAATTTTAAGAACGGAATCATATTCCGAGTCCACAGGAAGCCTCAGATATCGATTTTCAAAGCAATCGGTTCAGAATCTAAAAAGTTCAAAACGGTGGCAATTTTCTAAGTCCTCGCAAGGTGTACGTAGTTTCTTTACTGCTTTAGCTATATTATATTTTCTGTGATACCGGTTCCTGAAAATACGTTTATTTCAAGCCCTGGACATGGTACCTACTGTGAAATATTTACAGTTTCGGAAAAAAAGCGGTTTGCCAAATGATATGTTTGTGAAAGGAATCAGTTTGTGAAATGTTATTTATTGATGGTAAACCCAGTTGTCAGTCAATGGTGGCATAACATACCACGTTAATCAATAAAGCAGCGAAAATTTGCAAAAGGAACGCAATTCGAACTTAACTTACAGTTAATGGTGTCACAAAAAGCCACGCGAAACCGTTATATAAAGCTCAGTGGCAAAAAATTATTAATTCTAACTAATACTTACATATCGCACCGTCAGAATGAAAGTGACCTAATCCAAAATGTTTAGATTTTGAATTAGGTCTCTATAACAATAATTTTATGACTCGAAGTAGAAAACTTAACATTTTGTATAAGGTCAGTTTCATTCTAAAGGTGCGATATTATAGTAGACAAAATTTACATTAATATGTATTTTACTTTTATGACAAGTTTGGACCTTACATATATCACTATGTCAAGCAATATTATTACATACCTTGAACATTATGAGGTGTATCTATTGAACGGTAAGGGTCAGGATTTATTTTAAATTAAATATTTTATTACTGTTAAATATTTTATTATTATTTTAACTTTTATACTTGGAAGCTAGGACACGTCTACTTACGAGCACAGTCTGGATCAAAGTGAGACATGGCGCAGGCGTAACTAAAAGATCTGAACAGAGAATGATTTGAACGAATCATTCACTCAATCAATAGGTCATATGCATCCCTTTAACAAAGTTATCAAATCAGTTACCCTTTATCTATAGGATATGTTAATTTTTGTACAATAAAATATAATAAAAATCAACACGCCACCTCAAAAATTAGCAATTATTTACAATAGACTACATTAGATCGTATTTAACTTCCAAGTATTTTCTGGGAGAATTACAATTTTTATGACCCAACATTCATTGCATGGATTGGGGAAACCCAGAAAAACCCAATCAAGTCATTCATAATTGTTAGAAAAAAAAAATAATGTACAATTATTGTCTTAAACATTACTTATGTACAATACAATCACATTATTGCAAACCCATTTCCGACCGCATTGCTTTAAAGGCAGCTGTAGGCAACTGTTTTGTTAAAGCGTCTGCAATCTGTTTACCTGTGGGAAGGTAACATAATTTTATAACATTTTTCTCAATTTGCTCTCTAGAGAAATGATATTTAATATCGATGTGTTTCGACCTCTTGTGGTTAGTGGGGTTGTTGGCAATACTTATACAACCGTTGTTATCCTCATAAATAACAATCGGCTGTGTGATATTTACATTAATGCTTGACGCAAGAGACTTTAACCATAAAGCTTCACGAACAGCCTCAAATAAAGCCATGTACTCGGCTTCAGTTGATGAAGCTGCAACTGAAATTTGCCTCTTTGTACTCCAGGTAATTGTACATTTATTGAATAGTTTAAATAAATAACCTGTGGTACTTTTCCTATCACTTGAATCATGGCCACCCCAGTCTGAATCGACATAACCACATAGAATGTTATCAAAATCACATCGGCTATAAGTTAATTTTAAATCTATAGTGCCTCTCAAATATCTCAGCACCCTTTTTAAGCACTGCCATAATTCTTTATTGTTTTTATTTGTATATCTGCTTAGGATGTTTACGCTCGTACTTAAATCTGGACGAGTACATAGCATTATATACATTAAACAACCTATGACACTTCTGCAAGGAGCATCATACTTCTCTTCAGAGTTCAATGCTTCATAATTTAGTTTTACTTCTAATGGTGTACTAATGGGATTACAATCGTGCATATTAAATTTACTCAAAACTTTTTTAATATATGCACTTTGATTTAATGTGATTTTATTGTCAGACCTGTCAATTTTTATACCAAGAAATAATTTTATATCTTGCAAGTCTTTCATTTGAAATTTACTCATTAAATACCTTTTGAAATCATTCATTGTTCGTATTTCACCACATGAAAGAACTAAATCGTCCACATACAAAACTACGTAAATGTTTTTATGTACGTTTCCTCTATCAAGGATGTATATACATCTGTCAACCGATGAACTCATAAATCCCTTCTCAACTAGTGCCTGCTCAAAAACTTGAAACCAGCATCTAGCAGCCTGCTTTAGTCCATACAATGCCTTATTTAATTTACATACGTAATTTTTATTGCAATCTACTCCTTTGGGCACTTCCATAAATATCTCTTCTTCTAATTTACCATTTAAAAAGGCAGTTTTAACGTCCATATGGTGGACGAATAGGTTAAATTGATTTGCTAGGCTAATAATGAAGCGAAAACTAGCAATTCTGGCAACAGGTGCAAAGGTTTCATTAAAATCGACAAGGTATTCCTGACTAAAACCTCTGGCAACGAGACGGGCTTTATATCTTTGCGGCCGACCAAATTCATCATTCTTGATAGAGAAAACCCATTTATTATCAACAACATTTTTATTCAGTGGTCTTGGTACCAAAGACCACGTGTTGTTTTCAGAAAGAGATTTTAACTCTTCTTCTATGGCAACTTGCCATTTAGATTTATCAATTCGAGCCTTAATTTCCTCATAACTATTAGGTACGTCATCTAAAACAGACTGCGCACTCAAAATGCACTCATCATCTTCTATATAATTAACAGGCGGCCGATTTTTAAGCCTATCACTCCTTCTCACGTCATCTATGTTTTTATTTTGATTTTGATTTTCTTGCGTACAATTATTATCAGAGGTACTACCTGATGTGGGTTCAATAATGGTTTCAATTAATCTGCGATTTTTAATAGGAGGGCCAAGATCATCAGATTTAAATGCATCTGATTTTGAATTGTCACTATAGCGAGACTTGGATGACGCTGATTTTGATGCATTGTTGCTATCAGGTTTATCATTGCAATTTTCGATATCTTTAGGCAATAATACAGGCCTGGATGTTAGATAATTAGTCTCGTCGACGATAACGTCCCTAACAGTGACAAATTTAGCGCTTTCCGAGTTCCAAACTTTATATCCGTTTGGTTCATAGCCTATCAGTATTCCTTTCCATGATTTATCATCAAATTTAGATTTACTGGTTTTATTATGTACATAAACTGTGGCACCAAAAACCTTCAAGTATTTAAGTTGCGGTTTCTTATCATGCCACAATTCATATGGGGTTTTCGATTGCATAAGGGCTCTTGAAGGCGTTACGTTAATTAATCGAACAGCAGTTAATACAGCTTCACCCCAAAATACTTTATTTAATTTGGCACCACTAAGCATAGATCGCGCTTTTTCTGTAATAGTCCTAACCATACGTTCCGATACACCATTTAACTGCGGAGTTCTCGGAACTGTCAGATGGTAAGTTATGCCCTTCTCGATACAATAACTTTTCATCTCGGTGGATAAATATTCGCCCCCGTTATCGCAGTATAAATTTACCATTTTCAAATTGAATTTTGCCTCACATTTACTAATGTAGTCTTTAAATGCAGTAAATACCTCTGATTTGTACGTTACCAAATACACAACACAGTAATGGGTATACTGATCAACAAAAAGAACAAAATAATTTTTATTGTCTATCGTAGGAGGAGTGATTGGGCCACAAACATCAGAATGTACAACAAGTAAAGGTCGTGTAATGTTATCTTTATTTTTAGTCTTATTAAATGGCAATCTTGCCTGTTTTCCGTTTATACAAGCTTCGCATAAATTATCATTTGGCTCAACAAACTGGATTTGATTAACATCTTCAATCATGCTTTTATTCTTCAGTTGTATAAATTTATTTTTGCTGATATGACCCAAACGCTGATGCCATAAATTGTAGTCAGTATTATTAGCTTGGTATAGACGGGAATCAGGAATTACCATATTTACTGATACGGCAAAGTCTACTGTAATTAAATTGTTCAGAGACTTACCTTTCATAACGGTTAGGTCACCTTTACATACCCGGGACCCTTGCTGGTCAAAGATGATCGTGTAACCAGCTCGCTGCATCTTCGGCACCGACAGCAGGTTGTATGGAGCATCTGGGCAGAACAGCACATCCTCCAGAAGTCCTTGCACGCCCACGTCGCTCGTCACTCTCATTGTTCCCTTTTGTGTAGCTGAAATAAATTCACCGTGCTTAGCAACCGATATTTTTAAAGGTGGGTTAAGAACGGTGTGGTTAAGGAAAAAATCCGACCTGTTTGTAATGTGGTCCGATGCTCCCGAGTCCAAAATAAATCTCACTTTATCTTCTTGAACATCATCTTGATAGTCGCTCGTCATAAAGGCAAAACCAGAAAAGTCGTTAGCCGTTTCTTGATTCAATTCGACTTGTTGAACTGTCCGCGTCCTATTTGTTTCGGTCTGCTTTTCTTGAATCATTTGTTTAAAGTAATAACAATCCTTTTTTGCGTGACCTTTACGTCCACAATGGTGACATTTTAAAATGTGGGTACTTTTCCAAGTTTTGTTCTTGTAATGTCTACGATTATTATTGTGGTGATTTGGCGGTTTAGCTGTATCGATTTTCCTCTTCTTTGAATTGTGGGGCTTATACTCGACGTGCAGTACTTTCGAGCTTGTATCTGCACTGTCGTTTCTCAACTTAACCTCGTGGTCTAATAACCTTGTTTTCACAAATGCCAAAGTTAAACTATCTTCTGATAACGTCTCAATTGCAGTGATTATGCCGTCGTAGGTTGTAGGTAATGTTAATAATAAGTGGGCTACTTTATCTGTCTCCTCCAGTTTTGCTCCAGCCGCAAGTAGTTCAGTGATCAAGTCGTCGAAGGTGGCGAAATGTCGCACTAAACTTGTATCACCATGTAATTTTAATACTAATAACTTTTTCCTCAGTGCTAGTTGAGTGGCTATACTTTTACGCTCATAAAGAGCATCTAGGTTTTGGAATATTTCTCTGGCGGTAGACTCGTCGCGCGCGAAACCGAGATATGAATCAGCTAGGTACTCGATTATTATGCTTTTTGCAATCCGGTTATTTTTATTCCATTCACTGGTTCGTAGCACGGGTTCTTCGTCGACAACTTTTAATGCGTCCATTTCGCTTAACAGAGCACGAACGCGAAATTTCCACACGCTATACTTCTCGCCGTCGAAAGGTTTGATATTTCGTTTTGATTTTAGGTTATCCATTGCGAGCACGTATTTCGGGAAAAAAAAAATGTTGGTGTTTTAAATTCTTACACTTGATAATATGATTTTCATTTTTAAAACCGCGTGACCTGGGCCCATAACCTATTGAACGGTAAGGGTCAGGATTTATTTTAAATTAAATATTTTATTACTGTTAAATATTTTATTATTATTTTAACTTTTATACTTGGAAGCTAGGACACGTCTACTTACGAGCACAGTCTGGATCAAAGTGAGACATGGCGCAGGCGTAACTAAAAGATCTGAACAGAGAATGATTTGAACGAATCATTCACTCAATCAATAGGTCATATGCATCCCTTTAACAAAGTTATCAAATCAGTTACCCTTTATCTATAGGATATGTTAATTTTTGTACAATAAAATATAATAAAAATCAACAGTATCTAATACATTACGTATGATGTAAAAAGTTATGAATAAAGTTTTTATGACTTTCGACAGTGAAATGTTTTTTTCGACAATTATCAAAAAAATTTCGACTATGACGACCAGGAAAAATCGGAAATACACATGATACCCTCAAATATTAAAACCTTCAATATTATGACTAACAATATTTATGACAAAAAACGTTATGGACTCTTAAAAACAGAACTAACTTTATTGAAGACAATATAGACCCCCACCAGTAAGTACTACCACGGACTAGCATAAAGGCTATCACAGTTCACGTATCAACACGTGATGCTCTGCCTTCATGCAATGAAAAAAAATAGGAATGCAAATGGTCCTACCGGGTCATTTTTCCCGCAGGTACATTTAAACGGTACTCCAATCTTCTGGTTCATCACGGGCGCCCCCTGCCTGCAGCTGCCGGAGTTCATGAACTTGTATATCAGCGCCAGAACTCCGATACCAATGAACAGACCAGCGGCTATCGGGACCCAGTTATTGTCGTCACGGCTGCCGCGGCTACTCATTGTAGAAGTGGAGGAGGAGAGCTGGAAGAAAGGCTGACATGCAGTTTCCCCACTAGGGACCTAGGACTAAGGGACCTAGGATGTATATAGATAGGCAATTATCTTAAACAACTCACTTATCAATTCGTTAACGAATTATTGAACCAGCTTACTTTTTTTTTTGACGGGACCTACACAGTTAGCCTCTGACGGCTTTTACTACTCCACCGGAGGGAGGAAGAGCTCCTGAGGGCTCAACGCAAAAGTGGGGTTTTCACTATCATGCCTACGGCGCTCCTATTGAGCCGACCTCGGACTTAGGACGCTAGGGGAGAAATTCAAAACAATCGATTTTGTGCTACCAACGCTTCGGAAAGTTACGTTAGGCCAGGCTGAGAAGAAGCGTCGCAAGAAACTCAGTCCGGATGTCGATTCTGTAATTTCTGTAAACTACCCGGAACCGGAGCAACGTGGGATCGCCCACGTGTAGTGCGACTGGGGGGACGCCGACGTCCCCTCAGAAATCAGAAATTATTTATTTGCATAGACACAGTATAAGGATGTTACAGTACATTATGTTTCATGCATCTGGCTTGCATGCAAGCGTGCAAATATTACTTAGTCAATTAAAATGTCAAAATAATAAAAAATAAATTAAAATTAATATAAGATGTCAAATTCAAGCAAAAGGTTAACATAATAGGCATATAACAATTATATAACTAAATATTACTAATTCTAACACTGGCGATGTTCGAGATACGCCTTTACGCTGTAAAAACAACGCTCCAAAAGCCAGTTTGTTAGACTGCGTTTAAAGGCGTTTCCCTCTAGCAGCCTTAGTTCCTCCGGGAGACACTGGTGTGTAAGGAGAGAAGCTAGTGTTGCCCTGTGAGACAGGTGGGCTTCGAATTTATTTTCTGGCTGAGAGGGCAGCCGTGATAGAATCATCATCGTCGGTCAATACATGTCGGAGACGCCTGTTCTTGGAGGATATGCCCACGAGCGGGACGTAATTTACGGCTGAACGTAGTAAGGGGTTTTATTTTTTATTTAATTATTTCGGATGGTGCGGGGCGTTGTTGTCAGAGCATTATTTAACATGACAATGCGTGTGAACAAACAATGAACAATTAACTATTTAAGAACTATAAATATCTGACTATGTATGTTTAATACAATAAATATTATGAATATGAATATGTATTTTTAACCCCCGACGTAAAAAGAGGGGTGTTATAGGTTTCACGTGTGTATCTGTGTATTAATTAATCTATACATAATAAATAAATAAACAAATATCACACAAATTGACCTAGTCCCAATCTAAACTCTAGGCTTGTACTATGGGTACTAGGCAACGATATACATACATATATAGAGAAATACATACTTAAATACATAGAAAACATCCATGACTCAGGAACAAATACTCGCATTCATCACACAAATATTTGCACATACCGGGATTCGAACCCGGGACCGCTAGCTTCGTAGGCAGGTTCACTACCAACTACGCTAACCGCGTCGTCGTATATTAGTGTTTGTGTATGTCTGTGGCATCGTAGCTCCTAAACGGATGGACCGATTTTGATTTAGTTTCTTTGTTAGAAAGGTGACTTAATCGAGTGTTCTTAGCGAGGTGACGAAAATCTGTAAAGCCATTTAAGAGTATACTTATTGACGGAGGTTTTTTAACTCGGTTAGATTAGGTTAAGTTAAAAATGGCACGTTTAGAATGATAGTGACCTAATTCCAAAATGTTTAGATTTAGGTCTCTATAATAATAATTGTATGATTCGAAGTAGAAAACTTAACATTTTGTATTAGGTCACTTTAATTCTAAAGGTGCGAAATGTCGCATCGCAGTTTCATCGCCGAAACAGCTCAGCTAAGGTGATACACACCCGGGCCAAAATAAACAGTTCGTCGACGACCTCGCTGGCGAATAGTCCAAGAGATACACCGCAGTACTTCAAAAATAAAAACCATATTATTCGTACCTTGAGGGCATCTTTTTTCTACAAGTTTCATGATCTTAAGTGCCTGCATTAGAAAGGATTTTTTCTTGTACTGAATATTTATTGAAAATTCTTACATATTGTAAACTATGATTCAGTGACAGATTTTTTCTTTGACACTAAGTGTCATTTCACCTCGGCATTTCACTCTATTTCTGTTCTGTAGCTAAAGCTGAGATGCACCACAGATTATAAGGGTATGGAGATGCACCAGCGAACTCGACGCGAGCGGAGCGCGAAGTATCGTGCCATAGGTATTGATTTCAATGATTTCATGTAGTTATGACTGCGCGTGTCAATATTATTTATAATTCCTATAGGTACTATTCGATGAGAAATGTTTGTATACATATATGTGTAAGTAATACCTAGACAAATGTGTTTATATAAATAAATAAATATCAGCGGGCAATCTCACACAAATTGACCTAGTCCCAAACTAAGCTCTAAGCTCTAAGTACTATGGGTACTAGACAACGATAAACATACTTATATAGAGAAATACATAGAAAACATCCATGACTCAGGAAGAAATACTCGCGCTCATCACACAAATACAAGGTGGGCCAAAAGAAATCACCCTATTGGAAGATGCTCTCATTTTTGCAAATGGTCGCCAATGTCAAATCTGTTTTGACATTTGTGGACTTGACAGATGCAAAATACAAGTGAACAAGCCATGGAGCGATACACTCCCCAAGAACGCGGAATAATCGTGTCTATTTTTTTGCGTAACAATTCGTCTGTGGTGTTGGCGCAGCGCGAATTCCGTCGCCGATTCCCCGGCCGTCAGACACCGACTGCGCAAACACTGCGCCGTTTGGCCACCAACCTTGAAGAGTATGGGACCACACGAGACGTTGCCAAGAGTGGCCGGCCCCGGAGCGCCCGTTCTGCCGAGAATATCGCCGCTGTTGCCGAGGATGTCGAGCTGTCGGCGGAAACATCAACCAGACGCCGTGCCACGCAATTAGCCATCAGACGGACGTCCCTAAGGCGAATTTTGGTCAAAGACCTGCGCATGTTCCCATACAAAGTCCAGTCCGTGCATCAGCAGCTGCCTGCCGACCGCCAAACGCGCGTAACCTACGCCCAAGCCATTCTCAATCTCGAGGAAGAAGTGGACGATTTTTCGACCAAAATCATAATGAGCGATGAGGCTCATTTCCACCTCAGCGGGTACGTGAACAAGCAAAACTATCGCTTCTGGGGCACCGAAAATCCACGAGTGATGCACGAGGAGCCATTACACCCGCTCAAAGTGACTGCATGGTGCGCTGTTCACGCTGGAGGAGTCATTGGGCCATTTTTTTTCGAGAATGCCGCTGGCCATACGACAACAGTGGACGGTGCGCGCTATAGGGCCATGTTGACCGAGTTTTTTCTGCCGCAATTGGACGAATTAGGACCGAACGACATGTGGTTCCAACAGGACGGAGCAACGGCACACACTGCGCGAGCCACAACCGATATTCTGAAGGCGGCGTTCCCGGGTCGCCTCATCTCTCGTTTTGGCGATTTGCACTGGCCCGCAAGATCACCCGATTTAAGCGTTCCAGACTTTTTTTTGTGGGGTTTTTTGAAGTCCCGTGTTTACGTGAACAAGCCCGAGACTCTGGAAGCCCTCAAGGACAACGTTCGACACGAGTGCGAGAATCTGTCGCCCGAAGTTCTCGCCGAAGTGATGAAAAATGCCATAAAACGAGCCCGTATGACAATCAATTGTGACGGCGCCCATTTGGCCGATATAATCTTCTCGACTTGACCAATAAAATTCTAAAGGTTTAAATTAATATAATAAAAAAACAGAATCCAAGTTTTTCATTTAGAAAAAAAAAAGAGAGTCAAACAACATCGGATGACTTCTTTTGGCCCACCTTGTATTTGTCCATACCGGGATTCGAACCCGGGACCGCTAGCTTCGTAGGCAGCCTATGACCTTTCCTGGGACTGAAGCTATCTCCTTACCTTCCATCAAAATCCGTTCCGCCGTTTTCAAATAAACCAGTTTTATTATATGTAGGTATAGATATAGATAATTATCAAACCTGCTCAGAAAAATCACGAAAATCCGTTGAGAAATGCGACCTGTAGAAGAGAACAGCCGGACATGCGAAAGCATTTTTGCCGAAGCTGAAACGGAATCGCTTCGCTCGCTCAGTCAATACAAAATCTAGTAGTGGGGCACGGACTGAAAACAATATAAGTACCGACTTCACAATTTCCTAAGTAGGTAATAAAACAAAATAGATAGGTATTTAAACATATAAGAAAGAAATATTTATTAGGAAATCAACATGTACTCAAATCAGCAGTAAAAGTTGTCATAAAATAAAAATAATCAAAAACATCTCTGTTATAATGCACATACAACAAAGCTTTTTTTTTCGCTACAAGTAAAGTAAGAGTATAATATATTCACTTATTGAAGATAATCTTAGGATCAATGAGGATGATATCGTGCGCGACCATCAAATAATAGGCATCTACATAAAAGATTTTTTTATCACCCAACCTATCTATCAGCCATTTTTTTCCAGTCTTATAAATATCTATAAATCGGCCATTGTTTATTTTTTTTTTCGTATATTAACGAAAAATAAATGCAGTCGCCAGTCAAAAACATACAAATAAATGACCTTATATCTTATAATTCATTAAAAATAAGTTATCATCTCGGCTGCCAAGTTGAATTCTCTGTACCCGACAATGACTTAACTAGTGCGCTAACTTAGTGCGCGCCTACAAATTACGCGACAATTCATGTCTACGACCTAGACGCACAACCTAGCCTGAACTCAACCAAAGTAGACGCATACAGCCGCTTAATCCTTTCTCTCGCCTTTGCGGCGTAAGAAAACACAGAATAGGTACAGTCACCACACGGGATTGTTGAGCCACCATAGAACCCTGTCATAATGACAACGTCAAGTCACTCGAAAGAAATTACGTCAAAATTTTCCGTCGACTTTCTGTGAGAGGGTTCTATAGTGGCTCAACAATCCCGTGTGGTGACTGTACATATTTTTTCAATCAACGTCAAAAATAAATGAACACTTTTGTACCATGTCACTATAACCTGGGGTTTGAAATTGTTGAAATTATTTAAAGCAGCGATTCTCAGTGATCCACGGAGCTGTGGGTTATGTGAGGGTTCCACCTAATAATCTATTAAAGAAAGAAGCACGTAAACGTCTTAGCACATGGCTGAAAATGAGGGGACACGCAGCTAATTGACTTTACAACTACTACAATGTTACCACCAAAAAATACAACAAGATATATGAACAAACGTGACACTCGCCAACTTGTAATGTGAATATTCTTATTCTGAACCCAGGTTTAAAATCTTTTGGGCACACTAAAACAAGTTTGAGAACCGCTGTGACAATATCGTAACTTTAACTGTGTATCTTCTATCATATCACATAGACTTAATCTAGTGAAGCAGATGTAATGTCAGTTACAACCCTGCATCAGAACCAACGAGTTAATAATTAAATATGCAAGAACTTTCTATTGTAATCTTCAAACTCTGCCGGCGTCAGCAGAAACTTCGCAACCATTTTGTACTGCGAAGGGTCTTCTAACACCTGGATAAACTTGCTCAACTTATTCGCGTATCCGGTCAAAATGCCTCTGTCAATTTGCCCGATGAGATTGTTGTCCCTGTGCCAGAAATACGGGATGTTTCCGTCTGCCAGAGCCGAGTGGAACTTTTTCACCATTATTGTGAAGAGAGCAGCGGGGCTATTCTGACTCCAGAACTTTAAGTCGTCGATGCGCTCCACTTCCAAGAAGAATAAGGTCTTTATGTAGTAGCTCGCTATCTTGTCCATGCCTTGAGAGTCACGCAGCTTCTTTATCTGGTGAAGAGTTTCATTGTGAATTAGATGTATATTTGTTTCTACCTTGTGTTGTAAAAATAGATGTATTATTTTATTTGTGTACTATGTATGCATTTTGTTTGCAATTGAATTGTTGTTGAACAACATGTTAATACACAGAAGCACTACAAAGCTCTCTTTGAAGCATCTAACAGGCATTATGATCGTGTTTAAAATATCAATAAACGTGATTTTAATGTGTCCAAATTTAGAGTTAACATATTTTTTATTTTTTATTAATTTATTATAGAAACTTTTGAACGCATTATACACGCTTTACGATATGGGGTAAATTAAATTTAGCGATTAACAACGCCACCGCGTACATTGCAACATCAATTTAAAGCTGGCCATACACACTAGGAATTATGCATGCGCAGTTTTGCCTGTATACTTGAACTGCACAGAAAAACTAAAGCTGGCCATACACACTAGGGTATTCCTGGGTTGCATGTACAGGCGTGCACAGTCGTGTCACATACACGCTCCGGTTTACCTGTGCAGTTCAACAGTACAGGCAAAACTACGCAGGCATACCCTAGTTTGTATGGCCGGCATAACACTGAAAGCTGCAGTTGGATGCCACATACGCTCCTTTTTACCTGTGCAGTTCAACTGTACAGGCAAAACTGCGCAGGCATACCCTAGTGTGTATGGCCAGCTACAAGGGCGCGGTGAGTCATCGTGGATTGAAAGCACTATACGCACCCAAATGACAGTAGCCGAAGTCTTGTAAAATGTTAAACTTACCAGCCGAATCGCCTGTCTCAAGTGGTTGGTGTCATGCATCAGTTCTCTCTCCTGACGATGCAAAGCAAGCCTCCACGAGCGCTCCGGGTCGAACCGGTTCAAACCGGCCTTGTTCGGCTTCGGCACCACCATGAAGATATCCTTTTCGCACTGATCCGGAACCTTCTTATACCCTTTGCAAATCGGCCAACGCTGCTTAGGGAACTTTAGCGCGGGCACCAAATCCACATCCAACTTGAACCCAAGTGCAAGGTTCTCTATGATCAACGTGATAGCTGGCCCGCTAGCAGACAGCCTCAATGTATACGGAATCCCTTCAACATACGTGAACCGGCGACCATTAGCGTTCATGTCGAACCGGTTGAACGCCTGGTCGACCACACTCCGGAACCAGGCGACGAACTTCGACCGGAGCAGATAGTTGCGCTCATCTAGCCACTTGTAAGCCGTTTTGTTTATTTGCCAGGAGATGCCATCTCTGTTGGGTAGGTTCTTGAACTGGTCTCCCATTTTTAACTGGATGAAACCGGGGACCTTGGGTTCGAGGACCACGTCGCTCCTTGAGGGGTTGATAGGGTCTTCGAGGAGGTTGACAGGCAGACGAATAATGATGTCCATGTCGAATTCATCCGGCTTGTTGATGCGCAGTCTATCATAGTGGCTGCCAGCGAATTGGACCTAAAAAGAGTATAAAAGCTTAATAAGTGTAACAAATTAAAAAGTATCATGAAGGGGGGTGTCCCAGACTGACAAAAACACGCAACTTTTTTGAAGCCATCAAATTTCTTCTTTACAATATTAAGAGTTCCGTGGTTAGGGGTCCGGCGATATATACTATCATGATTCATGATAATATATGAATTGATATTTATGTTGATATATTTAACAATGGATATTTATTTTTAATAGTTTATTTTTCTACCAGATAGTTACACAGGCATCACTAGAGTAAAAAGTTTCACTTTAATTACTGTTACCAAACTCGTTTCGTGGAATCACCTAGTTTCGTTAATAACTTTATATTGAATTTCAAACCTTATCATCACGAAATAAGATATTTATCCGATATATATCGGATGTATATAAAAATATCGGATATTTTGATATTTATAATAAAAATCAGATTTTTTCGAACTTTGTGCTTCAAGGAAATGGTTAAAGTTATTACATAATAAACTTTATTTCGTATGCAATAGGGTTCAACTTTTTCATTCTGAGTTAGGATGCTATTGATCATAAAATGTGTGTTACCGTGCTGGAGTACTGGTTGTAGTACGGATCAGCTTCCTTCATCCGCATGTGCAAGCGGCCAAATACATTAGTGAATACAGCAAAATATTTTTCGAAGTCATCATCCTTCAAAGCAATATGGCGGACGTAAATGTCGTGAAGCAGACCATTCAAGTTTGTGATCACAGGGTTCTCCGGGACAAACACTTGTGGGGTAACCGGGCTCACACTAAAACAAACAGAATCTTACTTTTACTAATATCATAAATGTTAAATGTTGTGGATGTGGGATGTTCCGATGTTTGTGTTTCAATCATACCATGACAAAGAATTTGGATGAAATGTGGCACACTCCTAGAATGACACATAGGATAGTTTTTAACCTGAAAAAACTTGGTAGTTCCTGAGGGAAAAGCGATAATCTACTTCTACGCGGACGGAGTCGCTGTAAAAAGCTAGTAATTAATATATCTTACTTAGCTTAGCTAAAGCTATAATAAATAGATATTTAGTATACTTATTGAAAGTTCTATTAAAAAAATTAGGAGAACTAAATTTTGCCTCTGCATTGATGGAATATTAATGCGGATTACATAACCCTAGCAGAGGTCGGGTATTAAAACTTTAATAGGAAACCTCCTATGCTTATAGATAGGTTGTATATATATATTGCTACATTGAAAGCAAACCAAACAACCTCACTTATCAAAGGATGTACAGTTATCTAAACTACTACTTGTATGGATGTATCCATATCATACATTTTTAAATCCAATAAATAAAAAATATGAAGTTCTAGTTTCTTCAGATTTCAAATTTAAGCCAAAACAAGGAATGACAAGAAATACAAAAAGATAATTAAGCTGGCCATACACACTAGGGCATGCCTGCACAGTTTTGTCTGTACAGTTGAACTGCATAGGTAAACCGGAGCGTGTATGTGACACAACTGCGCAGGTTTCCACGCCTGTACAGGAATCTTGTGTCACATACACGCTCCGGTTTACCTGTGCAGTTCAACTGTACAGGCAAAACTGCGCAGGCATACCCTAGTGTGTATGGCCAGCTTAAGAGAGGTTAAGTAACATACATGAGATTACCCAATTAAAATGTACATCTAAGTAAATTGGCATTGATTTACTTAGATAAACTTGCAGAAAACTTATCTATGACCATAAATATTCAATATTTAGCTAGAATAACAAAAGAAGAAGAAACCATACTAGGTACTATCAGAGGTTACTACATTTTTGGCACTCTTAGTTAATATAATTAAACACTTACCGAGTGCCCACGAGGCGAAGCATATCAGTGAAATACCCTGACATTGTGGCATCTGCTGTATCACTATCGGCTTGGCTCTCCATCCTTTGTCTAGCCTGTTGGTCGGTGTGGGGTTTTTCCTCTTTCTTTTCTTTAGACGAGAGAAGCCAGTAAAGTCCACCGGTAGCGACAACCCCTACTGCTGCAGCTGCAGCCCAATACCCACTGTTGTTACCGTTGTTGTTATTACCATTCCGAGAACGATTCTGGTCCATCACTATGTTAGATAAAGAACTAGGTAAGTAAACAAAGATTTCAACAACTCATAGCATTCATTATTAATGGGTCATGGTCAAAGCATATAATAAGGCAATATGTTAGTCTCTTGTAAATTTTTTTTGAAGTAAGTAGTTTTTAAGTTAAATATATTACCTGGGTCACTAATTTTTTACCAAATAACGTTAATAACGTTATTGCAGGATATTTATAATATGAAACTAACCTAACCTATAGGGTTCTACACGATCCTGAAATATTTAGTTTCGGAAAAAAGCGGTATGCCAAATGATTTGATTGTGAAATGAATCAGTTAATGAAACGTCCTTTGGTAAAATGACAGGACACCTACCTTACCATATCTGATAGGTAATATCAGATAAGATAAGTGTTGGGATGAAAATGTTCAATGAACTCTCAAGTCAGTTCATAATCGATTTGAAAATAGAGATAAAGACGTAAATAATAGACATAATTTTAAAACGGTGTGAAAAGTACAAGGGAATGAAAATAGGCAGATTCCGTTCCACTAAGTTTCAAACAAATAAAACAACTAAAACTGCATCTAACGAAATAAAACAACTAGAAACAATTTGCGAAACCAAAGTCGAACAAAAGAGACAAAAATGGAATAACCAAAAGTAATGGCACAAAAATATTAATTTATTACCTTAACGCAGATAATATCGAGAAGAAAACAATCGCAAGGCAATGCTTTGTACATGTAGTACTTAATAGAAATGTTGAAATGTTCAGTCAGCACAAGCACCGACTACGAAACCAACTTCGAAACTCGTGAAATACGAAATGGATCTGCTTTTATATCCGTCAAGTGAATTGACATCGGGGAAAAACCAAAAAACATGATCTTGGTAAGGCGCGTCACACACGGCCCTGTAATATATATTTTCATTTTGGTATATTAATATATATTATAGCAAGGCATCTTACGATATATTTCCGTATCGTTTAGGTATATTTTCCGTACTAGTTGACAGAACACACACGCAGCTATAATATATATTAATATAAATTAAATTATTATTATATTAATTATGTGACGCGCTTAACGGCCGCACTCAGACACGTGAATTAACTTTTAAGTCAGATTAAAGTTGCTGCTGTCACTTTCTTTGCTATAGCTATAGAATAACGCAGCAACTTTAATCAAACTTGAAAATTTATTGAGTCTATGAGTGCGGCAGTAAGACGTTGAAACAATAGAAATAATTGTAATTTATTGAAATCCTCATAAAAATACAGCAATTCTTATGATTAACATCAAATGATTAAAAGTAACAGCGAAATCTTTTGTTTCAATGTGTACTATAAATGATTAGACATAGCAACATTGGTATATATTAGGGGAAAACCACACGGGATTTTCCATCACTTTTGATGCGTTCACTATTAACAATCTATATCGATTAAAAACACAGAATAAGTACTTGCATAGAAACCGCGCTATAAGATGAACTTTGCACCAGCTATCTTTCTCTACTTTTTAGATCAAGTATTCTATAAGAGGAAGTGAAACCGAAATTAGGCCGTTTTTCTTCTTTGACTGTCATTGCCAAAAGGTTTTTAAACGTCAAATTTATAGAATAAGTACTTCCATAGAAACCGGACTATAAGATGTTTCCTATTAAAAATACATATATTTGACCTTTTTCTATTTATGGCATTCATAACCAGTTAGAAAAAGATGTCCTTATAGGAATTTTTCGGTTTCCTTCATATTGTCACAAGGTTTGAATCGGATCTGTCAACGCCAGTTTTGTTATTGCTGTCTACAATAATATCTATATCGATTCAATTTCGCAGTTGAAATTTGTTCTAATGATTTAAGAGCTGATTCTTCTAATGGCTAAATAAAAGCATTTGGCAGTCAAAGTTATCACTTTCTTTTTATTCCAAGCTTTCATTTAACTTGATGTTCATTAATAATAATAAGTTACTTGTCAATTTCAAAATTTGCAGACCATTTTTCACCAACTTTCCGGTGTTTGATTGAACTGAAATTTGGAGTACGTATGTAAACCCGATAACAATGTAATATTATGGTAGATCTGGTGATAGAGTTGGAAGGTGCCAACAGGATCCTCAGCTGTACTTAACGTAGACCCACCGATCTCCATCCATCTGGAAATTGTTAGTTTGATTTTGATATTTATCATCATTTGATGATGATGTTTCAAAAAAAGTACAGTTGTCAATAAAAACTTGTCCCAAAATGAAATTTTTGACAGAAGCTTTTTGTCATATGAAAGAAAAGGAGAGAGCTAAAATGTATCTGACAGAAAGTGTTATATGGAGATTTAAAAAATTGGCCCTGAAACATTATAATTATATTATGCTAAACTTTAGAAACTTAAAGCTATAGGTATTAATAGGTAGGTATTTAACTTTATTTAGAATGTTGGAGATAACACCCAACCAAAAAAGGGTTACAGGATCACTCGCGTGACTGTCTGTTCCTTTGCCATAGTTTGCTGTATTTCTTCGGTATGCAATTTTCCCTGCCTACTCACTGAATCCATTCTGCTATCAAGTTTTCAGCTTTCGGAAATCTGAAAATATATATTTTCACATCACCGTCAAACTAATAAAGCTAATAAATGAAGAAGTCACCCTGAGACAAAATTAACTATTCGCATATATACATTATTATATATACACACAATTGTAATTGTTATTATAGTTGTATATATATATATTTTTTTCAATAATATAATGGAATAATGCAACTTATAATGAGAACTAGTTTATAAGCTAATTATTAAATCGGATTATTATATTATTATACCTAGGTATGTGAATGTAAGACGGACTATGTAAGATTATTACAAATAAAGAATTTTTATCTTATCTTATCTTAAAGAAAGATAGCTGATGCAAAATTCATCTTATAGTGCGGTTTCTATGCAAGTACTTATTCTGTGATTTACACTTGAAAAATATAATTCACGAACGCATCTATTGTTTTGATAGAAATGTACCCTGGCAACACCAAAATACTTGACGTCGGAACGGGGAAGAAATAGTGAGTGTGAGTGAAATACTGAAATTATCGAATATCAACTGAAAAAAAACGAATAGCAGCTTGTACCGGCCGGTGGTAAACAGGCCACGTCAATCCCAGAATAGATCACGAAAGGAGAAATAGCTTCAACGCTACCGGTGAAGGTAACGATCCTTAATTTGTTTTTATTTTTCTGTATTTATATAAAGATAACTTGATATCTTATCACTGAAGTACCTAATTGTGGTTTCGCGATTATACAGATAATTTGTATTTAAATATGGTACTTATTTAGTGCGCGTAATCATTCTTCGAAGACCCTTCTTTTGCAATCGAAGCTCAAGTTTTCTCCATCTGTTATCCTGATTTAGTCTCGTATGACTGACGAGTGAAAAGGATAGATCATTCAAAATATCAAAAATTTTGGTTTTAAGTTGTAACCATCAAAATCTCTGCCCAACAAAACTCGGTCTCACAGAGTAACATAATGGAATTATAGAAGTAAATAAATAATGGATCCGCCTAAAGCAAAGGGGGTCCACATACAACAATCTAACCTAAACTAACCTACCTACTACGGGACCCCCTTTGCATAGTCCAACCGTTTTTCTTTACTAACAAGTAGATATTATCTTTTATTTGTTTAGTTAGGAACTATATTCCGCTACATGTTGGCTGAAACATCAACTACCTACTACGGTTTAAAATTCGAAATTTAAAATTCAAAATATTTAATAAGTAAATTGACCACATGCAGACTCTTTTACCCTTCAATAATAATGCAGTGAATCTACTAGCACTTCGGGTGAGTGCATTTTTTCTCTAAACTTTAACAGAACTAAATTTTTTTAAACATTTGTTATGTTAACTTAAAACAAATATACCTAGGAATGGTTCATATATTTTTAATTATTTTATATTACACAGCATGTTGAAACACTTGATACTGATACTTACATATTAAATTTTTTCACATAACATGAATAATTGCATGAAAATATTTGAATAATGGAAGTCAGTTGTTTAAAAGCGTGCTTTTTGTCACGTTGTTCTATTTTTAGGACAAGGTTTATTTTTTTTACTGGAGACTTTTTTTTTGTGCCCACTAGGAACTCCACTAGGTGCTCCACAAATTTATGGATTCATATTTTTCATCATTCTGGTTAGACACGGTTAACCTAATATATGACCACTGTTATCTATATATACTCATATATGTTTCATTAATATATGTTGGTATAAGGAGTATAACTAAGAATTTAAGATACCTACATAAACTTATATGATAGTTCTAATAAATTTAATTTAAAAAAAAATGTTCCAGTGAAAATGTCAGTCAACAAAAGATACATGGATTTATACCTCACTGAGGTTTACAAGAAGTTCATAGCGATCAAGGATGATGATTATAAAAAAGCCCAAGAGGTGTTCAAGTCTGTGTTTGACCAGGTCAGGCAGAAAATGGGGGAGAACTGCAACTATTTCAGCAAGTATGGTAACCAGGTGTGTACATAATTATTATAATTTTCCATAAGACAGACTAAATAAGTATATCAATATTAGCAGTTTGTAGCATGCAAGTAAAAAAATCAAATATGGTTTTTTGCAAACATGACATGATTATTGTTTGCGAATATTTTCGTAAACAATAGTTTACGACAATATTCTAGAATCACCACTTCCCTTATCCCCAGATCATGTATGCAGGCAGTGTGTATGACGGGATCAAGGTGTCCAAACTGGATGAGTTTGATATGGATATTGTGATCCGACTGCCCATTAACTACGAGCATGGAGACAATGGCATTGTCCTGGAGAATGACGAGCCTGGCTTTCTCAAGATGAAGATCACCAATGCTTTTGATCTACTGGATAAACAGCAAGTAAGAGTGGATGAAGAAGGGGGTATGTCACTTTGATTCAAACTACATTTTTAAGGCATAAGTGAAGGTGTTAAGTCACCATTTAACTCGCAACCTCTTGAATACATACCCCCTTCATCCATTCACGTCGTCGTACTTGTTTACGTGTGGTGTTTGTAGTTCTTAGTAGGGGGCAGTAAATGTGTTACTCCTTGAAAGGCCATGAAAATATACAATGTGTATTCTTTAAATTATGGAAAAAAAGCACATCAAATTCTATTTTGTATTTTCAAAGTTTGGTAATTCGAAATGGATTAACATACAGACAGAAATAGCTACTATATTTTTTTATTCTATTTGGGTATATAAATTATATTACTAACCTTTACCTGCGATTACGTCCGTTTAGCAGTCGTTAATTGCTATTTCCTCGGGATAAAATGTACCCTACCTACATGCTACATATTTATTCATGTCACTAACTTGAGTTTTGTAAAAAATATCAAGTCAATCCATTGCTACGCGAAAGATACAATATAATAGAAATACTCTTTATTGAACCCCATATTAAATTACATCACGGAAAGTAATTACAAAAGAAATGTAACAAAGTGATACAACAAGCGGTCTTATCGCTAAATAGCGGTCTCTTCCAGACAATCTTACAATGAAAAGAAGTCAAAAGTTAGATGTTGGCAAAGATCCTGCAAATAAATAAATAAATTGTACAATTACCTCATCAGGACTGGGAGAAATGTCATAAAGTCACCAGGGACTGGCGGGACGCCGACAAGTACTTGCTTCAGAACAAGTTCCGCGCCTGGATGCACGGGATAGTCCAGAAAGCCGTTAACGACATGAAGGGCGAAGTGAAGGTCAACGACGTCCTTTACCTGTTGAAGTACAAGTCATCGGGGCCCGCGTTCACTCTAAATGTGAGGAACAGTGAGGGTGGGAAACCGTTTGTGCTGGATGTGGACTTGGTTCCTGTTATTAGGTTCTCGCATCCACGCTGGCCCGAAGGATACAGGTGAGGTTTATTTGTTTTTTACTTATTTTATTATTGGCCCTCGACCTTGCCAAATGTACGGACTCTTCAAATTAAGTTTGAATCGAACAGAATATGCCTATTTTTACAATAAAATGTTTTATGAAGTTTCAATGTAAGGGAAACATACCCGGGGATCTAGTTGGTTAGTGACTCTTCCTACAAAGATAAGTACTAATATATGTTCTTAAATGTTGTCTAGTATTCATACAGTACAAACAAGCCTAGAGCTTAGTTAGGACTAGGCCAATTAGTGTGGGATTGTCCCTTGATATCAATTTATTTAAGAGATAAGTCAAAACCACATATTTTAGTTAACAATATACTTCGAATGAAGGTGCTTTTGGAGTGGGGCTAGAATTGGTGACCATGAAGACTAGCACAAGTTGTTCGCGATTTGTTTGTCGCTCGGATATCCCTTTCTAACTAATCTGTGTCAATAAAGATACGCGACGAGCGAGAAAATACAAGCTTTGGTTATTCTCAGAGCGATGGAGGGCAACCAGTCGCGCGACTGGCTGGTGGTGCCGAAGCCGCACAAGGGCATGCCGGAGCAGCAGCAGAACAGGTGCTGGCGGCTCTCCTTCCAGGAGTTCGAGCGGGACCTCATGAAGGGCTGCCAGCAGCTCAAGATGGCCATCCGACTGGTCAGTATAGTCTATCACTTTGGCTTGCATTTTTATAGCACAAGGTTCTAGATTCTGATGGACAATGGACGCTAACCCTAAGAACTATGACTATTATTTATATTATTTTAAACAAACTCAAACTCACAACATTCATTTGACAAACACTGCAACACAATAGACATAGTTCAACTAAACATTAAGTAAATATATTTTACATTAAGTAACTGTATATTGGTTTGTTAGAATCAAGTTCAGGATTTCAGATTGGTAGCTAGTGCTACCAAACTCGTCATCAGTATGACTATGGCATGACAAAAAAGTACAACGAGCGAAACGTCTGATTTGAATATTAAATAATTCAACACAATGAAGCCACTAAATCAATTCAACCACGACACTAGATTTAAAACGTCTTATTGTATTGTTTTTGGGCACAACTTTTACACCTAAATTTTTTAATGGGTTGGTTATTTGGCTGCATACCTAATTGGGGGATTTTAGTCCAATAAAGCGCGTCATGCACAGAGCTATAATATGTATTAATTATAGTCTGTGTGTGACGCGCTTTATGTGGGGAATCCCGTAGACAGAGATGACCAGCAGTATTTCGTAATTACAATCAGTCGCAAGTAAGGCGTATAAAAATAAAGAGGTGATTCATCTGATTACTGGGCGCCGTCGAGGTTTGTATCAATGTATTACTTATGGGAAGTCAAAGAAACAGTTGTAATACGTGTTTGTATAAACTGTCGCAGAGGTTCATCCTAGATTGACCCAAATATAGTTAGCCGTACAGTATGCGGGGCTTTCCCACAACCCGTCGACTGACGGCTTGTGTTGGTAAGTCGATAACTCTGTCAATACTCAGTGTCCGGGAACTCCCCGCCAGTACTATTAAAATTCCAGAACGTCTTGCGTCTGGTCTCCCCTGACAAAACAAATGGTTTTATATTAGGTAAGTTGCGTTATCTATCTATATAGTAAAAATAATCCCTGTTTCCCTTGGTCAAGTCATAACTTGAGAACGGTTTGTTCATTTCGGCTAATTTTTTTTTTTCAAATATTCATTGAAGTCCGAGGAAGGTTCTTATGACGAGCAAAATTTGATTATTTCAACTTTAAGGGGTCACTTTGGGAGGGGGAACTTTAACCGAAGCGAAGCGAGTGCGGGTCGCTAGTACTATATAACACAAGTTTTTATTGTGTTTAAAACGTAATTTTCGTGTAGGTAAAGCTTTTTTGGGGACTGTATTTTCTGCACGTTCATAATTACCAGTGATCGGAATAGGTAGAGTATATTTACCTAAACTTGACGCTTGTTCATTCATGCGCGAGTGAGATGGGAACACATTATTGAATGAACATGCATCAAGTTTAGGTAAATATACTCTACCTAAACCGATCACTGATACTTTATTAGTTACGTTAGACCAATGTAACCAGTTTAAAAAAGATGTATGAAAATTTAACGACGGGCATTATAGTGTTTTAAATACACGACGGAGAGCCCCGCTCTTTAAATTGTTGTTGCTCGGTTGCGATAATGAAGTAGCGAGGCCAGGCGCGGATCCTGCCTTCAGATTAAGGGGTGGGCACCTAACTACCGAACGCCGAAATTCGGTAAAGTGCGAGCCGGATACAAATGTGGTTTAATTTTCCTCGTATCTGGGTGAATCCACTTTTAAGGTACCCTTTTCTTTTGCGGCACTAAAACTTTCCTGGTGACTTATGATAAATAATAATTTATGAGTATTAAAATCAATTTATGAATATTAAAATCAGACCTTCAAATTTGCAGATCCCGCATGTTAGACACCTTAAAAAGTTCTTAATTTTTGAAAAACCCATTTTTGTATTCTGGTAACTCAGGGGAAAATGCACATTTATCATACAAAACCTGGGGACAAAATCATCCCCTGCGTTAACAACTACATTATTATTTATAATTGTACTATTTAAGAACGTCGTTTTTTAAATGTTAGCCTATTTGTCTGATTTCATAAACGTGTAAATCACGACGTTAGCAAATAAATAGTTTTTCTAAAAAAATATAATTTGTGAAACATTTCGAAAAATGGGGAGTATCTTACAAGTTGATTCACCTATCCGCGAGTGCCGAAGGGGGTGGTCATGACCTACCTGACCGCCCCCGTGGATCCGCCACTGAGTGGGGCCGGGCGTCGTGAAAGAAAAACTACACCAGTATTAACGAACTGTATTCTTCCCCAATTCAAATAATATAATAATAATCCAGCCTATATACGTCCCACTGCTGGGCACAGGCCTCCACTCACAATGAGAGGGTTTGGGCTATAGTTCCCACGCGGGCCCAGTGCGGATTGGGAACTTCGTACACACCGTCAAATTGCTTTGCAGGTGTGTGCAGGTTTCCTCACGATGTTTTCCTTCACCGAAATTCCCAATCCCAATTCAAAGCTTTCGCGTAATTAACCAAACACGTTTAACTTACAGGTAAAGAAACTTCGCGACGCATTAGAGATGAAAGCCATCGCCAGCTACTACATAAAGACTCTCTTCCTCTGGAAGATCGTCAAGGAAAACGACCGGACCTACTGGCAGAACAAGATCAGCTTCCTCTTCCAAACGATGGTCGAGGAATTTCACGATGCTATAGAGAAAAAAGAAATTCTCTACTTTTGGAATGAAGGAAACAACCTCATAGAGAATTTAAAGCCCACTCTGCAGAAAAAATACGCAAATAGTTTGTTGGAAGTCATTAATTCCCTGAAAGCTGGTGATGTAGATAGAGTTGTTGCGTACCTCCTAAACGCTGATGAATTAGCGCAGTACAAAGAATCAGAATTCTATGAACAGCACATAGCTCTGATCACTAGGAAGCCGCTGTCCGTAAGATCAGTAAGTAGCAACGGCAGTCAGGACACTCCTGACGCGAAGACTCCCCAAAGTCCTCAATTCGCGACTCAAAGCGACTCTTCTTTGGCCATGTTGAAGGTCGTCATCTCAAAGATGGATAAATTGTCGGATAAGTTTGACAAAATTGCCATTTTGTTGACTGAAAAAGTGGACGCGTTGACGGATAAAGTAGACTTGTTGGCCGATAAAGTTCTGTCGCATGACAAGAAACTCGAGCGATTGGGCAAGGAATCTGAATCGATTAAGAATGATGAAATGGTTTTTAATCTTCTCGGTGTGGAGCCTATTCCTGATGCTTTATTCCATTAGGTTTAATTTGACTAATCGTAGTTATAGCTCTTGGTTTTTTGCTGAGCTAGTCTTTTGCTATGGTTTAATAGAAGGGTAAAATTCTACTGATCTTAATGTCCCTCTTATTTACGTATATTAGGAAATCTCCTTAAGTTATACAGGGTTATTTTTATTCAGTGCGCAAATTTTGAGGGTTAAACCAGTAAGTCATACTGACCAACTTTCACTATGGGACTAACCCAGAAATCTGGAAAAAAATCTACCCTCCCATACAAAACATCGTCAGCTGACTAGCCAAAATGTATGGGAGGGTCGATTTTTTTTTCGCGATTTGGGGGTTGGTCCCATAGTGAAAGTTGGTCAGTATTTAACCCTCAAAATTTGCGCACTGAAAAAAAAATAACCCTGTATAAACCATTAAGGTACAAAGGTACTTTTGGACTGTGAATGTCGTTTGTTGAATAGAACTTGCAATCGATAAGAAACGTAGTACGTATAAACGATTTTAGTCGAGTTACAGAACTGATACGACAGCCTCTAAAGACAGATTTTCCCATGACAAGTTAGTATTCCGAGTTCACTACTTTTATCTCGGTCGTAGTATCTGACTTATAGTTATTTCTATACTAATAAGATGTTTATATATTGTACTTTGAGGTTTTATAATTTGAGCATTTTTTTAGGTTTAATTAGTAGTAAGTAGTTTTTTACTTTACCAAAAACATCGGCTCAGCTCAAAAACAAAGACTGGCTAAATTAAATATGAACTTCACATTCCAATAACCAGTTCGGTTTAAAATTCGTAATACTTGAGAGAACGCTCTCGTCATGACACGCCACACCGCTCAAACTTGAGTCATGTTGCGATTAATACGTCCCTTTCTTGCAACAGGGTCATACGGTGGCACGCGAATGCATTTCCTTAAATGGAAGCCTTCCGGGCGGGACTCCCATAGTCCCATGAGTGACGTGACTAGTAAATAGTACATTAATATAGGGCGTTATTCCACGTGCCATCTCAATGAGGGCTATCGTTTTACTGCTTACTAGTTGGCGCCACTGTAGAGCGAGGTCCTAAAGTGTAGCGTTAAAAGTTTCTTATTTATTACGAGCGTGAAAACAGTTATATATATACTTATATAGTTTTTCTTTCAGCCCGCTTAATGCCTGGGCCACACCGGATGCGTTGCGTAGATGTGCACGTGCGCGTTCGCGTTCCACTGCGTTGTATAGTTATGAATCCTCACATGAGGACGCAGCTATACAACGCAGTGGAACGCGAACGCGCACGTGCACGTCTACGCAACGCGTCCGGTGTGGCCCAGGCTTAATTGTGTACCACTTTTTCTTAGCTCCGCTTTTAAAACACTGACGTTCATTGACCCGTAACTCATATTTGCCATAAATTGATCTCAGGCATTGCAAAATATCTATAAACCCGCGTAGCCCACAAACAGTGAAATTTGACGTTTCGGAGACCTTACGCTCCACTAGCGCCTCTAGCGGTGAATTCACACGCGATAGCCCCCATTTAATCTGGCTATGTAAATGTCAAATAGACTTATTAAACTTGTCCGTAAAAAATGTATACAATGTGGAAAATATTGTTCGTTTAATAAAAACTAAGGCCAAAATGTTCTACAGTGAAATTTAAAGGAATTTAGGTTAAGTTAAATAATCACAAAGTGTATCATTAAAGAACTGGAACAATTTTCCTTTCAGGGTAATCATCCTTTTGCGTATGTATCTCATCGTAACGCTATCAGAAGCAAACTGTAGGTAAGGATTTATTGACAGACCGCTATAGACTGACTCATTCCAACGCGGGGTTGCGGGCGGCGCAGCGGGGAGGGGAACTGGCTGATATATGGATCAGGTGTCAATAATGCAAAACTTCCAGGGACTGACAGGTTCCACTTTTATGCATTTTCACAAGTTTTCCATCTTGGTGATCTATTTTATGCATTTTTAACCAGTTAACTCACATTCATCTACTTTTTAACCAGGTTGTTAACCTTTTAAGTTTTCAATCGCTTTCACCTTCTAAATTTCAATCGGTCCCACCATCTCTATCTTACAGTAAAACTAGAGTATTAATAGTACTTGTCACTCTCTGGCAATAATAAATATACTGATGCCAGAGAGAGCAAGACAGCGATAGATAGCCGAGTACTATCAATACTATGGTTTTACTGTACAATCATTTCTAATCTGTACTTTACAACAATTTTCATTTTCAACCGTTTGGTTTTTCAACAAATTTCACTTTCTAGATTTCAACCAGGTTCACATTTTCCCTTCTACCTGCCAATCAGCATTACCTTCTGACATGAGGTGACCGGACGGGGGGCACTGTACTTACCGCTCTATATATAACTTAAATTCCCGTGATTCATTAAGAGAACTTTTTAAACAAATTAATATTTTAACAGTAGCGTCCCAATATATTTATGAAAATATTATGTATGTCATTAAGAACCTAGACTCTTTCGTTAAGAATTCTGATATACATAATTTAAATACTAGGAATAAAAATAAAATTGCCATAAAAAAATTTCGTGTCCGTAAAGTATATAAATCATTTGTAGGTCAATGCATTTTTATAATAAGTTACCCGACGTAGTTTTAGAGTTACCCCTTCCAGCACTTAAAAATTACTTGAAAAAGTCGTTGATGTCTAAAGCGTACTATAGGGTCGAGGACTATCTAACGGACAAAAATGCTTGGCCTAAACCAGAAAATTAGCTGAAAATTAACTAATAGCTGCTTACTACCTCACAAAAATCATGTTAACTGTATATTGTCTTGGGGACACGGTTTATGTAAGAAGACATGTCGAAACTCTTTTATGTGGTTACATATGTATATATATATATATATATATATATATATATATATATATATATATACACACATATGTATCTACACTACTACTATATATAGGAAAACATGTCAGAATTAACACGAAAAAAAAGTTATATATATATGTCGGAGATTGACAATAGTATAGGAGCTCAACGGAACAACTGTGCCACCGGAAGGCGACACCAACGCCCTCTACAACCTTTTGGCGCGCTCGACAGAGCGGTTGTGGTCGCTGCAGTGCGACGGCAGAACACTGCTACTTGAGAGTCCGTCCAGTGCGGACGTCTGCTTTGGAACCATTCAAGAAACACTTCTACATGGGAAACCGTCCAGTAAACACCTATGGATGGAACTGCTCTTCGTTTTCAAGTTACGTTTGTAGGGAGTGAAGAAAGAGCCTAAGCAAGTATTGCGCGCATCTCCCGAGATTCGGTCTGTTATGCCGCGAGGCAGGAAGAACCATGGGTTGGTGGTGGGACTGGTAGGGTTACACTGTTTTTTCGTTATACTGTTAATCAAAGTCAGTGAAGATCAAATGTATCGAGGTTAATGTCCATCAAGGAAATAAACCTACCACGTCTATTTTGTGTTCTCTTTGTTTCGACCCTCACTCAACTAGAGACCAACCAAGATGCCTGGCCATATCCTGAAGATTCCTGACACATCCAGCCCCAGCCGCCAACCAGCTGCCCCCCCCATGTCCCCGACATATATATATTTTTTTTCCTTAATAATTCTGACATGTTTTCCTGCAGAACTACGCAGATATTTTATATTATTTTTATAGTTTTATATAATGCTAGAATAAGTAGTATCATTGTCATAAGTGAATTCTATTAAAAAAATGACTAACTGTTGAGTTTCTTGCGGCGCTTCTTCTCAGCAGTGGTCTCCTCTTGGGAAGCGCTGGTAGATTTTGACGTGTAAAAGTGCCCGTGTGGCCTACTTACTGAATAAATATCTTTTACCTTTTTTATCTTTTACCATAGATGTGTACCTTTACAAGTAAAGTCTAAAATATATTTTATACAATTATTTGTAAGTACACGGCTCGGTTCATGATCACCAAGAATATTAGATACAGCCATGACAGAAATCAGTTGGTGCGCGGATTAAATAATATTAGTCTCTGGCCCCCTATTATGGTCGCCTTTATCGCGGTGGATAAGTTTGGATAAAGCATCCGTCACTCTCGCACTTAAACAGGTCAGAAAGAGACAGATGTTATATCCACGTTTATTCACACGATAAACACGACCATAATAGGCCCCGGTCTGGGGCATGCAATGCAATCCCGGGATTGGTTTGTATGCAATATCGAAACTAATCCCGGGATTGCATGTCCTACCCCGGTCAACTGCGTTAGCGCCGACGCGAGCCATATTGTGTTCTGCTAGTTTGTTAGTTAACTCTTGGTCTCAACATGGTAATTGCCAAATTCTCTACATAGGATCTATTTTTTTTAAATTTGTAGTCCAGGATTTAAGTGTTTCGTAGAATTCGGTTATTGGCGATCGGTTTACGGCCTAGCCTAGCCACGACTTCTTACCGGCAGCAGCGGTAACAAACAACGCATAGAGATGCCGTGGTTGGCAAGGGCGGATCTAGGGGGAGAGGGTCATGGGGGTCAAGATAAACCCCCCCCCCCCCTCGGCCCTGGGCTGTCATTGACCATAAATAAGCTACAAAGTTTTCGTAAATAACTAGAATTTGACTATGTGACCCCCCCCTGACTTGAAAGCTGGATCCGCCCTTGGTGGTTAGTCGGTAGACTTTTCCTACGAACTCCCCGACGTCTCGGCCGCGAGACGATCGCGCAACGCGTTCGATTACAAAACTGATAAGAAGCTGCGAGTTTCGTTCGTCAACAACCGAAAGCCTCCATTTGTTCCTGCAGCTTGCATTTAAGAATTTTATTATTGTTAAGTAATTTGTACTTTCTAACGCCATTTCGGGCGCAGAGCATATTTTTTAAATATTTGACATTTTGTTTGGTTAACACGTGTGTGACCAAAAACGTACTTATTAAAGCTTTAAATATGAACTTTTTGCTAATCTTAGATACATATATACAATAATTTTAAAATATTGATATGGTTCGGGAAATATAAAATTAACCGTTTGCCTTGTGCCTACTAGGTATTATCGGTTCGATGTTTTCTTTCCCGAAATATAATAGTTCGGTGTATCAGTGTGATGTGACGTTCCGTAATTATAATTATTACTATTTTATATATAATATAAGTGTCTGTATTGTGCCTTATTTTATGCTGACACCGATTATTCTATTCTGTGATTATGCAAGTAAATGTCCGTGCTTGTAATTTACAATTTAAGTATTAAGAAAAAATCGTAAATATATTAATTATATTTTGCAATATCTTTCATTGAGACAACAAGTGTATAATCCGGGGTCTATGGTCTAGACCAGCGTTTTTCAATCTGGGGGTCGCGAAGCCTTACTCGGGGGGGTCGCCGGCAACAGGAAAATCGCAAGGTTCTACACTAGAAAATAGAGAAAATCATAAACGTAGTCTTTTAAATTACTAACTTTTTATCTGTCTATGATCAAGGAGGTCGCCAGAATTTTTCAACCTGTAAAGGGGTCGCGTATGAAAAAATATTGAAAAGCACCGGTCTAGACATTTTTTTTTACCAAACAGCGCGAACTGCTGTGTCTGGCAGCGAACCAGAGGGATCATGTATGTTACTTTGTTTATTCGCCATCAAATAAACAAAGCCGGTCAAGTGCGAGTCGGACTCGCGCACCGAGGGTTCCGCACAAACTTGTAGGTATGTAAATAGTTTGTAAATCGCCGGAATCGAGTCTCGAAGATTTTTCCCTCTTTTTCAGAGTTTTCCTTTGGAGCTGTGAAAAAGTCGAGACTTCTAAGCTAAGGTCGGTCTTCACCAACATTTAAACAGGCGATTAGAGGTCTGACGGCTGTCCAAATGTATTGACTAACAGCCGATTAGGCTTTTAAGTCCGTTAAATTGGTTGGTGAACTCCGACCTAATGCAATCAAAAGATAACCGTTAAAATGGCCCAGTATAAGCTGACACTCACTGAGAATGAGTGTGCATACTTAGTGCGTGTCAGTTTATACTGGACAAAATTTTTTATGTGATGTAACGTCAAATTAACGGTTTTTGGATTTTTTCCTTTACTTGCTCCGTGCTCCGAGACATTGCTTCTTGCTAAATTTCATGATTCTCAGTCAATGGGAAGTACCCTAGAGGTTTTGATTCCCTTGAATATGCGGCATAAACAGCCGTATCTTTTGATTGCGTTGACTTGGACGTTTGATTTTTTCACTGATCCAAGGGATTGCAGATTTAAGTATTTGATATTAATTTCAACTCGATACCTCCACGCGTTCCTGAGAAAAAGGGTCTTGACCAACACACAGACAGACAGACAGACGGACAACAAAGTGATCCTATAAGGGTTCCTTTTTTCCTTTTGAGGTACGGAACCTTAAAAAGCACACAAGATAATCAAAACTATTCGAACACGCTCCTTTCATGGATATTTAATGGCGACTAGGCAATTATCCATAGTAGAGGCAAGCGGTCTTTTTTATTATTATTATATTATACACCTAAAGAAGCTAAAAAATATTAATTTCGTCTCGTTTGGGATTGCTTAAGGTATTCTATAAAATAAACTAGCAGTACCACTTATAATATTTATTCCTTTGTTAAAAACAGAGTACAAACTAGAAGGAGACATTTTAATTTACAACGCATGGAATACAATGCTCTATTCACTTTACAATAGAAAGTGAAAATCGGTTGACGACTCATAACAACTATAGTGTTAAGTTGCAACATGTTGCAACATGATTTGGAATAAAAACAAAATGTCACATTATATACAAGGAAAGCCAAACCGTTTTTAAAGCATATTTTCTTATAATATGTCATTTTGTTTTAATTTTTTTTGTGTGGATGCACCTTTAATAATACCTACAGAGAGCCGGGCATAAATCTGAGCAACTGGCAGTTTTTTTTACTAAACACGTTCAGTTTTACCTGTACAGTGAAAACTGACCACGAGTATCTACCGTAACATTTGCATTTCTACGTAGGTTTAACAGGCTGCTTGCCTTTTCTTTCAATTAGGAGACGGTAGAGTATTTCGTTTCAGATGTAGAGTTTAATGTAGCCAATTTTTATTTAATTTTACGTACATTTTCGCATTCATGCAATGTAAAATTAAGCAAAATAGGCCGTAAATAATATAATGACCAAGACAGACACCCATTCTCAAGATAGGTACGTCAAGAGTAAGTGTCAAGTCATAGAAAACTATCATCTCTGACGAGTCTCACTCAAATTAAATTAATGAATACACCCCTTATACCCCTTGTGCATTGCGAAACACAGTAAATCTAAAGATAATTGTATTGTTACAGTGGTCAACCGATCTTTACATCACTATAACAAACTTGTTCCAATACACCCGGCTGTCGAACGTAAAATAAGAAAGACTTTCGTACTGTTTTTGTGACGAGCGCATTTGAAAGATTCCGGCTTCGATCTCCAAAATTAAACATTTACTTCGAGGCTAGAGGCCGAAGCATACTTCCCCAATACCCCCCATAGGGTCATCCCAAGAGCAGCAAGAATGGTTCAGTAAAAAACGCCGAGTTTAGCTTAGTAAAAAAACATTTTGAAAACTTGGCAAAAATGTTTGACAGTGACGGGTATCTTCAATTATCAACCATCACAATAAGCAGCAAATTTTTTCATTGAATTTAAATAATAGCGCCCTCTAGCATCACGCAACACCAGCTAGACAATATTTAATGTTAAAATACTTTGTTATTTTACGTTCGACAGCCTCAACAAACTATTTACATGAATTCACAATAAAAAAACGCAAATAATGTTAGGCTATTTCATGCTCAGACTCGTTAATAATAATAACTTACGAATATATAAGGAATTATATAAAAAAATAATACAAAAAGCTTATTTTATTGCACTTTTGTAGTGAGAGATGGGCAATTCCCCATCACTATTTGCTATACATCTATGCGAGTTTGCAAAACCTAAATATGATATTTTATAATATATTATGAATATTATGATTTTTGAGGATACGTATGGGTTTTATGACGTAAAAATCAGTTACACCGAAAAAGTCAAAATAGTGTTCTCAAAGTTTGTAGTAAACTACAGGTATTTTAATTGCGCGTACGCTTGTCAATTTGCAGCTTCAATGTGTTACAGATTTAAAAAGATCTTTGTCTCACCGAGAGATGTATCACATAGCGCAATACTCGATTGTTAATGGGTCATCGGATACATTTCATTTCGTTCTCTCGGCACTCGCTCAGCCGATCTGTATCTGAATCCGGGGAAGGAAGAAGACCTGACCGATTGCGTCTTTCGTTCGGAATATTGGGAACCAGCGCTAGTGTACCGAGCATGTGAACGAAACCAACTGATATAACTCTCTTATATCACTTATTCGCAAACACACCTCTTATCAATACTACACAAATCAAAGCTGCATATTTACAGCGCGCGCGAGAATGCATTGAACAATCTGTACTTGTATTTAATTTGACATTTGGGCTTTTTAAAATCGACCATAAATAACACAACTGAACAAAAAACATGACAATAGTAGTTAATGGTGGTGATTTCATTAGAAGTTAAATTAAAACCTAAACTCGCTAAAATAATACGTGTAAATAAAAAATACAGCAATGGAAGAAAACCTATTATTTTAATGTGTATAAAAAGTGGCATAACTTAGTACCTACATCTCAGTAACGATGTGTCAAAAAGCTAAGCTACTCAACAATACATTACTTTTTACAAAGCATTACTTTACTTACTTACTTTGCTTTTTTTACTTTTTTTATTTAAATAATAACGGTTATTTTTCTCGACGCAATTTTATATGGGAATCACTGATTTGATTCTCAGTTCCTGTTCCTTTAAACTTTCGGGGCCAATTTTTCCAATCCCCAAATAAAATTATCTGACAGGTAACGTTGTCGCTATCCTTTTCTTTGTCATATGAAAGAAAAGGACAGCAAATTTTTTTCTGACAAATAGTATCTGGAGACTGAAAAATGAGCCCTTATAATAAGAGGGTAAATTATATGAGCGCGACTAACTATGAGTATACTTGCAAATAATTCTATGAATCCTTGTTCAGTGTTTAATTTTAGCTCTAACCGTAGACGGACTAGACAGACAGTCATCCAGTCATTAAATATTGTATGAATTTCAAAACAACTTATTACAATTCCATTTAGGCTACATGTGAGCAATCGACCTAGACTACGCAAAATAATTAATATTTTAGCTTTAATTTTACAAATTTCTGTCCTTGTGAGTCTATAGCTACCCTGTTTCTTTAAATGTTTAAAATAATGACAACAGGACGGCTAGCACAAGTGGTCCGTTTGTCGCTCGGATCTCCCTTTCTAACTAGACTGTAGCGATAGAGATGCACAAGTAAGAAAATACAAGATGTGCTAGCCGCTCAGGGCCCTTAGCCAAGATGCCCATCGCTAACTAGCGTTTCTATTCGTTTAGTTTTTAAGCCAATCGCGTCATTGGTAGATCACGTGATACGAAGAGTCACGTGATCTACCAGTGACGCGATTGGTTTAAAAACTAAACGAATGGAAACGCTAGTTAGCGATGGGCATCTTGGCTAAGGCCTCTGAACTGACAAGGGCGTACACGAAAAAAAGTGTCAAAGGGTGTAGATTTGACATAAGCGACCGACGCAGACTAACTCTCCGCCGGCCCATCTCGGCCTGTCAGTTCATCGTATAGGACACAGACTATCGTACGATTACAAACATGTTTTTCTTAGATTTTGTCGCCGCGTTAGACTTGGGACTCGGACTGCCGACGGACTGTTGTCAGTTGCCCTTAAAATAATTTTAAATACCCAAAGAAACAGGGAACATATCTCTATGCAACGAGCCTCGGAATTTTCCTTCCTTATTCAAAATTCTTTCATCCATTAAAAACGCTTGGTAGCTTATGTAAATAAACGAACTATTTTATTCATTACATATATTAAACAAAGCGTACTGAACGCAACCGAACATATTGCTACATGATTTAAAAATAAACTTTCCATGTTCATATTTTTAATATATACCTTCAAATGATTAATTACATTACCATATAAAAGTTCCAGATGGATAATTTCATCTATATATACTTTATACACACGCCATGTTATTAAAATCGTGTAAATACCATGTTTGCTGTCCTCAGAGCGGCTAGCACATCTCTCTCTTGTATTTTCTCGCTTGTCGCTCAGTATGTCTCTATCGTCATCGAATAACTAGAAAGAGATATCCGAGCAACAAACAAGTCGCTAGCCGTCCGGGTTTTCTCGATCAGACTTCAATCTAAATCACTGGTTTTCTGTCTGGCATATGGTATACTAGCTATAGCCCGCAACTCCGTCCGTACAGTTTTTATCGCTTTTCCCTGGTAAACTTAGTTTATAGCCCAGTTTATGTTCAATTTCAATCACGCATCCTTGATTAGGTATTAGGAAAAAAATCCGGTATTTCGCGCATGAAGTCGCGGGCAAACGCTAGTATATTTACACAAATTTAATGACCGCAAGTGGACGGTGTTGAACAATCTGTCAGCCCACAAAGTTCCAACAATATACCTAATAATTTTATTTAGCGACGGTAAAATAATTGATATTTTATTATTAAAAATTTATGGATTGGCGTATTATTGTTTATCACCGCCGTTCAGGTATAAACTGCTGCCATCCGGTCTTCACCGAATAGAAGCAGTAATCAGGCACCGTAAACGTAGGTACATTGTTATTCACAAAACTAGTGTCAATCCATATGAAGATACCCTAAAATCAGTACAGCACGCATCAAACTCTTACTTAGAATAAGTATTTTTAACTCACTGTAAAATTAATGCTTAGTGTACCTACTGTTTACGATATTTCATATGAATTAAATTTGATTTTTCTAAAGTAACGTGCACTCCAAGCTATAATATTTTACGTTACTTATGACTCAATAACCATTCCAACCATTATACGGAATAAGAGAGACACTCGCCTGTAAGCCAAAGCAAAGTAGGTATTTAACCTAATCCTCGCGGGGAGTGTCCGTCCTATGCCACATCAACATCATTAATAATTATCTTTATGCCATATCACTGTGAACCTAATTTTGCTAAATAACAAAACAAATCTAATCCCTTTAAAATAAATATTTCGACTATACTGAATATAAAATTATGAAGCAAAATTAGTTCCTCATTTGAATACCTAATTCTAACTAACGGTATGAGATAAGTATATTTATAATATATATAATGCGTAGGATCTAAATATTCTAACAATATAACGCTCGTCATACTCAGTCGATAGAGTAAATAACTGAACTTCACAAAACAGTTTACTAAATCGAGGCACCTGGGTTTTTATCGCCGCGTCAAATGAAGAAACCTCTATATAATATAATATACTATCAAGTTCAGTTATATAAACATTCAACACGCCGAAATGATAATCTGCATCGCTTACTTAACTTGGGACAATGTATGTATTTGCACCGGCTACAAAATATTCCAAGACCTAGTTAATGGCCCCTTCACGGTACAAACAAAAAGCTAGTGATAGTTGTGATATGTTCTATTATCTTTTATTAATTATGCAGGCCTTTTTATAAGCGAATGACAGGTAAGCTTAGGCATACCAAGGGACAACGTACGTTTAAAGTAATGCGATGCGAACGAATACAGTAATTATTTAATTTCTTATGGAATGAGAATGTGTCTTTTGTTGCTATATAGCACGTCTACCGCGAAGCTAGATAGTGGTCCTTTCAACAATTACTTAAAAGGCGAGTATTTTAAACGTAAAATACTTAGGTAGCGTTAGTATTCACACATTGAAACAACTTAATGTTTAACCAAGAGTACTTGAAAATATAAGGAAAATAAATAATTAAAAAAAAATAACATTTTCATATTTTTTTTCTCGTTATATATACATACCATAAACAACAGCTTGTCTATCACACTCCTATATCTCAAGCAGTTTCACAATACAGAAATTCAAAGCAGTATAGTAGTATATTACCTAATTTTGTGAAGGATCACATTCACAAAGCAGATCTTAAAATAAAAAAGGTATCAATAAAATAATTAGATAACAATTTCCAGCTTAAATTTCACTATACATAAAATTTCCAACGAAAACCAGAATAAAACTCTAGTATCTCACGGCGTCAGATACTTATGTACCGTTTACACATGACGAGCCGCACCGAAGCGTAGACGTTCGCATACATTTTAACTTTCCGCGGAATCCGTTCGGCTTCCACGGAAGTTACTTTATGTATAGTTAGTTTGCGTTTTGGCTCGATCCTGTAAGTGTGAATTGTCCCTTAGGCTGCTTTTTTATTTTTACATAACTGTCAAAATGATTCCATAGATAATTTTAGAGAAAGTGTTATCTTTTGATTTTAACATTTCAATTAATTTTAACATTTTTACATATGATAATACAAGAGGCCATTGGTGCCACCAGATGTATGTTCTGGCATTTTTGATAGCAAATCAAATTGTATGGATTGCGAGTATTGATTTTCATCTTGTGCAATTTAACACAACTTGAATACATATTTTTGTATGATCCTGTAGCCACATTATCAGACGAATGATGTCTTATGCTGTCTCAGAAACGTTTCCAGGTGCTATAAAACAACACTGTGCCAAAATACAATATAGGCAAAAAGCTATCCTAGACATGTCCCCAATAATCTGGTCCAATATTTGATTTTAAACGTGGATTTATTTATACTACTTGAATGTATATTAGAGAGTCCTGCTTCTGTGTAACCGGTATATACCAGACGAAGCACATCACGGCAATTGTAGGAATGCAGATGTCATTATGATACGCAAAGCTAGGGCCCATTGCAAAATACACAATATATTAGTGATTTTGTACTAATTTTCACTAATGTTGCTCTTGCATTAGACCCCTGATAGCATCGTAAACTAAATGAAACAAACTAGCAGTAGTAGCTCAATTGACAAGTTTTACATAGATTCAAGTAACAATTTGGCAAATACAAATAGTATTCTTGTGTATCCGATCTTGTCTAAACAATTGTGTATCCGATCGTTACATACAAATAGAGATGTGCCGTTCTCGGAAACTTACGGAAACTCTCCTCATTTTGTATGGAGAACATTCTCAACCGGGAATATTTTCGAAACAAAATGAGGAAAGTTTCCGAGAACGGCACATCTCTACATACATATCAATGTTATTATGTTCAGTTTATTTCTTTCCCTCCATTTCTAGGCAAAGTAAGAAATACCAAACATAGCTCATATACAGACATATTAGCGAGACCTCAGAATGGCGTATGTAGTGGTATTCCGTAGTAGTAGTAGTAGTTTAACTTAATACCCAACGAATAATTTTCATTTGGCTTTGACATTAATTTATTGTTTGTCTTATCTTTTTTATTACTTCTTCAAAACATTACGAATCTCGTTTATTGCTGATAGCACAAGAAAAACGAAGATTCAAATTTAGAATTCCTGTAAACTTACAAATACCACTACATATACCATTCCGAGCTCTCGCTAATATGTCTATAAAACACTATTAGACACAATATTTAGGCAATTCTGAATTTAAGCTGTGGCAACACAGGCCGCTGATATCACAACAGTGTGCCTAGAATATTATAGAACCGTAACAAGTACTTACGCTTCGCTCCGCCGCTACCAGTGCTAAAATCTTGTTTCATTTTGTTCACAGATGCTAGTTCGCAAGGTTTAGGGGAGGTGTTGCAACAAGTAATACATCGACTAAGGGCTTAGCGCGTGGCGCCAGACTTGCTGTGCTGGATCAGCCATTGCAGCGTGATGTCGATGTTGTCCTTTTCCTTGCATGAGATAGAGTAGCAGCAGATCTCGCGGTCCTGGATTGCTGACAGGTTCCTGGAATAAAAGTTGTACTTTGGTCGAGATGGACGCGAACATTAAAGTTACGTTAGCGCTATTTTTCTAGATTTTAAGTCATGAATGAAAAGTGTAAGGGGCACTTACCTAAGTTATTATTTTGAAAAAAAAAATCATAAGTAATACAGTCTTGGCTAGTGCGTAGGGCAACTTACTATTATTCGGGGAAAAAAGTGCCTAGGGATGATGACTATTTTTTTTTTCTTTGTCGATCAGGTAGATTATCAAAAAGTATTGGACACGCAGTTTTTTTCATATAATCAAAAAATTACGGAGATATATTGAATTGAAATATCGCAGACAATAAAGAGTATCGAAGACTTGGGTCTTGGTACAATTTGGTACAATTTTTACACAGAAATGACGTCACGAGCCCCCACTCCCGAACTTTGACGCGCTTTATCTTTGTAATTTTTTCATTGATTGACAAAAGAAAAAATACGTGTATCCAATATTTTTTGATAATCTAAATGACGGACTATGTAAATTTCGTTTTCCTTATCCAGTCACCATCCCTACTATAGAAAAACAACATATTTTATCCTGTCAAAGAACAGAAAAAACTGCATTAAGGAAATTTTAAATATGTTTCAATAATGAAAATCTCCACTTTATTAGAAATTCTGTCACAACCACTGTATTCTTGCTTGTTTAAATACCTACTATTTATTTTGTACAGTCGGAGTCATAAATATGTTTACACTTTAGTACCTTGTCTATTCAACGTCGTGTTTAAACTGTCATATGAAATTGTCACAGCGATTAAAGTGACAAGGTACTACAGTACTCACATGCGCTCGATGAGCCCGTGCTCGTCCAGCGCGTGCGGCAGGTCGCGCTTGTTGCCGAGCACCAGCACGGGTATGCCGGTCAGCTGCTGCTTCTCCAGCAGGCTGTGCAGCTCGTTGCGGGAGGCCTCGATCTTGTCGCCGTCCGCCGCGTCCACCATGTAGCTGCACCGAGGGTTAAACATTAGACACCGGCTCTAAAGGTGGACATTCACGGTCAGTTGAACTGACGTACATCCAATAACTGACCATGAATGTGAAATCTCAAGTTGAAATTATACGAACTCAAGGTCAGCTTCTGGATGTACGTCAGTTAACTGATCAGTTTAACTGACCGTGAATGTCGACCTTAATTCTGCATTCTCTAAATTTAAATACGGGGTGATATTAAATTCAGTGTCAAAATATTTGGGGGTTAAATCAGTAAGTCATATGTCTAGTGCCCATAGTACAAGCCTAGAGCTTAGTTCGGGACTAGGTCAATTTGTGTGAGATTGTCCCCTGATATTTATATTTATTTTTATTTATATATTCACCAACCTTCACTATGGGACCAACCACGAAATCGCGAAAAAAAATCGTCCCTCCCATACATTTTGGCTAGTCAGCTAACGATGTATGGGAGGGTCGATTTTATTTCGCGGTTTCGCGAAATTTAAAAATTTAAAAATAGCAGTGTCCAATTGGAATCATTCAGCGAAATATATTTAGAGTGCAACGAGAGATGTGATCAAGATTTTTTTAATTACATGGTCAAAATGATTACTCAAAACAATTTCCGCAGTTCAGTGGCAGAAAGCAACTCCGCCTAACCCCGTAGATTCCCTAACCCCTTAGACCCCTAACCCTATAAGAACCCTTTGTGCGTCTTCCTAGGATTTGTTAGGTCTCTGCAACAATGTTTCCCATTCGCGTTAGAAACTTAGTTTTAGTTGTTTTTCCCTGATGCGTTTTTTTAGATTTTTCTCAATGCCCGGGCTAAGCTGATAATTGTAGTTAGGTATATACTAGCGTTGTCTTGTACTTGGGTGAATTTCAGGGCGTTTCAACCGCCGTCATTAGTGTCACCAAATATATTGACGAAATCAATGACACTACAGCAACTTCTGATGCTGATAGAAACTACATCCCCGGTTCTGCTTCTGTTTACATCAGGAGTTGCTGGTAGGTGTCATTGATTTCGTCAATATATTTGGTGACACTAATGACGGCGGTTGAAACGCTCTGAAATTCACCCACTTAGTAGTTAATTTGGTGAGTAATGCGAGATGCCAGCGCGGCGGATGAATCACCAACGGTCAGGGTACAAGACAAATGCAGGCACGTATGACACAAGTGTGCCTCGGGCTTGGTATCTGTTTATTTTTACTTATCGTATATGGTAGGTCGGCTAGCACAAGTGGTCCGCGACATGTTTGTCGCTCGGATCTCTCTTTCTAACTCGTCTGTAACGATAGAGACGTACCGAGCCGCAAGCGAGAAAATACAAGATGTGCTAGCCGCTCTGTTTAAACATTTCTTACTTAAACTTAACTAACCTAGTAATCGTAATAATAAGTTTTATTTATCAATTAAAAGAAGGAATAAGTAACGCATCAAAAAACAAATTTTAACGCACTCGCTGCGATCCAGGTGTCACTTTTTTGACCCCCGACGCAAAACGTGTTATAAGTTTAACGTATATATCTGTGTATCTGTCTGTGGCGTCGTAGCTACCAAACGAAATATTCGATTTTGATTTTTTTTTTGTTTGAAAGGTGACTTGATAGAGTGTTCTTAGCTAAGTTTGGTAAAAATGGTAATTTAAGAGTTATGAGCTCTGGACGTAGACGGGACGAGCTCAAGCTTGAGAATACTCACACGATAGCGTTGACTCCCCGGCAGTACCTCTCCCACATGGAGCGGAACCGGGGCTGGCCGCCGATATCCCACACCTGCGCACGAACACAGGAAATTATGGCAGTTTGCAAACTCAAGGAGTAGTTCGAGTACAGAATCTGGACTCGTAAAAATACAGCGTGTGTGCATTTGCTAGTCAGAAACAAAACAGAGGGAAGATGCTGGTAAGACGTGATTATTGTCTGCTTATGGTAAAGATAGAAGATATTTATTCTAGAGCGTCTGAGAGCCGAGGCTACAGTTGTAGTCTTCCCTACTTTTTATTTTGGGCTATTCCCAGTTGTTTGCACCCCTTTGTCCACACTGCGGACAACTGGGATTTTTTTCCCAGTTGTCCGCAGTGTGGACAACTGGGAATAAAAATTCCTTCGTGGGTGCGGACAATTGGGAATAGCCCTTTATTTTCGGTGTATGAATTCGTAGCCGTTTATATTGTACAGATGTACAGACGTTGAGTTATACGGAAGATCCCAAGTGGGGCCGTTCAAGTATTACGTAAGCACTATGGGGGGGTCTTTGTTTTGCTTATTTTGGATGACAGGGGGGGTGGGTGAATTTCAGGGCGTTTCGACCGCCCGTCATCACCGTTTTCAATATATTGACGAAATCAATGACACCTACAGCAACTTCTGATGTAAACAGAAGCAGAACCGGGGGTAGTTTCTATTAGTATCAGAAGTTGCTGGTATGTGTCATTGATTTCGTCAATATATTGAAAACGGTGATGACGGGCGGTCGAAACGCACTGAAATCCACCCACCCCCCCTGTCATCCAAAATAAGCAAAACAAAGACCCCCCCATAGTGCTTACGTAATACTTGAACGGCCCCAGTGATATAAATGAAGTAAAGATTAAAATAGAAGCAAGATGATACTGATCCGATTACCTTGATAGTGACATTTCCTTTGGTGATTTTGCGCATGTTGAAGCCGACTGTGGGGATCATGTCTTCACTAAACTGGCCAGACTGGAAACAAAATACATATAATGTTATTTATTTAATTCCCTTGTAATTTGAGGTCGACAGTGAACTCTAAAGGGTCCGGGTGCCAAGGATAAGGTAGTCTGCCATACCTATATTTTTATTTTAGCTCCCTTGGACGTCGACATTAATATGAATAACTACCGCACTTAGAGACGTCAATTAAGTTTTAAGTTTCATTAAAGTAGCTGCTGTCACTTTCTTTGCTATAGCAATAGAATAAGACGCAGCAACATTAATGAAACTTAAAACTTAATTGACGTCTCTGAGTGCGGCAGTAAAACTCTGTAAAAATTTAATTTTGCCGGCTGTACTTTTTTTGCACAGTTATTATCTGCTTACAAATACCAAACGAACTTTCAGCCCATTACGATAGCGGGAAGTGGTTCAAAATTGTCTCGCAAGATTTGGCCCAAACATCAACTTCACTAACACGTGAGGTTAAATAAAACCTTGTAAAAATGCTCATGCACGTCTTTTACCGACGTTCACGGGACTCTTATAAATACTTAACACTCTCACCGCCACACATATATTAGAATTTTCTAGTACAGCAAGCCATACGGTCCGCCGGCGTCCGCACCTTTCTAACAGCAGGCCGTGCGGTCCGCTACAACCTCGCAATTACATACAAATTTTCTAGTACGCGGCCTGCTGTTATAGAAAAGCATATAGGTGGCGTGCCTTACTTGAAAAGTTACGACCCGCCGACGGACCGCATGCCGGTGAGAGTGTTAAACAAATGTACATTTAAAAGTTTAACTGCCGCACTCAGAGACGTCAATTAAGTTTTAAGTTTCATTAAAGTAGCTGCTGTCACTTTCTTTGCTATAGCAATAGAATAAAACACAGCAACTTTAATGAAACTTAAAACTTATTTGACGTCTCTGAGTGCGGCAGTTAATAATAAAGTTTAATATTATTCTAAAGTAAACTGCCCACAGATTTAGATCTAGGTATCTGTGAAACTGCCAAACCGACCTGCAACCCAACACCAGTCCTGTACAACGCCACTAAGCTTAACCACAGTGTTACCCAACATTTGGTTTGACTAGCATAATGCTTAATATTATTACACAGCTTACTACTCGTACATACCTCATAAAAATCATGTAAACGCTGTATCTTGTCTAGGCGACACGGTTTATGTAGGTAGGAAGACATTTCGAAACTGTTTTGTGTGGTATATAATATATAGATATATATATAGATATTTTATATTATTTTTACAGTTTTATATAATGCTAGAATAAGTAGTATCATTGTAATATTTTTTTATTTAAAAAATGACTAACTGTTGAGTTTCTTGCGGCGCTTCTTCTCAGCAGTGGTCTCCAATTGGGAAGCGCTGGTAGATTTTGATGTGTAAAAGTGCCCGTGCGGCTACTTACTGAATAAATATCTTTTATCTTTTTTATCTTTTATTAGGCTATCTATAAAACACGGCTTAAACATACTATATTAAAAATATTACTATTAATGACTCAGAAAAATATTATCTAATCTAAACAGTTGCCTTATATGGATATAAAAACCAAATGGACAGAATGGCGTAAGTTAATTAGGGTTCCGTACCTCAAATGAAAAAACGGAACCGTTATAGGATCACTTTGTTGTCCGTCTGTCTGTCTGTGTGTCTGTCAAGACCCTTTTTCTCAGGAACGCGTGAAGGTATCAAGTTGAAATTCATATCAAATACTTAGGTCTGCAATCCCCTGGATCAGTGAAAAAATCGAACATCTAAGTCAACGCAATCAAAAGATACGGCCGTTTATGCCGCATATTGAAGGGAATCTCAAGGGAATCAAAACCTATAGGGTACATCCCGTTGACTTAGAATCATGAAATTTGGCAAGAAGCAATGTCTTAGAGCACAAAGTAAGGGAAAAATCCGAAAACCGTTAATATGTAGTTACATCTGATAAAAAATATGACCAGTATAAACTGACACTCACTAAGTACGAAAGTGCATACTTATTGCGTGTCAGTTTATACTGGACATTGCTTATATCGTATTCCCGTGATTTACGGACTATTTACATGCCTGCCTACAAGTTTGCGCGGAACCCTCGGTGCGCGAGTCCGACTCGCACTTGACCAGCTTTTTTTTGTTAAATTGACTTTTAAATGTAATTTAATTGTTAATATTATAAGCCAAAATAATCTAATCAATAAATAAGGTAAGTACTTAGGGGCATCCCCAACAAGGACCATTTCAGTCCCATACAGACTGTAACCAAGACTAGGGAATTCCCCTGACAGGTTTGCGAAATGTTGCCTTGTTGATGTGTGCTGTAATACACGTAAGTCAACAACACAAACAAAAAAAATATGATTCCAGTATATTACTTATAATTATAGTAAAAATTATAAAAAAATTAACTACTTGTTACTCATAAATAAAATAACATTATAGCTAACGCCCATGTTTCATTGAAAATAATAACATGATGCCCATATCTATAGATAAGAGTGCCAATGAACTTCACAACTGGAACAATCAAGGACACAGTTCTTTGGCGTTACTGTTCTGTCTGTCTGTACCCGTATTTTGGTCGCCTTAAAAAAAGGTAAAATATATTTATTCAGTAAGTTGGCCGCACGGGCACTTTTACACGTCAAAATCTTCCAGCGCTTCCCAAGAGGAGACCACTGCTCACACTGCTGAGAAGAAGCGCCGCAGGAAGCAGTTAGTCTTTTTTTATCACGGTGGATAAGTGTGGACAAAGCAACCGTCTCTCTCGCACTTACACAGGTGACAGATGTTTTATCTACATTTATTTAACACAACCATAATAGGCCTTCAATTTCAATTTTTTGTTAAAATGGCGTCTGTCCATGAGGACAATTCTGCCAATGTCAAAGTTTGAGGTTACATGTGATCGGTTCTTGAAAATGTTATTAAAACATTTAGATTAGATTTTAGTGTTTTATTCTCCGAGATCAGAGGCAAGAGTGTCGGCCGCCGACACTCCACCGAGCTCTTCAACACTACTGAGGCACTAAAAAACGCGACAAAATAATCGACACGTGCAGCGACCAACACTATTGTCACAGAACTCCATAATAGGCCTTCTGAGATGCTTGGACACTTGGCTTATCATTATTTTGGTCACATGTTGCATTCTTTCTATATTTGATACATAATTAAATTACATACTCGGGTTCCATTTCATGACAGATGGCCAAAGTCAAGTTATATAACTAGCTTTTGCCCGCCGCTTCCCCCGCGTAGTTAAAGCATTCATAAAATTTCACATTATAGTTTGAACAGCGACATCTAATGGAATATACTTAAGGTAAAAGAAAGCGCCATCTGTTGTCGAATAGTATTAGCCCGAGACACGATTTTTTTGTAAAAATCTCAATATCAGGTTAATTTTTTTATGCGGATTTTGCATGTAAATTTAATAGACTATATTTTTGAATCCACCAAAATATCGTACCGGAAGGTTACCGAAAAAAAAAATGGACCCTGAAAGGGTGAATTTTTCCAGCAAATATCCTATTGTGGTGAAAACGTACTTATGCACACTAACTTTAATGACCGCAACCAAAATCTAAAAGTATATGTAACAGGAAATATAAGTTTTTAAATGAAGGTGATTGTTTTACTCTTTGTGCAATCTACTCCAGGAAAATAATAAAATAAGCTTTTTTGAGGCAAATTGTAACAAAAAAGATTATTTTTAATAACTTTACTTTGAAATCCAACATTATTTTCGTTTGGATAGTAGGATATTTTTTTAAATAAAATAAAATAAAATTTATTTATTTTATTCAGTATAAAATATGATAAGAGAAGTAATGGAAACGTAACTATACAAAAACTGAACTGTTAGTATTTTTTTCCTTCGTCTAACACAATTTTGAATTTTTCTTAAGACTTCTCAGAAATAATTGTTGCTTAAACAAAAATAAATGGATTTCATATTTATTCGAAAGAACATTAATAAAGGTTGTAAAGTGTGAAGTAATTAATACTTTTAGCATTTCTGCCCGATTTTTACGGAATTTAAATAGTTTTATTTTATTTTACCATCACAGTCATAAATGTAAGTGGATTATTAAGGAATACTAATATAAACTAGGCAATCTATTTTTTGAAAAAAAAAATACTGATTTCTATATATTGTTGAATCTTCATAGAGAGAAATCGGATGACTCTTAGGCTTATTTCTGATAGGTCCAGTATACAATGTGTTACAAAATAACCCGTAAAAAATCAAACCCAAAAATAATGCTATCCTGTCGTCTCATAAAGTCATGCTAAGGTTTTTTATACATTGTCAATTGACTCTTTACAAGGGACCATTTAACCCCCTTTCTGCTTTACGGGTATTTTTGTAACACCCTGTATATAAAACATCCAATAAAAAGTATTGAACTACAAGTACACTAGATGAATACTTTTGTTAAAATCTGTTAAGCTGTTTGACTGTGAAAACAGAACAAACAAAGTGTGTCAGCTTGTTTGTTTTGTGTGCAAACAAACAAACACTTCCACATTTACACTATTAGTAAGGATTGCCATCATGCAGAGGTGGGACTAAGAAACAACTTTTAATTAATTTTTGATATATTTCAAGCACTAATTTAAAGTGTAAGTGTAACAAGTGTAAATAAAATATTCACTGTGCATAAGTCCACCTTGTATGGGGCAAACCTTCTTGCAAAACTGAACCATTTTTAATTGAATCCATAATTCAACAGACAAATTTGACAACTCAAAATACACAAATTTTACCACAGTAGTAGTATTTTAAACTGACACGCACTAAGAATGCACACTCATACTTAGTGAGTGTCAGCTTATACTGGGCATGATTTTTTATGTGATTTAACTGCAAATTAACGGTTTTCAGATTTTTTCCTTTACTAGTGCTCCGAGACATTGCTTCTTGCTAAATTTCATGATTCTACATCAACGGGAAGTACCCAATAGGTTTTGATTCTCTTGAGATTCCCTTGAATGTGCGGCATAAACTGCCATACCTTTTGATTGTGTTAGCTTAGTAGTTTTTGACTTTTTCACAGCTCCAAGGGAAAATTCGGAAAAAGATGGAAAAATCTTTGAGACTCAATTCCCGTGATTTACGAACTTTTTGCATAACTACAAGTTTGTGCGGAACCCTTGGTGCGCGAGTTCAACTTGCACCTAACCAGCTTTTTTATCTTATATCTGGTAGATATCTTTTTAGTTCCACAATGGTTTTCTGTTATAAATTCCTTTGTTGTGTTGTATGTTTGTCAAATAAATGTTGTGAGTTTGAGTTTGAATAACTTAATATTTATCATATATTTTTAATTAAATTATTACATTATTAGTCAGCTTCAGCAAGCCAATTCTTATAAGAATCATGATCTAATCTTTATTGTTATAATACTAAAGTGAACACTATGCTTTCACCCTTTATGTTCAAAATCATAAAGACACATGCACATTAGTGAACATGTACTATGAACAAGAGTGTGTCAATTCTAATCAAATAACAACTAATAGGTACGATTAACAAGCTAAAGAAAATTAATATGAATTCTTTACCTAATATAGTACTTTCTGCGAACAAAGCGCATTATATAAAGGCAATACGCAAGCCGAAATATCTCTGTCATTATTCATAATGTACAACGTACAACACACACTAAGGCGACCAATTTCGCCTCTGAAATTCGATACTACAGCAATTTACCAATGCCGACTCACAGCAGATACATGTTTTATCGCGAAAACGCAAACAATAACTACGTTTAACATTTATTTATTGTTTTCCGATTATATACTTACAGCAATGACGTTCACGAAAGTTGTTTTCCCGGAGTACTGCAAGCCAACCAGGGTGAGCTCCATCTCCTCTTTCCAAAATAAGCTTTTGAACCAATCGAGGATGCGATTAATCAAAGCTAACATTTTGAATTTTATCCACAATAGTTTAGCCCTAAAACGTAAAATTATAACGCCTCTTCAGAAAACTGCTGTCGACATCGACTGTCATCAGTTGCGTTTAGTACATCGATCAGATCTCTTCTCTTCAGATCAGTTAGGTTTCATCAATCAATTATTAATATAATGATTTATAAATTTTGTGTTTAAATCCGTACTTAAATAACCACTCGTAGCTATTTATCTTTATTTTGATGCAATAAAATATTTTTATCTTAAAAACAAGTCACTTAAAAGCTAAGTAATCTTTTATAAATGACGCATGTCATATTTGCTTTTGGTAAAACGAAACGTTGAGAACGGTTAATATTGCCAGATTATAAAATTCAATCTCCCGACCATCTCAAATTAAACGATTACTCATTTTTAGAAATAAAGAACTTCTCAATAATTATTATTGCTGAACGTATTTTAAAGCAATTTTCTTTCATATTTTGAGAAGGAAACCAGAAAGAGTTTTGGTTTCAAAATAATAATTTTAAACTAGTTCTAAAAACTGCAGTGGTCAACTTTTTGGTCAGAGATTAATTAAAAACCGGTCAAGTGCGAGTCTGACTCGCGCACTGAGGGTTCCACACATATTTGGCCGGTTTTTAGCATACGTATATGTGCGTATAACTAATAGTTCTTGTATGGGGACCCCCTTTAATACTTAACTTTCATTTATTTGTTGGGAAATCCGCCGTACTAACAAACATATTCTGAAAAAAATCAACCCGCTATGAATTACGATACAGGCTCTTTAAAGTTAGGACAGACAGACGGACGGACGGATGGACGGATGGACAGCGAAGGTTTAAGCGTGTGCTAGACGGTTTTAAACCAAGTGACCTTGGTAGAAGCGAGCTGCTACACGGTTTCAAACAAGCCCATTTGCTTGACATCTGCCAAGGGCGTTTAGCCCGGTAGCACACCTCCGCCGCGAAACCGTGACGGAATCGTGATATTTAATACGAAATTGAACTTTATTTCGTTGCCAGGGTTTCGCTACTACAGTTTCGCGGCGGAGATGTGCTACCGGCGTTAAGGTCATGCGAAATTTGGTTTAAAACCACTGTCTACACGGTTTCAAACCACCGGTTTTAAACCATGGTTTCAAACCGTGTAGCACACGCATTAGTAATAGAGTCCCGTTTGACACCCTTTGGGGGCGGAATCCTAAAAGCGCTCCAACTGAAACACGTGCCAATTTAAGTACCTACTTGTGTAAAGAAACCTCGAGGTACACGTGTCGGGCCGTGTACGTTCGTGACGTGCTGCCTCAACTAGAAACGGTTACGTAGTCACTTCAATCGTGGCATTTTTCATGAAATCAATGACGTCGTTCTATATTTAACCGACTTCAAAAATGGGAGGTTCTGTGATTGACCCGTATGAACGTATGTTTGTGTCTTCGCGATTATCTCAATAACTAGGTACTGTTGTTGTTGTACTTGGAAAAAAGTTATGAGGGTGGGAAATATGACCATTCAGGTTCGTGTTAGTCAAGCTGGTCTAATTTGATTGTCATTCAGATGAGGGTGTTCATTCACCCTATTCGAGAAGTTCAGAACCTGCAAGGATCTGCTCCAAGAGGAAACGAGTCGTGTAATATCAAAACAAAAAAATTAGGGGTTTTTTTAAATGAGAATTTCAACATTTGAGCAAGAATCAGCTTTTTTTTTTTTAAGATTTCTAATTTACTACTTACTTGATAACTTGAACAAACTTGTGATGTGATTTAAGTAACTACTTAATAAAAGTTATTTAGTCGTTCTTACTTATAATATAACTATTACCCGCGACTCCGTCCGCGTAGAAGTCGTTTATCGTGTATCCCACGGGAACGATCAAATTTTCCGGGATAAAAACTATTCTATTTCCTTTTCCGGAACTCATACTAGCTCCATACCAAATTTCATCTAAATCAGTTCAGCGGTTTATGCGTGGAGAAGTAACAGACAGACGTTACAGAACAGACAGACAGACAGAGTTAGGTAAATAGGTACTTTCGCATTTTTAATATTATTACGAGTATAGTAGGGTTGTCAATAAAACTGGAAGACTAAAAAACAGTTGATATGTATAGTACCTACCTATAATATTTCATTTTTATATATAACAGAGTCGGACTTGTGTTTAACTGGATTTTAGAGAAGAAAAAAGAACAAGTGAATTCTGATTTTATTTTAATCACCAAAATATTATACTTTTCAAGAGCAAATCACAGTTCTAACAAAAATATAAATGCTTAAAAATCCTTAATTTTTTTATGGTCAAATGTCATTCCCTCCATAGGTAAGTAATCCCCGATCACCCACTGTGACTATCTCCAATACGAATCTAATTAGAATTCGCATACGCAACAAAACCTTTTAATAGTCTAACTAAATAAATTCCAAATTAATCCTCAAAGGGCTAACCGATCGAAAGCGGGACACGTTTTTAGTAGGTACGTAAATATCGCATCGTTGAACAGAGTTCGTAACGTGAATCTAATAACAATGCAGTATCGGGCGAAGCAGGGGGTGCGGCGTGCTCGCGGGCGGCGCGAGTCACGTGCAGACGAGCGTGGCCGGCCGCGGGCGCCGCACATTCCGCCGCTCGTGCCCGTGCTATATTTTGACGCCGCTTGTCACATGACTAAAACCCGGCCGGCATCAGTTCAGAATCACCGCGCACACCGAGCGCTTGTCTGTGCTAACCAACTACGACCGATCGCACACGTTCATGCAGGTCAACGGGAAAACCACAATTATCTACAACGTGTTCATAACTAAAATGGATTGCGAGGACCTCACCTAGATTCAATTTGTGATCAGTGTGGATTTGCTATAAATTAACGTGATTGTGTTTGTGCTAAGTGATCTACTGTTGCGAAGTAAATATGGAAACAAGGCACTATTGGGAGGAGAACGGGCATGCCGTAAAATACGAGAAGTAAGTACAGTTTATCTCCTGCTCTGTTGCTCATAATCTTCGTCACACAGGAAGCCGGGACGGAAGGTAAGTTAGTAGGTTTGGCGTGTCTTGAGGATCCTGTTCCTGTCTTCAAGGCAGTTCTTTAAATTTTTTACACTTCAGAACTTGTAAAGGTAACATAGCATTCAAATTTACGATAAAACTAAACGTCATTTTGGAGATGCAACAGAAGAATTCTCATTTAAACACAGCTGTTTGCTATGAGCATGAGTAAACACGCTACAGAAGCAACATCAAAGGCGCAAGAGACAGTTACGGAGACATATATTATGAGATAAAGTTGGATCTATGTCATTATGAACTCCTGAGATACTAATTGCACATAACCTAAATAAAGTCCACATCGACTTATGGGTCACTAATCGTCGGAAGTCTTTTGAATACATTTTCAGATTTCCTACATTTCTGAAAGCTTGGAAAACTGATTGGCTTAATTATGCTTGCTTAAACTGTAATTATTGACATTGCTACTATATTTTATTATTATTAATATTTATTATTTATTTAATTCTCAACACGTGACAACTATGACCATTTAAAATCCTTACTGAATAAAGCATTATGAATTATGAATTATTATATTAAGCTGCTTGCTGACAAAGTTAAATCGAAGAAAATAGTGTCGAATTTTATGGGGAAACTATCATTATACTTATAAAATTATTTAATTATGAATTAGGCAGATACATGCAAAACCACTTTTACTTAATCCTCACTCAATCCTCCAAGAAACATTGAAAATATCTATAATTAAAACCCTACTGTATGTACTATCTGATAAAAAAACATTACGCTACGCATATTGGCAAAAACAGATATCGATAATCACTAATAAAACCCTGCAGTCATCGAACTCTAAATCAGTCAATGCGATTCGTTAGTTAATAAAACAAAATAACAATCTAGAAACAATACTGAAAATGTACTTATATCGTACTCTTCATATTTTTTTCAATTTGAAGGCCTATGAATAGCTTTGCGAGATAATATAAGGTTTCCTACAAAACAAGACTGTAGCATCAAGCGCACGTTTTGCATGTCAAGAGAACATGTGACCGGATCATATTATCAGTGAAAGTATTGCAAAAAGACTGTGATACCGACGATTGATGTTTTCAGTCCATTAAGTTGTCGCTTAATGTATCATTCCTTTAAATTGGTAGGATGGTTTATTTGCTACTGTATTCACTAATAAGTACAAGCATAGATTTATATCAATTACAATTTGAAAATCTATATAATGCGTGGGCTACACAGTTTCAAACAACGGTTTAAAACAGGTGGTTTGAAACCGAAGTAAAGGTTTGAATGTCGTTGAAATCAAATGTAAATATTTGGAGCTGAATTAGCGACCTAAGAAAATTTTCTTAGGTTGCTAATTCAGCTCCTTTACTACTTTTAACTTTTAACTACTAACTACTACTACTAACTTTTAACTAATTTTTAACTTTTAACTTTTAACTACTACTTTTAACTACTTTTAACTTTTATTATTATGACTTCAGATTTCAAGGAATTCCTTGAAATCTGAAGTCATAATAATAAAAGTTATGGAATTAAATAGGGCCGTATGAAATGATAAACCTTCCTTGACACATAACGCGGCGATAAAGAAACATGTCACATCACAAAGAAAATGTATGTGCACAATTTAACCATTGTTTCAGTGCTTCTCTATAAATTTAGCTTATTATTTAGAATTTTGCAAGATTTAGATGACTTAGATTTTGATTTCCGAGTGAGAGATTTCAAACCATACAAATAATCCACGAAAACATCAACGGAAAAAATCTTAAAACGAGCAAAATACTCGTAGAGACATCAAGAGTTAGATTTTTATTTAGATGAAGAGATAAATGAAATCTAAAATAAACGGTTATCGCATTCATCTAAAATGCTAACTCGTTACCCAAATAATCTAAAACAGCAGATGCAATTACTGCATCCGTGTCATTACCTTCAAGGCTACGTCACTCGCAGAGTTCAATGCTGTTCATGCACCGTCCAGTTCAGTGCAATAATGAATCATGTGATGTCACGCGATCGTCGCCACGTAGCTCACTCACGATAAGATAACCTTAAATCTATTGTCATCAAGTAGAACAGGACTGATAGTGGTGGAGTCAAGATCTTTGGGGAAAGTCTATGACTCTATGTAAATATCTTTGGGGAAAGGCCCGGTAAGTTAATGTACGGGTTTTCGACGAAATTATGATGATTGTCATCGGAAAGGTCAACAATTAGGTTTAATTAGAGGAAAGCTAAATCAAAGTTCCAAAATTCTACTTCAGGGCCATGGAGCAAGATTTCTTATAAATGAGCTTGATTACATCGTTACAAGGCCTTATGTGTTTAAGCTCTTTGAATATGTATTTAGACGGCGGTTTGATCAAGACAATAGAAATTACTGAGCTTGATTCATAGATCATTTAATAGGAATTTATGTTCGATATGTTGAGTTCAATTACATAAAAATTAGATGAAAGGATAAGTCACGTCCCAGCGTGCCAAATGGGATAATGGGGTACCTATTTCGAAACATGATGTTGAGTGTGGGTGAGTGGTGACATATTACGAGACTTTGGTAATACTCATTATACTGAAATACGTAAATCTTGACGGTCATTTGCTCAGAAGCATAACGGAACTAATTATTGAATTATGTAGTTTAAGAAATGAGACTTTCTAGTTATAAATATTATGATTTATAAATACGTCATGTCATTTAACCAACCAACCCAAATTAGATTTTTCTGTAGGTAACTAATTCCTATAAACAATTCACAAAAATACTCAAGTAATTTTAATTAACCATCTAAATATTGCTGTAATCAAAACTAAAACCCCTTTATTTGATTTCATTCCTTGAATTTTTTAGGGCCAAATACAGTCGGAATTACTCACTGTTTACCAGAACTAAACACCTGGTATGATTACGAAATCAGGCAAAAACGTGAGCATTACAAACTTCATCCGTCACTTTCGTATTTGGTAAAGCTAAAAGAAGATAGCATTATGCAGGTTTCAAATACAGGTTTCTAGTTACGTATACTAACGTCATCAGACTCTGGGTTCACTAGAGGTACCTACTGGCTAACTATTTATAACCGTGTAGTGAAAATAATATCGGAAGTCGGTAGCGAAAGCGAGGATGGGTCGAAAATAGTAAGCACTTCGTTGATTTTGCCTCCACTAAAGCGTGTGCTAGACGGTTTGAAACCACGGTTTGAAGGTTTCACGGTTTCGTCTAGCACACGCTTAAGTCACGTCCACATTTGTGGCTCTGAGCCATATTATATGCTATTCCTTAGAGCCTAAGAAGCGTGATTAAAAATGGTTATTTTACAAGATACAGGCTCAGCCTAGTTTGGAGTCTGATGGACAAACCGTATATTTATGTAACAAACTGTTTTTGTTAAATAAACGATTTTTATTTTATTTTATTTTATTTAATATAGTCTGTTTTTATGTCCCACTATCCGCTTTCACAACTCTCTTTCTTTGGCAACCTCTGGTCAAAGATAGCAAAAAAAATTTTTACATTGTAATTTTTCCTTGAATAATGCCAATTTTCTATACGTAAAGACTCCTGAATCATGTGGCAGGCGGTGCGGGTGGTGGAATGATAACAAGGGTATTATATTAAATTGTTCTTCGGAGGACTACGCCATTCATCTGTCCCGCCAGTGGCTAAGAGGCGTTTTACTATTAGCCTGGGATCATTGATAATTCCAATGACTTTCATAAGTGGATTTTGTAAAGCAACTTTTGGCTTCTGAGACTACCACAGGTCTCACTACATCTCACTACATCTATAGGTATAGTAGATAGTAGGTTTCTTTCTGAATACTATTGATGATCCACAATTTTTTCAAGGGCACGATTGTTTTTGTTCGGCTAAAACGCATTTCTACGGTTGATAGCTTGATAGTAATCCCAATATTAAATAACGACCACGACAGGAAAAACAGAGGATTTTAAGATCTTATAAAAACCACATTTCTTTTGAATAAAACACAATAAATATCGAAATGTCTTATTTTTTATTTAGCTTTTTACGGTGGTGGGATTTAGCTTTTTACGGTGGTGGGGGCGCAATTTTTTTGCAGTTGCAAAACAAATTTTAGCAACGTGCAATCTATTGCCTAACCTGAAATAATGGAGTAGGTAAGTGTATGCATTTGCAATTAAAATAGAAATGGCCGAAGAAAATATTCAGAGTTGTCTCTAAATTTATCCATAAAGCGGCTACCACATGCGCAAGCTTCACCACAGTTTTGCCTGCGCAGGCCGGTTTGTACACGGAACACGGAGCGTGTGGTTGGTAAAACTCTATAGACACGAAGTGTTCAGTTTTGGCTTGCGCAGGCAAAACTGTGGTGAAGCTTGTGCGTGTGGTAGGCCCATAAGATATAAAAGTAAGAAGCTAATCAATCAGACTGACTCTCAAGCTCAAGTCAAGCCTGAATCATGGAGACTTGTAATCCCGACAAAAATACGAGGTATTTTTGTACAGAAGGCAAACAAAATCTGCTATGCCGTTTTACAAAGAAAATCGACGCCAGAAAGGTTTTCTCGCTTGAAAAACGTAGCAACAATTTTAAAACACGATTTTTCAAAGTCACTTTCGTTTATCTGATAATTTTTGTGATCGTAAACATCGCGAAGTGTGAACGAACGTTAACACGAGACCTGTGGTGCGGGGTGGGACGGCCTTGCACGCGCGGTACGCCGCACGCCGCGCGAAACGTGACTAACGCACACAACAAACTACACTCACACATCCGCTCCGGCTACCGGCATAATGTAACGTCGAAAATTATCACATGTTTTTTGACAGCAATTATTTGTTGGGTGCATAAGCCGGGCGCTACAAAGTTAAGGACAAAAATGAAGAAAAGTAAACTTTTTCCTTGCGTCACGCAAATGATCGATACTAAATGCATGAGTAATTTTCGTGACGAAATGGAAAAGTTAAATATTCTCAATCTTTGTCCTTAAATATGTACACTTTTTTTTAAATCCACCCGGTTACGATTTTATTGATGATTACTAGCTTTTTCCCACGACTCCGTCCGCGGAGAAGTCGTTTATCACTTCCCGCGGAAACTATCAAATTTTCCGGGATAAAATTTATCCTGTAATTATGTTACCTACTCCAGGGTATAAACTATTACCATTTTTGCGGTGTTCGCGAGCAAATTTACAATCGGACAAACAGACAAAATCTCTATACACCATTCAGTTGTATTCTACGTTTCTAATACCCCCAGAGTAGTTTTACTCAAATATCATTAGTAGTAGGTACAGATTTTTTCTCTCTACTATTTTATCTAGGGGCACGGTAGTGCCCCCGCCAAGTCGAGCAAAAAAGGCACGGCCGTACCATCCTTTCCCCGAAGCCATTCGGGCCATTTTAGACCCCACTGCATTGATTTAGTATATACTAGATACACAATCCCGCACAAAAATGTTGTTATAAACTGTCCCAAATGACATTGACAATTGTATTCAGATACATGCTAACATCGCTATTTTTTAACTTAAACAAAAACAAAAAAACTCAATATACTAGCTGTCAAGTGTCAAGTTTGCAAACGAACGTTTCAAAATATTTAAAACTTTTTAGTGAACTCGCCATTGTCATTGTCACTGTCGCCATTTATGACAAAAGTGAACATCGGACGAATGGAGTCGCATTTCTCATTTTTATATTGTATTAATTTTAACGAAATGATAAATTATAAAAAAACTACACACATGACCCTGAAAACATTTACATTACACTCCTTTACTCCAAACAAAACAAGATCTTATCCTAACCAGCTAAACTTAAAGTAAAACCTAATTTCCTTGAAATAAGCTTAATTTATTATATAATTGTCTTTTAGACCTACATTTACTTAAGATACCTTCTTTTTTTGCAATGTAATGTAAACGGACGGTTAAATATCGATCGGTAATAGATTTAATTAACAGAATTCTATGACTATTATTGTGGTCTTCTTCCGTAGTCGCATTAAAAATATCTACTTGCATAAAAGTTTTTAGAACATTTGATATTACATATTTTAGTATGGTTCCGTGTTTCCCGTTCGTATGTTATTTTTAATGAAAGCTTCTGTTTACTTGCACACATCAAATACCTACATTTTGAGATGCGTAAAAAATCCCACCTAAATGTTTGATGTCAATTAATTTATGAAAATCGTGCCTTTCTTTAGCTAAAAGAGAATTTGTGCATATGTTGCACCGAATTGATTTTATTAATTTCCGTACTACGTATCTGGCAATATGTCCTTTGACTTGTTTGATGTAATCACAACAGTTTCCAGACTGATCAAGATCTGAAGACAAAATGTCACAGTTTGCTTGAATATTTGTTTCTATTGCTGATTCTGCGTGATTGGTCATTGATTTCTCTTTCGATATCTTCGCGATACCCAATATAAGAAATATTATTATAATTTATTTTTTTGTCATAAGTCAAAATAAACCAACACGATTTATTAAAATTAATAAAAGTAATAGCTACTCCATATATTTTTGTTCCGTGATAAGTCATAATTTGTATGTACAAAATAAATTGTAAAAATCATGAAAGCATTATAATTTTAACTAGAATCTGTTTATAAATAAATAGAACTTACGTAAAATAAGACATTCCATCCTTTTTATTTGTTTTTTTGTTATTATTTTTGCAGTTTTTCACTGCACATTTCGTCATGATTGACAACTGCCACTGTCTGTGGTTGGAACAAGACTAATAGCCAAACTACTGCCCAAGTCGATTAGGAAGTAGTTTTGACTTGCCATTTTTTCCTGCTGATTGTGTATCTATATATACTAAATCAATGCCCCACTGTAATTTAATTTTGCTGTGGAAAAAATTAGAACACTAAATTTTCAGTGACCAAGAGTGCATTGCATAACTAGATATATTTCCAATTTACATTCAATTTGAAGGATTACTTTAAGAATTATTATTATTAAAGTTCCTTAATTTTGTCACTGACTGACTCACCGATCATCAAAATTCTAAGGTACTTCTAGCAGACACACAAACTTCAAATTTTGCATTCAGGTAGTGTTTAGTCTACATAGAAAGGAAAAACCGAAACATCCTGAAATTTCAGTCTTTCCTTGTGGTTGGTAAATCTCCATATAAAGTCTGACAAATAATTTTACGAACTGCACAAGTAACTTCATAATCGTATTTGTAAGACGTAGTGGATATAAATAGGTACAGTCAGCCACAGATAGATGTAAACAATTTGTCACAAAGGTGGACTACCTACAAAAAGAAATGAGATCCCATCAAAAATATAAAATGTACAAAAATGTCAAGTCAATAAACATATTATAGAAATAAAGATGTCTAATATAATACTTTCACTAAATGTAGGCTTGGCTTTACATGAGATCTCACAACTTTTTACGGTGGAAGTATTGCGAGACTTGACATTTTTGTACATTTTATGTTATTGATGGGATTATTATGTACCTACTAATAGAAGATAGATAATGGAAATCAGTTTATTTTTGTTTCAGGGTTAATGATTTTGTTTAGATTTTAAACAATAGATGGTTAAATCACAACTTCGTTCTGTATTGGTGCAAAATGAATAGAAAAGTGTGTATTGATTTAATAACCTGTCAGAAATTATTGTTATATTTGTTTAGAAGCGTTGTGAAACAAACAGCTAGTATCAATGCGAAACTAAACAAAAACAACCACTAAACAAAAGAATTATTTAACGATCGTAAAACAAATTAAAGAAACAAGAAAATATTATATTGGATGCGGATTGTGGAACCCTAAAAATACAGCTATATTTGCGAACCTATAACGCGATATAATTACGGGGACGTTTCGTACCGTACGAAAATGGTCGATGACAATAACAGCACATATAATATAATACAGATAGGTAATGATAGTAGCATAGGTAAAAAAACGACTGCAAATACCAATATAAATAAATCTGCTTTAGAACTAGAGGTATAACGGCGATTATAACTAAAAATAATATAAAAAATATCTGCATAGTACAGGAAAAAAATTGTCATAATAATTTTGACTTATGCAGATATTTTTTTATATTATTTTTAATTTTACATAATGCTTGAATAAGTAAGTATCATTGTCATAAGTTCTATTAAAAAAATAAAACTAACTGTTGAGTTTCTTGCGGCGCTTCTTCTCAGCAGTGGTCTCCTCTTGGGAAGCGCTGGTATATTTTGACGTGTAAAAGTGCCCGTGCGGCCTACTTACTGAATAAATATCTTTTATCTTCAATAAAAACATTTTTTTTTATTGGCTATGCAATAATTGGATTCACATACACTCACTTTCCGATTGCGATGAGTAGACACGAAACTATGGTTATAAAAATACCCAGAAATCGGGTAAACGTTATGTAACGTGGCAATACCACGCATGGGTCTAGTGCTAGTGCTTGGTCTTGGTCTAGTATAATCTAGTGTCATGGTGAATTTGCAATGCAACTTTATTCGATTTGTTTGTTAGATCAATTTTCCTCACAGAGTAAGTATCTACTTGCATATATAGAAACCGCACACAAGATGAACTTTGCACTATAGTAGAATTTATTTAAAATGTCGGAATCCACTTGAGAGCTTATCTTCCAATGAATGGCTTTGTTATCTATTGTGAAGCCCGACCGCTAATTAGCAGTGCAAAATGAAACGCATAAATAACAAAAGATTTCATATGAATACCATCTTTACCGCTTAAAGAAGAAGGTTTAAATTGCAATGGCAATGCATTCGAGATAGTACTGTTTAAAATTTAAAGCGGCAGCCAGGTACTATTTTGTTCCTGGCTGCCGCTTTCAATTTCAAACAGTACTATCTCGAATGCGTTGCCATTGCAATTTGAACCTTCTCTCTGTGACACTTAATAGTAAGCAATTTATCCTATACTATACTTACTAGGTATTATACGAGAAATTCTGGCGACTAGTATAGTATGACCTGTATGACGTGCGTTATAATTTTTTTATAGGAACTGTCGCCAATTTTGTTTCCAAAGCCTTTTTCTACGCAGCTATTCATATTAAAATCTGTGATATTCAGCTACCTATAGGTTTGCGAATGAATTGGCAACATGATCCAATTTTTAGCCAACATCTAATGCCTAATGTGGTGGCTGCCGCTTGAGAATATTGTAATTTCACCTGTCACCTCGACAAACTTTTTTGCCACCTACATGTGATATCGGCACTTCACTTGACCATATTTTTGCCAAATATTGATCTTGCATCTCTTACATTTGACATATCGAATGAAAGAGATGCAAATACAATATTTGACCAAATATCAGCCAAGTGAAGTGCCGGCATGATGGAACGATCAAAATTAAATAGCCAATTTCAATTGCCAACTAGGTAGGTATATTGTTTCGTGTAGAACAGGTTTTACAGGTGTTGCACATGTCCACGCATAAATCGAGTATTCGCAAAAGTATACTAATTAATTAGTTTATTAATAGAACGATCGCAAGTCACGTTCCTCAATTAGGTCCAAATCAGTAGGTATAGGCGTGTAAAGACACGTGGCCGTTGCGCCATGACGTGTGCCCGGCAGAGCTACGAACCACTATCCATTCATTTCTCTTGTTATATACCTACTAGTTAGCAAATTGAGAGTTGAGAGACAGATGCTAACGGCCGCACTCAGAGACGTCAATTAACTTTTAAGTTTGATTAAAGTTGCTGCTGTCACTTTCTTAATCAAACTTAAAAGTTAATTGCCGTCTCTGAGTGCGACAGTTACCTAGTATGAAATTGTAAATTTGGAATAAAAAAAAAGTTTAAAGTTGCACTTTTACGCGAGCACAATCGAGAGACATAAAAGGCTGGACATTCACGGTGAGGCCATCGCGTCAGTTGGCGCGGCGTTCTGCCACATTTGATCTTCAGACCAAATGATTGATAGGACCATGGAATTTTCCATCCTGCCGTTTGGCATCACGCAATTTGATCATGAGTGCGAAAACCTTGCGCCGTGGGCTGTGGCATCACTCACGTCGCGCAGTCCTTCAATGGACGAACTTAGGCACAGTCCAAGGACATAAATATGTGTACACATTTAGTACCTTGTCACTTTAATCGCTGAGACATTCATATATGGCAGTTTAAACATGACATTAAATAGACAAGGTACTAAAATGTACACATATTTATGACTTTGACTGTACATCCATTTGCGGGTTCGTCGCCCTAGAAATGAAAGCCATTGGACTAAGCCGTAATGGGCAAATATTTTGGCGTCATTCTATTTGATCGAATACCTACGTTTGCATTGAGTCCATTTGGACTGATCGTGAAAGCATTCTCTGTCAATCCATCCTGTTAGCGTGATATCCTGTCAAATTTGTCCATATAATCTGTGTCAATCCAATTTCGTTGCTGCGCTGGCCAAATTCACTATGTGTTTCTATTCAAATAAAGAATTTTGATCAATAATTTAACAGTCTAAGGTTTAAAATGGTCCTTATGTAAAGCAACACAGCAAATTTGGCAGGAGCAGCATAATCTGTGTCAATCCAATTTGTTAACAATGTAAACCAACCGATTTTGTTAATATTCCGACACATTCAATTCATTTAATTAGAAACATGCACATGTATTTCGAAGGTTTCAACTAGATACATCTCATCACATTTTCCAGCAATATTCGTTTGATAAACATTTTTTAATTTGATATAAAAATTTAAGTCGAAAAGTTAAAGCATGATGCAGAATTGAGGCGTACGCATCTTGATACAAAACAGCCATTTTCTATAGACAAGACAAAATGCGAGTCGATGCTGATAGATGTGATACAGGTCAGAAAGTCCGGGGTTTCGAAGGGTTCTGGTAAATTAGGCTCGACTCGCATAAGGGACGATTTCCATCGACCGGACGGCACGGCAACGGACTTTACAATCTTTAAACGAAATTAAACAGTCTACACAGTATTTAGGGCCCCTTCCTACTAAGTGGGAAGGGGCCCTTAAAGTCTATATTACCAAGCCCGCTTGACAGCGTGATGCGGAATCTGCCCGCTCTCAAGAGGCTGTGCGCGAGCGTACGAGAGCGAGAGAGGAATACTAAAGCGTGTGCTAGACGGTTTGAAACCACGGTTTCAAACCAAGTGACCACGATAGTTTGAAACCATGTAGACAGTGGTTTGAAACCAAATTTCGCATGACCTTCAAACGCCCTTGCGAAATTTGGTTTGAAACCACTGTTTACATGGTTTCAAACTACCGAGGTCACTTAGTTTGAAACCGTGGTTTCAAACCGTCTAGCACACGCATAACCCGAAGGCTGTTTAGAGCTATAGCACTGTACACTTGTGAGAATAAAGGTGCGAGATCGTATTGTTGTGTTCCGGTGCGGAGAAAAGACAACCGGTAAATTTGCTTGTGATTACAAATGTCTAGTCTATGTGGACCTCTGAGCGCACTTACCATCAGCTAGCCTGGTGTGTGTTTTCTTAATGCCATAAAACACGCAAGATGATTATTTTAACAATTCTTTGTAACCCTTTTAAGGTTTTTTTTAAAACAACCCGTTACGAATTGTTCAATCTCGGATGATGATCGAGAAGGATTTGTTATGATGGATCGCTTGCACAATACATGTCTACACGTCATCATCGTCTACAAACACGTGTTGAGGTATTAGTTACTTCGTTTATTTATAAACCTCATCACTCTTCGCGGGACGGATTTAGAGTTATTTGGATTATACGAATTCAGGGCAATGGACGACTTTGCGAGCTCAATCCTGCCAGCCCAACGACACAGGTTAACATTGTACATATTTTATATAATTACGGCTGATTTTTCTCATCTCCAGATAAAATGATCTAACAGTTAAAATTGCTTTCCTTTTCTTTGTCATATGAAAGAAAAAGACGGCGCTAAAGTTCATCTGACTGATAGTATTGTCTCGAAATTGAAAAAACAGGACTTAATTTGTTTCGGCGCGCCATAAACAGACACATACCCAAATATACACATACACACGTGTAGGGCGGACGGTTATAGCAATAATGGCGCGATATTCATCCATCCATTCAATCAGCCTGTGTCACCCATTGTTGGGTATGGCCTCTTCCTTCATCACGCCACTCTCCTCGGTGCAAATCGCATCCATTGTCTCCTCGCCCCCTTTTTACGGATGTCGTCCACCCACTTATATTTTATAAAAAATATTCTTGGACACACTGTATAGACTTCATGCTTTATTGCCTTTTTCTATAGGACGGCAGTGTATCATTTACCGGCATGGGCATTGCACCGTGATCGGAATATTTTCGACGGAACTGGATTCACGTGACTGCGCGCGCGCACGTGAGCCGTGATGTCATGCCGTCAGCACGCAGGTGGCGGCGCAACCTTAATGTAGATGACATTGTTCTAAAAAAATAAAACCGTCTTCAAGAACCTACCGATGAGTTAGTATCTTTATAATCTTAACAAAATAATCTCATCATTGTCATTGAAACACTTATGGTTAAGGAGTTCCGGTGGTCATCTCTGATCTTCATCATCAGTTCCACTTTACCAAAAGGTGCTTTTAGGATGAAAATGCTTAAGTTATAAATTTTGAGGAGTTCCCTCGATTCCTCATGGATCCCATCATGAGAGCACGCCAAATTAGAACGAGTATTGGAGAGGCCAAAATACCGCAATATTTTTTCTCACAAAAGATACCTGTTTTGAGAGACAAGCTTCTTCTCAACGATATGGTCTCTTTGGTATCGCTGATAAGCTTGTAAAGCTGCCCGACCTGCCAAGTGTCAAATTACTTAAAATTAAGTTCTTAATTAAGTATAATAAGTTTCTGATAAAAAAATATTTTTGGAAGCAGTAGTATTAACTTGAAATATTTGAAACAAACTGACAAACAAAGAAACATGTGAATAGAGTAATTACTGCGAGCTAAAGTCTCCAGCCATGCCTTGACGAGATTTTTCAATAACCTAATATGTTTATAATTATATTAATTATAATAGGCTATATTAAGGACGTAGCTGAAAAATTTCGTCAGGTACAGTCACCACACGGGATTGTTGAGCCACTATAGAACCCTCTCACAGAAAGTCGACGGAAAATTTTGACGTAATTTCTTTTGAGTGACTTGACGTTGTCATTATGACAGGGTTCTATGGTGGCTCAACAATCCTGTGTGGTGACTGTACAAGAGCTGACGACATCTGAAGATAAAGTAAACTTAGTTAATTTAATAGACCAAAAAGTTTAACAAGTAAGAAGGCCACGTCATTTGCATATTGACTCTTTAAGGGGGACACAGTCTATACTTCCTTGCGGAACTCCAGCTCGGATTGGCCTCACCGCTGACAATGCATCTTGTTCAACGCCACCTGCAACTCTGCCTTTGAGAAAGGAGGCTAGTGTTTGGATTATCCTCTTGGAGCATGTGATGTTGAGAGTCTGATCAGCAGACATAGATGCTTCACCCGATCCAACGCCTTCTCAAGATCTACGAGTACTGCGGTTGCGTATTCCCTTTTACTAAGGGCCAACGTACATACGTAATGACCTAAGCTTAGTTTGGGACTAGGCCAATGTGTGTGTGAGATCTGATATTTTTATTCAATTTATTTATCTGAGTTCACGTGGGAACTGAAAATAAATTAATATTTTGACAGCCAAGGTTGACAGAAAACTTTATTTTTGAAGTATCCGCACCACACTTCGTATCTTTTGTCACATTTTGTGCAGTTGGCCCATGTGCTAGTGCATTGGAACTATGCCACACGAGTTTTATTTTTGGCCCTATTGCGAAAGAAGGGAGTTGAAGACACATTCGTTTGTTGATTGAATACAATACAATGTTAAAGGTAATTTATTTGGGGAATGATTCAGATCACAATTGAAAAAGACCTGAACAAACAAACCCATTCTGATTTAAAACAGTATAAATGTGTGTGCTTATTTAAATTCCAACATAGCGCTCGCGTGGTGTAGGTACATATACAGAAATATTATATGTTATATTATATTGCTAGTACGTAATTTAAAATGTATCGTGGGTAAAAACGTGAGATGTGATAATAATTTATACCTACTTATATGTTATTTATATATGTATATATGGACTGTCGTTTTTTCAACATAACGTGTCGCAATCAGTCATTGTTATAGGTAACTACTCTTTTATCTCTGCACTCTGTTTTCATATGCTTATCTTAAAAACTTTCTCGTTTTGCTGTATATAACATTTATACTTAAGCATAAGAATTTCAGTAAGAATGGCAATATCCGTTCATTTTTTATATTCGAATAATATGAATATTTTATGAAATCAAATGAAATAAGTAATGATTTCAAGTTGTATAATCAAAGATATTATGTTTAAAAATGCAGATTGTACCTTAAGTATATATTTTAAAAAAAAACAATTTATTGTAGTTAACAATAATTAGGTACCTACTATATGTATAGCAGGCAGCAGGTACCGAGCGACCCCGCATTGTCACTCTATTAAACTAGTTTTTTTTTTTTGCTTTGGAATATAATAAATAAGACATTAGTTTTAAAATTACATGTCATGTCAGTAGCTGTATGAAGAAAAGCTATTCTAGCGTTTTATTAAAGGTAGGTAACTATTTAAATCCCATTTTTGTACTATTCAAAATATCCGATTCATTCGAATATGTAATACCTATTGCCGAATTCGGATTTTATTTTTGGCGGATATTCGAATAATATGAATATTAGAATTGCACACCCATGTCTTGATAATCAGATGATGTAAAAAAAAGTACAGTCGGCAACAAAAGCTTGTCCCAAAAATTATTTTTTAGGTTATGTTATTAACACACATTAGCTTAGCTTCACTTGTAACAAACAATGTAGGTGTCAAATCTTAGAAGTCGAATTTAACCCATACTGATTTATTTATAATATCAAAATATAACATGTCATATTATTATTTATTATTAATTATTATTTATATTATTGTTATTATTATTATTATTGTTTTTTATTACAATGTCTGGTTATCTACTTACACTAACAACAAACAAGTCAAAATTTAAACCTACTTCTATTATCGGATTGACTTGAAACTTTGCATACTTATGCAATTCCGATGGCAATAGAGTAATATGGTACCATCGAGCTGGTGTGATGAAGGAGAAGGAAGGTGGCTATAGGAACTCCTCAATGGCTAATAGTGAATCTATCGAGTTTAGACTCGTTTTACTTGACTTTTTATAACGGGTTTATACCTAGTCACTGTTTATGTTTGTTATGTTGGGTTTATGTTAGAAGACCAGTCGGCAACGTGTGTTTATAAAAATGATATTTTACGTTAGGTTATCCTACTTATTAATCGAGAAACATTTTTATATATAAATAATTACGAAAAACTTTTAAAATAAATAAAATAAATAAATAATGCCCCCCCCCCCCCCCTTCCCTCCCCTCAACCCTTGAATGTCCAACACTCGACTACCACACACCCTGTTTATGTAACAAATTAAAGTTTAAACGCTATAAATCGAACATGTCCTATCCTTGTTCAACTCATCATTATTTTCATATTAATTTACAGTTAAAAAACATATAAATATGAATTGTTTTTAATATGTTTTATGTCAAATAATACTATAAGTAGTTATTTAACATCTTTGTCAATTTCCATAGGTTGTTTACAGTGGACCATACATAGAACCAGGGCTTGTAAAGTTACTAGATAACATAATAAATAACATTACTTAAAGGTAATTTCATAAAAATACTTTGGTAACAGTATAAATTTTAATGTTATTTGGTACAGTAATTTTATTATAATGTTAACTTACTAACGTTAATTTTACCGTTAATTTTAACAATATCCCGAGGCACGTTAATTACTAGATGATAACCTAAATAAATAACATTACTTAATGGTAATTTCATAAAAATACCGTAAATTACCGCTAAATTAAAGTTATATAACCATTAAAAATAACGTTTAATCAATATGATGAGACGGACGTGAATAAAGTTCATAAAATAACGTTAATATTACCAATACTTTGCTTTTAACGTTACCTCAATAACGATATATTTTGGTAAGATTAACTGTCGATCAACGGGTAACTTTAGCAACTTTTTAACGTTAAATCAAGCCCTGTATAGAACTTTGTAAGCACTTTGTAAGTAAATGGATATGAAACGACTTCATTGCGGAGATATTTGAAACAAAGTAACATCACGTGTCATTGCCGCGTGCGCAGCACTCCTGCAGAAATATAAATATTTAACAGATAAATCATTCGAGGTATGATGAATGATACAACCGACCAGTTAATGATTCTTCTTTCTTAGTCGTTTCCTCATGACTGAGCTGATGAATTGCAGACTGGGTGTTACAATTTGGGGCTTCCAGTAAGGGATCATATGAATCTAGCTCTTATTCAGTTAACAGTAAGAGTTACTATGACGTCAAGAATATGAATATGATACAGAACTTTATTTCAATTTGACCCATTAAATTGTTTTTGCGCCGTCGTCAAACCACCCCCAAACTTCCGAGTCTCTCGGCTGAAGTACGAGAACGAATGTTTCTGTAAAATCTGTCAAAATAAAAAGTATGGAATTGCAGCTTACGTCAATTGTGTATGATGCTTTGATTTCAGCATAAGTTAATGGTTCGCAGAATGCAACTTGTCTAGCTCTGCTGATATAATATAAATTACCTACTAATATTATACCGGGTGTCCAGGGAAAAAGTGCACAAACGAATAAGTGTGAAACTAACTACGTGATTTAGGGTTTACCTAAAAAATACATAGGGTTTACCTAAAAATACATAGGGTTTACCTAAAAAATACATAGGGTTTACCTAAAAAATACATAAAAAGAAACACATTTTTTTTTTCACTATTTTCCGTGATAAAATTACATGTAGTTTCCCCTTATTCGTGTGTGCACTTTTTCCCTGGACACCCTGTATAGTTACTTATTTAGTTGCGATCACGCGATCGACAATTACGATTATACACGTGTAAGCAAAGCAACGTTAGGCTAAAACTACTTAGCTACAACAAAGTCGTGTAGGTACGACATTCTTTTTATTTACGACTACGTCGATACTCGTAACTATTTAATAGATAAAAACCCCCGACGAAATTTGGACCTCTACTTTCAGGGCTCATAAAAGATAAGATAAAAGATATTTATTTAGTAAGTAGGCCGCACGGACAATTTTACACGTCAAAATCTACCAGCGCTTCCCAAGAGGAGACCACTGCTGAGAAGAAGCGCCGCAAGAAACTCAACAGTTAGTAATTTTTAACATAATAACTTATTACTAGTTATGACAATGATACTACTTATTCTAGCATTATATAAAACTGTAAGAATAATATAAAATATCTACGTAGTTCTGCAGGTAAACATGTCAGAATTATTACGAGAAAAAAAATAATAATAATAATATAATGTTTATATAAATAAACCACATAAAACAGTTTCGAAATGTCTTCCTACATAAACCGTGTCCCCTAGACAACATACAGCGTTTACATGATTTTTATGAGGTAGTAAGCTATTAGTTAACTTTCTGGTTTGGGCCAAGCATTTTTGTCCGTTAGGTAGTCCTTGATCCTATACTTAGTAGTACGCTTTAGACATCAAGGACTTTTTCAAGTAATTTTAACGCTTTAAATACCCAACGTATTTTCACCAAACTTTGCTAAGAACACTATTAAGTCACCTTTCAAACAAAAAACTAAATAAAAATCGGTTACCGTTTGGAGCTACGATTCCACAGCCAGATAAACAGATACACACGCAGACACACACACACACGTTAAACTTTAACACCCCCTGTTTTGCGCCGGGGGTTAAAAAGGTTAACTGACGTAGTTTATGTTTTTAAGTATTTTAGAAATAACAAAGTTAAGGTAACCTTGTCATACTCGTACCGGTGTCATACGGTTTCCGATCTTATTTCAACGGTGATATTGCAATACCCCGTAACTAACAAATTCAAGAAAGAGCAAAATGCGCCTTACAAAGCAAGTCAGTAAGGTGCATTTTACATCCTATTAAATTTATTAGTTACGCGGTATTGTATCACCGACGATTTTTCACGTGACACGTCGGTGGTTGATTTCCGAACTACACTCTCCAGCTTTAGCGGAACATGAAAAAATACAAGCTGTGTTTAAGATTGGTTTAATTGTTACGTTAAAAATCAATCATTTTTTAACCGACTTCAAAAAAAGGAGCACCTGCAAGAAAACTTCTGCGAGAAATCCCAAGTAGCACAAAAGCTGTATAAGATCTTATACAGCCATTATAATTCTAGTTTCAGCGTTATAAGAGCTGTATAAGCTCTTATACAGCTTTTGTGCTGCTTGGGTTGTCCGACAGTCTGTCTGACAATGGCAAGTAACATTTGCAATGTTTCCCGCAAGTTACTGTCGGACATTTCTCGCAGAAGTTTTCCTGCAGGTGGAAACGAGATGAGGTGGAAAAGACCGACATGAAATTCTTCGAAACTTCAGCAGCGTATCGTCGTTTCGCAAGTTATTTCTAGACTGGTGTCTAGAAATAACTTGCGAAATGACACCAAGATACCCACGTGTTGACGTTTTCTTATTGTTGAGAGAATTGCTTTTATTATTAATTGGCAGAATGCCGTGAACTTGAAACCTGTCAACATCTGCCGGTCAAACCGTCACTTTCCGGTGAAAGGAAAGCCCCTGAAATAAGTAGTTAATGTAAATAAATACAAAATTAGTTAGGTGTGTTGTAGGTATACTTATGTTTTTAAAATCTGTTATTTTGTGCGTGGTTTGAACTGGGTTTTATGTCGACCTGATGACTTTGATGTCGCTGATCTAGAAAATATTGAACTCAGATTTAATAAAAAGTTGCCAATAATAATATGACCAATGTCATTTGAGCATTTTCAAAATCAATAGGTTATTTTGACGATGGCTCGTACCCAAGTCTAGAGCTTAGTTTGAGACAAGGCCAATTTGTCAAGGATTGTCCCCTGATATTTATTTACTTATAAATTTTCATGTTCAATCAATCAATAAATTTCGTTTTATCGCGCCTATTGAGACTATCGATGATTCAGCCAATGTCAAGGTTCAAGAAGACACGTTTTATTTAGTAATTTTCCTTATTTATATTAAAAGTTACAACTAGCCTTCAACTCTCCTGGGATAAATGGTACAGTCAAGGTCGACCTTAGTCGACCTTATTACGACGACATAAAATCGTGCTTATATACAGGGTGTCCCAATATCAGTAACCCACATTGACACCGGAGGTAGACCAGCCTAATACGGACCGAACCAGACATTCATTAGCCTTAATATTCGTTAATAATGATGGGCAAAGTTGCTGGCAAGAAGAGTTGGGTGAAGAAAGAAGTCGTGGCTCCGCAACATCCGGGAGTGGATTGGAATTACGAGCGCGTCCGAGCTATTCCGTTTCGCAAAGCATAGGGAATTAGGGACAGATTCCAGCAACTGATAGCCAACCTTCACTAGTTGGAGAGGCACTTTAAGAAGCAGAAGAATTCATGCGCAAAGTTAAAAATGTTTTTCTACTACCGAGCTGTATTTCTCAAGCGCAATTTAAAAGTTCGTTTCACAGAGCCTAATTGATCGATTTGAACGCCACACGATGCTATTTCACGCACAATGTGACTCGATTGGCCAACCAATCAAAAAAAATTCTTACCAATTCCCAAAGGATGTAAACAGGTGAGCAAAGCCACTAGAGTTCGCTCATTAATAAATTGTAAAGTCATCGTGTACCTAGGTTTAATTTTCCCGTTTCATATGCGTCCAAAAAATTCAATTGGCAATTTAAGTTTCCATTTGCAAATTCTCTCCTGGTAAACTTGAGGTAAACTCCGGGGTCCTTCAAAAGAAGTTCCAAGTTTTCCAACTCCGCTGAAACACGTGAATCAACAAAGTTATAAGTTGACATATTTTTTTAACAGCGACACGTGCTTATTTTTATACAAATATGCCGCGTGACATTCATGTTGTGTTATAAATATGAAATCGTTGTATAAATTCAAAAGCCATGCGTGGATAAGTTCTCTCGATCATTTTTCAAGGTAAGTACTTTAAGGTGTGGAAAGTTCAGGATGCATGTAGGAACGACTTATAGAACACACACATTTTAAAAAAAAAAATTACTTCCAAAACAGTTGCTGATAAAGAAAATTTTTAATAAAAAATAGAACCGTCTTCAAAAAAATCCCACTAAACAAGACTAAATAATGACTGGCTTCCTAGGAATTGCCTATTTGATGGGTGCCTAATAGGTACATGGAATATATCTAAGCCGGTGTCAAGTAGGTTTACACAATAGCAATGTCACATGATTCTTGCCTGCCATGATTACCTGCCAGCCAGTGGCCTTATTACCATTTCTGTGCAAAGTATTTGAAAAGGCAATCTACGCAAGAATTTTGATATTTATATATGTAGGTACAGTCAAGGACATAAATATGTGTACTCATTTAGTACCTTGTCACTTTAATCGCTGTGACATTCATATATGGCAGTTTATACATGACATTAAATAGAAAAGGTACTAAAATGTACACATATTTATGACTTTGACTGTACTTATACATAAAACATCTTCTGTGCCAAACAAAAAGGGTTTCGTAAAGAGCAAATCTACGACCGCATTAGGTAAGCATCGATTCGTTCTATTTGATGTTTACACAACCGTTATGGAAAGGGCAAAGGGCACAAAAGAATTAGAAAAACACCTTTTAAACGCTCTAGAGGACATAATCAACTTGGCTTACGAAACACTGTACATATAAGTACCTATATAAATGTTTCAAAAACTAAAATAAGTACTTAATACACTTTTTAACCCGCAACAGAAACAATACCAAATTAGATATAGAGTAAGGAAAACATAGAACAAGTGTCACAAATATTGTTTTTAGGTTTGTTATTGATGACTTCTTGATATGGAAACAATGGAAACAATAAATTGACGCAATTTCTGCCACACCACACGCAACAAGTTCGTTTATGCACTTAAGAAACTGAGATCTATCACCTCCGTATAAGTGGAATGGCATTAGTTGTTTATCATAGCTATATCTGTTCCAAATTGCGTTACGGAGTTGTTCTTTGAGGGAACGCAACAAAATATTCAAAGATAGTATTATTGATGGAATGGGCATAGGTTATGGTCTTGCCACATGCTGCGCGTGCCCCTCGCTCTACTCGCGCTGCCGCGATGTTGCCCTCACTGGCGACAGGTTCTCTATTGGATGGCATAAAATTATTTGTAATAATAGTGTTACGCATAATTGCTTTTAGCCGAAATAATGATGTGCATAATCATCTTTACGCATATATTATTACGCATAACATTAAAAAGCATAAATACAGTAAGCATAATTGTCATCAAGACTAACGTCAAATAGCATAATTACAAAAAGTCATAATAATTAATTGGCATCATTACAAAATGCATAACAGTATTGTCCTAAAAAATAGTCATATACTTAATGACGTGATGCAATGAAATTGAATGAAATATCGAAAGTCGTAGGCATATCCAAAGAAATAAAAAACCATAATCACGAGGCTGATGCACTAAGAGAAAAGGTTAGTTTTGTGTTTATATATATGTAGGAACTAAAACGAGACCGACGGACGTCCGCTTCGCGGACCTCCTATTCTGCGTTACTTGAGCGCTTCGCGCCTGGATATCATACTAACCTAACCTAACCTAATGTACCTAACGTGACCTAATTTAACCTTAAGTATCTAATATTTACAATTTTGTAGGTAGGTAAAACTGCGTTTTATTCATTTAGAAAACTAATATTATGGTTAATCACAGATATGACAAATAATTATTAGCCCAAACAATAATATGCATAATGTCTATTAGTCAAATACAAATTAGTCCAACTAAAATTATTCTAATAGCCTAATATGCTAAAAAAGGAGTATGCTAAAGTATTATTATGCGACAGTACAATTATGCCAATACAAATTATACGAAAACAGTTATGCGAAAAAATATTAGTCTAAAACACATTATGCGATCCAAGGGGATCCCCTGGCGACACACTGCCCTACTCGCGCAATTAATCGCGGCGCTCCGTACCGGTCCTTTGACTCGCGCCAAAAAACCGTCAAAACAGGGAGCGGTGGGCATGACGAGGAGCATGACGTGCGGCATGACGAGATACGTCCCATGCCACTCGACGAGTGTGTGGCGGGGCGGTATGACGGAGCAGAGCCCTTAGCCAAGATGGCCATCGCTAACTAGCGTTTCTATTCGTTTAGTTTTTAAACCAATCGCGTCATTGGTAGATCACGTTATACGGAGAGTCGCGTGATCTAGCAGTGACGCGATTTAAAAACGAAACGAATAGAAACGCTAGTTAGCGTAATGCATCTTGGCTAAGGGCTCTGGAGGTGTTTCTCTGTTGACAGTATTGATACTGATACAACAAATTTAAACAATGGCCTACTTATAATGAAAAATATTTTGTTGCAGTTACAACAACACCGAGGAATACCGCAACGCCGAGCAGCTGGGGTTCGCAGCACCCTCCGAGGACGAGGACTACCAGACCGGCTTTCTCAAGAAGGGGAAGGTCTCGAGGGCAAGTTACAAATGCCCGCTTTTTTTACATGTTTCCGACCTCGTGAACTCCACAGTCGACATTTTTACATCCCACGACGGCAGGTGTTCAAACAAAATTTTCAAGGTACAATTCTACAAAGTTGTTCGGTTTAAATGAAAAAGTTGATGTTGTTTTCGGTAAACGATAAAGTTTTGCGTGGCATAGGCCTCGGGAAGTCATATGCCGACGAAACATTGAAGCATAGTCGTGTCTTGCCGGCTGCGGTGTTCAAGAGGTTCACCTAGAGTTAAGACTACTGATATAATTATTATAATAGTCCTTCGAGTAGCTTGGATCCGGAGCCCGGATCTAACGCAAAGTGGCCGGAGTCCGGGTTCCGGACCTGACATAAAAACCCGTTAAGTGGCGCGGGTCCGTTTCCCGGACCTTTGCGCTCTTAGACTAAAGCAAAACGGGAAGACACGTTATCGCCGTACAAGACACTGACATAATGCGTGCCGCGACACCTACATTCGCAAATTCCACACACACAGCTGTATGTAGACGTAGACGTAGAATGTCCACTTTTAGGCCGTTTCGTCCCACTGTGGGCGCTTTGTTTACATCGTTCACAAGTTCTATTGATGGCGACTTTAGAAGACATTAGTTTCGTTCATTCCATTCGTACCAACTCTTGTGAATCACCCTGACCTATTGGTAAATACAACCCAACAATTATTCAGAAAAAAATGACGCACACACTTCACGGCGCTTGTGAGATAACATTCCTCTATTTTGTGCATGCTTCCAAACACGTATACAAACGCTACAAGCTACAAACAACACCAAACAGATAACCGACACATAAACCCGATTGTGAGTGTCAAATATCTCTCCACGTTCAACCAGAATCGCTCCAACTAACAATTCCCAGTCATTCCAATTCAAAGCTTAGTACAACGGCATTAAAACTAAATTTAATGCTTTTGCGTCGTGACTTAAGTAAATATTCGTGAATAGAATCGAACGCAAGTCACACTGCATTAACTAGAAAACAGTATCGTTCTAGTTTAGAGCTTAGGCCTATGCCAATAAATTTAATTTTTATTTCTTTGCTTCGTGACTTGGGACTGTTCGGATTACAGCTGTCGTGAGGCACGTGACTCGTTACGCCACCACGTCTGAGATAGATATAGCACAAAACAGATATGTATAGCCATGATAAGAAAAACCATCGTTCATGTTGTAGTACGGATCGGTTTATACTGGACGTTCGCATTGAAGCGACGGTCGTCGACCAGTATAATAAGACCTATGCACCACACAGCTAAACGTCACGTAACACTGCGCTTCAGCTTGTATGGAGAAAGTGTCATAAGTCGATTTGTCCAAAACTTCCAACATTATTGGGAAGAAATGCATATATTGTCGTTAATTATGAATCTATCTTATAAAATATAGGTTTCACAATTAATTTAATGTATATATATTTAATAAAAAAAATAAAAAAAAATTAAAAACGTGTCAAAATTCACTATATTGCAATATCTTATAATTAATACAAATAAATAGTAAGTAACAGCAACTTTAATGAAACTTAAAAAATAATCGACGTCTCTGAGTGCGGCAGTCAGACGCAGCAACTTTAATGAAACTTAAAAATTAATTGACGTGTAAAAGACCTGGAAGAAAGCAAACAAAATACATTAGGAATTGACAAATCTCGTAGCACCTGCTACGAACGGCGTAGAGGACGAATTACTACAACATCTAGCAAAATCTAGCAGAAGATGACTATTGGCCCAGTAACTAGACTTTTTTACGCTGTTTAAACATCATGTATCATTGGGTCAGTAAGGGGTCATTCATTGATAAAACTCAATGGTAATACACAAACAAGTTAAATATTTTTATAAAATTAGGTGTCTCGTAGCTCTTAAAAAAGTATAAAATCTGTAGTAAAAAAAGCTAATAAAATATTATAAATAAAACATATACAAAGGTATTTTTTTAATGAAAAAGTTCATTAAAAAATACTGTATAGGTCTGTGTAACTATACTTAAGTAATACATATATAATTACCATAGATATGCAGGTGATTTTTAACCGACTTCAAAAAAAAAAAGGAGGTTCTCAATTTGACCTGTATGTTTGTATGTATGTATGTATGTATGTATGTATGTATGTATGTATGTTTGTCCACGATTATCTCGCGTTTGGCTGAACCGATTTAGATGGGGTTTTCAGCAAAGTATTTGTTACATTCTGGAGAAGGTTTTGGTATAGGTACAAGAATAATGGATACCACGTGACGTCATCCGCATGGATCCGTTATTAAGCGATATATTAGTTTAACTCGACCGATTTTGTATTGACGCGATTTTTTTAGTGATAGTTATACTCGTATCACTAAAAAGCGAAAAAAAAAATGTAATAAAAAAAGACGAAAAAAAAATTTTAATAAAAAATAGAACCGTCTTCAAAAAAACCCACTAAACAAGACTAAATAATGACCGGCTTCCTAGGAATTGCCTATTTGATGGGTGCCTAATAGGTACATGGAATATATCGAAGTCGGTGGCAAGAATCATGTGACATTGCTATTGTGTAAACCTACTTGACACCGGCTTAGATATATTCCATGTACCTATTAGGCACCCATCAAATAGGCAATTCCTAGGAAGCCGGTCATTATTTAGTCTTGTTTAGTGGGTTTTTTTGAAGACGGTTCTATTTTTTATTAAAATTTTCTTATAGTAAATAACGAGATAAGTTAATAAAGTAAAAAAAACTAGAACCCGACTACAAAAGAAATATCCTATATAACCATTGCACAATAAAGACGAATAGATAGACACCTCATTTGTCAAAATCGGTTCATTAGGATCGAAGCTAAAGTGGAACATAAAGGAAAGTACACATATTAAAATGAGGATATTAAATTAAATTTTATCGACGAATAAAATGTTTTTTTTATGACTTAAAAAAAAAAATTCGCAACTGTGTACCATATGTAAACACAAAAAACAAAACATTTTTTCGTCGAAAACATTTAATGTAATGGCCTTTTAATATGATCACTTTATAAAGACATCCTGTATTTACATAGGGTGTCAAATCATTATTACCCTTCCATTGTTTCGCCGTAGAAGCTAAAAAACAGATGATGCAATATTCTGGTGCTAGGTACTGCCCTAATCTTAAAATTCCTACTTACCGCAACCATATTAAAGCTGAACGGCAAGTGGACTTGGTCCAATCGTAACACTCAAATCGAATGACACCCAAATTATCACTTCAGACCAATGGCTTTAAATTTTCGGTGGATGGTGGGTAGAAGATATGTGGGCTTTGGCACACAACCTGATGGGGGACGGAAATGTAGATCATCTGATCCATCGTCTCTACAAAATATGTACTGAAGATTTGACAAATTTGGCAGGACTGACGCGAAAAATGGCTGCGTAGCTTTACCATTTCTATATCCTTCCGTATTAAATTCACCACAAACCGTTCGTTTTACCACAAGAACCAAGGCGCACCTGACCTACCGTACCGCGCGACGAGTATAGTCGAGGACTAAGACCGGTAGCACATCTCCGCCGCGAAATCGATGCAGCGAAACCGCTAACTTTCCGCCACCGTTTGTACGTTATACGAGTATGACGGGCGAAACATTAGCGAAACTGCCTGTTCTATCGCGTTAAATTGATCATGCTTCTATCTCTTTCTCGCGGAATATCGGCGACGCCGCTCACATCTCCGCCGCGAAATCGTATCATCGATTTCGCCGCGTAGATGTGCTACCGGCGTAAGAAGTTAGCCCGCTTACTGCGTAGGTAGTTAGCTACGTACTTGGCTTACAAGAATCAGCTAAACGTGTTGGAAACACATGCACTTTACTTTGTTGAATATGTTTAAAACACGCAGTCCGTTGATTAGCTCAGTGTGCCATAACTAGCTTCTACCCGCGACTCCGTCCGTGTAGAAGTTTATCGCTGCTCCCTCGGGAAGTTTTAAAATTTCCGGGATGAAACTTAGTCAGTCAATGTGTTAATCGAGGGTACAAGCTATCTCCATTCCAAATTTCATCCAAATCCGTCCAGCCGTTGCAGCGTGAAAGAGTAACAAACTAACACACAAGTTTGTGTGTACAAACTTTTGCATTTATAATATTAGTAGAATTAAGTTTATACATAATGCGATAAGTACAATAATCTAATTGGAGGTAGATACTTTGAAAGTTCGGGACTCTCGGGTATCTCGTGCATGCGTGTTAAGCACGCAGCAGAGCTGTTTAATACGCAGTGGTGCTCACCTACGGCCTACGGTCAAGGACATACATTATTGACCCACCATAGGACTTTGTCGCATTAAGTCGATGTACATCTAGACGTACTTTATTTCTTGTGACTTAACATTACGCCACTGCGACGGGTTAGGTGATGAATGACCCAACAAACTAACAACGCGCGTCTTCTTAAAAATTATACAAAGGAATGAAAAATCCTTTTAACAGTTTTAAAGTGTACATTATCATCTAATTAAATTTATTAGTTAAGCCTTGTCCAAGCATCGCATAATTAAACTTAATGAAGTTTAGCTCGAGAAAAGGTTTCACGGATAATTGTAATTGATAATTAAAATTTAAAAACCATAGAAAAAATAGGTTCAAGCATATTTTTAATGACTTGAAAATAATCAAAATCTCTTTGTAGGGTTATCTTTATTTGTTACTCTGGCTCATTCACCCTCTTCAGATAGAAACCAACCAGCTCATAGTAAATTTCCTCCACAGCAAGACCCGATGTCCCATCGGATAATCGAAAAGCGGCGGCGAGACCGCATGAACAATTGTCTCGCCGACCTCTCCCGGCTCATTCCTCCAGAATACCTCAAAAAAGGGCGCGGCCGCGTCGAGAAAACGGAAATCATTGAAATGGCCATTCGACACCTCAAGTTCCTCCAGGAGCGCGCCAATGGTTTGTACCATGGCTTTGCCCCTGTTCGGGCCACCGGCTATGGTAACGTCTTTTACTTATGTCGTGGAGTTGTTAGTCGCACGGGTTGCCAGGTAAATTTTGAGGTCATGAGGTAAGGCAACGAGGTCTGGTATTCCGGAATTCCAGAGGGTTGAGGAGAATTGTTTTAAAGCTTTGGACAGTCGATAAATTTTCAAGCGCAGTGCAGCATTTTTTACGACGTAAAATTATTTATTCAGGCCTTAAGATTCCCTCTCAAAGGAATTGTTTGAAACCGTCTATTAAATTGTGTTGATTTGGTAAATAAGCCAGCATACTGGTCTTTTATTGGTCTAGAGACCAATTTTTTCATGGCCAGAGGACTGTCCTAAGTTTAAAGCGTTTTTTCTATCCCCTCGGCTACACACTAATTCTTTTTTTTCTGGCAATCAAGATTTACTTTTTATGTTTCACCGCGGATGACAGCTCCTTGCCCATTTATTAGATTAATGTGTATCCCTTAGAGTATAACTTTACTAGCTTTTATTTTGTTAAAGCTGTCTATTTCTCAATATTCATAAACATTTATCCATTACGTTTTAAGTTTTCCTCGTGACATTTTGTTGGGAATAAGTACCTACAATTCTGATATAGAGTACCTACTAAGATACAAAAAAGGAGCAACTGAAGAGATGAACATAGAAAACTTCAACCTGTTAGGTAGCAAAGGATTGCGCATTGGTTGACCCATTTACACCATAAAATATTGCGTGCGTGCAAAACATCCAGGTGTTTCTGATTCATATAAATATGTATAAATTTGTTGAAATAGTAAACAACGCAGAAAGTTAGGAGTTCTGTTATAATAGACTGCCGATTCATCAACCTTACAGACATCTGATCCAAAAACAGAAAACTTAGGCTGTTTTCTGGGTGTCTTTAGCATTGGCCTTATTGCCTAGCTAAAGATTTACCCCTGATGCGTTGTCCAGCGTCCAGGATTCTGTTCTAGCTGCCGAGCGGGTTGCGGGCGATGAGTTCCGAGCAGGCTTCCAGGAGGCCTTAGCAGAGGCGGCCAGGTTTCTGGAGCTGCAAGGCTACGGTCCAGCCGACGGTCTGTGCTCGCAATTAGCTGCGCACTTACAGCGGCACGTGGATCTTGTCACTAAAGGTAAGATATGACTAGGCCCTTATTATGGCTCGGAGAAGTCAAATGCCACCTGATGGCAAGTGGGCTCTCAGGCCCATCTGCATTTGCAAACCCAAATAGTCCTTCAAATAAAAGCTTGCAACAAATCGAAAACTTCTCATTATGTAAATTGCGGAGGAGTGCGTTATTCCAACTTAAGTAGTCTACCGGGTAGATCAATCCCTGAGCTTTCTGCTCATGTTCCAGGTGAAACCCCTAGGGAGCAGAGTCGCCTGCACCCATGCTCCTCGTCGGAGACGACCAGCTCCTCCAGCAGTTCCCACGGGTACCCTTTAAAGAGCGTGATCGCGCGCCGCCCCGAGCCTCCGCCGGCGCCCGAGCCCTACGAGCCCGCGCCGGAGCCCTACCCCATGGAATGCGATAGAGGTAATTGTGAACTGATTGAAGAATTGACGATGACATTAAAGTTTTTAAAAACAATAGCGATAGGCTTCTCCTGAACCAGCTAACTCCCCCCTTAAATACATTGTCATTTTACTTACCTTGTCTTGAGTTTTAGATAATTCTGTAACCCCGCCTTCAGTTATAAGTTACAAGCTTTCCTGAAACCGGCCCCTAAGTTTATAGTTAGGTAAAGAACATAGCCTAAGTAGAGTATCTTGCTCCATGTCTAAATAATCTAGAAGGTCCAAATAAACGGGGTTAGATACAACTGTGAAACGACATAGCACACATACTACTTAGTGGTCATTGCACCGCAACATTGTATAAAGCATTCGAGAGAATTCCACAGAATTGATCTCGATGGCTGTGCGAGCACTGCGAGACGGTCTGACGGCGTCTAGGCCAGCCTTGTCGGATAATACCGGTAAATATTACAATAAAATTAAAAAAAAAAAAAAAACTTTAGTTTCCGGTTGTACTTTTTTGTACAGTCACCTTCTGTTTATCGAGAACAAACCAGGGACCGGAACCGCTTACCATTAAAGGGGTTTTCGATAGGGTATTTTATGTACTTGTTTTTACAAGCCCCAAGGATGCGCTAAGCCTATCGTCGACTTAGTGCAATGAAAGGGCAACCAAACGATACAGTTAATTCGACTAATCCCAATACCCTATCATCTAATCTGTTACCCTTTTTAAAATTAATCGAACGGTTTCAAGCTGTTGTAATCTCTATGCGCAAGTGTTTTGACTTATTATTACACTACCTCACAATTGAATGGGTAGTGGCTAGACAGGATCACCCGAGAAAGCGCAAAAAAGGGAGAGGCTATCAATAGGGTAATACCCAGCTGATGCTAAGTGCTTAAATATTTTAACTACCGAAACCCTAATGAACATGGCAAGGTCTATGGAAGCGGTTAACTACTTCAAAGGGGTTCCCCTAACTTAAAAGTACCACAATCATAGGCTAACCACTTCGATTGGGTAACCAAATGACAGGATTACCCTATCGATGGGGTTAATCAAATGAAGGGGTTTTCTGGTTCCTGGACCAAACTAATGAGACCAAGTACAGCGGAGACCCTGCATCTACCTTGCGAATCCATCGTCAGATCAGCTGTTTGACACCATAATATTGTACATTGTCATGGGGTTACATATGCACCTATAGTTATCCCAATCTCTTACCTATTTCCATTAACTGGTACCTACTGATCCAAAATTGACGCAGGATTTGAAATTGTTTATTTCAAACAATTGGCAAACAAACAAACAAACAAACAAACTGTAGGCCCCCTAGCATGCAAGCACGAGATACAATTTGAGCGTTAAAGTCTTACATTAGAATAATGGAATACATATATTAATTTCGCTAGCTCCTGTCAAATTTTATCTCGTGCATGCGTGCTAAGCCCGCATGAGAAGTTAAATAGAAGCTTTTAAAACCGAGTCTTGCATATACATGTTTTTTGCGACGAATATGTGCAATGCACTCGTAGTCGTAGTTCAATAGGGAACAGCAATGAATAAAGTTTCGGTACCTATGCGAAACCTCTTAGTAGGTACCTAGGATTTTATGTAAGTACCCTACCTATTACTAATTCACGTATGCTACATGTACCTACACTATAGGTACGCATTCGCAACTTCCAGAATTGAGACAGAAATGAGCGTTTTTATGATAGAATCAGAGGCAGTCCTAATATACCTATTCTGCCCTCCTAAGCTAAAAAGCAGTATCTCAAAAACAATAGCCAAAGCAGATTCAGTCCTCCCCTGTTGATAATGAGGTTGCAATTGCTACAGGAGTTTTGTCTGAGATAGTGCCATTTTGCTTAGCAGGGCAGTATTAGCCACTAGCCATGCGCCTTCGTGGGGCACTAGAAAATAAATATTTCCACGCTGACATATGATGAGATGACCCGAGTTATCCCCCTCCAGCTTCTTTCCTCTGTGGAGATCGGAGATATAAGAGATAATTTATTTGTTAAACATGAGTGAGTTTACATAATGGTCATAGGTTTAATAATGTCCCTCATGTTTTGCCTTTCGGCGTACAAATTCAATTTAAAACATAATAGAAAAAATGTTGAATTAAATGATCCTGTTTTATAAACGGTTATTACCCTTTTTTATACCCCACCAAATTTCTGCTTGGCACACTCGGTTTTAATTCCTTGGAAGTGAGGCGTAACTATAATCTTCTTACTGCGGCCTGTAGCATCCTGCGCGGTGATACAGATTGCTCTGAGCTGGTGACACTGTTTGTTAAGTTGGCCGTTCCTTTTCTGCCTAAGAATCTTCTCAGGCCGCGGACTCCCAATCTTCTGGCAGCTCCAAGAGCACGCACCGTGTCGCACAGAAATTCCCCGACCTTGCGAGCACTGACGCTGCTTAACTCACTTCTGTCATCAGCGCCTGAATGTGATTTATTTGCGAGTCGATGGCGGAGTGTATGTCGTGAGTGTCTGAAGTATTGCGAGGTGATGGATGGCAGTGGTATTAGTACCTAATCGAGCAAACCGGAAAATTATTTTCTTCTTTTCTGCTTTTAACTCTAGATACTAAGCTCTATTGTATTTGTACCTAAATTATACAGCGTCCTGGTGTTTACTGTAAGGCTGTAAAATTGTTTGAAATAAATAAATAAATGCGTTAGTAGTCAATTTAAATTAAATAATTACACTAAACACTTAAAAACTGTTATCATTTAAAAAATCATTAATATTATAGTAACATTTTTCCAATAATAATTCCATCATTCTTTTCTTAAACATGTCAATAGTACAATTCCTAATTTCTAATGGTATCATTATTATAGATTTTAGGCGCTAGACCAAATATACATACTTTTCTTTTGTAGGGCAGTATTGGTAATTTGGCTTATTATCCTTTCATTATCTCGTGGTCTGAGATAGCTACATACTACACTATAACGCCGAAATCGGTCAGGGTTATTTTTAACGAATACAGCTACTTCATAGATATAATTGAAGGAAATGTCAATAACTTATATTTTGTAAAATATGGAGCAGATTAGAAGTCCCAAATTCTAAAAGTTGTCTTTCAAAGTAACCTGACTGTTTTGTCATGAATGGTGGTAACTAGGCAAAACAAGAGTTTGATAGGTAGAAGCATTGTAAACTTGCAACCACCACATAATGTAAGCAAGAGAGATAAAGAAAATGACAATGTTACTAATACTTAAAACAGTCCTATTTTTTGCCAAGCTATACAATCTCTTTTCTCTTTCCAGTACCAAACGGCCAGCTAGAAGCTCCAGAAGACCCGCCCTCAGAAAACGAGCCCCTCCCGCTGGACGGACGGCGCAAGCGCGAACCGACGCTGCGCACGATTCGCAAGCCGGACCACGGCGACGACTATCTGCACTCGTACAAGTTCAAAAACTCCATCGAAAGGCGGTTCTCGAGGTCGCAAGATAGCGAGGTATGTACAACCATTATCATTAAGTATAATATAACACCAGCTGAAAGAACCACTGGTTATAGATCCAGCAGTGGGTCTTTCAGCTGGTCCCAGGAATCACCAGTGATAGGTCTCGTAGTAACTCGTGACGAAAGATCATCATCAGATCGCTGGTCCTCCTTGTGGAGCGCCTATTCACATCAGATCGTAATAAACCGAAAGTTTTTGAACCAGGTTTATTCACGCTTTGTTTTGGTATGTGGATGCCAGTTAGTATTTCACGAACTAAGTGAACTGGCTGGGCTCTAGTTCCCTCAAACCTAGCACATGTCAGCGTCACCCATCATTCAAAATTTGACTAGCACGGTTGCGTCGATGTCCGTAAAACTCCACTTTCTATGGATTGAAAACACTGTAGTTTTTTTTGTTTATTTATTTTTGCAGGCCACCGACATGTCACGCGGCGCGAAGGCCCACGGGCACAAGCGGCGCCGGGCCGCGAAGCCCGCGCCTTCGATCACCTCCACTGAGAACTCGGGCTCCACTGAGGACCCAAGGGATACCTCGCCACAGGTGGGCTACTTAACAAACATTGGGATTTGGGATTCTAATGTCGGATTTCTCCCAACCACTTAACCGAGGACCGATCACGGTGAGGAGAACTTTGGAGAAGGCCTGCAGTGACTGTGTGTGTGAACAAGCCAGGGTTGGTGCTCATTTTAAATAAACCAGCTAAACATAATAATGGAGTAGGTATCTTGTGTTTAGTCGAAAATGTCTCGCCTATACCAGCAAAATTAAGTTAAAAAAAAGTGTTATGGGAACCGTAAAAAGTGTGCCGCCCTGTCCTGTATACCTAGATGTGTAATGTTTCTTTCTTTGTTGCAGGACACATCGAGCGAGTCTCCCCATCAGCACTACGAAAAGCCGCTGGCACCGCCCGCGCAGTACGTGCCGGTCTTCGCACTCAACTCGCTCGGTCAGTGACTCTTAGTGCGCCCAAAAACCTAAGCCTACATAACCTAAAATACCTTAGTTGTTTGACCTCTAGGCACATAGTATAGGCAAATTTTCGATTCCAAGTCTTAAGCGTCTCAGAATTACAACTGCAGAAAGTGTTTTATTAGTGGCATGGAGAAGGCAGACGAGCACACAGGCACAGTATAAATATAGCTAAAGCAGTAAAGAAACTACGCACTCACACACGTTTCAACGAGACCCCTAAGTGCTGTCAGTGGCGGGTGTCTCGTGGAGACGAATGTTTGAGACGTGCGTCTGTGTGAGTGCGACGTTTCGAAAGTTTGTTCGTAATTTCTTTACTGCGTTAGCTATATTTATACAGTGACACAGACAATACCCATCGACATTTACAATCTCAAGGCGCCTCGTTCATTAAGAATAATTAACGACAATGAAAGCGTCTGGATTCAAAACAGAGCTGTGATGGTTTTTTTCATTCTTAGTATTCTGTCTAACACTGTATTTTATATTATCTACTTATAATTATAATAATAATAATCCAGCCTATATACGTCCCACTGCTGGGCACAGGCCTCCACGCACAACGAGAGGGTTTGGGCTATAGTTCCCACGCGGGCCCAGTGTGGATTGGGAACTTCGCACACACCGTCAAATTGCTTTGCAGGTGTGTGCAGGTTTCCTCACGATGTTTTCCTTCACCGAAAAGCTCATGGTATTACAAATTATATTTCGCACATAAATGCCGAAAAACTTAAGAGGTGCGAGCCTGGGTTCGAACCCCGACCCTCTGCTTAAGAGTCAGCAGGTCAAACCAGTAGGCTACCACGGCTTTTTCTATTTGATTCTGATTATCTATTTGATTCCAGGTAAATACTATGTGCCGCTGAGCGTGGACTACGCGTGCCTGTCCCGGCACCTGGGCCCGTACGACGCGCTGGACGCGCGCGCCGCGCCCCTCGCCGCGCCGCTGCACCCCGTCACCATCCACGTCAACTTCCAGCCCTGCCTCAACTACCACGTCAAGAGGGAACCCAATGAACGCGACTGGCGACCTGTCTGAACAAGCTCTCAGGACTAGTGGCTAAGTGGAGTGACGTTTAAAACGAAATAATTCGTGGGCGTTAGTGTTGAAGTGGCATGCTGCGACATGGTTAATATTAACATACATACGCCAAATAAAGTGACAGTGACGATTTCGTAAGTTGAGATGTAAGATTTGAAGACAGGACGCGCTAAGGCAGATTTAAGTCGTCCATTCAAACGTATAAGTACTACCTTTAAATTTTTCCACGGCTTTCCGGATTGTAGTGAAGATTTGTCAAAGAGATGAATACAATTTAGGTCGGACATTGGGCGTTATATACAAGGAAAACAAAAGAAATACGGCATTTTTAAAATTTTCATACAAGACTTGAATTGTTTTGGAGCGCGAGTGGATGCTTGACTGGGACGACTCTTAAGCTGGATTTTCGAGCAGCTCCGGCGTCACTAATAGTATTATACAGTACGGAAATGTATGAGGGACAATTCGAGCGCAGCAGTGCCGCTGCGTTAGTGACACCGGAGCCGCTCTGAAGTCCAGCTTTAACGTCAAACACTTTTTATTTTTATATTGGTTGATTATTACGTAGAAACGATTAAGTATCACCCTGGAAAGAACCGTCTGTAGCACCGCCTTAGCTCGATGGGCGATGCCGAATCTGAATGATATCCCTACTGAAAATCAATACAGTCGTAAACCGTAAAACTGGTCATAAAATATGAAAGTCGGATTTTATTTCATATACTTTTCTTCTTAGATTAAACATTGTATTAAGAAGTGGTGACACGGGTTTATGTAATAAATTATAATTATGTTCTATCTGATTGGGTAAGTTTTTCAATAGGCACCTACAAAATAAATTTTACTAAATAAAAATAATTACCCTTAAGTTGGTAACCGTTCAGTTTTAAGATTGATATTACAGGCAAATAAACTGTTATGAATGCTAAATGGTGTTCTAAAGTGTTTTGACCACTGTGCGGTTAAATTAAAATAATTAATTGTCATGAATAATTGTAATAACTCCTCATTCTTCTGTATTACTAGTACCTACTCACCTATTTATTATCAAACCTAAACAAATTCACACTGTTAAAATACTTAAGTACAACGCCTGAATTTATTGAATAGCAATATGCCTTTAGCAAACAATTTGCGCGCGACTTTCGGATGGAATAATTCTTTATGAATGAATAAAATTGTTATATTTTATTTTTAACAATGGCTGTGAGAACGGCGAACGTAGTCATTATAATTAACAAACGTAAAACGCTTTGGTGCAACTGAACATACCGTGAAATTATTAGATGAGTCCCTGTACATTTCTGTTACAATGTTACCACAATGAGCTGTGTCAATTTAGCGGAACATAAAAAGAAAATTATAAGGTAATTGTTACGTTAAAAATGAAACCCATTGAGAATGTAAGTCCAGTCAAGCCTAATGAGCTTGTATAAATGTTTTTTGTTATTTTCTGTTTACTTCTAAGAAATGTACAGACTAATGGTCTTATGGTTGCAACAAAGTGTTCGTTTTATCTATATTTTATAGTTTCCTAGAGAGGTGCAAAGTGTAAACGAGCTTGGGCCTGTAATTCCGCAGCGTATACGTTACAAGACTGAGGTGTTATAAACATGTGGAGTAGCATATGATTTAGGTTACGACCTTCAAGTGTCAAATGTATTTTCAATGTTATATAAGTGTAATTATACCTATTTTTATAAATAGAATTAAGGAATACATGTTAAATATTTTACGGATAATTTGTTTTTTATTTATGTCACACCTAAAGTATACACTCAACTCTCTTAAATTAAATAGGGAAACTGGATGATGAATTATTATTAAACCGGACTGGCAACTAGTGCAGCGCATCCTTAAAAAAAATGTACATGTACCGTAAAACGGGGTAAATTGGTCCAATCTTCACTTTCAACTGGAATTTTAACCTTCTTCCGTAATTCATAGGGTATTTTAAGTTACTACATAAAAATGTGTGGTAAGCTCTTTTAGTTGCTTAGTAGCCTTAGATTCCCAAATTATTGCCATATTTTGAAATATTCAACAAAAACCCTATTATTGGATTCCAATTTACCCCCGACGGGGTTAATAGGTTCGAGAGTGAGGTTAATTGGAATTTTGCCTAGGGCTGACAATCAATCTATCCAAAGCTAAGTACCTACCTAGGTACCTACTAAACAAGTCTCAAAAAATAATTAAAATAGTTACTAAATCAAAAAATCCTTCGTGAGATCTTTTTAGTTCAATACGCAAAATGTACAAAAAAACGATAAGTGTGTATTAGTGTTCAGTAATAGCTGGTAACTATCAAATGAGTTAACTATATAAAACTAGCTTTCCAACAGTGACTCAGCCTGCTCTTTAAATAATAAAAAAAAATGCCGGTCATAAGACTACAGCATAAAAAACTTACTTAACTTTTCTAGATGCTAATAAAAACTTATTAGCACATGTGAGATTTTGCTCTTTTGACCGGATAACTCTTCAACAATGCACCAAAAAAATATATGCCGCATCATAGGGCTGTATAGTCCGGCATTTAATTTTTTTATTTAAAGAGCAGACTGCAGTCGCGGGTGGAAAGCTAGTTTTATATAATTAGTTAACTCATTTGATAGTTACCAGCTATTACTGAACACTAATACACACTTATCGTTTTTTTGTACATTTTGCGTATTGAACTATTTGCTTATGCACATTTTCCGTATTGTACATTTTGCGTATGTACGTTTTGCGTTTTGTACGTTCTGCGTATTTCACATTATGCGTTGTGTACATTTTGCGTGTTGTGCATTTTGCCATTGGTTACTTTTTGCGTGTAGTGTACATTTTGCGTTTTGTGCATTTTGCTCCGAAGAGACAAATTTCACCCCCAGCACTATTTATGTCGAAACATTTCAAAATCGACTTTTTACATTGCAATAACTTTGATATAGGTAACAGTTTTTTGTTGATTCTAAAAATGAAATATTTTTATTTATCTGCACTATACGATCGCACGAAATTACGAAAAATTAACTTTCAGGAGTTAATAAGGTTTGTTTAGGCGCGTTCGGGCCGCATTATACGTATGTTTTATACTTTGTTTGTATTGATCGGACGTACTTTGTTCTTTTGAATATAAGATAAATATCTGTTACGTGGTAACTATTATTTTAATCTGTGCCCACGTTTCCGAATGTCCTACGTAGGGAGGCTGTCTTAGGGGGATAAGTAATCGGAACAAACCGAACTTCGTAACGAACTGGAGATTTCCACCAAGTTTTGAGTACACAGGAAAATTAATTAATTATTGCCGTTTGATCAAACCTACCTTTCTGCCATTTCTTTTCTAAAATCGGAAGTGCATAGTGACCTGCAACTTTTTACAGAAATGCCTAGTTACGTTCTGAAGCGTACGTCGTTTATGAGCGGCATATTATATTTGGCCCATTTCACAATCGACAAGTTTTATCTGTCAAATAAAGATAACCCTCTCCTTGTCTATTTTCAAGTGTAAGAAAGGGAAAGGACTTAATTTATTTGACAAATATGCTTTACTTGACGACTGTGAAACAGGCCGCACTCAGAGATGTCAATTCACTTTTAAGTTTGATTAAAGTTGCTGCTGTCACTTTCTTTGCTATAGCAATAGAATAAGACGCAGCAACTTTAATCAAACTTAATAATTAAATCAGTAAATTAATATAGACGGTGACATGCAAAAACCGTCCGTTCCAAGGAAAAAAGGAAAGGCGCCACATTCAAACGAAGATTTTATGTAATTAATTATCATAACATCTTTTATTCTATATTATTATTTTAAATTTTACATGCTTAGTTCAAACATTAAGAAAGAAATAATAATATTTAACATCTGGATAATATACAGCTCTATCTTATGATCCACTTAGTGAATAAAATTATATTAATATATTGCAAAATATTCCATTGTTACATCGCAACTCCTAATACAATCTAGAGGGCGGGAGGGTGCTCGGGGTCACGACGTGGCAAACGATACAGACAGTGCGCTTTTTGTTTGCAATAACAAAATGTAGCTTTTCACTTATTTAATACTCGTTACTATGTACACAGACGTTCTCCAGACGATATAATAAATGTGAAGTGATTATCACAAACATTGTCTCTAAAAGCCTACAGAAAAGCGCGAGTATTTATTGCACCGAGCGGCCGCAGCGGCGCCCGGGCCCGCGGGCCTCGCTGCCGCGCAATACTGATGGAGCGCCTGGGGCGGCTCGACGGTCGGCTAAACGCACTTCGAGTCTCACAACAAGCAATCAATTTGTATCCTAATAAACAACCAGATCGAAATATTTACAAGCCCATTCCATAAGGACTACAACTTATCACTTGCTTATTTAGACTTCAAACTATTGATCTAAAATTGATTGGATCACAAAATTATAAAAAAGCTATAATTCGTTATACAAAACAAAATATAATACAATAAAATCGAAGGTTAATAATTAATCCATTGTTAAGAGCTGCTAAAAATATCATTGCATTACAATCGTACCCTTTAGGCGAAATATTGCAACAAATCGACTTAAATAATAAAATTATGCACGAATTGCAAATAGGAAGTAGACATAAGGCGCTAGGCGAGTTGTGAAGTAGCGTCTCAAATTATCACCAAGTGAGCGTAAAATTAATTATAAAACTGAACGAGTTTCCATTGCTTGGCCCTAGTGTTAAAAGATTACAGAATCAGTCGGTCAGAAAGTTGATCGTCACTTTACGTTACGTCTAACCACGGGACATCTACTATGTATTTCATCTGTTCCATGGAACTATGCATTTTGTATTGAACATAATGTCATAGTTTAATACGAAATACGTATGTATTGAACAATAATACGCCATGGCTCAGTACAAAATGCGCGTAGTTCTATGGAATTTTACCCAATCTACTATAGATGACGTTAAATTTCGACTTAAAAATTAAAGGGAAATTTTGCACACCAGCGTTACAGTCTCCGACGTCGAGAATTGAAAACACTATACCACCCTAAAATCGATTGTGACTTTTTGTCACTGGATCGAATCCAGTTTTATATAGCTACTCTCTAACATTAATAAGCGGAATCCAGTGAGTTGCCAAATATGAAATCTATAATATAATATACAGATACAAAAAGCACACAATCCGTGAAAATTGAGCAACATTGAGGGAGGGAGCACACACTGGGCATTCGCTGTATTGCCGTCCGAAATGATTGGGCAGTATACGTCTATGAAGACTTACGCTGCAGTTTCGTTTTAGACAGCAAAACGCGTACTTTTACTTATAAAAACTCGAAGCAAAGATACGTACAACAATCATCTAAGAACTGTCACATTATAACAGGAAAAGTTCATTTCGATTCGACTTACATAGGCAAATTGTAATTTATACTATTGACCCGCTTTGGCTTCGCACCTGGGAAATAATCAACTCATCATTCTGAGAATCGAATCAAAATCAATTTAGTAGTTTCTGATATTAACACGAACATACATAAACACAAAGCGGGGGGACTTAAATAAAAATAAAAAAAATAGTGATTTAGTAACGTATTGATGGTAGCTTATAATTTACTAAATGGGAAAGTCAATCATAAACGTTCTAGCTATCATCATCAGCCCGTCTAGTCCACCGCTGGACAAAGGCCTCTCCCAATGCACGCCACTGCTCCCGATCTTCTTGAACGTTCTAGTAATAAGTTAATACTGTTGCTTTATCTATTACACGGGAAACTCGATCTTATAACGATCTCAAAATAAATACGTTTTATATCGCACCATACAATTTTTCTATTTGACTACATGGGAAAGTAGATTATAAGCGATCTTAAGCGTGTGCTACACGGTTTTAAACAACGGTTTAAAACCGTGTAGACAGTGGTTTTAAACCAAATTTCGTATGACCTTCAAACGCACTTGGCAGATAGGCGTGCGCTTCAAACAAATGAACTTGTTTGAAACCGTATAGCAGCACGCTTCTAGTAAGATCACCTTGGTAGAAACTGTAGTTTAAAACCGTGTAGCACACGCTTTAATATAATTGTTTTGTAATAAATAATAAATTTGTTTTTTTGTACGCTAAACCATATTCAGTTTTAAATTTCAACACTTAATAAAAAATAGAGGACAGGGCCTATATTCTACTTTCTCCTCATGTTCTCCAGTCTGTTTATGGAGATTTATAATATTCTGCCACATTCTTGTTTTGGCAATAAATAGAAAGGCTGAATGTGACATAAACCAATATGATAATGATCGGAAACAATATAAATCATATTGTTTCCGAAGACAAAGTTGAATATAGGCGTATTTATTTTGTTCGCACATTCAATCAATTTGTGCTACATAGTTCTAGTGAATTCCTAACATCCCTCTCGAAAGAGACACCGAGGACATGTTGAGAACTCCGATTTGCGTTTGGCATTTTGTTTGCTGTATTCGCGTGGCAGTGGTCGCGCAACTCACAAAACAAAGCTCGCGCCCACGTCGCACGATACAGAGTTCAGCTATAATGCAGTTCTACTATCATTGTTGTTCGTATCTTCACAGAGCGACTAAGTAACCTAACTAAATTGCAACCTCACCACTCGATGGCTCGTATATCTTAACTTTAGGCCACAATATTTCAATATTCTAACTCCGAATACTATAATTAATGAGATGAAACAAAATCAGGACTTCTATAATCCACGCTTACTCTATTACCACCAACTTACCAAGAACCAGCCTAAATCGCACTGCGTAATTAAATGAACTTTTCAATGGCCATTTTTACCAATTCACAGATTATTCGGTGGCTGTTATCTTATGTTACTTGTCATTGGGAAAACGTCGAATAGATTGTTAAAAACCTACAAATTATAACAAACAGAATATTTTGCAAGTGCTGAGCTGAGTGCGGGTAGGTCACTGGTCTGTCGAGGCCACAACATTCAGATTCGTTGTCACCGCAGTTGACTGTCTAGTTATACAACATGACTTTTTATCGACTTAGGTCCTCACTGGGGAATAAAAAGCATGAAAATATGTCGGTTTATTCACCTTTCCCTATTAAAAATAGACCGTTAAGTAGGGTGTATAAAACTACGCAATAATTAACGAATTTGAAAACATGTGCAAAAATATTGTAATGGTAATTTCTTTTGTTACAAAAATTCTTACGTTTTTAATAAAAAAGAGGAAGTTTCCATACATATATTTTGGGATACGTTAAGTACCAATTTTACCATACGATGTTAAATGTTAATCGACAGTTAGTTCATACATTTTGACAGCTGATAACACTTTAATTGTCTGTAAAGTGGTTGGTGAAATCCGACATAAAGCTTTGTTTGAAACTTTTTGGTAACTAGCTCAGAAGATTCCATAGAAACAATTTTGGACATGATTAAACAATTGTTAATTTCTTGCGTAGTTTTTTTTCCACCCTACTAATCAACCTTTATTTTTATTAAGGAGAGGTAAATAAAATTGACATTATTTTGAGATCTGCTAATAACAGTAATATTAAACAATCACGGATTTTTCCATCAACATTGTATCTATAGACATAGAGTTAACATTACATCGAGTTCATTAACTATTACATCGAATTCACTATTTACACGTACAACCCGGGTTCAGTAACTGCTGTAGGACAATAAAAAAATCATGTTGTATTGTATGGAGAGAAACTACTGTCACAGTCAAATATATTGAACTTCAGTTTTGTCATCAGCACCTGTGTTTCTAGTAACATAGGAAGAATTAACAATATATCCTATGTAACTAGAGACATAAGTGAAAATTACGAAATGCAAAACTTGTATATAATGCGGAGTCTAATATAATATTAGACGTTAGAAATATCATTGTCAAAAAGTTCACAAACAGATATGCTAATACATAAAATACAAGCTTTGCTTCTCTATAAATTTTCTACTACCATTTCAATACAACGCTATTCCGTTGTCGGGTAGTCTGAAACGCTTCGGCGGTTCGATGCGTCGCAACACTTGTCTACATAAAGCTATGGTTAAAATATATTTACTGCGGTATCACACCTCGCTCTGTGGTTATCTACATATGCTCCACACTTGACTCCGTCGGGCGATTCCCATTTGTTCCATGGAACTACGATTTTTGTATAGAGCTATGACGTAACGTGACGTAACGTTCAATGCAAAATTGGTAGTTCCATGGAACATGGGAATCACTCCGTAACATCGGGCGGAGTTGATTGCGCGACGGAGCGCTAACCGTGTAAATGCGGCCGGAGTGTGTTCAGATCAGATATATTATATCATGCGGCCGCCGTGCAATGAACTCCACGCGCCGATGCGACAAGTGTGGGCCCAGACTCTGTCAGCTGCCTAACTCCTTGTGATGAAGATAGTTCTTTGCATTAACAACGTGCGCTCACTTAAATTATAACACAGATTTAACCTCTAATAATGGCTAATGCAAATCGGTATCGAAACATTTCTAACCGTTACTGAACGCTACGCTAACGACACTAGACACCTAAGGCGGGCTGCGGGCCCCTATACACGCTAAAAAAGTAAAACAAATAATAAAAACAACTATAATTTACTTAAACATTATGCGTACAAAAATCCTAGCCATCGTTCTCTAAACGCGTCGTCGAAAACGACGTTAAATAAATATATCGATGACATACATAAACATTATACATACATAAAAAAAATATACCATTATACATACATATGTACCGAGTAGGTTCCCTACTTCCTATCTTAATACATCTCCTATGTACAATATTTACAGAGGGAAATAAAAACAATTTGTACTTGCAGAAAAACCGTGAAAATAAACACAGAAGGGAAACTGAAATATACAATTAGCGCTCGGGCGCTGCGCGCGGGTTATAAAATTTAATTTACATTACTTAGTATGTACAGCGGCGGCCCGCGCCTACCGGTCCACCCGCTGGCTGCCGCTCGCGCACTCTGCAACCAAACACGCGGTCTTCAGCTCGTATAGGGCTAGCACACTTCCATAGAAGGAAAGCTAACGACGGAAGAAATCAGTCAATCCTAATGCATGGAATCAACATAGTTACTCAACGCACGACAGCTTACGCCAATCCTTATTGTATTATTTGATTTCTGTAATCGTTAATGTTAGCAGAAAGCGTCAGATTATAATTATCTATCAGGACTCGCGACTCGTTCGTTTGTCGCTCGGATATTTCTTTCTAACTAGTCTGTAACGATAGAGACGCACTAAGCGACAAGCGAGACAATACAAGATGTGCTAGACGCACTATTCAATTAGTACCTTCTTTTCTTTTATAAGATTAAAATAAAAGAGAGAGCTAAATTTATCGGTCAGTTAAATTTATCAAGCTATTATGAAACAAAAGATAGATACTGATTGGAACTTGGCAGGTTTTACTTTAAACAGGCCTCAATCCATTTTAAATAGAAATTAGGGTGCTAAGAAATGAATGTCTTATGTCCGATGCCTGTATTCAAACCGCGGATAGATAAGGTTACTCCAAATTTAAATATGACACATGTAGTACGTGGCAAATGTCAAATTGTAACTCGAGGTATCCTTATCTTACCGTGGTTTGAATATAGGGACCGAACGTTAACCCATTAAGGGCCTGTTTCACAATCGACAAGTAAATTCATCTGTCAAATAAATATATCTCTCTCCTTGTCTATTTCCAAATGTAAGAAAGGGAAAGGGCTTAATTTATTTGACAGATATGATTTACTTGACGATTGTGAAACAGGCGGTAAGACTCATTATCTGCTAATTAGTTAACCGCAAATCATTAACTAATAGTAATAGATAATTCGATAACTTCCATACTTTTTCCTACCACCGAAGTGAACACATCTCTTAGTCCACAAAACACAAACTTAACTAGTTTCAGTATTTATTATAGGCTTGTGAAAGTAATATCAATTAAATATATCGCTATCTCGTGAAACCATTGTAAAACGGACTTGTAAATTTGAAAGCACTTCATTTCTGACGTTTTTTGGTGAGTAGATTGACAGTTTTTGATGAATAGTGTGTTATTATTTGGTGAGTACATTGTAAGTTTATGGTGAGAACATTGTAAGATTTTGGTGAGTAGTATGTAAGTTTTTGGTGCGAAAATTTAAAGTTTTTGGTTAGTAGTACATATGTAGGTTTTTGGTAAGTAGTTTGAAAGTTTTTGGTGAGTAGTACGTAAGTTTTTAGGTAGTAGTATGTAAGTTTTAAGTTTTGTTCGGTGGGTACTGACCGGCAGCGGGCAGCACGGGCAGCGGCAGCGCGGGCAGCGAGAGCGGGTCGGCGGCGGCCTCGTCGGGCAGCGCCAGCCCGAACTCTCGCCTCAGCCGCGAGCTGAGGTTCTCGCGCTGTCGCTCTGACGCCGTCGGCTGCGCGTCGAAAACGCCTGAGGAAACGGTACTGTTAGTATCGTGGCCGTTAAGTGAGACGGCAGATGCATGAAGAGAAGTGGAGATCTTATTTTGACGACATTTGTAGTATTATATCAAGAATAATATTCGAAGATTAATTAATTAAGCCCATGGTTCGAGTTATCCCAAGTGGCACAAAAGCTGTATAAGAGCTTATACAGCCATTTCAAAACACCAGACTGACATGGAGACAGATGTCTTGAATTATACAAGAAACGAATAATGTTTAAATGAACATCGGCTTGTTATGTCGACACCGCGAGACGCTTGGCCGTGCGCCAATGTTGCACTCTCAAAACTTAATAACATCTCCACTCCTCGATATAATGTTAACTACCTGTTAGTGCTCCGCTGTCCGAGGGTGCGACTATTGGAAAGAAATTCAGAATTTAATCATGAGAAATACTTTAGAACAAGTATGTTAGTTACACAAATTAGTCAATTGATGTATTCCGTTTAACAAAAAAAAAAACAAGATCACGAAGCAAAGGATGTCATGCACTCTGTCCGAAAATGATGATTATAATATTCGAATTTTGTAAAAAGAATGAGAATTAGGGAAATTTGCTTAATCCAGTTTTAGTTAATTAATTAATTCATGGAAATGTATAAAATTTTATGTAATAAATCGATTAACCAATTCACCCTTTATACCTAAAAAGCTAAGAACACTGTCGATTAAGACATCTTTCTAAAAAAAAAAAACTAAATCAAAATCGATCCATCCGTTTAGGAGCTATGATGCCACAGACAGATACACAAATACACACGTCAAACTTATAACACCCCTATTTTAGCATCGGGCGGGGGTTAAAAATTAAAGGACAAAAGCTCCTAAAGCTTGAAAACAAATTAACTTGATATCAAGTTAACGCTACATACAAATGTATCTATAGAAACTGAACGCGCAAGTTTCTACGTAGTTATCGATGATCTCACTCCACAGACGCGTGGATCACTTGCGGAGCAGTAGGTACAACTTGCAGGTAGGTACGCGCCTACAACTTGCAGTTTGCATTCATGTAAATTGCAGGGCGCAACGCGAGTGCGATTAAAGTGCCAGTCGATACGGCCGCCCTAGCTGTTAAGCATTCATATCGAGTCGACGACCTACAGAACTACACGGCTGCCGTTTTTAAAAATGATTTGACTACGTTTGCGATCGCAAAGATATGCCGATTTTTACTAGAATATTATTATCAACAATCTAAGTAAAAAAATCCTTATTTCAAAATGAATTCTGAATCTACGACGATTTCTTTGGTATTTAATCACATCTATTTTCGGTTTAACCTGGCAAAATGCAAGCAAAACTTATAAACCTCCAGTAGTAGTCGAGATAATGTTATTTATAACAGTAAAAAGAAGTTTACGCCTTTCAAAAGCATACAGTGTTTATTTATAACTCTAAGTCATAACTAATATGTTACCATCTACTTCAGTAATGGAAACGTTTCGTATTGAACTCGAATTGGGTCAGACGTAGCACGTTCGTTGACATTTACAAGTATTGTTAAAATCAATATTTCCAGCACTATCTAAATGACGACAGCTAGTTATAAAATCTTTAGTTCAAGAATCGTCCGTGTCTAAATTGAATTGTCAGGTGTAGAGGTACCTATAATAGTAAAAATATTTTATGAATGAAATATGTATTTCGGTAGTTAATTAAACATCTTATATGGTTAAAAATCTAGTCGCATAAGTGTTTCGAGTGTGTACTTAAAAAGCTTAGACTACGCAGCAGCGCTGTGTTTAAACAACGCTTTCAAGGTCCTTGGAGGCACGGCATCTTCATTGTGCGCGTTCGAGCTTGGAACACTTCATTCTATTGCTCTTTAGTTTTTAAACAAAATTGACCCGTAACCGTGCTCCCGGTACTGAATGTTATAAGTAGCGAGACTGTCTTGAAATTTACGATTGATTTATTTTAAAAAGCAATATAGATTTAATATTTTAAGTTACTGGATCTTAAGAATATATATATTATTCTGGTGATAATATCATCAAAGCTGTTTTTTACTGTTTTGTTCTACGGTCGCGCCGAGTTTAAGGAAAACCGTGTTTACTAGTCGATAATATTTATTGCGTTGCGAATAGATTTGTGATGATTTACTTTACAGAAATAATAAGTGTTAGTTTCGTTTTGAAAGATTATAAACTACATCAAGACTTTTTTCCGTAAAAAAATTAAAATAAATTCGTGCACATCATTTACGCATTATTTAAGGTGTCAGTTGGTAGCCGACTGCACGCAGCAGCAGCAGACGACGTGTCGCCGCGACACTACTGGTTTCTATGTGTTTGTATGAAAGCGACGTGTCGCTAGCTACGGAGGGAATTTCATAGACACACATAGAAACCAGTAGTGTCGCGACGACACGTCGTCTGCTGCTGCTGCGTGCAGTCGGCTACCAACTGACACCTTTAGAGTAAAGTAAAAAGGTGTATTTTCACTGTAACACCATAGACGTGTTGAGGTTGTTTAAAATCAGATGTCAAAATGTGATAAGGGGTTTTGATCAAATATAATAAGAATAAAAAACATTAATGTTATTTTCAAATACCTATCAAACGATACCAAAAAACATAAAAATATATTTCATGATTGCACTAAAAATAATTTTGAGGTCAGAACCGTACCTGACATATCATCCTAAAAGTCTATGCGTACAATGATATATAAATAGATATACAAACAGACAGACCTACCAGTAGCCCAGTACGGTACCCTAAAAATGCAGCTGAAATTATGACCCTATAAAATATATTTCCACATATTTTTTCGGCAACGAGTCTTATCTGTTGACGACGTCGGAACAGAGCACAATCCACGCTAACGTGTTGGTTCCGGGCCGATAAGGGGTCACGCTCGCTCAACGCCGTTGCACAACCGCGATGCAGTTATTATTGCTTAAAATACCCGTTTCCATGCCATGTATTTGTATTTGTTTATCTATACAGTTACAGATAAATAGCGTACGTCGATATGCTAGCCAGTGTAACGATTTTCATTCTAGATTTAAGTGGACGGTGAAGATATTAAGAAGTTACTTTATTCACACTATAATAATTTAAAAGGAGAATATTTGGTTATTTAGGTATTTGTCTTTGGTTGGTGTAAACAGGTACTGGATGCAATTTAACATTAAGGTGTTGTACCGCAGGGGTGGCAGGGAGCGACGAATAAGATGATTGATGATAGACAGAGACAGAAAATGAGATATAGAGAGATGATAGTGTTTATAACGAAGTCTACGCGAACAATTCGCAGACAAACACTAATGTATATGTAAAGTTTAAAGCTTATGAACTTTTATGGCAAAATTATATCACACATTTAGGTACGTTAACCTTATGTAAAAAAGTCGTCAGGCAACGGAGCGTAAAAAAACTTGCGTAAACAAACTCCGCGTGACATAATACAAATGTACTTCTATTATAATATAAATGTCAACAGAAAAGGTGACTCAGCCATTCATTGCCGAATCCATTCATTACTTGACATCGTAACACTTTCCGTCGCGCCTGTACTTCGTTTCGAAAGTGTATTTACAAAGGAAGCCGTTCGATAAAGCGCATCAACTGGCTTATAAAACGTAACAAGTACTGATATGTATTCTTAGTAAGTGAGCCTTAATTATTTAGTATTTTTAGTAGCGGAGCGTGAACGCGAATGGACTGATTTGCTGTTTGTTTGTTTACTGTCAATATGTACACGGCTAAAACATGTATATCGAGTATAAGGCGCGTCACAGACGAAGCTATAATATAGCACAAGGTATATTACGACGATATATTTCCCGTACTAGTTGACAGAGTCCACACACGTAGCTATAATATACAACTAGTACAGAAAATATACGAAACTATATCGTAAGATGCCTTGCTATATTATATATTAATATACGAAAATATATATTATATCTTTGTGTGTGTCGCGCTTAATTGCTGACGCGAAAACAAGTTACGCGTGGCGATAACGCTCGCTGATCTTGAATTGTTTGAAACAATTGAAAGCGGGTTTTCTGGCAAGGTCGCGCGGCGGCTTTTATTGTTTTCAATTGCGACATCCAACTGCATGTTTTTAAATGAAGGTGATGGTTCGGGTTTATGAAGTTTAATTTTCTTTTTCATATTTAGAAAATGAATTTATCTTTAGACAATGAATGACTATGAAAACTGCGGTTTTAGTGATTTAACGAATAAATATTTTTTAATCAGATTTCTAAAATCGCCTGAGAGATTCTCTTAACTGGCACTTTTGGAGCTATTTTTGTCATTTTTGTAGTCATCATCATTTTCCTAGTATGTTTTCCCGATTTTCAGAGTACGCTTCGACCTGTGATAATAATCCAGCCTATATACGTCCCTCTGCTGGGCACAGGCCTCCACTCACAATGAGAGGGGTTTGGGCTATAGTTCCCACGCAGGCCCAGTGCGGATTGGGAACTTAGCACATACCGTCAAATTGCTTTGCTTTCGACCTGTCATAACCATTTAATAATCTTACATTATAATTATGCTACATGACATTGTTAACTTTACCGTAATTTCTAAGTCGTAAATTCCCTATTCCTAAAAACTAAGATCTAATTTAAACACTTGTCCCTTTAAATACATACGTAAAAATCATTGCTAAAATTTAAATCCAATAACCCATCATGCGCTCTTAACCAAGCTACTTTGACAACTATCTAGGGATAAATCCATAACAAATGAGAATAGCAACAAATATAGATATTGAAAGGACTAACTAACCTTTAGGCATATGCGTGGCAGCGAGCTCCCGATGCAGCCTCTGCTCCAGGTCGTCGGCGGCGGCGGCGGCGGCGGCGTCGAGCCGCTGCGGGGACAGCGAGGCGCCGCCGCTGGCCGACGACTCGGAGGACCACTCGGGGCCCGGCTCCGCGCCGCCCGACGCCGGCGACGCCTCCTCCGACGTGGCGCCGCGGTGCCGCTTGCGGTACTCCGTGATAGACAGCTGGAAACCGTGCTTTTGGGTGAATATTGGGGCGTTTCAACCGCCTCATTACCGTTTTCAATATATTGACGAAATCAATGACACTTACCAGCAACATCTGATGTAAACAGAAGCAGAACCGGGGGTAGTTTCTATTAGCATCAGAAGTTGCTGGTAGGTGTCACTGATTTCGTCAATATAATTGAAAACGGTAATGAGGCGGTTGAATCGCCCGAATTTTAATTATGTATCTCACGTCACTGCTGAACATACCCCATGTTCTCTAATGCCCAGTTCCTATATTCAAACTAGACACGTGCGCCGATAGTCAAAAGAGCGGCGGCGGCGTGATGTATAAATATATAAAAAAAAGTAAAGTAATAACATAATTATAAAATATTTTTAGAGAGTACATATTATTAAAAATCAAGCATCAATACGATTAAACAATTTGCTATGAAAGATTGGAGATTATTTAACCGCCGATTTTACGCCGACGGTAGACCCGGCGGCGGCGCGGCGCACATGTCTAATTCAAGCCGTGGATAGATAAGGATATTTCAAGTTCAAATCTGCCACATGTTGTATGTGGCAAATGTCAAATTTTAACTCGAGGTATCCTTATCTATCCGCGGTTTGGATATAGGAACGATGCCTAAAGATTACCGTGATCGGTGCTGTGCTAATGACAGTACCCAGTTTGTTTCCTGCAACTCAATTCAATTAATTTATTTTTGTCACATTATGGGACATACATTTAAGACAGGTGTTGTTATCTTAACTTAGTTAGCTCCACATGGACACCCTGCAAGGGCACTATAATAATAACTAAAGTTCGGCTGACGGGAGCAATTTACGTCACTTTTACGTCAAACGTAATGACTAGTATGGATATGTTAGGTATGGTTTGAATTAAAGTAAATGAGATAAAATTAAAACTAAAATTCGACTACGAAAACAACCAACGACATCACGGTGCCTCGTATGCTATTTTTATTACTTTTATTACAAAATAAGGGTACATTTCTTATAGAACAACATTTCTTTTCGAGATTTATGCATTAAAACTTCACATTTGATAAGAAACCAGGTATTTTTTTTACATTTTGCCTTAAAAGTTAAAAATGCGTACATTTATAATTCAAAAATTGTACTCGAAATTTGATTAGAATCATATCTATAATATTCTTTAGTCGGAAAGTTGCTACTTGTCGCCGACCATTAATAATAAGATTCGATAAAAAAATCATACATTTGAATAGGTATATAAATTGTGCACGAAATTAAATAGTCATATCCATGTAATACTTTCGTCATCAAAGTGACATAAAATGCTACCGGTGGCCGATCACTAATAATAACTTAAGTCTAATATCATTATTTAGGTACAACTCAAATAATTTTAGAATCATTTCAATCAGTTTCGCAATCTAACATTGAAGTGAAATTAAAATGAATCATATAATATTACTCACCTTCCTCCTGACGGGTTTGGGCTTGTCCTCCTTGGGCGGGTTGAGCCGCGGGTCGTTGGCGCGCACGCCGAACGGCTTGACGGGCTTGTGGTCGGGCGCGGCGCGCGGGCTGCCCGCGCCAGAACCTTGCAGCACCCCGGACAACAACACACTATTATTCGAGTCCATATTGTTCACACGAGTCAATATCTCCTGGACGCTTTTCAACTCGTCCACACCAGTCATACTATCTTTGTCGAATATACTATTGTCTAAACTTGTAGTCCTATCTATTGCACTTTTTATGATCGAGGGCACGGGGTCCGCGGCGATGTCCAACTTGAGCTGCTGCGAGAAGTTCGTGAAGATGCCAGAGAATAGGCCCGTGGAACTAAACCGCGATGAAAACGGGAGGGTTTCCAGCACCGATGGCTTCGCAGACGGTTTGTCCTCGGGTTTGCTGGGCGTGACCGGGGACGGCGCGCGCCGGGATTCCGTTTGCATCGGCTCCTCCGGCAGCGGAATACCCTCCAGTGAAAGAATATCTTCAGGCAAAGGGATAGACTCCACGTGTGGGATCTTCCCAAAATCACCACCAGAATTACTCACATCAGAATGTGCATCTCCGTTCACCTCTGACGATTTAGAATCCGTGTCATTTAGCATCTCTTTCTCTTCACACTTATCCTTCAACTGTTTCACTCTGGCTTTGAGTGGCCTCCTGGGTTCTTCCGGCAGCGGTATCGTTTCCAAAGGCGGTATGACCGTCAGGCCTTGATCTTCCGGCAGCGGTATGTTTTCGGGTGCCGGGAGAGCTATCGTTTCTGTTATTGTGTACGAGTCATGTACGACTCCATTAATTACCACCGATTTAGAGTTCTTCATGTTTCCTGTGAACTGCTTCTTGATCGGCCTCATCGGCTCCTCTGGTAGTGGTATAGTTTCTAATGCAGGTATGGGGGCAGGATCGTCCGGCAAAGGTATGTTCTCAGGCGCGAGTAACGCTGAATTACTCAAATCGTCGTGGATGTCTCCGTTGATTTCCGGCGACTTGGAATTCTCGTTTTCCGTCCTCAATTGAATACTGATTTGGTCGTCCACCATGTTGAGATCGAAATTAAGATTGACCTTCTTCCGTTTTTCTTTCGGCGGTTTTTTATTTCTACTCTTTAGAAAGAGGATGTTTTCCGTGTGGAAGGAGTGTATCTTCTTTTGTATGTCGTCCATTTCGTCGCGTTGCGGCGAAGAGTTCCCGCTCGTGTCGGCGGAGCGGGAGCTGTTCTGCTTGTCGTGAAGTAGCTCCATCGCCTTCATGTCACAGGCGGCGTCGTTGGCTTCGAGCTTGGGTTGCGACGTGACTGTCGTGTCTATTTCCATAGGCACAACCTTATTGTAATTATTCTCGTCTAGATCGACGTTATTGTTGTTAGTGGTGAAATCCGGCTTGGTGATCGTGGGCGGCACTTCATCTTCCGGAGTGGGGATACCAATGATCCGGCGGATGTGCTCGGTGTCGTGAGCGTGGGACATATTGACGTTGAGCACGTCGTGCTCCAAGTGGCACTGGTCGTCGGAGCCCTGCCCGCTGTCTGAGCGCGTCCGGTCCCGGCCGTACATACTGTCCATGATTCCTCGCACAGTGTACTGCCGCACGAGACCGCTGTCGTCTTTCACCGGCGAGTCTTCCGACGTCAAGTTCGGAGACGTTTCGTCATTACACTGCGTAAAGGAAACACAAATAAGTACATGACGATTGGATTTTAAATGATGATTGATGGTTTGTAAATAATACTCACAGTTACAACGGTGTTGGGTTCGCAAGATAGCGATTCCCTCGCTAACCTTCGCTTCTTTAGTGGCGTCACTATTTCGTTAGGAGGTGATTCTGCAACAAACGCGTCTACATTTAAACATTAGAATACTATTCTTTTCAAAAATTATATTGCGGGGCTACCTTGAAAATACCTTACTAAACAATTTACTGGTAATATTCAAGGTAGCCTGAAACTCCTTTACTTGTACTCACCCGCATTAGGAGAGTCGCTTTCCTCACTGATGGCTTGCCTCAGCCACCGTTTCTTAGCACTATGCTGGGGTATCACAGTAGGCGTCGTTTCCACGACTTCGGTAGGCGGAGTACTCCGCGTAATCCGTCTAGCCTTTTTAGGGGGCCGGCTCCGATCACGGCCGGGCGTTCTAGGAGGCGATCCATGCCGCTCCTCTTCAGTAAAGTCTTGCCCACCGCTCAGATCGCCGATCATCGTAGATGCAACTCTAACTAGGCTCTCTAATGACGTCGCCGACATAAGAGGCGGTCTGTATGGCGACCTGTAAGGGGAAGGCGTCCGTTCCGGCGATCGCCCTATCCATTCCGTGGCCATAGTTTTCTTTGTTTTAGGTAGTTTAAAGGCGGATTCTACAGAGCCAACGGCGGCTTCCACTAACAAGCAAGCTGAGCTGAGCCCAAGGTCCTGAAACATCACAAATAAGGTTAGTGTCGGGCTGAAAGCACTGACATTATCAAATGCATTGCAGTATCTTACTTCATTAATGCCATCGTTGTTCCTGTCAGCCTCGTTGTTGTGCGGCGCGCTATCCCGGCGCGGCGGGGCGCGCGGCGGCGTGCGGTGCGGCGCCTCGTCCCCCGACGTCACCATGTCGCTGTCCGCCGAGTTCAGGCGGCGGCGGTTAGACTGGGAAGTTGTTCGAGCACGCCCTTTTCGCCTGAAAAATTAAGTCAATTTTGGTAACTTCATAAAAAAAAATCTAAGTGTTTCCCGTTCTGTTTATATATAAATGCAGAGCCGACTTGTTTAACATCAACTTACTTTTTCCTCTTCTTGGAGCTAGAAGTGCAATGAAAATCATCGTCATCATCTTTATCAGGCGCATTAGGATGCGGGTCGGATTCTCTCCTCTTTTGTCGCTCCTTAACTTCCTGTTTTCGTTGCTCCGCTTTCTCCATCCGTTCAAAGGCTTTCATTATTGCTTCCATCTTACGCTCCTCACGAGTCTGTAATAAAAAATAACATGAGCAAAATTGTTAACTAATTTTATTACAATACTGAGCTCATAAAATTATAACTTACCATTTTCTTTTTGTCTTTCTCCTTGTTAGTAGGTAGTTTATCCTGGGAATCATCTGTCTTATCATCTAATGAGTCTTGGTTTGTGCAAGAAGTGTTCCTACTCGACCGCGAAGAACGGTCGTGGCAAGCAGACTTAGCCGTATATTCACGTGTCGCAGGCCTTTCATCATCTATTCTATGCCTTCGCTCTCTTTCTTCCACTTTAGGAGCTTCTTTTTTAGGGGTCTCTATTCTCACAAGTTCCAATTTAGGCATCTCTTCCTTTATTTCCTCTTTTACGTCTTCCAGTTTTGGTTCTTCCTGCTTCTGTAATTGGGGTTTTTCTTCGTCAGAGAATATCTCAGGCTCAGGTTTCACTTCTTGTTCAACCTTTGGTGATTTCACTTCATCTTCTACTTGGGGTACCGATACTGGTGTCGGCACCGATACTGGTGTCGGTACCGATACTGGTGTCGGTACCGATTCCGGTGTCGGTACCGATACTGGTGTCGGTACCGCTACTGGTGTCGGTACCGATACTGGTGTCGGAACCGATACTGGTGTCGGTACCGATACTGGTGTCGGTACCGATTCTGGCTCAATTTTAACGGCTTCTGGTTCCGGTTGCAATTCTTGTTTTAGTTCTGGTTCCGGAACGACTGGTTCTTCTGGTGGAAGTCTTAAAATTTCCGTTTCAGTTTTCACGAAGTCTGGCTCGTCCAGTTCAGGTTTCATCTCCTCTTTCGCCGTCAAATCAATTTCAGGCTTTATATCTTCCTCTTCGGTTTTTATGGGGTGGTCGAAATTGAGAGCCATGACAGCGGCGTTTTTGACGGGCGACATCGGCGAGTACTCATATTTAATAGGCGATTTCTTTTCCACTTTGATGGGAGTGATTGGACATGGATATTCTTTAACTGGCGATGCTAAAATCGGGGCCAGCGGTGGCGATACTGGAGACGATGAGCTTGTGCATCGATTTCTGCTCCTCTTTTCTCTAGGAGGATACTCCGTATTTTTTCTCGAAACCAGTGAAGTCAGGCCATTAACTTTGCAGTGTTTAGGGTTTCCACAGGCGCAAGGCTGCTTACTGCCATTGGCATCATGGCCGACTGTAATTTCAGTGTTGGACGGGATAGTCCCAATAGTATATAGATAGACGTGTAAAGCTCCTTTGATAATGCAATGCTGCAGTTCCGCGTTGGGCTTGCAAGATCTTCTGACGAACCTCGCTTCGTTGCCGTAAGTCCTGGTGTCAATGCAGATCTGCGTATTATCTTTAGGCAGCCTGTAGAAGAAGACGAAAGGCCCCGGTTTTTGACTTCCAGCCCTCGCAGAATTCTGCAGCTGCGGCCTGTGTTGATTGGACAGCATGTATTTCCCTCTCAGTTCTATAACGGCAGTATTCTCTTTCAAGTCCTTCGTTGCGATGAGTATTTTTCCGCCGGCGTGCGGAACCGTCGTGCAGAGATGCGCCGTGATCGCGGACGACATACTCGACGTATTGCAGAGCTTGCTGCTGTATTTCATGATTTTGGCCCTGAGCTCCGGGCTGTAATGATTGGTGACCGCCTGCTCGAAAGAGTCGCCCCAATGAGGCTGGTTCGACACGCTCGAGTTGTACTTGCTTCTGTTCATCATCATCTCCTTCTTGCGTTTCACTCTCTTTTCGGTGAGTTTTCTCTTGTTGCCCTTGCGAACGACTTCGGTTTTCTTGGGTCGTTTGGGGCCGCGTTTGGGGAGAGTGAGAGTGGGTTGGGGGAGAGGCGGCAGCGGAGCGAGCGCGGGCAGCGCGGGCGCGGCGGAGTTGTAGGTGGTGACGCACGAGCCGCTCGTGTCGGTGTACGTGGTGACGGTGAGCAGGCGGCGGCGGCGCGGCGCGCTCGGCGCGTCCGCCTCGTCCGTGTCCTCCCCGAGCGCGATGAGTTCCTCGCGCTTCCGCAACTGGATATTCCGGGCGTGCCTCGCGTCCACGGCGCGCGGCTGGCACAGCTCGCACTGGTACGCGTCGGGTATGTTGGCCCGGTCGATGCCCATGCAGTCGACGTGCTGCCACTCGCCGCAGCGGTCGCAGCAGATCATGTACCCGTCGTCGTGCGTGAAGTCGCAGATGCAGCGCGTCTTGCCCTCCTCCTCGCCCTCGGGCGCCGTCTCAGTGTCGCTGCCGCCCGGCGCGCGCGAGCCTGACACCGACGAGATCACGGAAGCCGCGTCGTCGTCCTGAACTGGCGTAGGCTGCGGTTTATACGCTAACGAAGTCATGCTCATAGGAATCGCTTGCGCTGGTATCAAAGGCCCCGTGGGAACGACCGGCGGTAGCTCGTATGAAGCCGTAGACATGATGACGGGGGAGTTCCTCTTGAGCGGGCTCATGGGGGTGGCTACGGGGGGCGGGGACACGATGACGGGCGGCGGCGGCGGCGGCGCGGGCGGCGCGGGCTGCTTCTGCGCGGGCAGCGAGTACGTGTGGTCCAGCATCACAAGCGCTAGCTCCTGGAAAGAGTATCGTCGCAGCTCCTCGGACAGGTTGGGACGTTCTTCCATGCCGATTATATCGTCCGCCGTTAGTAACGTCGACTTATCGCCGCTGAAAAAGAAACGAACGTTAAGAAATCTATGATTTTCGAATAAATTATAGATATTAAAATTTTAATACTTACAACACTATTCGCCTTTGATTGATAGGTTTCTCTATCAGTTCGTCAGTGCTGAGCACCGGAGTCGAGGAATGCTGCAGAGTATTAGTAGGCGGGTGCAGCATGAGCTTCGGTTGCGCTAGCGACTGTAGTATTTGAGCGGTCAATTGTTGATTGGCGGACACTTGGGAGACCGTAGAGAGCTGATTATCCGTAGGCGCGTATGTTTGGACATAGCGCAGGTTAGGTGTGGCGCCAGATTGAACGTAGTGCGGGCCACGAGGCATGCTAGTGCTGATGGGTGCTGTAGATATGAGCACTGGCCCGCATGGGGACTGTAGCACAAGTCTTTCTCCTTTCGAGGGAAGCTTCTGAATCTGCTGGTGGCTCTTATGAGTCGGGCTGCCCACTTTCTGTATGATCTTAGAAGTATTAGAGTCCACAACTCCATATATGGGCTGCTGACTTTTATAAGTAGCCACACTGGCCACAGGCCAAGCCTTCCCTTCAGATTTATGGGTCGCGCCTGCCTGCTGTATTATCTTGATAGCTCTCGATTGATTCTTCTGCCCAGACAGCTGGCTAGAACTTTTAGATTGCTTCAGAGCATTAACAGATTTTCTGCCTGAATGGACAGACATCTTATTTGGGCCAGAGACAACCCGGGACAGTATATGGCACTGTGTGTTGCCGGAGGATGCAGCAACTACTGCATTCAAGTTAGCACCATTATTAACTTTGCTTAGAGATTTCATATTAGTGCTCTTTGTAAATGTGTGACTGTAGGACACATTCTTGATGGGGCTGCCAATACCAGCAGGGGCCAGAGAGGAGCATCCGATCAGGGATTGGTTTTTAGATGGTTTACTGCATAGCACTGAATTATTTAAATGCTTTTGCGACATCACATTAGCACTCAACTTATACACATGATTCTGTGTACCATACACTGGTGCTGTAATATCTTTACCTTGAGCAATATATTGCTGAGAATAACTTGTGTTCTTAGGAATAGAAATATTGCTCAAAATTTGAACCTTTGATGACTTTGGTCGACTAATATAGCTAGTCTCCGTGACAATATTAGCTCTTCTTCCTGCTTGATTTGTATCATTAACATAACTTTCACTGGTTATTATGATCTGTGACACACCAGATTGTGACCGGTCCTCTTCATTTTTATTATCTGTGGTTGCCGCACTGGTTGCGAGGATTGTAGGCAACCATAAAGTTTGGTTGCCGACATCTTGTGATACATTTTGTATTGCTGTTATATTGCTAACAGTAGCATCTACATTTATAGTAAAGTTCTGTGGCAACTTAGTAACATTCTGAACTATTGCTGTGTTGAGTGGAGCTTGGATGAGAGTTGCAGTAGTGTTTTCATAGTTGCCATCACCAGAGTCATCTGCTTCTTGTAAAATGGGATAAGCGATGCGTCCAACATTGTCCAGACCCTCCTCAATTCTAACAATTCCAGAAAGTGTTTCTACTGACATCTCAGTATCATGTCTCTTCTCAGCAATGTGATACTCTACTTCTTTATCTATTTTACTGCGCACAGACTGGATAATGCTCTCAGGATTAGTTGAATCAGGTTCAGGGTCACCATCAGTGGGGGATAGGGGCACAGCCCTCAAAACAGGAGTTCTAATGCTTGAAACATTCATATTATCTGCTAATTTATGTTCCAATACATGTTCATACACATTTTCACTGGAGGTGGCCGGCCCGTAATCCTGTAACAAATACAAAAACAATTAGCCATAATAGCCATGTTTAGTATTTCAGCATATTTGATATCACAATATTCAATTGCACTAATAACAGAAATTCAGTTTGAACTTACACCTTTGTACATTGCTATTCATGTGACAAAAAAATATGTATACACTTAATTATTCATACCGACATGGCATACTCTGATACAGATAACTGCTTGTTCAAGTAAATTGAATTTTAATATGACTAACTTCAGTGTAAATTAGGATGACATTCATGTGCCCTAAATCAATAAAAGCAGTGATACTGTGGACCTGTATACAATATCAACATCACTACACTTACTCTAAATATTAATACAACAAATGATATCACTAATCAAAATATAAAAGGATATTAAAAATGCACCTTACTTTCAAAATCTTTATTGAACACAACTAAAACGTCTACCATGAAGTTGGTTAAAAACTAGGCATAGCAAACTATTTTTTTTTTCACAGAAAATGACCACTACTGGCAAACAAATTAGATACCTACACATCTTATGTAATTACAGTTTTTTATTTCAATATAAATGGTCCACATTGAGAGGAGAACACCGAGATAATAGGACAGCAGCTTCAAACTTATAAATATGAAAGAACATGCCAATAAGAATATCATGGTTAGGTTATGAGTTAGGTAAAGAGCACTTGTGGGGCAGTGGTGTGATGCGGCAAGGCCAAGGGTATGAGGACTTACTTGCCGGGCAGCAGGATCATAGTCTGAAGAAGCTGACATGCTGTAAATATTATCATCTTGGGTCAAGCCCGAGATGACGCCGAGGAGACTACTGCGGCCTCCGACCTTATTTCATGTGACTGCAATCGAAAATTGACTCTTTACCCACAAATCTTCACAGTTCACATGATTACACGCGATGCACATCGTTATATTCTTGCTCAAATATTTTAGTCTACAAATAGGATAATGTGACAGTCGAGGTCATTGTTCCAAAAATTGACCAAAGTTGGTTTATTTCATGTCCTACGAGAAAATATAAAGAATGAACACCAAATAAAGCAAAGAAAACGCAAGAGCACTAGTAAAAATGGTTAAAATAAGTAGATAGGTTAATCCACTGCCGCCATTATTGTGGCACGAAAACTGAAATGTCTCACTGATAAACATCAAAAGACGTAAACACTAACCTAATATCGCTAAAAGTAAAAAAAATAAATCATTACAATGATTGATTGGGTGGAAATAAGGCATTATTGGAAGACCTAAACCCACATAGAAACAAAGAGCCTACAAATATAAGTACATACGTAAATGAGGTTTGTATATTTATATCAACTCTGCACGACAAGATAATGACTCAAACAACTAAAAATCCCATAGGTTTCCCATTAAATAACGTAATAACATATAATTTACAATATCACTGCAAGTATACCAGAGATATGAACTTAGAAACCCAGATGTAAACACTTATATAGAAAATACTTAATATAATTGGTACAAACCTGCGCAGTAATGTAATAATAACTTCTACAACGTAGCGAAACAATTTCCATCAAATAACTGCATAGCACTAAGGAAATTGGCGTCAAAGTCCGAAACTACGACCAAAACATTCACGAGAGTCGAAGATGGCGGCCATTGCATTTTCTTGATGCAAAACAACGGGGTTTCACGAAACATGTCGAAGTTCTTGGTACTTCCGGTTGAATAAGAACTTTTTTTATATTTAAAACCAATAAAATTGTTCAATATTAGAAACTTATATTACAAATCCATGTAATAAAAAAAATATGAACAACTTGACATTTTTAAAGAAAATAACGAACATTCCTTGAAAACATTTTAAAAAGGACTTCATTTAAGTCAAATTTATTCTGGAAAAAGTTCATAGTGCTTTTGTATAGTTTCTGTAATGCTACTTTATGGTTTATGTCTATGGTAACGAGTATGGGCATAGACTACAAGGAATTCCTTTTTTTACTGAGTCGATGAATGCATTCTGAAATAATCAAAATTAGGCTGCGTTCACTATCAATTTTATACATGTTGGTTTTCTAAATTTCGGTGTTTAATTTTAAACATACTAATGCCACTTACTACACTCGAGCACTTTTTGACGCAACATTTTAAAATAAATAGATTTCCAGGCATGCATTAACAAGTCAGTATTAAAAACACGACGTTTTTTTATCGATTTATAAAATCTTGCACGATGCCCATAGAGTGTAAAATGATTGTCTAATTTGATTCTAAACAACTTTTTTGTGAACGCGCGTTACAAATTAGGCATAATCATCACAGATTATCAAAAAAAAGCTGGGAAAATGAGGCCGCAGCCGCAGAGTGACTCGAGCCGAGCGTCTTCAAAACAACAGAACTGTACGATCAACAACAGTGCGATTGTCTGTTGCGCAGAGAACACCGCGGTGCCTTCGGAGCGGACATGTTCGATCGTCTGTTAAGCTATAAGAAAAGAGATCCGCGAGAACACAGAATAGAAACCGGACTATACGAAACAGCAAAATACATATATATGACCTTTTTCTATTTATGGCATTCATATCGAATTATAAAGAGATGTCCTAATAGGTATTCATTCGTTTTCCTTCGGGTTGTCACAAGGATCTGTCAACGCTAGCGTTGTTGCTAAGTCGACAATAATATCGATATCGATTCAATTTCGCAGTTGTAATTTGTTCTAATGATTTAAGGGCAAATTTTTCTAATTGCCAAATAAAAGCGTGTGACAGTAAAAGTTATCACTTTCCTTTTTTTACAAGATTTCATTCAACTTGCAATGTTCCAATGTTCATAAGTATAAGTAACTAGTAATAAGTAACTTGTCCATTTCAAAATCTGCAGACCATTTTTCAACTACTTCCCGGTGTTTAATTGAACTGAAGTTTAGAATACTTATGTAAACCCGATGACAATGTAATATTATTGTGTCAATGAACAGATCTGATGATAGAACCGGAAGGTAGCAACAGGATCCTCAGCTGTACTTAACGTAGACGTAACGTAGTCCCACCGTGATGGGACTCTTTAGTTTAGTCTTGATAATTTGATAATGACAGTGAAAAAAAATATAGTCGTCAATAAAAACTTGTCCCAAAATGAAATTTTTGACAGCAGTTTTTTGTCATATCAAAGAAAATAAGAGAGAAAAAATGTATCTTACAGAAAATGTTATTTGGAGATTAAAAAAATCGGCCCTTAAAAATTATAATGACGTTATGCTAAACTTTAGCAGTTTAAAGTTATAGGTATTTGAAGTTTTTTGTTCAGAGCAGGTCAAGGATATTTCAAATATGTTCAATAATTCAACAATGTTTTATTTAGACTATTCGGGCTGGAGATAGCAACCAACCAAAGAAGGGTTACAGTATCACTCGCGTGACTGTCTGTTCCTTTGCCATAGTTTGCTGTATCTCTTTGGTATCAAATTTTCCCTGCCTACTCGCCGAATCCATTCTGCTATCAAGTTCTCATCTCTTGGAAATCTGAAAATATCGATATAATGTACTCACAACACTGTCATACTAATAAAATACAGAAATACAGAATTAACTATTCGTGTATCGACTTTATAGTTTGGTAGTACCTACTGGAAGTTCGTGTAGGGGTCCAATGGCGAGCCCGTAGCGGTTCATTCAAATTTGACGTCTAAAACCTTTTGGCAACACGAAGGAAAACGAAAGAGTACCTTTAAGGACATCTCTTTCTAACTCGTTATGAATGCTATATATAGAAAAAGGTAAAATATATGTCTTTTGCTGTTTCTTATAGTCCGGTTTCTATGCATGGTACTTATTCAGTACGCAAGATGCAAAAGTCGTAATGCCGGTAATCCACTTGGCTATGTCAAATGTAAGGGATGAAAAGCTATGTCTACACCAGTGCGCTTTCACGTTCATCTTGCGTTTTCCTCTGACGCATGTCTCTGCAACCACAGCGCTTGCAATAACGCATGCGGTCGAACTGGTTTCACAGCAGCGCAACCTGATCCGTCACCGTTGGGTTGACGTGCAACATTTTGCAAATAAAATGGCGGAAGATAAAGTCAAAACACTGGATTTTATTGAAGATTCAGTGTCACCCTCGTATTGCATTCGCTTGACGCAAGTCGAATTGAAGGTTGAAAGCGCCAGATGAACATGAAAGCGCACTGGTGTGGACATAGCTTAAGATCAATATTTGGCCAAGTGAAGTGCATAAGGTATTTTTTTCTAGCTTCAATCCAATGCTTGTTCTGCAATCTTTTCTTTGTGGCAAAAAAGAGTTTGAAAAAAATTTGAAAATGAAATTGGCAACTCATACTGTAGATTCATACTTTAGAATTTAGATTAGAATAAGCCATGAGCCTACGTTTGTACAGACGTTTTTTTCCAAAGCGTAGGCAAGCGATTTTTACCGCCTTGAAATTGAACAAAGTATGCGATACTCAAGTATCACGATAAAATTGATAATGTAACATGCCATATAGCAGTATTTTATTATGGCATCAGTATTATCGTGATAATATTGATATTGTAATATGTCCCATTGAACTAGCGTTCAGTTCAGTACACGGAACCGATTTCTACGATTGATTGCAAGTAAAACAAAGAATCGTAGAGTCGGACTAGAATAAATGTTATATATAAATAATATAGAATACAGTATTTCTATGAAGCAAAGTTTAACAAACATGGCAGCACATTTAGTCTGTCTGTCATCTCATTTATGTCATTCATTGTCAAGCACACGTTTTTAGGAGGTTATGTTTATGCGGTGCTTGCTTTCGCTTGTTATAAGAAGTTAACAAAGCACGATGGGTGACTTTGTATTAAATAATAGTGAATCAGAAGTCGACTCTGATGATGAGGTAAGTTTTTGATTCACATTTTATCATTTTTCAGATTTCTTTTCATGAATTATAAATGTTTGCATTTTCATCCTTTTTTTAGTTACAAGAGGCTTTTGCTAAAGGTTTACTTAAGCCTGGGCTAAATGAAGTTGTGGAAAGGGAAGTGAAGAAGAATGTCAACAACATTGCAGATTTGAAGCTGAAACTAAAAGAGTTCCAGCTAAAGTTGCCATGGGTAGAAACACTAGACTTGGTGACCGCAGTCGCTCCTATGGCTCCCGACGTCGCATTGCAAATGCAAGAAACCGCACAGAGAAGGAAGTATGTATTGTTTACTATTTAGGAAATACAACATCACCCAGTTTATCATCTTTAATATCACACAGTTTTCTCTATTACTCTCATGTTATTTATTTTAGTTGCTTTCTTCTTTCTTTCTTTCTTTTAGTGCTTTCAGTTTTATAAGAAGAAAGGACATTAAAAAATGTTTGCTGTTTGTATGTTACTTCATTTCAAAATAAAACTTTAGGAAGAAAAAAATTACATAATATATAAAAACAGACTGCCTATGAAGTTTAGATTCAATATTGTCACTCAATTCTGGATGTAAAATTATGAAAAAATCCATGATATTTAAACATTAACCCTCTTTGTTTTCAAGAGTTCAAAGCTCGAAATAGCCTGAAACTTTATATTTGACGAGAACCCTATGTCTATTAAAGCATTAATAATGAGGGATAGTTCAGGTCATTTGCAATAGAGAGTTAGTTACCTTTGCAAAAGTTACTTTTGGTTCTACCATCTTTGTTTTATCTTGCAGAAATATAAAAGAGAACAACAAAGGTGTGAAGGTGTATGACCCCTCACAGGACCCAGTTTTGAATGAGTTCAAGAGGGAAAACTTGCTCCATCGGCAGGCTCAGGCAGCGGTGGTGGAAGGCATCAAGAAACTGAAGGAGTTAGGGATACCCACCAGGAGGTTAGTTGGATTCACTGAACACACATATAAAATAGCTATTTCACACATTTACGACAAACTTTCTTACTATCTAGGGTAGGGAAATAGGTGAGACATACAGTTAGGTGCAAAAGTGAGTCAATAATAGCATCTTAGTAGAACATGAGTAAGTTGATGACAATCAAAGGTATTTTTAAATGCTTAATACAGAATAGTACTCCTTGAAATTTGCTACAAATCCGCCTATCAAATAGTTTACCTGTCATTTACAGTTTTTCAGTAATTTTAATTCAAAAACTGTTGAATTTAACTTTTTTTATTTTTCTAATAATTTATTTCTCTCTATGGAATCCACAAATAAGGACCTGACAAAATTAAGGAAATCCAGCCTCTTTAAAATGACTAGGAAATTATTTGAATCAGCCTTATTTTTGGAGGTAGTTATCGGCGACATTGTTTGGTGCATAGGTTCACTTTTGCACCGAGGCAAATAGCCGAACAAACTGGGTGTTAGTTTACTATTGCAGCGGTCTAAAATTCTGCAATAAATACAAAACTATGTCCCTGATTCAAGCAATTGATACGTCATTTTAAAGAGGATGGAAGTTGCCATAGAGAAAACTAAAATTATTAGAAAAATAAATAAAGTAAAATTTTACAGTTTTTGGTTCAAAATTACTAATAAACTATAAATGACAAGTAGATCATTTGTTAGGCAGTTTTGTAGCTAATTTCAAGGAGTACTATTCTCTATTAAGTATGTAAAAATACCTTTGATTGTCATCAAGTCATTAACATTCTACTAAGGTGCTAATATTGACTCACTTTTGCTGTATTTGTTGTTAGTAAAGGGTAAAAAAACAAATGAATAAGTATGTTACCGTTAGTGTGTTAGGTAAGTACGATACCATTCATCCATCCATCCAATCAGTGTGTATCTATCATATAGGCCTCTTCCTTATTTCTCCACGCTCCATTCTCACATCCCATTATCTCCCTGCTGTTTTACAGATGTCAACCACAATTCCACACCTTCATTTGTTATTATTTTATTTATTACTTATTGATTATACCTCCATGTTGTTTAATCTTATGTTACAATATGAATGGCAGATATTTAAGTGTTATCAAACATTTTTGAAAATTGTGTTTACACTATTTGTAAAAAAGAAACCAACAACTTGTTATTTATAAACATGACCTTGTTATTTCAAAATATTCCTCATTACAGGCCAGAAGACTATTTTGCGGAGATGGCGAAGACAGATGAGCACATGCAGAAAGTCCGTAAGAACTTGCTTGCTAAGCAGGCTGCCCAAGCGCGCACTGAAAAGGTCCGGCAGCTAAGAGATCAGAAGAAAATCTCCAAACGAGTACAGGTAATCAAATCAGGGTTTTTAGTTTCTTCTGTTTATCACTTTGAATGGGCCATGCTATTAGATTTTGTTATGCAGTTTGCAAAAATCGTGACCACATTGTATCCAATGGCATTATGATAATTTCTATGTTGAATTACATTTAGACATTCAGGTAAATTAGTTATATGGTAATTTTAAACTTTGTTGTTTAATTTGAGTCACATTTAAACTAGAATTGTACTGTTTCAGATTGACGCAAGATTAAAACAAGCATCAGAAAAGAGAGAAATGCTGGAACAGCTCAAACGGGTACGAAAGGGCAAATCCACCGACTTAGATTTCTTAGACGACAACAAAGGTAAGAACAAGGGGAAAGGACCTCACAATAATAAACTATCCAAGAAGCGCACTATGAAAGATCAGAAATTCGGATTTGGAGGTAAAAAGAAGGGGTCAAAACAAAATACGAGAGAATCTTCAAGTAATATGGATGGTTTTAACAGTTCTGCTAAGAAGAAGCCATTTGATTATAAGAAAGATTTGAAGAGCAAATCGTTTAAAGCCAAGGGCAAGGCAAAGAATCAAAGGCCTGGTAAATCCAAGAGGAAGAATGCTAAGAGATAATGACATGGATTTTGTTTGTAAGCTTATTAAATATTTTTGAATAGTGTTCCATTGTTTATTTTTATTTTTTTACTGCTAAAACAATATTAACGAACCCCGTGCTATTCCAGACTATAATCTATCACTGTGCCAAATTTCACCCAGATCTGTTCAGTCGTTCTGCCGTGATTGAGTAACATCCATCCATCCAAACTTCACATTTTTTGACTTGACTGACTGGTCAAATCAACAACTTTTATTGAAACGTCAAAATGATCCGGTAGTATGAAAATAGTAAAATGTGACGTCACAACTTTCAGTGTTCCTTTATAAAGTTTTTGTCGAGTTAAAAATCGTTTAAATTCCAAAAATAAACAATAGCTTGTTTTTAGATAGAGTGTTATTTTCGAAAGTTTGATTTAGTGGTAGTGTAAAAATAATTTATTTTGACATTGGACAAAAATATTGACTAAAAAAAACTTACAGGTTCATTTTGTGAAAACGCCCGCGCCCTTTTACGTTGATGCAACGGTGGCCATACAGTGTGTTTTTATTCTTCTTTCCTCTACTAATAGGGATAGATGGAAACTATTTGTAAACCAGGATCCATAACTCATCTTTCTTTTCTTCATGAAGGCGGTTGTCGTTAATTTTTTTTCCTTTGGTTACAAATATAACCAAATATTTTTTTTTATGGCAACGTCAGTCCACTTACTACAAGCAAATATTTTCTGTGAGCTTATTGGCGTTAAACTCTAGTCCTTCAATTTTCGAATAACTATAAAAATAACCAAGATATAAGCCATTAAAGATTTGTTTCGATCTCCTTCTAGCAAAACAGAATTTAACATGGAGTTTATAATTATGGCCGTATAGTGTAGTTCGCCAGTACATATCGAGAGTGGTCAAAAATATCTGAACATGCACTCTAACGCCTTGACAATAGAGTCGTGTTCAGTCGTGTTCGTGTTGTGTGAGCACCTTGTTTGCTGCAATATATATGATGGCGACTGTACGCTGACGTCACAGTAGGTACATGTCGGATCTCTGTCTAATTAGTAGTTTTAAATGCTTATAATATTATCCGTATTTGCTGGCCGATTTTAATTTACATTCACTTTTTGCCATCTCTTTTACGGTATTTTCATATTTTGTTAAGAAATGCGATAAAAAAAAAAAATATTCCCAATTGCTTAAAATGAAGTAATCGGTACTTCGTGAATTTAAATCTACTTAATTTTGGGTAGCCGATCTAAGGGAACAAACATTGAAATAAAACTCGTCAACGAATACATCTGCGTATAATAAAGTTTCCTATCACCACTTGCGGCCCTTGCCCTTCTTCTTGTGCTGCTGCTTGCGCTGCCAGGCGGCGTCGGGCGGCTTGTCGCCGCGCGGACTCTTCGCCGCCGCCGCCGCCGTCGGCGTTTGCTTGCTCATGTCGCTGGAATAGTAAGGGGTTAGGATTTTGGTTGATAATGTTATTGATATCTCAGTGTCTATACACTAGCTAATAATAATAATGCAGCCTATATACGTCCCACTGCTGGGCACAGGCCTCCACTCATAATGAGAGGCCTATAAACTAGCTAAACACGTAAATACTGGTATTGAAATGTAACGTTTTGACAAAAAATCCAAGTCACGTCGACTACTTGATTTCTGTGAGCTCATATAAGAGAGGCTATATACATGGTGTCCCAAAATCGGTAGGCGACATTGACACCGGAGGTAGTCCAGTTTAAGAGGTATCGAACCAGCCTAACATGACCTCAGTAAAAGTCGCATGGTTGTCGAGATATGCCAGTTTGAAGTTTGTACTGGAAAAGAACTTTAAACTGGCAAATCTTGGAAACCATGCGATTTTTACTAAGGTCATGTTAGGCTGGTTCGGTGTGGGGACAATGCGTATTGCATTTACACTCCGTTAGTAAAATAATAAAAAAACAAAAATGAAATAAAAAAAAACAAAAAAAAAGTGTCGTGTTCGGTCCGTCTCAGGCTGGTCTACCTCCAGTGTCAATGTGGCCTAGCGATATTGGGACACCCTGTATAGGTCGAGGTTATAGGCTATAATTTTATGAACATGCGGGCGCTGGCAGGACGCCGACGCTCAGAGAACGCTAGTGTGGGGGCACTCTAAAGAGGCTGAATTTTTGTATAAGTACTCGTACATATAAAGATTGTCAGAACCGTTTCAAGTTCGGTTCGCCTCGTGTCCTAAGGGCCGTATTAATAAACTCATCTCAACAGTGATCCCCGTCACAAGATGTGTCAAAAATGACAGTTTTCTATGGATTGACGTTTATTTTGACGTGTCTTGAGACGGAGATCAGAGTTGAGATGAGTTTATTAATACGGCCCTAAGTTTGCCACTCGCATCTTAAGAGGCTTCATTATGGATGTTGCATAAATACCTATTTAATTACCCTATGTCATATGTATAATAGCGGTGAAAAGGTAACCAGGTCAAATTACACCATTTAATAAAATAAAATTGATTAATACCTAATTTTGTTAATATCAAATCAAAAAAGAATATAGGGTTAGTTAGGGTTACCCTATCAGCCCTCTACATTGTCAATATTTCATGACGCCATATTTGTGTCATCATTGTCATCAAAGAGGTTAGTACTACTTACTATTGGTCGGTGGCGGTGGTTGACATGCCTTGCGAGCCCTTGATGACGTCACGCCTTACGCCGCGTCGTTTTCGGAACGCTGTGCGCTCGTATTTCGGCAGCCATCTGCGACAAGCAAGAAATAGGTAAGGAACAAAAATTACCGGGGAATGTTTTAAAATCCGGTAAATAACCGAAATGGATCGGTTTGAACCGGTTAATCATACCGATTAACCGGTTCAAACCGATCCATTTCGTAACGATTAACGTTTTTAGGTTGTTCAGGAAAACGTATGATGTGAAATCGTATTTTTTGGCATCAATAAACACTTTCAGGGAGAAAGGCACTTAAGTGACTAAACATTGTAAAAAATATATTGCAAACTATAATATCCGAAGTTGACGTCAAATGACAATGTCAAGTGTGGGCTCTCCGTCTTGACAAAGTTCTAACTAATTGACGTCATTTTTGACAAATTCCCTTTTGGAATTAATGATGTAACTTTCATAACCTGTTACAAGTGAGTTTTCTGCTTCGAAGTAGGGTTATTCACTTAAGGCTTCGTCAAACAGCCAGCGCGGCGCGGCGCGACGGCAGCACACTGCAGAGAGACGTCGCGTCGCGCCAAGAAAACGCCGCACTTAGCGTGGCGCGATTGCGCCAAGCGCGTTCCCAGCGCGACACGTTCTCTCGCAATCTCGGTCCAAGTTAACACATTTTTGTAGCTTTTATGGCCCAAATCATATAGAACTGGACGTTCTCTAACACAATATATAAAATTTTCTACATCCATGGTCACAAATACACTGTAAATTTGTAAACAAATACAACGTGAAAATCACGCCGCGCCAAGCGCTGGAAATACACTTTCTGTTTATTTCCACGCTAAGAACGCGCCACGCTACTGTCGCGCCACGCCAAGCCGGCTGTTTGACGAAGCCTTAACAGTTAAATCAGCTAGTAAGTGTCAAAACGATAGCTTGTATGGTGATTTATATGAAAAAGTAAACAATGACGTCTTAATTATTATAACCTTAGAAGAAAAGACTTATGCTTGTATTCCGCAGTGCGTCTTTTTCATTATAGACGAGATAGAAGGGGATGGGCTAGCAAACCGTGAGCAAGTTAAGCAAGTCTGGTAACGTTACCTTTCTGGGTCCGGGGGGCGAGACAGGTCGGCATTAGGAGGCAGCTTGGTCTTGCGCTTGCGCATCTGTTTCTTCTTAGTGCCTAATTCTGATCCGGGCGTTCTGTATGATAAGTAAATAAATATCAGGGTCAATCTCACGCAAATTGACCTAGTCCCTGACTAAGATCTAGCCTTGTAATATGTGTATTACGCAACTATAAACGTACATAGCTTCTGACGACCAGACGTCAAATAGGTTTAGTTATAATTACAACCCCAATTCAATTCTGATTAAGGGGTTAAATTGTTTGATTTTTATGTACTTTGTAAAGTACAGGGGTCATCACGAGGCTATAAAGAGAAATACATACTTGAATACATAGAAAACATCCATGACTCGGGAAAAAATACTCGCGCTCTTCACGCAAATATTTGCCGATCCCGGCATTCGAACTCGGGACCGCTAGCTTCGTAGGCAGTGTCACTACCAACTAGGCTAACCGCGTCGTCTAGGACTAGTTAAATAAGATAAGATGATTGTTACAACCTTAAATTAAGGAATCAGATTATATTGATTTAATGTTGGGAACCAAAAATTTGCTAGTTTACACTTTCAGCTAATTGACTAAAATTGGATACACGTTTAAATTCGGTTTTAAAAAGAAAATAAAAAGTTTTACCCGGGCGATTGTTCCTGCTTGCTCTGCACGGTTTTCTTGACGATCTTGGCTCCCATCATCCATTTGGATGATTCCAGCGCTTCGATGTCGATTTTACACTGAGAGGAATATTTAACATAAATGTTTTGGATCGAATATGTATGCCTGTTTTATAACCGAGAAACGTACCTATTAGTTTTTATTTTTGAAATAGAAAATAGAAATAGAAAATATTTATTTCGCATAAATTTTTACATACATATGTTATATGTACTTAAATCTAACAAGATGAGAGTTCATTGCTGCGAAAATGGTGTCCACTCAGCTATGTGCCGCACCACCTATTGGGAGTACGACGCTGGTTTTCTGTGGACCCATGGACTGACTAGCTAGACATTTCATTAAAGACTGACTAGACTGACAGACTGACTTCATCGTCACTTAAATGCAAGTGACGATGAAGTCGAGTGTGGAGTTTGCTGGTTCAGTAATAGTTAATTCACTGTAGTTTTGAAGATATAGCAAGGACACAATTAATATGGGGCGCATCAAAGCGCTTACGCCGTTGATCAACAGTCTAGATTATTGCTTAATCTGCGCGCTATATTAATTGAGTTTTAGTTTAGTTATGTCTCTTAGGAAATAAAGATTTTGGTACTTAACAAAACCACTTTACTCAGTAATTATAGATTTCGATGACAAAACGGATATCAAAAAACATTATATAAGGATATTTTATTTTCAATGTCCAGAACGGTGCTCCCGCCAATGTAAAAAAGTTTGGTGAAATCTAAAGAAAAAAATCGGTTAAGTTTTTTTCAAGTCTTCTAATGAATGTCACAAGGTTACCTCTGTCCACTTGGGCTGCGGCAGGCTCTCGGCCAGCTGGCGCGCGCGCGCCGGCTCGGGCGCCGCGAGCGCCTTGACGAGCCGCGCCAGCGCGCGCCGGTCGCCGGGCGCCGCGCGCGCCGCGCCCCCCAGCGCGCCCGCCGCCGCCGCCGCGTCGCCCGCGCGCGCGTGCACGCTCGCCGCCGCGCGCCACACGCCGCGCAGCGACGCGAACCGCTGCGGGCCGGCTCACCGTATCAATATAGCCAGGGACCGGAACAGCTTACCATTCAAGGGGTATTCGATAGGGTATTTGATAGACGTGTTTTTACAAACCCCGAGGATGCGATAAGCGTATCGTCGGCTTAGTCCAATAAAAGGGCAACCGAACGATACAGTTCACAATTCGATTAAGCGCTAACCCGATCCCAGTACCCTATCATCTGTTGCCTTTTTTAAATTTAACCGAACGGTTTCGAGCTGTTTTGATCTATATGCGCAAGTATTTCCACTTATTATTGCACTAACCAACAATTGGCTATTTGACTAATGTCAAAATAAATTATTTATACACTACCACTAAATCAAGCTTTCGAAAATAACACGGAAAAACCTAGCTATCGTTTATTTTTGGAATTTAAACGATTTTTAATTCAACAAAAACACACTGAAAAAAAGTCACATTTTACTATTTTCATACAACCGGATCGTTTTGACGTTTCAATAAAAGTTGCTGATTTGACCAGTCAGTCAAATAGCCAATTGAATGGGTAGCGACTAAACTGGTATCGCCCGAATGCGCATAAAAGAGAGATGCGATCAATAATATAAATACCCAGCTAATGCTAAATGCTCAAATATTAAACTACCGGAACCCTAATGAACTAAGCTAACCCTAATAAACTAAGGTAAGCTCTATGGAAGCGGTTAACTAGCTCAAAAGGGTTCCCCTAACGCTAAGGTAACACAATCATAGGGTAACCACATTGATTGGGTAACCAAATGTTAAGGGCAAGCGCGGCGCGCAGCGCGTTACCAGCGAGTCGCGTTCTCGCAATCTCGATCCAAGTTAACACATTTTTGTAGCCCAAATCGTATAGAACTGGACGTTCTCTAACACAATATATAAAATTTTCTACATCCATGGTCATAAATACACTCAAAATTTGTAAACAAATACAACGTGAAAATCACGCCGCGCCGCGCTCGGCTTGACGTGATCACGCCACGCCGGGCACGGCGCGCAGCGCGTTCCCAGCGCGGCGTGACTATGTGTGACGGCCTGCACACAACTCTTTGTTAGTTCCCACGCTAAAAACGAAACGCGCCACGCTAAGAACGCGTCACGCTGCTGTCGCGCCACGACAAGCCAGCTGTTTGACGAACCCTTCAAGATTAATATGACGGCATATAATAAATCTTTTCAATTCCAGAATCAAGTCAATGCACAATATGACATGTATAACATACCTCATCATTCTTGTAGTGTTCATAGACGTCCTTGAACAGTTGGGACGCTTTTTCCAATTCGTTGTCAGCGCAGAGGAGCGTAGCGAGGGCGCCGATGACAGCGGGACGGTACTTGAACTCGCTCTCTTCTAATAGTTTCACGGCTGCTTTACGGTCGCCCTGGGAAACGAAATATAATATTTAGTGGTAAAATTAGTTACAACGTGACTTTATATCACGTGTAGTATACAATTTCGACAAAGATAAAACACTTACGTCAGCCAACAACACGTGGGCCGCGGCTAGCGTGAGCGTGCCACCCTGCGCCAGCAACAGGCTGACGGCTTGCGTCTTCTTGCCATCCTTGACCAGCGAGCTGGCCTCCACCAGCGCCGCGCGTTGCTCTTGGCGGTACGTCTTGGATAGCTTCACGCAGCATTGCTTGCAGAAGTCCGGCTAGAATAAATGTTACAGTTAGTAAATGTAAAAAAAAAAACCGGTCAAATGCAAGCCGTGGGTTCCGTTCCGCTAGAATCACACCTTGAAAGACCAAAAACAAAACAAAAAATCTTATACTTATGAGGATCCCCTTATTTTACCTTAATTTTTTTACTATTAAAAAAAAATCCGCCTTCATAATACAATTCTGGGAAAAAACAGAAAGGATAAGCGGAAGGACAGAAGTAAGTCGGGTGTCTGCCGCAGCCGCAGTCGATATAGAACTCAGTACCCGATCTACGATCTTTCCGACCCGGGGCAGATACTTGATAGTGGCGCCCTCTCCTCCAACTCCAGCGTTTGAGTTTAATTGAATAATTTAGATTTTAGAATATAATGGAATAGATGATATTTATTCAACGCTCACACAGTAAAGATAACAATCAAAATCAATAGAAAGAAAAAATAAAAAAAGTTTTGATACGGCCGATTGTGCCACAGCTAGCCGCGGCGCTGGTTTTCAGAGGGACCCTTAACAACTAAATAAATAGAGGCAACCGCACAAACATCAACAATAATAAAACATAAAGCATACTTAAAGCGCTATATTTGGAGTGATACCAATATCCCTTTAAAACCCTTTGAATCAAGCTTTTTTATGAATGTGTTCAAATTTCTTTTTCTCCCGTGTGTGGATCGCGAAAGCTTTTAAAGGGATAGCGCTTAAACAAAAGGGTTACCCTTATATTTGGATATGTAAAAAGAGGGATATCATTTTATTGCTGACGATCTGTGCTATGCCTGTTTCCCTTATGTGAATGGTTAGTCATATATTTCTTCCCAAGAGGTTACTCTATTGAGAGGTAACTCTTTCAAAGGCTTTTATCGGGGAATGGGTGGTCGGTTCCGTGGAATTTGGCGCCGAATTAGATCGGGGCCTGTACCCTAGGCCTCACCTGGTTAGAGTAGATAGCCAGCACGGCCTGGTTATATGTGACGGCGGCCCGCTGGCGCGAGGTCAGCTTGTGCTCCAGCCCGTCGGCCGTGGCGGCCTTCATGCGCTTGCGCGAGTCGAACACGTTCGTGTCCCTGAACAATAGTTATATGTTAGTTAGTATACAGTGTGAATTAGAGATGGGCCGAATACGGACTTTGCCGAATACGAATATTCGGCAGATCATTCGGTTCAGCTCTTACCGAATCGAATATTCGGTTGCGCCGAATCGCTAGAAACAGATTTTGACACGTCCGTGCTCAGCGCTCCGCGCGTTTCGGACCTTCGCGCTCGCGCCAGTAGACTTGTCGACCTTTAGTGGATAACTGATTCTATTGATATAGCAAAGAAAGTGACAGCAGCTACTTTAATGAAACTTAAATCTTAATTGACGTCTCTGAGTGCGGCCGAAAGGTTAATAAAACTTACTTCATTAAAACAACTCTGGTTTTTCTTACTTAACCTACGGTTTTTTGCAAAATAATTGTATTTATATTTAGACGCATATTTATCTCTTTTTGGTAGTTGCTTAGAATGCTGAAATAGGATTTCAATCCGACGAATTACGAAACAACCTACGTTCGTTATTTACTTTGTTCATTCGGTAAATATCCGGCAATGTAACCGAACGGCGAACGGCAATTCGGCCGAATACGAACATTGAGAAACTTGCCGAATATGCCGAATACCGAATAATTACCGAATATTCAGCCCATCTCTAGTGTGAATACTATCACCGACACGTAATGCCAATTCCTCACCTGTTGATGACGATCAGGTTGTTGCTGGCGATGGCGACGAGCGCCTGGTCGCTGGGCTTGTCCTTCAGCACGTTCTGGTAGATGGACGCCGCTTCCTTCTCCTTGCCCACTTGCTGCAGGCAGTACGCTTGTTGCACTCTATGTAATAAGGGTAATGATGTCAAAATTATAGTTGTTTATCATAATTGTGTCAACTGAAAAAAGATCACTGTTAAGTGTTAAAAGTCTCCCTCAGTCATGGATAGGAATTTTTTGTAAACTAACAATCACTGTTGGTTCCCACAAATTGCTAATCTAAATAGACGACGATTAGTAAATTTTTTCAGTAGAACTAGCGTGCAGTGTAATAAGAAACTGGGCACACTATCGCCTTTGATTGGTCTGTTTGCTTGGTGGCCATAGTCACTGTAAATCACTCGTATTGCATTTTTTTATTAAATTTAAGCACCTAATAACATTTGTTTAATCATTTATCAAAATTATCAGTCATCCATACAGCAGAACAAGAAGGAACAAAAAACCTCTAGTATTTAAACCTCAAATCACTAACGACCTTCTTGAGTTGTTGGGAAAATAATGTTTACATCACTCTAGGGTCACGACTCAACTCACCGGATAATACCAGCTTCTTCCTTCGCCTCTTCCTCGGTCCCCCCATCCTCAATAACACTCTCAGCGCAGGCCTGCTCTGCCCTCTTCAGGGTTGGGAGCGCTTCATTGTATTTACCACGCATTGCTAGTGCACTACCAGCATTGTATGCTAGCTCGTAAGTGTTTTCATCAAATTGGGGAAGGTCTGCAGACTGGAGAGTAAAATTATAAGTAAATGGTTATTAAATGATACACAAAACAATATAGTTATATTTTTGCACACCATTTTAGTCTTTGCTGTGAAGTTTCACTGTATATGTCAGCATTGCCATCAATAGTTTTAAAATGCATCCATTAGGAAAGGCACACTGACTGGGTTTAAAAATTAAACCCAATCAGTGTGCCTTTGTAGCCTAATGGTTTGACCTGCCGACTTTTAAGCAGAGGGTCGTGGGTTTGAACCCGGGCTTGCACCTCTAAGTTTTTCGGAATTTATGTGCGAAATACAATTTGTAAATTTACCATGAGCTTTTTGGTGAAGGAAAACATTGTGAGGAAACCTGCACACACCTGCAAAGCATGACGGTGTGTGCGAAGTTCCCAATCCGCACTGGGCCCTCGTGGGAACTATACCCCAAACCCTCTCGTTGTGAGTGGAGGCCTGTGCCCAGCAGTGGGACGTATATAGGCTGGATTATTATAGTGTGCCTTTCCTACTAGGGTAGGGTAGCTTCTCGATTCCACCAGCGCTAAGCTAACCTATGAAAATAAAGATCCTAATTGGTGGATATCGACACATCCTTAGCTATGCAGCTTAGCACAGCTTTGCTAGAAAAGCAACCTCAGAGTTAAATATGTCAAAAACTGCAACATAAGTGCAGTATGCACTAATTGGGATTTTGGAGGCCAATATTTGCCACAGGCATTGAACAGCGTATATATCAAGGATATGCAATAGATAAAAAAAAAGATCCATGTGTCTATTATATGTGACTTAATCTGTGTGTCTATTACATGATAATATATGTGACTTTGGTCCACTTTGAGTATTGCTTGATTTTCACACAATCCTCACACAAATCTATTTTCTATTTTACTTCCAACTTCTGCAAGAAAATGTTAAGTTACTTACTGGGTTCAGAGCTCCCAGGTTGGCAACAACAGCCGCCATGTTGGTTTTCCTTTCATCCTCATACTCATCCGTGGTGTTTTTCACAATATCCCGGTACAGGCTGTAACAGTCTTGGTACTGCTCCAGACGATACAAAATTTGAGCCCTAGAAAGTAAGTTAAAGTCACAGTTTACAGCATCTCATAAAATAACTTATGATATTTTCCTATTTAATTACTAATAATAACTTTGGTTGAATTTAGGTCTACTTCAGAGTATTCATTATACTTGTATGTGTGAATCAACTTTCAAGGTAGGTCCTTTTCTTTTGTGATATTATAACTGGATATCTAAGGTTCCAATTTCAATGCCTCTATTAGTGATTTTTTCAATATCACTTAAAAATATCACAAATAAAAGGTTAACAAAAACCAGAAGTACATAATAATCAAATTAATATTAATAATTACCTCAGCTCCTTCAATGCCAGTGTCATTTCAGGAGCATTATCAACTGTCTGCAGTGCGTCATTAGGACAGTTGAGCCTGTATTGCACATATGCCTTCTCAAAGTGTAAGTCAGCTGCCAACGGAGCATTTTTGGCGTTGGTTAACACCGCCAGGGCCTCCTTAAAGTTATGCAGCTGGATAAAGCATATCACTTTACAGTGAAATGCCTTTTGCTCATTTGGAGCAATTTGCAGGACTGAAATTGTAATAATAATAAGTAAATATATTGTTGATTTCAATAGAATTGTATACGGAGTTATTTCAAGCCAAATTAAATTTTAGCAATCTCACTACGTTGAGAAAGTGTCAATTCAGCATATTGTAAATACATTGATAAATATTGTTTTTTTTACAAGGTATTACACATCAATCGTGTGGTAAGTTAGTAGTTTTACTAATCACTTTCATTGTTACATTAACGTATCATTGCTATCCTTAATAAAATAGTGCAAAAGTGAGAATTTTAGCAAAGTGAAATCGAAAGATGTTACGAAGTTTTTTTCTATAATAAAAGAATATGGGAAGTGTAGATGGTTCAGGAAATTAGAGTACTTACTTTTCCCTGCGGCTTTTAACGCTCGATCATAGTCACTGCCTTGGCAAAATTTATTTAATTCTATATAGGCCTGAACAAGGTTATTTTCCTTGCTGGCCGACATTTTTTGACAAGTTGACAGAATCTAACAACTTGGCAGGCAAACGTCACTTCGCCAGCCGTCGATTGCGTTTCATTTCACACAACATGCACGCAACCTCACGCATGTATACATATTATACCTACATGTACGATGCGCTCTACGACGGTTACCACGAAAGATGAAATTCGAATTGTCCAAAATTGGGCCCCTGCATTTAATTTTGGGGTTATGTAAAGACTTATTTTACGATTGCGTAAATATTAGTAAAATTTAAGTAGTTTAGCGCGTCTTCGTGGGTCAAAAACACTTTAAAAATCTAGAATTATATTGTACCCAAAATAAAAGGTACCTAACTACGCTTGTGTTGTAGTAATTACCTACTTCCTTCTCGAATTATTTAATTAATAACAAAAAGTTAGTAAATAATGCTATCTGTATCACCCTACATTTTTGAGGTACATGCGTCAGTTAAGTAAGACAAAGAACTTACAGTTAATTAGGCGTAGGGTTAATCCGGCATTGCATAGAGCACTCTTTTTTACGGCTATAAAATTTTCCTCAGGAGGGATAAGTAATAGAATGTATAACAACTAAATATCTATTACTCATAAGATATAAGGCCACTCTGTATAATTTCATTTGGTTTATATAAATTTAGTTGGTATAATGAAAGAAACGTATACTTAACAATAAATTATATATTTTCATAACGCATAATGATCTATTGATATAACAACATTTTACATAACGGTCAGATGGTATAATATTCATATTATCTAATAATCAAAACCTGTTAACGTTTAAGTCAAAAATATAAAAATGGTCTTTATATTTTGATTTCACAACATGAAAGTAAGCAAAATATCAAAGTAAGCAAAAGATTTCCTCTAATAGAAATAGAAAATATTTATTTCGCATAAATTTTTACATATGTTACAAAATGTTACAAAAAAACCTGACACCGAAAACTAAGCCTTAGCCTTCTAACCTTACCTGTCCGAGTCGCTTCTGCCCCGGCCCATCTTATTCGCTCGCTCCGCCTGCTCGCTTATCGCCATTTACCATTTTTGTGACCTCAAATGGGTCAGAAGAGTTATAAAAAAGCTATAATTTTTATAGCTAGTTCATAATTTATATACCTTGTGTATGTTATATTAAAAGTTATTATTCCTTACAAATGTTATACCATATGATATTATATAACACAAATGTTATATTAATTAAGAATAAACCTTTTGAAATTATAGTTTTTGTTGTTATGTCTAACGTTTATTATATATTATTTTACGTTTAAAATATGAAATTATATAAAATGTTATTATATTTTATGAGACGCACCTCCTGAGGATGCTAAATAATGGCTTAACAATCAAAGTTGTTGACTGTATGCAGAAAAATAATCCAGCTTTGCAACCTAAAAAGACTAGACATAAATCAAAAGACTTCCACAAATCCCGGACAAACAAGCGGAATAAAACGACAAAGTAAATTCTTGCAGAGTTTTATTCAAACGCGGCCATTGTGCAAGTTGACGGCGCTTGTGTCGGCTTGTATGTCGAACTCATCAAACTTGGACTGCCGGAAGTTGGAACGGCGAAATATTGTGCATTTTTTACGCGGGAAACGGGTGTTGTCAGACGTTGGACATGAATCCGCCATTTTGTAGCGCATGGAACATTGGAGCCGTTAAATGTTCGTATGAAATTCGATTAAAACTCTAACAATAGTTTTGTTTTGTTCAGTTTGCTCAGTTTAACATCTATTTCTTTCTCCAGAGTCTTCGTTTGCGTAGAACTCGTTTATTGTTAATCAATCAAATTAGCATCGACTAGTTATTTCAAAGTTTAGTTTTTCCTTGATCCTATAGTAAGAAGAATTTTATTCTATTATAAATATAAAATATAGAGATAACGGTCTTATATTGGCACCCTCGGTACCTTATACCATGTTTTGGGCGTTTATATGAAAAATGTAGGATACGTAGTTAAGAACTAAAATTAAGAAACTGTAACTTTTCCATTACGTTACGAAAATTAACTAGGTATACTGTTGTAAGACAAATAGTGGTTCTCAAACAAAACTCCTTAGCAAGTGCAACCACATTATCTGCTAACGGATGAGGATTGAATCTGCTTCGGTTAATGATTTTCAAATTGACGATATCAATGACCTACATCAATTTCTGATGCTGATAGAAACTACATACCTACCCAGTTCTGCTTCTGTTTACATCAGCAGTTGCTGGTAGGTCTGTGTCATTGATTTCGTCAATATATTGGAGACACTAATGACGGCGGTTGATACGCCCGGAAACTTACCCGCCTGTTGGCATAAGAATTTAAGGCCGTAAAATGTATGATTAATTTTTGTTATTTAATGGAAAAGTTACCGTCTCTTAATTTTAGTCTTTAACAAAAATGTCCTTTTATGACATGAATTCAAATAGAATTATTAGGGTAATTTCTTGAATCAGCTTAGGACGTATTATTTTAGAAATCAAAGATTCTATTGCGACTGTATTGTACCCTACTACTGCGTTGCCATTTTTACCTTCAAACGGTTTAAAAAAGGTACAAATCAAAAGTAATAAAACAAAAAAATATTTAAAAAAAGAAAGGAAAAACTGGCTCTTTCCAAACGCGTTAGAAACATGGCAGAAGACAAACGACGTTAAAGTAAAAGTAACATCCATTGTCGCTGGTTTAATCGCATTATATTCGAGTCGAGGCAGAGTTCCGAACTTCGGCTGCCAGTTACTTTATTTATACATGAAACTTTAGCTATGGTCTTATAAGTCTTATGGTATTATAGTGCGTTAATTTATGGGGTTGAATGTCCATTAAAACGTTCCTTTTATAATGTATGCCCTTTAGGGTGAAATATGCCTTGGGAAACAACTTTTAACGTTTTATAACAAACAAGAAGCTGTTAGTATTTTCTCAATCAGGATTTTTTTTTCTCAACTGGGAACATTTTGTGTTTTCTCAACAGATAATTTTAATTATATTTACGACTGAAAAGTTTTAGTAAGTACTTTCTTCTTCTTTTACTGTAGTTGTTAAATTTTCAGTATGTCACCTTTTTATACCTACCTACCGTAAATCGCCGTCTGTTTTACCAAAAGTACAAAATCCTTACACGTTACACGAGCGGGCCATCCACGTGCAGCGAATCTAAGAAACTTAGTTTCAGGGCTATTATGGTCGCGTTTATCCTGTAGATAAACGTCGATAAAACATCTGTCACTTTCTGATCAGTAAGTAGGTGCGAGGGTGACGGATGCTTTATCTACCGCGATAAAGGCGACCATAATACCCGACGGGGGCAGGATATTAACTAAACCCAATAAGGTAAAGTTCGCGCGTAAGCACGCCGAGCCGCGAGGGATCACGTTCTGTTCTAGATTGGTTAGTCTATCTAGTCTATGGTCTGGGGTTATTAGTTAGATAATATGATATGTAGGGTTATTCTCTATTTCTTTATCTTATTCTAATTAACGCTGTCTTGACTGTACGAAAATTAAAAATTGAAATGACAATATCTCAAAAACATAAAATAAACCCCTTCTGTCATCCCTTACATTCTAAAATGAAACACCCTTTATGCAAATATATACAATGTATACAATATATAAGTACAGGGTGTCTCGGTTACGTATCTAACGGTTTTAATTAAAATAATGCAATAGGATTGTTTTTTGAGTCCAGAAATCGGGCTTCCATGGTGTCACCTTCGGGAAAACTCGTTCTCAATCCGAACGATGATCGCACTCCTAGGTACTGATTTTTATTGTAGGTATATACTAACTTTTAGCGACTTGATCCGTGTATCCGTCGTTTATCGCTATTCCATCGGAAACTTTTAATTTTTACGGAATAAAAAGTATCCTATGTCCTATGTTCTTCTCCAGGAAACAATCTATATCCTGACCAAACTTGAGATCCGTTCAGTGGTTTTTACACCATAACCTCCATTTCCACTATTGACATTAATACCAAATCTCTTAGCTAAACATTTAAAACAAAACAATAAACAAATATGGCCGTAAGGGGGTGCCGCGTTCGAAAAGCCTATTCGAAAAGGGGGCTATATTTTATCAGGGCTTGCTGATAAATTGCCCCAAATTCAATTTAAAAGGGTAATGTTTGTGCCCCTATTACGATGTCACTCGACGCTCGCCTATAAACTCTGTCGGTCCACTGAACAATTGAAATATCGCTATACCTCCGCTGTATAAAAATGGCCCGTGAGTATACTATAGGTTTTTGAGGTTAGGTTTTTAGATTAATTGGGATATACACCATACGTTCTTATACCCGAGTGAGCGCAGCTCAAAGAAGGGTAATGATTTTAGTAGTCTATGTATGTATGTATGTATATGTGACCGAAAATCGGATGTTCCACCCTAGCTCCTACACTACTTATTGGACCGATTTTAATAATTGGAGTGTCATATGATTCGCCAAAAACGTATGATAGTAATATATAAAAATTATAAGGGCGCGTCATACTAGTAGCTAGTCGGGTTTTAGTTTTCGAGGTTAGGTTACTAAATTTAAATTTTTCAAAAACCGGCTCACTAAAACACATTTTTAGTAAATTTTTTGGCGGTGTACCTTAAACAGAATGCGTCTGGATTACTTCCATCATCTACCTAGTTCGAAAACTAGGGGGGGCTACTTTGAAAATCGAAGTTCGAAGTTACGTTAACTCCTTCCCTTTCTCACGATTTAATCACAATTGACGAGTGAAAGGGATAGTGCATCCGAAATGAGTACTTCGTGGTAAGTAACCATCCAGCAGTCGCCAATTAGTTTACCTGAGTGCTGTGCTAACCGAAGCTACGACATCATGAAGAAATCTACACAGCAACGGAATAGGTAGAGAGGTAATTACATAAAAAGTCGAGCCAGTGGTGACAGCTGGAACTACAATTTTTTCAAATGGCAACAGCACCAGGTTAAAGTAAACCTTGGAACATATTACCAATTTCATTCCGAACAGCGCCTTAATTTTTTGCTTCGACTTTTTTTCCAGACTATAACCGTGTAACCGAAAGGGTACAAGGATAATATTGTGTGAAAGATAAGATAAGCTATGGCAACATCGCAAAAGTTTAAATACCACGATGATAAAATTCTTTGCTTATAAAACATCGACATACATACATTCATAATTTTCGTAGATGATACAAAGCCAAGGGCTACATCTAGTTTTAACATATTGACCTTTTTGACACGCAGTTAGCCTGTTGATAGTGACATGTTATATGACCTTACCTAAGAAGCTAACGGACCTGGGTTCGATCCCAGGTAGACAATGATTTGTGTTATGTACGCATTTGTTTCTGAGTTTTGGATGTTTTCTGTGTATCTATTTCTCAATATAAATATGTTTGCCGTTATCTAGTACCCATAGAATCCTAGAGCTCGTAATCACGTATAGTAATTTGTACGAGATTGTCTAATGACTTTTTTATTATCCGTAAGGCGATGACAGTTCGAGTTCCACTGGTACCTTATATCAACGTAAAATACTCGATTAGCGATTCCATTGGCGATACGTTTATGCGCTAGTAGGCCCCCTCATTTTATGACCACGGTGTCGATGCGGTGAGATTTTATGATATATTAGGGGTGCTATCATGAAGTTAAAGAGTCAGTATAGATATAGAGAAAATGATAGCTGTTTTATGTGTTTAGTGATTAGTTTTTTTCAAGTTTATGTCTTTGAAAATTTTAAAAAGTGTCCTATTTGTCAAGCTAGGGTAAGGATTATCTGTGTCAATTTCATATTTTTTTATTATTAAATTCGTTCAGCCGTTTAGGTGTGATTAAAACACTATGAATCCATACATTTCATATTTACAATACTAGTAGTGATACTGCAATATTGCGTATTGCGATATTCGGATTTCGTAAAATTTCATATACGAGGTTGAGTCAGAGACCCGTCGATATGGTACTTACCTATTCGCTATCTGATTTATAATAGAAGCACTCCTAGCCCTCGTATGATGACGTAGAGTCCAAATTTAATAAAAATCCAAGACATTGGCAGCAGGCATCACCAGTGAGTGGAACCCCATCCATTGCGATCGTCATCCTGCCTGCTAGGAAATATTCAAAATATTGTTCGTAGTCAATGGTGAAACTGCGATGCACGTTGCTATAATAATTTCAGGCAGTAAACGTTAGCATAGCTCCATCCTTTTCCCTCGAATTAGTTATTAATGACGTGTGAATGGGATGAGACCTCCAAAGTTTCGAATTAAGTGCTACGAGCCAGTTACTTTAAGAGTACGTCTAGTTGCCCGTATACACATACTGGCCAGTTTCCATTATCCTTGAAAGGTAAGTAAACTGCCCGCCGCAGCCTCAAGGGGTCAGTACACTAGCTTGTCTAGTTTATAACTGGAACACAGGAACACACATTTAGTTTCTCTATGACCAGCACGGCTAGCACAAGCTGTCCACGACTTATTTGTAGAATGGGGGGTTGAAAAATGAAAGTGATTTGATTATAGCAAATGGGAAGTCATATAAAAGAGCTCAATTTGCACATTTCGAAACAATTTTTTTTATAATTTTCCGGGACGTACTTTTTGATTTATAACCAAAAATGTTTAAAAATGACCGTTCTCCCTTATCTCCGAAGTTTATAAACCGAACAATCTGAAAAATTCCCAACTTATAGATAATTATATTTTACGGTAAAAATAAAACGAGCAGAAAAATAAATGTCGGCAGGGCTTCCACGATCGTGGACCGACGATCTGATAAAGGTCGCAGGAAATCGCTGGATGACAGCAGCAGAGGACCGATCGTTGTGAAAACCTTGGGGAAGGCCTTTGTCCAGCAGTGGACGTCTTGCGGCTGATAATGATGATGATGATGATGTTCAAAATTTATAGTTTTCGAGAAATTTACAAAAAACTTTAAAGATCTGTACTAAAATTTAGGCAAGTCAAAATGGACCTTATTGCATACAATTAAAGTACGTAAAAAGGTATATTTTTCCAGTACGGGCTTAAATACGGAACCCTCCGTGCGCGAGTGCGAGTCGCACTTGACAGGTTTTTTTACATACACCCATTACTATAGAGTCACCCAACTCAATTGTATTGCAACTATCTTTCAGATATCCAGCCAATTTCCCCTTTGACTATCCTGTGAAAGGTTCTGAAAGTTAAAAAATCCTTTTAGTTATCCATCATTTCCATTAGTCTAGTACAAAGTAACCTAAGTTTTTCGCAACGAGAGCTCGAACAGAACAAAAGATCAATTTGCATGGTCATTTGTTAGAAACTACAAAGAGCCTTGGTCTGAAACTTAGACAGCGTTATCCATTTATCAAACTCCACGCAAAATCGACGGCCGTACTAAGATATATACGGAAACAATAGAATTTCCGATCCAAAAAAAGGTTGACCCATTCGTTTTCGCAGGACACTTTTTCCTGACAAATAGCCTGAAAGTAATTTTAATTCCAATGCTATTTATACGCTTTACTTTGATTTTATGGCCAGGTCATGGATATCTAATTGGAGCTCGTAAGTTTAACGGTTTTGTAGACTAATGTGACAAATAACAACATATTTTAAATTCCTGTAACCCTGCTCGGTTGTTTGGCTTATTTTTGTTTAAAAATAAAAAAAGATAGCTAAAGTGGATATATTAAAAGTTCTAAGTATACATTTTGTTTTATTAGCTTACTTCAATTCGAATTATAAATAAAAATAAATATCAGAATTAAATCTCACACAAACTGACCTGATCCCAAACTAAGCTCTAGGCTTGGACTATGAGTACTTTCTTATACTTACTTATATGTATAGAGAAATACAAATTTAAATATATAGAAAACATCCCAAGACTCAAGAACAAATACTCGCACTCATCTCACAAATATTTGCCCATACCTGGGATTCGAACCCGGGACGGCCTAGCTTCGTATGCATGGTCACTACCAAGTAGGCTAACTGCTGACAGAATTTCACCGTTTATTATTTATAGTATCACAATCTTAACCCTATTTTTATCTATTCTTATTCACCTATTAAACCCATTAATGGAATGACTAGACATTTTTTCGTCGGTGACATGCAATAGGTGCATGACGCAAATTGGACAGGTGTCGGTGTCACCGCGGATCTTTAGAATCGACGCGTCGTTATATACAGGTACTAGAGTTAACGAGTTTCAGCGCTCAACTTGCTTAGGGTTGCCAGGTTACAATATTTCGATGAAATAATATAATCCTTCAAGAGGCGGCTGAGTAGCTGGAGGCGAAATATGGAAAATCGGATTAATTGTAATTAAAGATGGAATCCAAAAAAGGCTTATTTCCAACGTTTATAAAAAAGAGGAACGAGGTAATCTTTTCATGTTTCAACAACGAGCGGATTCAGCTCGATCCGGACAGTTTATTAATTAAAGATAGAAGATTGCTATGAGATTAATAATTTAATAGTAAAGTACTTATTTGTTTCATTTAGCCCTGGTTCGACTTTTATTTAAACCTACTCGTATTATTAATGTATAATACCTACTCCTTCTAGTAATAAATATTTGAGATACCTAAAGTTTTGATGCACTATACTTACCTAGTTTTTTTTATAATCAAAGATCAAAGCTTGTGTGTACTGAAAATATACAAACGATTTTGAATTGCGATTCACAGATTAAAAAAGTATTACTGGTTTGCTTTTATTTCTTAACATTAATAAAATATTAAATTAATATTTCTACATTACGCGTGCCAACCCTACATCGCATGCGACAAGCCTGAACTCAAGTCGACAGGATCGCTCGCGATTGCCTAATAAAGGCCTGCACCGTGCGAGATTTCAATTTAGGCTACACGATAGACCTCCGACTCGAGTCTGGTAATGGAACTCTGCTAGATGGTTACCACGAAACACTCATTTCGAACGTTCGGATGCACCATCTCTTTCACTCGTCAATTGTAATTGAATCGTGAGAAAGGGAAGGAGCTAACGTAACTTTAAACTTCTATTTTCAGAGTAGCTCCCCTGATTCCAAACAGCCAATCGTGCAGGTGAGGTTGCATTTGAGTCTTGCGATAGCACGCGGTTTGTGGTAGGACTAATATACTAGTAGTAGGGAACCTTGTTGAAAAATGAACTGTTTTGTTTCTTTCAATCCTCACCAGTTAGTAGGTAATAAATATGGTTGCACTTGCTACAGGAGTTTTGTCACCACCAATTGTCTTATAGCAGTACAGTCAAGGGCATTAATATCTATACAGCCGTCGCGTCAAATATATGTATACATGGACCTTATTGCCAGTGGCATAAAGGCGTACCTATAGATATTTTTGAGATTTTGGGAACGTATATATATTTATGCCCTTGACCGTACCTATAGTTAATATTCGTAACGTAATGGAAAAGTTACTGTTTCATAATTTTATTCGTTATCTAAGAACACTTTTTTGAAAAACGCCCAACTAAACTATTATGTAATTTTGACCAATTAAATAATTATTTAAAAATGTAGCTTCTACAATTTTCTCCTAAAACATTTCACTACCTATCTGATAGTGAGCGAGCTAACCGCATTTTTCCCAGTCTAATAACTAATAACTCGCCGCATTGCCTGCAATCCTACAAGCCTGCTCGAGCCGGCTAGATCGCCTACATCTAGATTTGACTCGTTCGACATTGCGATCGTTTACCGCATGCGACTATTGAATGCTGCGCCACAATGGTCTCAATAAAAAAAAGGGGCTATATAAGATGCATAACGCTTACCTACTTAAATATTTTCGTATGCCGTATGCTGGCGAACTAATTTCATACATTGTCAGTAATACCGAAATTATGTAGTTAAATTATACTATATTAACGCTAAGTTTGTAGGTACATTTTGTCGCAGTGGATTGGTCGAATCTACTGACCTAAACTAGGTAAAAACCTGTGACTAACTGCCGCACTCGGAGACGTCAATTTATTTATAACTTTGATCAAAGTTGCTGCGTCTTATTCTATTGATACGTATAGCAAAGAAAGTGACAGCAGCAACTTTCAAACTTAAAAGTTAATTGACGTCTCTGAGTGCGGCTGTTAGGGGCTAGATTCGCTTATGTTAAAGTAGCGTCTGGCTAGGCCCCGAGGTTTGATTTAAAACCCACATACGATGCGCGAGAAACATAATCGGGCAATTCTTCGAGCGTTTCAACCGCCGTCATTCCCGTGACCGCATTGATGTCGAAATTCTTGTAGCTTTGGAAGCATTTTCAGTTAAATTTTGTAGAAGTCAGGGCACTCTACAAGATAACCGAAAATAACATCCAAAGCTACAGGAATTTCGACGTTAATGCGGCCACGGGAATGACGTGAAACGCTCGAAGAATTACCAATTCCTGTTTTACAGTGTGATAAAAAACAAAACAACCGGTATGTAGTAATTGCGATCCCCTCTTTCAGAGTGCAATGGATAACTCTTAAACTGTCCAATCGATTTCCATCAAACGTAGCTATGAACCAACCTGATTGAATTAACTTTCAATTGAAATAATCCGCATTGAAATCAGTCCATTTTGAAGCTACAAAGCCACTGACAGACAGACATAGGCGTCAAACTTTTTATATAACATTCATATTTTTTGGTGGACTCGACAGTGACTTAGATGTCACATTTGTTCATCCCCTTATCTATCTCACTTCGTTAATTCCCACCATGTTGTAATCGTCATGATCACGGGATTTTTAACGTTTTTTTGTTAATTTTTTTTTTTTTTTTGGAGTTTTGGTTCAATAGCATCTTGCGCCACTGTGAGCGCGCCACACCGGATCGAGTTAATTTGGCAGCTATCGCACCGAGCGCGATCACACGGAAAATTGCCCCTCTTCCCCATTTCATTACGGACCATTATGCCGTGCTAAGATCAAGGATTCTTCGGCAGACAATTTGTTTGATGTTACGTAGAAATTAGAGTTTAAGTATAGCGAAGGAAATTATGGAGAAGTGACTTGTAGATTAAAATTCGTTTACACTCAATTAGAGCTGAATACGAGTAGTTATTCTCTTTTATTAACACACGAACCGCCTGTTTCACAAACGTCAAGTAAAGCATATCTGTCAAATAAATTTAGCCCTTTCCCTTTCTTACACTTGAAAATAGACAAGGAGAGGGCTATCTTTATTTGACAGATAAATTTACTTGTCGATTGTGAAACAGGTCCTAACATTGTAACTAACAAATAATAAAATCTTGGAGGTCGATTTAACCTACTTCGTATTGTCGGATTTACTTTAAATTTTGCATAATTTTAATGCAATAATATGTTGTTAAGTTAAGGAACTTAACTTCACTTAAGTCCTGTAACTTTCTCTCAATGTTAAGGAATGTTAGGGACTGACGCTAAGAAACGGTAAATTTCTCAGTTTCGTAACGAAAATTAATCATACATTTGTATCGTTAATTTTCGTTACGAAACTGACAAACTTACCGTTTCTTCACTGAAGTCCTTAACAGTCCTCAACTCTTTACAATTTTTTGAACGTTACCCAATTGTCAGAACAAGGTTTGTTTGAAATATTTTTTTGGAAAAGTTGCACACTTGCAACAGGATCGCTAGCAACAGGAAAAAAAAGTGTTCAGTTACCGGGTTACTCCGGTTCAAATGTGCCAATTAACGCCGGCAGCAATACTTGTAAGAACTCCAATAAGCTTAGTCTTAAGGTGGACTTAGATTGCGCGTGATAGCGTGACCGAGCCGGGCTCGTGTTTCAATCTAGTCTAAACGGCTGAACAAATTTGGATAAAATTTAGCACACAGATAGTCCTGATCTTAAACTATCTGTGTGCCAAATTTGATCCAAATCTGTTCAGCCGCTCGCTTTCACGCGCCGTCTAAATCCACCTTTAGATAATCTCTATACTTGACTTACGTACGACTCGGTTCATAACAACAAGCAGTAATTACTAAGGGAGCTTTTTGAGTGTCATTAAGTCGTCACGTGCGAGCTTTCGACACGAATTTAATTACTTTAATGAAAAGCTTTTTGCGGACGATAAAGCTTGGAACAAATTAAAAGTTTTGTCAGCTCATATTAGTAATAAAACTGACATTTTATGTTATGTTATGACTTGGAAAATAATATTCTAAAGGTCACGGCCCACCTAATATGAAAACAATACCCAGGGAGTACAGAAATGAAATAGGGCGGGAATTAATAGTAGATTGTATTACAAGGGAGCAAAATGCAATATTTCATCGAGGGTTAGCGTGTTGAATCCCGAACGAAGTGATGGATTCCAGAATATGGAATCCTGAGCGTAGTGAGGGATTCAAACCGCCACGCCCGAGATAGAAATAATTTTGCTACCGTGTAATACACTCTTCTTTTCACTACTCCTATGAGAAAAAATATTCATCCAATAAGTAAGTAAAATATAATAAATCATTCCAATAAATAAGTAAGTAAAAGATGAATCATACATTTAATAAAAAAAAAACAAATAATTACATAAAATAAACAAAAAATATATTGATACCATATTTAAAAACATCTTTCTGTCCTCGACTGTACATAAATACATCGTGTGATGCAGTAACGCGTTCAAGGAGACGATAAATTTTATTAAACCTTCAGCGCTCAATGAAGAAAAATAGCGCGCTTTTTGAACTCATATTTTTAGGGTGAATATTCGGGCGTTTCAACCGCCTCATTACCATTCGCAATATATTGACGAAATCAATGACACCTACAGCAACTTCTGATGTAAACAGAAGCAGAACCGGGGGTAGTTTATATTAGTATCAGAAGTTGCTGGTAGGTGTCATTGATTTCGTCAATATATTGCGAATGGTAATGAGGCAGTTGAAACGCCCAAATATTCACCCTTTACCCGTCTGAGCGAAGAAAAAAATAAGGATAATGTGTTTAACTTTCTATGTATGTGTGTGACCGAAAATCGGATGTTCCACTCTAGCACCAATTTTAATAAATGGGGTGTCATTATGATTCTTCAAAACCGTACGAGTGTCATAGGCTATATATAAATAAATGATAAGGGTGGGTCATACTAGACGCCGGTCGGGTTTAGTTTTTGAGGTAAGGGCTTGTACACAAAATATCGGCGCGATACGAATTCGCAACGCCGAAAACTGCATAGTAACCTACGCAGAAAGCTCGTAGATATTTACGATGTGATGTGACGTCGCATCTCATTTTGTGTACCAGCTCTTTAGTTAGGTTATTCATTCATTCGTTGTTTACTACAAATAATTGCTATGCGAGTTAAAGTGAATCCACATTATAAAATAAAATACAATACACCACAGTTAATTAGAATTGTAATTAAAACAAATATTAAAGAATATCTGCCGCACTCGGAGACGTCAATTATTTTATAAGTTTCATTAAAGTTGACACGTTTTATTCTAAAGCTATAGCAAAGAAAGTGACAGCAGCAACTTTAATGACACTTAAAAACTAATTGACGTCTCTGAGTGCGGCAGTAATCCACATAATCCATGTTGTAAATGCGAAAGTACCCATGTAGGTATGTTTTTTCATGTGTTTGTCCTCATACGAGCAGATGGAGCAGCAGATTGGCGTGCTTTTTTGTACTGAGATAGTTGGAGGGCGCCAGCGGCCAGGTGCTAGGGAAATGAATACATCTATTCCATATTCAAACGTAAGACAACGCTTAAGGTTTAAAACAAAAGTGTCCCGTCTTGATAAAATAGCTATAAATAAGTGGAAATCGCAATCGCAAATCTAAAGTCGTTTAGTAATAAAAGGTAATAAAAGTCAGGACGAGACATTTTTATTTTAAACCTTAGAATATGGAATAGATGTATTCATTTCCCTAGCACCTATCAAATTTTATCTCGGGCATGCATACCCCGAGAAATATCACATTATGCGCTAGAAAAGTCACAAAGGCGGGGATAAAGATAGTTTAACATGATAAATGTAATTTTTGGTTCCCAAAAATTTATTTTGTGTAGAATTATTGTTTTTCGTTCGAAGTTTCGTAGCCGAGGCCATAGCCCCCCGTCTACGGTTCGTAGGCGTCTACGGCCTACGCTGTAGTAGCAGGTAGCTTACGAACCTAGGATTTCGTAATCTAACATTTTTTTTCACATATTTGTAGCCCTGAATTATATATGTTATACAAGCAATCAAAAGCTTTATATATAACTATATATAAAGCTTTTACAATACAAATACTAATAGTTATTAGGCGACGGAACCCTACTCTGAGCATCGACCGACATGCTCTTGCCCGATTTTTCCCAAATCTTGCCATACTAGAAACATACCCACATCTTTCTACATTTTTATAAACAATTACCAGAACCCGAGCAAGTTGAAGGATTAATATGTCTCCAAAGTTTTTGACAGCCGTTGAGGCAACGCGACTCGGAATTTCGGCAAAGACAATGCATTTTAATGTTATGCGATTCGCGGTGCTACCAAATATTCTCGAAACAAAACAATCGCGTTCGAAAATATTTTACTATATATATATATATATATATATATATATATATATATATATATATATATATATATATATATATATATATATATATATATATATATATATATATATATATATATATATATATATATATATATATATATATATATATATATATATATATATATATGTCGACGCGAGACGATAATTAATTATGTGTTTTAAATAACATGTTTTGATTTGACCTATTTTTAAGTTCCGATTGTGAAAATGTAATTACTACTATGGTTTATTCATGTTTGAAAGTAACGTGGTATAAATTGGTTCACTCACGAAGGCGCGTGATCTGGTTCATACTTTAATGTTTTAAAAGTTTAGGTTTGAACAATCTGCGCGACTTCGTGGATGAATCTAATGGCTAATTATTAGTTTTGGTCTTTGTTTTGGACCTAGATGTAAATCATTAAAAACTAAATTGATCTTGTTTAATCCGTTGGAACATTTGGCGGTATTTTGAAACCGTCCGAATGTTTCAACTATTAATTCGATGTAAATTACTCAATGTTAATTAACGCTAAAAATCATTTCTGAATTTACTAACCTAATTAGCTACTGCAATCGATTAAATTTAAAATAGTTGTGACAATAAAATAATGTTTTGATTACACAGTGCTGCTGCCCGGCGCATTTTGCCTTGACATTATAAAAGACTGTGGCGCTGGGGAGTTGCACTTTTTGCTTGTCGAGTCCTATATATATATATATATATATATATATATGGGGGCTTATGGGGGCGAAAATTCGATCTAGCTAGGTCTCATATATGGGAAAATTCAATTTGCTCCTATTTTCACGCAAAAAAGATTTCCCGCGCAATATAGTGCGTAATTTCGACGCGGTCATCACCGTCTGAGTAGACCGAGGGCTAGAGCCTACCTTTGCTGTCATGTGTATTGTTCTTCCAATTAAAACTAAAACTTACGGCCGTATAAAGGTAACAGCGAACTTTTGTATAGAAATCGATGAAAATTCGGTTTCGCCCCGAGCGAACGCTCGATCTTCCAGGTATAGTCTGTTCCATTTAAAATGACGAAAATGCACTTTACGTGGGATTTTACTTCTTGTTGCTAAATATGAAAGAAAAAGATAACAAAGGGACGTCATAAAACTGACCGAAGTGTGGCACGTGTACTGAGTAGCTCAACCCTTCTTGATCATTGAAATGAAATATTTTTTTAAGCCGTCTATATTGTAATGCAAAAAAAGATAAAAAATATATAGCAGATATTCTTATGGCTAATATAAGAACATTCAATATAATTTAAAATATCGTTTGTAGAATATAGTAAATCAACACTTATACATAATATTACATATTGTTATAGTTAACATTGAATATAATTTAAATTGGCATTAGTAAAATTCATATGGCTAACATTAAATATAATTTAAATTGTCATTATTGATACATAATAAATCAACAAAACACTAATACATATCGCACATCTTATGGCTAACATGCAATAACAATTTATTTACTATCTTTAATTGTGTAAATCTAAAATTGTACAAAGTGATATTGACACAGTATTTAATTATTATTTTAGAAACGCACGTCGTGGATACCGTCGTACCGTCGTAATACTCGTAATACCGACAAACAACATCAAAACTATCAAGATTGTTTGTTCACAGTATACTTCTACTTGAAGATAACAATTAAACAATAGATGTTGGTAATGGTTGGTTTTAAGTGCTTTTCGTCGTTTTAATTGGAACAAACTATACTTTTACTTATTGTAATGCTGTGTAGATTATAGTACCTACAAGGGAGCCCGAGCGTCGTCGCTTGGGTCGAAGCCGAATTTTCTTCGAGTTCTATACAAAAACAAAAAAAAAAACAAAACATTTACCCTAAAAAAGAACAAAAAGAAAACAAAAAAACCGGTCCATAGCTGGGGTTCGAACCCACAGTCTTGGCGTAGTAGGCCGACGCTACCATCAGTCTATTCAGACGTCGTCAGCCGCACCGAAATTACGAACCATATTACGCGGGAAATCTTTTTGCGTGAAAATACGGGGAAACCTAATTTTACCATATATGAGACCTAGCAAGATCGATTTTACCCCCAATAAACCCCCACACTGCAAATCGTTAGAGCCGCTTTCGAGAACGTGAATGCACGCACGCACGCAATGCCACATTACTTCTCGATAGATCTAGCGCGTGAAAGTATTCTCTACTCGACTCCGATGTAAACTCGTGGTAGCACCGCAACGAGTTAGCTCGACACCCGGAACTCGGGACAATGGAACTCCGGAACTACACGAGCCGGTTATTACGAGTTCCTCAAACATCCCTTAAGGAACAAATGCGTGGCGGCTGACGACCGAATACAGGATTTCACTACGGGACGGCTAGCACAAGTGATCCGCGACTGTTTGTCGCTCGGATCTCCCTTTCTAACTAGACTGTAACGATAGAGTCGCACTGAGCGAAAAGCGAGAAAATAAAAGATGTGCTACGCTATAGACACAATTATTATGGCGTGCGGGTTAAGTAAGAATAGACTCTAGGTCAACGGCATAAGCACTTTGACGCGCGCCATATTAATTGTGTCCTGCTATACTTGTGTAGTATATTTTGTACTTTCACAATTGACGGAGAAATCGGTGAATCGGTTCTCATGTCTCCTTTTTTTGAAGTCGGTTGAAATGACAAATGACAAATTCTTTATTTGACATCACATAAATGGTTCCATACAATAGCGTCTTAATATTTAAACAATTAAATAAATAGAAAACACAGTATACGAGTAACAATAGAGTTTGTGATGCCAGAAAGCGGCTGGACTCAGCATTTTGCTCCAGAGCGTTGGCACTGCAGCGCTGGTTTTCAGCCAGACCCTTAAATGGAGTTTTGCGCGCAGATTTTGACCGACAAAGAAAGCCTTTCCGAGCTGGTGAGGTGAAAAAGTCATTTTTAAATCTGTAGAGATTTAAATAATTCATGAATATAAAAATGTCTTTCATTTAAATAACCTCACTTTTTGATAATATATACATTTTCGCAATCAAATTTACATGTTTATCAAACGAATATTGTTGTAAAAAGTAATGACTAATGAGATATCAAGTTGAAATCTTCAAAATACAGATGGGTACAATGTTTTCAGTTTCATTTACTGAAAGGTTGTGTTAGAATCTTCACAAAATCTGACACAGACTATAGAAGTAACTCGTGTCTATGTATGCCTCAATAAGTGCCCTCAAAGACCCAAAAATCTCAATGTTTATCCAAACATTTTGGGAGTCCATTATGTGCTAAATATTTTAGTTTTCAGCCAATTCCCAGCCACAATTAGGAAAGCAAAAGACAAGGCAGAGAAGCCGGTTTATTTTTAAACAGTCGCTACCTTCGTCATCTGTCTCTCTTTACGTTCCTAATTTAATTTGCTATCACGAGCGTTGGAAGACGCGTGATTTAATAAGGTCTAAGGTTCGGAGCGACGTTTATATTGGCTAGCGTGAAACGGATTCTTATACGCTTTTTTAATGAAGGTATTATGAAAAATCTGTCAAGTGCGAATCGGACTCGCGCACTGAGGGTTCCGTACACATGTGGCCAGTTTTTAATATTTGTTGTTTTTCTATAGGGTTTGGTCTATAATCGTACTAAATTTGACGCTTGTAGGTATTACCGTTTTTACTATAGAATAAACACAAAAAAAATGTTGATAAAAACGTTTGTTATATAGGGACTCCCCTTATTATTTTACTTTTTGGCTTGTTTATTATTTTCTCTAAATCCACCGTTATATCACATATTTTGCGAAAAAAAAAATAACGAGCTATCTTTTACGGTCTTAGTCTTATCTTTAGTCTTAGTGATAGGGTCCCGTTAGGCACCCTTCGGGTACGGAACCCTAAAGACCGGTTAAGTGCGACTCCAACTTGCGCACCGAGGGGTCTGTATATAGTCTGTGAAATATTTCGTTTCCCTTTACGGCAGGTGCTAATTGGTACATGGCAACCGCTGGGGTTCGAACTCAGTACCTTATATACACCTTACAATCACGAGTCAACACCTTGGCCACTTGACTTGGCCACCTTTGGCGCTTCTGGTGCCATGGTCGATTCGGTACTACAACTTTTACTTTTACTTTAAGAAATTAATTTAAGTCGGGTTACACTGGCAATTAACGAAAGTTAACTCATCTTAAAAACTAAAGTGGAATCAGAACGTGCCCCAAGTTCTAATTCACTCGGTTCGTCCACACCTACCGGATTAACATATAAATTGTTTGGCGAATCCGACAACACGGCGTTAAATTATTTCACGAAGTTCTCAAATTTACATGGTAATTACTAAAATTCAAGATTTGTTGTCGGTCTGATTGTGGATATCTTTGGGTTGAGATTTGGTAGTCAGATTGTGGCACGGCGCGCGAGGCGTGAATAGGCTTGTACTATTGTACACCAGCTTTTGCCCGCGACTTTGTTCGCTTAAGGGCCTGCGCAAACCGGCGGAGCGCAGCGCAGATCACTTTAAATTTATCAATGTATATTCTTTTCTATTTTAATTACATTAAGGTATAAATTTGAATGCTCTGAGACCGACCTCGGAGCATCACGGGGGATTTCTACACTGCGGCATCGAGGAGCATGTTAGAGGATACCGCGGCGGTAGGCGGCGGCATGCCGCGGCATCCCCCGCTATGCGCCGAGGCCTCCCGAGTGCGCCGGGGTAGCGGGGCTGCGGGAGGGGAAGGCTTGGCGCAACTCGGCGGACGACGGGGGAGAACACGAATTTTGATACCGCAAGCACCTCCGCAATGCCGCGGCATCCCACGGCATCCCACGGCATCCCACGGCATCCCACGGCATCCCACGGCATGCCATTATCGGTGATTATACTTTCCGTTCCACTAGCGACCAACACTCGAAAACTTGTTTTTGTACGAGTCGTTCGTGTCAAAGGTTTCGTGATGGCGGACTGGGATATAGTGTATATAATTTTAGCTGAAGAAGAAGAACAGACACCCTTCACCCCGCACCTTCCCTTCGTAGGCCCGGCGCACTTCGCAGCGCAGCGCCGGCGGCCGGCGCATACCGGGGGATGCCGCGGCATGCCACCGCAGTATCGTTGGCGCTCTTCAACGCCGCGGGGAGAGGATACCGCCACGGCAGGCGGCGGTATGCCGCGGCATCCCCCGATATGCCTCTGATGCCGTGGTGATCTGCGCTGCGCTCCGCCGGTTTGCGAAGGCCCTAAAACTCGTTAACGACGGGCAAAACGGAGTGTTTGGCTCGGAAAGGTTCAAGTATATGTATTAGTTGGTTTTATTTTTTTGAACACGATAAAATCAAAAACTGCTGAACGGATTTTCGTACGGTTTTCAGTGTTTTCACCAATGGACGGAGTGATTCATGACGAATTAAAGTATAATTCGGTTCACTAATGTTTTACCAAAAAACGTTTCACAACCTGATTCATTTCACATTCATATCATTTGGCAAACCAATTTTTTTCAGATACTGTAAATATTTCAGGATTTAATAAAACTAACCTAACCTACAGTGTTCTACACGATGGTCCTGAATTAAATCCTGAAATATTTACGTTTTCGGAAAAAAAAAGCGGTTTGCCAAATGATATGTTTATGAAATGAATCAGTTTGTGAAACGTTTTTTAGTAAAATGACAGGATGTACTTGTGCACAATAACAAACAAATAATAAGAAATTCCTCCTTTTGTTAAAATCCGTTAAAAAGTATAGAAATCCTACCAAAAATACAAAATGTAATTAGTAGTAAGTTCTTCTTAGGTAATCATTGGAGCAAAAGTGTTGAAGGCAAGATCGATGCCAATGCAAAACACTTTTGTTTACTTAATCCTACCATCCTTGTTCTTCCTCTAGGGCAGAACTTGAAGTCTCAATGGAAATCCATAGACGAAGTCACGGATAAAATGTATTTAACAATAATTCAATCAAATCGTCCTTACGCAATTATTTAATTATAATTCTCCTGATTTATTCCAAAATATTCTCCCTTAGGTCCAACCTTAATTACATAAAATGTTTTGAATTTAAATTCCCCGTAAGACCTTTCAGAGGTAAATTTTATTATTCTTTCATTATCAACTTCGCCCATTAGGTTTCTCGAGGGAATTTAGCCCAAAAACTGGAAACTAAAGGGATGGTAACAATACAGAACGGCATTAACTACGAGTGGACGTGGACGATGTGAAATTGGAATCACATTTAAATTCAAACACCATGTCGTTCGAATCGCTTTATTTTAAAGTGCGTTTTTTTTAATTGGTACAACTAGTCTAGATGCTTGGTGTTTAGATATTGACTATGCAGACGTTGGCATTTTGATTTTTGTAAGCATTATAATACCTGAAATAAAGGGTTTTTATTCTATTCTATAATACGAGCGTAGGTACTAGTTTGGAATGGACGTGGTGCGGCGATGGTTGAAAATGGAACTAACTTCCTAAACAACTGTGGCACGTGGCCGATGTCATGTCATCTGTACCTATTCATTTCATTTGCTTGCGTGTAAACTACAACTATTTTGCCATTTTACTTAGTTTCATTAAGTAAGGTGTAAAAGCTGTAACTTAACTTCAGCACCTGAAATAGAATAAAGATGGTGTTTTAATTGAAATCTTAATCGTTATTAATGCAACTGTCACATATGAAGCTCTTAAGATACTTACTGCCGCACTCAGAGACGTCAATTAAGTTTTAAGTTTCATTAAAGTTGCTGCGTCTTATTCTATTGCTATAGCAAAGAAAGTGACAGCAGCTACTTTAATGAAACTTAAATATTAATTGACGTCCTGAGTGCGGCAGTAAGTGCTTATTATAATCACCTAGGTTCATATCTTTTTACAAGTTTTTAAAATTGAGATGACGACAGTAAACGCTAACTTTCTCACGTAATTGTTGTAAAGCTATATTTTGTGGCGAAAATGGTTCGTTATGAATGTTATGATCATTTATAATATATATCATTTATTTATTTATTATAATAAATATTTTGCTTATTCCACATTAAATATTCAGTTTCTTTACAGTTTTAGAATATAATATAAAATGGGGCCAATGGGGGATGTTAATGTTCACCAAACGCCATTTTTCTTCTTTTTTATAGCAATAAGCACATTGGGGTAGTGCCTGCACTTTGAACGCCATTATTTATCGCGATATTCGTGATAAATATAACCAAACTTTATGGTGGCGTATTGATATTTTTTTTTGTATCATATGGTCTATTATTGTGTCCCACTGGCTAGGCAAAGACCTCTCTGGATACTGTTAACGACAGCAAAATGAGCAGTTTGTAAGCGAGTAAAATAACATTTTATAAATACATACGGCAACAAAAGTTTCGAGAGACACCTCATTAAAGGGCCCAGCTGTGAAAACCAGCCGTTTTGACGTAGAAATTTGTAATAATGCAGCTTCTCGTAACACTTTAACGTCCATGTGCACCCAATCGCTTTCGAATATGCCGTAACTCACCAACACGCTCTGTAATATGTAAATAAGGAGAGATAAGTTTACATAGAACGGCATATTTTTGAAGTACGGACTTAAATACGGAACCCTCGGTGCGCGAGTCCGACTCGCACTTGACCTATTTTAGAACAATATACTAACCTCTTTAATAACTTCACTTCCATACCAATAGAACAATAATAGTTGAGTTAAACATCCAATTATGTAAATAACACTGGACACCAAAGTTGCTAGATCATCTTTCAACTGAAATTAAAGTTTATTATAATCCCCGGCACGTAAGTAAAAACGAACATGGCCGTCATCGAATGGCAGAAGTCGATTTTCTAGGTGTCAACCGAGGCAAAACCAAGGTACGGGTGTGCTGGGTTATTAGTATTATTACATTAAAACTGAAGGCGAACTAAAACTAAAAAAATAAAACTAGACCTTGGGAAGCTTAGGAAAGAGATAGGAATTTTAAAAAAAAGCGTAGGTAGGCTGTATCAGGGACGCAGCCGCAGCCATCATCATCATCATATCAGCCGAAAGACGTCGACTGCTGGACATAGGCCTTCCCCAAGGAACTCCACGACGACCGGTTTTGTGCTACTCGCATCCATCGGCTTCCTGCGATCTTCACCAGATCGTCGGTCCACCTTGTGGAAAGCCTGCCAACACTTCGCAGTCGTCGGTGGTGGTAGCCTGATCCCTGCCGGAGATTCTTAGCAGCCCCTGTCCTGCCGTTACCATGCCCGCTACCGTGGGTAGGAATAGCAGGGCTGCCGGGGACTGGGGGCCGTTTTCTGGTTGTCAAAAAATCCATTGTGGGGAGAATTGCTCCAACCGCCACGCTGGGCAGACGGGTTGGCGATCGCAGTATTGCACCATTTGCACCGTGTTCTACGCTGCTGCCCATCCTCCAGTGGTTCTGGACGTAGTTTTAGGGCTTGGCTCAATCTAACGCGTTTCCTGTGGAAACGGCAGCTTAGTTTCGCTGAGGTCAAAGCGGGTCGTCGAGGGCCGGAATCTCTCTCTTGCTACCCGACCTCTTGCACGCCAGTTTTGTACGTTACGTATCGCACGCGATTGCACCATGGTAGAGCAGTCGTCAAATTTCCGCCAAAAACCATACCTTTTTGAACTCTACAACTTCTAATGGACACACGTATGAGGTTTATGTATCACACCCACTACATATAACGTCATGAGTTCTGTCAAACGCGACCACTCCTGCTCAAATCGACAAATGTAAATAACTAAATAAACAGCGCGCGCTGGTAAATTTAGTTCCGAATGCATCGTGCTGTGCTTGATTACAGCGCCATTAACGCCAACAACATAATTATGCACTACCCAGTAAGGGCTTCTTTCCTCTAAATAATGGTAATAAAATATTGCTTTATCTGCACATTTCAAAACTATTTTATAATTCTCCATGACGCACTTTTTGATTAATAGTCAAAAATGTACAACAAATTACCGTTCCCCCATTATCTCCAATGTTTATGAACCAAAAAATCTGAAAAATTCCTGACGTATAGCTAATTATTTATATATTACGGGAAAAATAAAATGAAGTGTTCAAAATTTACAGTTTTTGAGAAATAACTAAAAAAGCTTTGATGTGCTAAATTTAGGAAACTCAAAGTAGACCTTATTGCATACGAATTCAAATTCAAATTCAAATATTTATTCAGTAAATTGGCCACATACGGGCTCTTTTACACGTCAGTAATATAGAGTGAATCTACCAGCGCTTCGGACAAGACCATCATTGCGGAGAAGAAGCGCCGCAAGAAACTCCAGCAGAAGGTCATTTTTTCCAATATAAAATACAATAATACTTAAAAGTAAGTTACATTACAAGGTAATAAAGTAACAAATATTAATTATTAGAACTAGCACAAATGAAAACATTACAAATGTAAGGTCAAATACGTTACACTAAATGTAATTACTAGGAGAACAACACGACGAGGTCTCTTCGTCAAAAGCCATAACTGGAATAATTAACTGAACAAGTCCTTGCAGACGTGAACAGACCGGACCCCACAAACAGCACCCGTTCACGAGTATGAAGCGTATCTCAGCCAGAATGAAAGTACCTAACTTTAATTCGTATGCAATAAGCTTGACCGTTTTTTTAATTTAATGATTGCCAATATTTATTTACTTAACTATGTTATTTACCTCTGTGATCTGTATAATAACAACGCCCAGGTTCACGGAGATTACAAGGAGATACACAAACATCACGGGCGATATTAGAGAGTTGAAAAACTTTTGATGCCTGTAAAGTAGAAATTGCAGAATTTAATCTCTTTCTACATGTTATAACTTTTATCCCCCGCCGCGCTGAGTTTGTGTTTGTCCGGGCTAATCTCAGAAACTACTGTATAGATTTGCATACGGTTTTCACCAATAGAAAGAGGGATTATCTAGGTCAAAGGCTATAATAATTTATGAACATTAGAGCTAACCATGCGAAGCCGGGGCGGGTCGCTAGTACTAGATAAAGTAATTTTTCACATCTCATGCTCTGATAAGCTATGTTTAGGCGGACTAAAGTAAACCTTTTCAGCTCAAGGGACTTGGAAACCCACATACCGAGGAGTAAAATACTATAATGACACTCAAACTAAAGGCACTCACTATAGCCACCCATGCTTTGCTCTGGTGACTATAAACATTGTAATTATGGCCTTTTCTGCATTTTTGAACAAAATAAAAGTTTGAACGGCGATGAATTCCTAAACTGAGCATGGTCTAAAATGCTGCTCTTGTCCCGGTCTTTTTTAATTTTTGCACCGCTCGCAGAGATAATGGCGTCTTACTTGACGAGAGACATGTGAAAGCGATGGCACTTCACTATATTCCGGTGACTCTGCTCCTCGGTGAGATCCTTTATTATTTTCGTGCAATAAATGCGAGAAATCTTTAGCTGCCCAGCGAAGAATATCATTGTGGTTTGCACTAAAGTATCCCAACCAACGATATACGCGCTCGAAGTCCATCCTAAAATCGTTTGGATGACCATAGACAGGTAATATCCTGGAGGCACTTCCTGGTTGAACGGAGTGTAAATGTCAAACAACTTTACGTAAATGTCTGTGCCATTTTCAACGATCTGATTCTTTAGGTACGGTTCCGTGAAGATAATGAAATTTGAGAAAAAAGCCAACATACAGAAGGAAATATTGATTCGCCGGCTTCTTTTTATATAAGTGGCCATAACGTCCATAATTTGGGGGTTATTCTCAGTTTTTTGCTTGCACTCAGTAGAGGATACGTAGTTTATTAGTTCTGCCCACTTGTCGTAGTGTCTTTCGAAAAAGCAGATCTTAATGAATCCCATATGGAAAGGGGCATATTGTAAGATGAGGAGGAGAGAGCTAAGGTTGATGCTGAGACAGCACTTGAAGTACTGGGTGAAGAAGAAGAAGACGGTCATAAAGATGAGGGCTCGTTTGAAACGCGTGACTTTCGATTCACGATCGGGATGAAACTGGCCCGTGAAACCTAGGAACCAGCGGTGTGGCCCAATCAAAGGATTTTCAGGGTCTTCAAGGAAATTGAACAGGCTTCCAACGTTTCGTGTCACTTTAAATTTAACCATTTTGAAGTTGGATGAGCTCCGGCGGCAAGTCTGACAGTATTTGATAGCAGCGAGTAAATGAAATGTCTTATCAAATACCTTGGAAATAGGCGTGAGAGAGCCCCACTCGCGAAAGCAGTTGTCATGAATCTTTGATCGCAAATTATACCGTGTGGCGTGTATTACGTGTAATTATAAGGTATGGTTTCCCGGATTGAATATCTGATAGGTTACTTAATTGTTATAACTGCATTGGGAAATTAAAAGCACTGTTCTGTCCGATCACGGAGTCCAAAGGTAGATGCTGTTATTTGATCTGATCGGTGAAGATTAAACATTATAATTAAGTAATAACATTAAAACTAATTAATATAATTTATGGCATAATATTCGTTAGTTAAACATAGTCTTAAAGCCACGTTACACTGTCCAATTTGCCGAGCACTAGATAGCGGTTAGACTGCCTTTCCATAGAAACGGAGACGAGCGGTGCGGAGAGGAGCCGTGTAGGAATCGACCAATCACATTATTTGTAATCCACATCTCGTCTCCGCTCCGCTTCAATGGAAACAGTCAAACGGAGAGGAGATGTGGATTACAACCAATGTGATTGGTCGATTGCTACACAGCTCCTCTCTGCTCCGCTCGTCTCCGCTTCTATGGAAAGGCAGCCTTAGGACTTGTTGGTAGTCCCTTCCTACGAACCTAGCGGTCCCGGGCTCGATTCCCGTTAAGGGCAAATATTGTAAGCGAGCGCTCGCGTATTGTATGTTTTCTACGTATTGAAGTATGTGTACGTTTTTTATCAATAAATCAAATCATTTATTTCAGATAAACCCATATCATTGATGGTTAATTATAATATTATGATCGTCGGCACGTAAGTAGAACCAACATGGCCGCTTCTGCGCAGGTAGAACCTGCAGACGGGGTTGCAGGTTCTAGTTACGTGCCGGGGATTATACATACTTACTTTAAATCTAATGTTATTAGGTATGTATAAGTACATATTATCAATTCATAATAAATAACTAAAATTACAATTCGGTGCAAGGAAAATTTAAAGAAACTAAATCTTTATACAGGGTGCCCCATAAACCAATGTCAATCCGTTAAGGGCTGATAGAGCAGCTAAAAGCTATCGATTTAACCGCTATGTATGTTCAGCGATTTTAACGAGTTTCGGAGATATTGATCATTTTAATCTGAATTTTTGTAATTTTCCCTTATGTCCATGTCACGAAAAATCCTTGATTTCCTTGATTATTTTTCCTTGATTTTTATTTTATTGTATCTAACAATGGGTAGATTTGGCTAGTTATTTATATAATGTTAAAGCCTGGCAAAAAAGTCTAGCCAAGAAATGAGGGCGCTGTTCAGAATGAAATTGGTAACATGATCCAAGGTTTACTCTATAACTTGGTGCTGCGGTTGCCATTTGAAAATATTGTAGTTTCAGCTGTCATCACTGGCTCGACTTTTTTGCCAGGCTATACCAACACAAAATGATAAGTAAAATGATGACAAATAATAAAGCTAACATTTGAGATGCAGATAAAGCTAACATTTGAGATGCAGATGAATGCGCTAGAATTTCCAAATGCGCGTTTACCGACTTTATAACCCGCCCGACTTGGCTCCAGTCGTTAACTATAATATAAAGCTCAATGAAATCCCGCCAAAACTTGAGAGGAAGTCCCGCTGAATACTAAGACTCTCGTTACATCCAGATAGGATCAGAGGCGGAAATTAAGAGGAAATTGTATTTGTTTCTTATACAGTAGCGCCCTTACAATAAGGTTTTGAAATCAAAATTAATTTCACTTTAAGGATAATCACTAAACTATGTAAAATGGTTTTGATATCCTTTATTTTGTGTTTACGTTTACATTCCAAGATAAAATGTAATACTGTACGATAAAATATAAAAAAAATATAGTTGAGTAAAATAAACAAGTTAAAAACCAGGTAAAAAGTTTGACGTGATGACAGGTGAAAGAAATAAGATTTTTATCGGGCGATTTTTATCGAGTTATATTTATATTTTGGACCGCAACGTTCAATACGAATCGCCACAAATCGCCGATAAATTTAATTCCCTAGAGACATGTACGTACATTACATGGTACGTAACTACGTGAGCCATGAGTGATTAACGCTATAAATATCGACTAGAATCTAGACGCTCGACAATTAGCGCGCGATAACGAAACAGACCGTAGGTTTTTGGATTTTTAGGAATCCGGCGATCTGAATCACGATGCGCGATACAATAGACTACACGCTCGATAAATATCGTGATAATGTGAATATCGCGATAAATATCGAGTGTGAAGCATGCGCCAAAGGCGAAGGATAAACATTGGTTAATGTTGCTATTAAATATAATATACTCATAAGGCGCAAGCCAAACAGAAGAGACGTAGAACGAGGATGCGTCGTCCCTTTAATGAACTTTCATACAAAATGTATAGAAGCGTCACCCTTGCCCCGTCTCTCTATGATTTGAATCGCGACGCTTCTATAAATTTTGTATGAAAGTCCTACTACCTCGTCCTACGTCTTTTCTATTTGGCTTGCGCCTAAGTAGACTAAAGTAATTCTTTCTTCTTATTTTACCAAACTATACAAACCTAGTACAGTCAAGTTCAAAGATATTATGTATACACTTTTGCGCCTTATTTCAAAAGTGTCACGTACATATTCTTGAACTCGACTATAACATAACATAATGTGTGATTATGTATAATACGGTATAACGGAACGTTTTAATATGTAGGCGAGTTATAAGCTTATAACGGAACGCAAAGCGCGTCACAGCATTCGCTGGCTGTCAGTTCAAACAGTTCAAAATTCGAATTTTGACGGTTACGCTTTAGACGCTGTTAAGTCATTTAGTCGTTGAATGTTTATAAAACATTTTATAATCGTTTTCAATTGAAGTGGTGTTATTATTTAATTATTTGTCATATGAGTAGACACGACAGTGACTAATGATTTCGATGATAAAAGTACGGACGTAAACATGGTCAAAGTTGCTCCCCTTAACGGGGCAAAGGCTCGGTCTGGTGCTTTGCCGTCGAAGTGTGGATCGACGCTGAAGATGGCAGCTAACATTAAAGTGGTGGTTCGAGTGCGGCCTTTAAACGAGAGGGAAAGAGCAGCCAACAATCGCGTTGTGGTTGATGTGGTGGACGATACGATGTTAGTTTTCGATCCTAAAGAGGAGACGCGTCCGTTTTTCTACCAAGGAGTCCAACAGCCTACGAAGAATGTATTGCGACGAGCTAATAAGGAGTTGAAGTTCGTTTTTGACAATGTTTGTGGCCAGACAGCTACAAATAGGGACATATTTGAGATGACCACGAAGGACATATTGGTATCTTTAATGGAGGGATATAACTGCTCGGTGTTTGTGTACGGGGCTACGGGCGCAGGCAAGACTTTCACCATGATTGGCAGTAAGGAGAACCCAGGAATAACCTATCTGACCATGGAACATCTTTTCGAAACAATACATTCTTTTGAAAAGGAAAGGGATTTTGATATTGGTGTTTCTTATATTGAAGTGAGTATGGCTTTACTGTGTTTAATTTTATCAACTCTGGCACATTTATATTGTTAGTAAGGAAAAGGATAGTTTTTTTGTATCTGTCAGCGGGCTTTTTAGGCCGACATGATGACAGAAGAGCATGAAATAAGAGACTAATTGCTTGGATTGAAACATTTTTAAGTTTAGGCTTTAAATAAACAAAAAATGCTTGTCCTGTGGCCCTTTTGAACTACATTATATTTATTATTAACAAAAATTTAAAAGTAATTTCATTTTATCCTTAATAATGGTTGTGGGATATCAGGACAATTAAAATACATGAATAAACTATTTTTATCTTTGCTGATAGTTATTTTTTAACTTACTAATACCTACAGTTGGGCCATACAATACAAAACATGCCAAGTGCTCAAGTTGACAATATTAAAAACTGAATTGAGATTTGTATAATTTTGTTGATATTGTACAAATGTAAAGTTTTATGGATTGAAGATCCTCCTTATTGTAAAAAGTTTCTTGTTTCCTAAAGGTGTCAGTTGGTAGCTGACTGCACTCAGCAGCAGCAAATGACGTGTCGTCGCAACACTACTAGTTTCTATGTATTTCTATGAAATTCCCTCCATAGGTACAGACACATCACTTTCATAGAAACCAGTAGTGTTATGGCGACACGTCTGCTGCTGCTGCGTGCAGTCGGCTACCAACTGACACCTTTAATCTCACATTCATTTGTGTATTTAATTATACATAATTTATCTCAACCTCTGTTCAATTAAACAGTTATGTTGTTTACTTTTCACTTATAAAGTACAAAAATTTAGATCTGGCTATTGTGTATTTAATAGTATTGATGTTGTATTTCATTATTCCAGGTGTACAATGAAAATGTATTTGACCTCCTAAAACCCTCTAAAACTCCATTGCAACTGCGGGAAGATGCGAAGTATGGGGTGATGGTGGCTGGCCTGACCCTGAACAACATCAACACTGCAAGGGAACTCCTTAACATGCTGGAAAATGGGAACAAGAACAGGACTCAGCATCCCACAGATGCCAATGCGGAGAGTTCTCGGAGTCATGCTGTTTTTCAGGTTAGAGTTTCTGTAGAAAATTTAGGTGTTTGTGTATTGTAGCATTATTCTTAGTAAATAACTTTCAGAATCATCTGCAATTAAGTTAATTTAACATCTAGTATATGTTATTTCAATCCGCTAACACCCTACTTAATTTTGTGTTACATAATTGGACGTAGCTTAGGGAAAAGGATCCAATTCAACCATTTCATACTTATAGAATTTGACACAATATTGACAGCAATATAATTCAAATTTAAATGCATTTGCTTTGTGGGTTGGATCCTTTTCCCTAAGCTACGTCCAATTGCATCAATTAATGTTAAATTTAAGTAGTGGGGCAGGCCTTTGAGGATTACAAACTTCGTATAACATACATCTAGTAACAACTAAACATAAAAAAAACATACAAGTTACTTATAATTAATTTATTAACAGTTTATAACTACATCCATAACAAACTAAATGAATTTCACCAAGAACACCTACAGCATTGACTGCATCATAAAAAAACAGTAGGTACTCTCTTGAGTCATTAGTGAAAATGCAATAACACTATTTAACAACATAATACACATTTTTTTCCCCAAAGTGTCACCCAATATTAAACTAAATAAATTTCCACCAGGTGTACATAAAGATGCGTCCCAAGACCAGCAGTCAGGCCCGAGTTGTCAAGCTGTCTATGATAGACTTGGCAGGCAGTGAGCGAGCCTCGGCCACCGGCTGCGTCGGAGAGAGATTCAAGGAGGGAGCCAACATCAACCGCAGTCTGCTGTCACTCGGGAACTGCATCAATAAGCTGGCTGATGGCAGCAGCTACATACCATACAGGTAAGAAGATCTTTTACTAGGAGAGTAAGATATATTACGGTAATCCTAACGTACTTGCGGCGGTACGTTAGGATTACCGTAATATATCAATAACGGCCGCAAAGAATTGATTTCGTTAACTATCGTATTTCCGGGTTAAAGAATATTGTTCGTTTTAATCCAGTACATGGTCTGTATCACCATTGTTCTGTAAGTATTAATCCTTCTTACTGACTGATTTTGCATGAAACACTCTTAAAATGGCTGAATCTGGGGCCACAAAAAAGTGTTTTATGGATTATAGGTTGGCAAAAAAGAGTGGAAAAAGATAAGGGCACTGTTCAGAATGAGATTGGCAGCATGATCCAATTTTTAATCAAAATCTAATGCTTGTGGTGGTTGCCACTTGAGAATGTTGTTTCATCTGTCACCAGGTCCAACTCTTGTTTTACTAACTAGTAGGAAATAAAAACTACTATGCAGAAGCTAGTGATATATAAACATTTGTTTCCAGAGACTCGAAGCTAACGCGCCTGCTCAAGGACAGCCTGGGCGGCAACTGCAAGACCGTCATGATCGCCAACATCTCCCCGTCCAGCGTTAGCTACGAGGACACGTACAACACGCTTAAATACGCTGCCCGTGCTAACAAGATACAGGTAAACTTGTATTTTTTCTACAGACTGTAATATTGTCTCACTGCTGGGCTAAAAGCACTCCATGATAAATTATTTAACTAATTTATATAGCTTTATATCGCCTTTGCCCGCAACTACATGGGGGTATAAGTCTTTTATAGATATTCCCTATGGCACTGTCCAATTATTCGGGATAAAAAGTATCCTATGTTATACCCAGGTTACAATCTATTTCCTAGCCAAATTTCATTAAAATCCGTTCAGTTGTGTTGTGTAGAAAAAGTTAAGTATAAACAAAAAAAAAAAAAATAATATAGTACGTGCGCGATCTGAGTGCCGGCCGGTGTGCACACCGCCCCGCCGCCGACGCCGCCCGCGCGCCTGCAGTGTCGTGCTGTGCTGACCTTGTGTCTCTCGCTCGCATTCCTCAGAGCTGCACTCAGATCGCGCGCGTACTATACTTCTCATTTATAATATTAATATGGGGTTTGGACTAGCGACAGATTTCCGTCAAATCTAGCTAAGATCCATCCAAATTAAATCAGAGCTTTACGCTTGTTTACTAACTGGAGGTGTTCCACAGCTGAGCGTAAAGAAGAACATCTTGGACGGAGACATGAAGGTGTCCCAGTACGTGCGCGTCATCGAGGAGCTCACCAAGAAGGTGCGCGAGCTGGAGGCCAAGTTGTCGCTGTCGGCGCCGCCGCCGCCGCCGCCGCGAGAGCCGCCCAACTTCAACAAGGAGAAAGGTACCTACCAATTCAAATTATAACAAGTCTAGCAAAAAAGTTGAAAATTACAACCAGAATTGACGCGTTTAGCTTAGTTGGTAGTGACCCTGCCTACGAAGCTAGCGGTCCCGGTTTGTGGAATGAGCGCGAGTATTTGTTCCTGAGTCTGGATGTTTAAGTACGTATTTCTCTATATGAGTATGTTTATCGTTGTCTAGTACCCATAGTACAAGCCTAGAGCTTAGTTTAGGACTTGGTCAATATGTGTGAGATTGTCCCTGATATTTATTTTAATGTTGGCTAGTATGACGCAGTCTTTTAGTTTTAGTCTACTGTGCGATAGCGCTTAAAAATTCATTCGGGTGAAGTCGGACTCGCATAGGATTAGAGCGAGTGAGAAAGAAGTACAAACCCGAAGGCTGTTAAAAGCTATTACATTGTATAGTAGACTCGGAGATGTATCCATTTTTTCACTATATTGCATTGTAACAAGGTCCAAAAGTGTCTCTATTTGTAGTTGATTGTACTGAAATTACAACAGGTCTAGTAAAAAAGTTACCCCTGCAGCATCAGGACTGAGACAGTTCTAATATTGCTTGTGACACTCCTTGTATAATTCCATCAATTCAACGATACCTTGCACTTTTAATCCATGGATGGATATATACTTACACTCGAAAAACATTACTCTCCTTTTTGGATAGTCGGGTAAAATAATTCTGACTGGCAATTAGTACTTTTACACTTTGGGGTGAATGATTTGCTTCGCTTTTTTAGGATATTTTTGTAACGCGTTTTTTTTTTGGAATCGTCGTTTCGGGAGTCTAGTTCGATGGATATTTTGATTCAGTTTGAATATTCCTTGTCTTATTTTGTAACATTTTTTTTTATTTAACTTAAATCCAATGACAAATGTAATCTTTTCTCGTAGCGAAAGCGGAATGGCGGCGGCGTATCTTGGAAGAAGAGTCCGCGCACCGCGGCGCGGAGGCGGCGCTGCTGGCGGGGCGCGCGCGCGCGCGGGTGCTGGCGCTGCGCGCGCGGCTGCGGGCGCGCGCCCACGCGCACGTGGCCGGCCTCGCGCACCGCTCCTCCCACGACGCCATGGAGCTGGTCCGTCCCTACTTCACCTCCTGTTTCTGCAACACTATCGCCCGAAACACATCCACCGCTGGACATGCATCTTCCCAAATCATCTCCACAACGGTCGATTTGTGCTACTCGCACCCTCGGCTTCCTGTTTATACCTCAATTTTTATTTCCACGGAAAAAAGTTAAACAAAGTTACGTCGGTAGTTCACTGTCAAAGTGACATTTCAGAGGATCTCAAGGATGGGCCAGCAAGAAATCTATAAAAGGCAATGTCCGGTTGACCAACTGACTGACTGGCTGACTCATCAACGCCCAGCCCATCTGCTAAAAATAGAAATTCGCAATTTTCAGTAAATTTTCACAATTATATTATATAGTATTAGTAGGACGATGATTCCGTTAATTTTATAAATTGTCTCTTATTTTATTAATAAAATTTATTGTTGTCTAGATGATCACTGAAGACATACCTCGTCAAGAGCGAGCAGCGGAAAGCTACGAAAAGAAGGCGCGACATCTGGAGTCCAAGATCCTCCTGGCCCAATCCAAATGCGATGAGAGCTGGAAGAGGCTACAGATTACCCTGCAACAGGCGGGCAGTGACTGCCCCGACCTACAAGACTTCATAGACAAAGTAATAATGCAGCGAGAACTCGAGTATGTTAAGGCCAGCGATAACTTAAGAAATAAACTTCTATGGATACAACACAGAGAAATAAACGTGTTCACAGAATATATGAGCGACATGCCGACTATGCTAAGAAAACTATATTTAACTCTCAAAGGGTACGATAAAGTACCATCGGCGTTAGCTACAGAATACATAGATTTAATGAAGAAAGCGAAGTCAATGAAATCTATATCTTGGGATTCAGATAACGAGTGTAACGATCCCCATTTCAAATACGTGTCGAGTTTAGATTCGGATGTTTTCGATTTAGACATACCGTTGAAGAATGTGACAGTGGACATAGTGACGGATAGCGACGACTTGACTGACATTGAGAATCGCGAAGTCACACCGAAGAAACGCAAAGGTACGCCTATAAAGTTGCCTAATAACGAGACTATAGTTATTGACGATTCATTTGAAAACCTGGACGCGACGAGAACGCTTAATTCCGCGAAGAAAGTGAAGAAAGAAGCCGATGTTGTTTCTGATGTTGAGAACTGTGAGGCAGGAGGGTTAGATCCGAACAATTTGAATTCAACGTTTGTGCTCGCCCGCAAAATGGCGGCGCTCAAAAAGCCTAAAACGGAGCCGAATTTTAAGCTGTCTGCGCCGGCGCCAGTGAAGCGAGGCCTGACTGACGCTACCAATACAATAAGGACCATCAGTTTTAATGACAAAGGTAAGATTATTCTAACATAACAATATCTTGATACTACGGTAGTTTTTGATACTGTTTTTTAACATAATATCATTATTTAGTGTTTTAAATTGATTAGAGACCCAAGTTTGAAAATTTTAAGCGTTGAACTAAAACTGGTGTTAATATCGAAAGTACCGAAATACCTATTTTATTTTATCAGTACCGGTTCTTAACCATTAGTACCAAGATTTCTTGAAAACAAGCCATATACCTGGGTCAAAATCGTATGTATGTGTACAGTACAGTGTAATATGTGACAGTCGTATTTCGTGATTTTAAACGTGACGTGAGTATAAAAATGACTGAATGACTTATACGAGTAGTTTCGCCATGTCCGTCTGTCCGTCCGTTCGTCTGTCTGTCCGAGGTTTAACTCTGGGACTCATGGTACTATAAATCTGTAATTTGGCATAATCATACATTTAAATTACGCCGAACAATGTATTGGATAGCTTTAAAAAAATATTATGGATATGTCATTATATATTTTTAGATTCCCTCCCCCTCTCACTTTTGAGTCACTATCGAACCCGTTCAGAATGATGGATATATAGTTGGTTTTACGATGGGTGTGTGGTGTTTGTGCAGGCAAGTTCGCGCGGCCCGTGGTGGGCAAGGCGCTGCCGCAGCGGCGCGCGGCCCCCGCGCCCCCCGCCCCCGCGCCCGCGCCCGGCTTCGGCTCGTCGAGGGCGCGCGACGGGACGCCGCTCGCCACGCGCGTCGCGGGTATGTACCACGACATATCATACATTCACAAGGGGCGATCCATAAATTACGTCACTCGAATTTTTAACCCCCGAAGCAAAAAGAGAGGGGTGTTATAAGTTTAACGTGTCTGTCTGTGTATCTATCTGTGGTTTCGTGGCTCCCAAACGGATGGACCGATTTTCGTTTAGTTTTTTTGTGTCATAGATAATTTTATCCTGAGTGTTGAAAATTAGTTCAGCCGTTTGAAGATCATCAGCTCTTTTCTAGTTGATGAGGGGATCTGACTAACTACCTTATGTCCGATCGATTCGAAATTTGGTACCGTGTTACTTCAATGATATTGAAAGTATATGGTAACGTAACCATGACCTGATCAGCCGTTTGAAGATCATCAGCTCTTTAAGAGTTGATGAGGGGATCTGACTACCTTCCACATGTCCTATCGATTCGAAATTTGGTACCATGTTATTTCTATGATATTGAAACCTATTTTCTGTGTTTTTAAATTTTTTAATATGGTTTTTTGATGCCCTCCCGTCCAGGGACTGTAAGAGCGTTTACGCACTGCCTCCGATCCGTATCCGAGAAATGTTCGGTCCGAAGTAGCAGTAGTACTATTTGTATGAGAGATTGCGCACTAGATCCGAATTCCGTCATCCGATTTCTCATACATTCTCGGATACGGATCGGACGTAGTGCGAAACCGCTCTAATACCGGTATAATTTGGATATCAATATCGGGTATCGATATAAATAAATATCGATAATTAGGTATATTTTTATCGATAAATAGTTTTCGGTACATTAAAGATATTTTGACAGAACTCCGTCATTTATATGACCTGATTTGAAATTTTTTTTTTAGTCAGGTAACATACTTACATACCCGAATGAAACATACCTAGTTCAGATTGGTCTGATTCTGTAAGAATGATAAACTGATAATGAAATCCATGAGGAATCGACGGAACTCTTCAAAAATCGTAGGTACAGTCAAAGGCACTAATATCTATACACCCATCGCGCTACAAGTGGCAATATTTGGCCAGGTGATTGTGTATCTGATTACTAACACGATTTGCTAAAAAAATATGTACCTATTAGTATCTGTATCGAGTACTGATAAAAGTATCGATATCTGTTTACCGATATAATTATCGATACATTCCGAAGTATCGATATTTTCTTAAAAATACCGATATACCTCGGTTATCGATATACAGTCCCTGCTCCCATCCTTGTCACTAGTGGTCACGTTTGTTCACTTCTGGTGTGACGTCACAAATTTTGCAATTTTACATCTGGTAATGATTAAATTAAAGCAACAGTTTCAAAATTTTAGATTTTGACATGTAACGTTACGAAGCTTATGACTCCTCTCACCCCTTGTTACACAATGTAACACTTCGTTAACCCCCTCCCCTCCCCTAACGTGACGTAATTTATGGATGGCCCTAAACTCATTTCGATTTTTTATTTATTTATTTAATCTCATTGTTACTGTAATTTCTGACGTATCTCGAGACAGGCATCACACTAAAGATTTATTTATACATCTTTCTCTTAATAATTTTAGTCAGTTTTATCAGCTTTAGACATCACCCCTTATTGATAAGAAAAAAATCATGCATTTAATGTTCACAATAGGTTGGAGAATAAATATATCGATGATAAGACGCGTCATTTCGGGCATTTACCTTATTTCATGACAACGAATTGGTAATGACCCTGCATACGAAGTCCCGGGTTCGATTACCAGTAAGGGCAATTTATTCGTTGAGTTTTATTTTTGAGTATTGAATGTTTTTTATTTATCTATATATAAGTATGTTTATCTATGTCTATAGTAGTGTTTTCAATCCACGAAATTTTATTTTTCGTACATTGACGCAACCACGCAAATTCATGTTATTTATTTCAACTGTCCAACGTTAATTTGGCTGGCGGGGTTGCCGTTGTGGGTGGAAAACAAATACAAAACAAATACAAACGATTACAAACCTAAAGCTTATTTCAAGACTGCAATATTTCTTTCGTTTTCTTTTTATTAAAAAAAATATATATATACTATATATTTATTTACCGTAACTACTAACCGTTTGGTTCCATGTTGTGCCGTCCCTAACACTAACAGCCGGCAGAGCCACTGACAAGGTGCTCGGTTACAAAGCAGTGCGCGCGCGCGACCGCCCCGCGCCGCACCCCTACGCGCGCCCGCGCCGGTGACCGCGCGGCGACCGGCGCGCGCCTGGCGACCGCGGGGGACGAGGGACGACCCAGCTTGAACACTTGCAGATTTGAACACTGCGCGAACTCGACGGAATTGATTTAGCGTTTATTGTAAGTATTTCTTGCCTAATATTTAATGACTAGCGACCCGTTGCTGATTCATTTATTATTTAAATAAGAAGAATATAGATAAGACATTTTTTGGGGAATAAAAGAGGTATTGGTAAAAAGTTGAGTGTAAGCAGTTGAATTAGTTGTAGACTTATGAAATGCATAAGCTTTCCGATTTACTATATGGTCGTCAAAACTAAAGGCGGTATTACATTAGGCAAGTGGCAAGTGCAAGTTGCATGCAAGTATGACATCACTTGAATAAAAAACGTGTATGCGTGTTAAACACACTATACATCTTTTATTTCAAGTGACGTCAGACTTGCATGCAAATTGCACTTGCCTAATGGAATAACGCCATAAATCCATTGCGTAGTTATTACTTAGAAACGTGAAATTATACGGCTTACAATTGTAAAAATTGAGTGTCATGTAAAAACACAGTCTGAAACAACACGATTCATGTTGGTTACAAATAAAACCATGTAATTTGTGTTATTACACAAATACACATACATAATTTTATACATAATTTTATTGAAGTCCACAGATAATACCGATTGGCTAATGTGTTATTTGGTTTAACCAAGCATTATCAAAAAGTGAAGATAAATACATCCCAGTGACATCAATAAAGACTGATTACCATAACTATGTTTGAGCTGAATAATGATTTTCCATTTTGTTTTTACTAATTATAGAGTCCGGCTTGTTTTCGAAGCTCAACTTTCGATAAACAAGAGTTCTGAATCGGTATAGCAATTTCGGATTAACACTTTAAAACTAACAAACTACGCAAACCGCGCGCTGGTGGCGGTGCCGCGTACTAATATTATTATAACCTCTACTTTAAAATGCGTCCTGTAAAAGCTTTCCGTTCTTGTTTGACCTACATTCTGATTTGTTACGGTTTCTGCAATGTTTAACGGTAATGAGTAGTTTTCATTCATAGCGTGACCGCAATATACAGACAGGTGTATATAGCTCACGCAAGTGCTGCCAAAGTAATCAATTATGTAGATTTTCTTAAAATATCACTGAACAAAAAAAAATCAAATTCGATAAGATATTAATTCAAATTCCACAAGGTTTTTAAAGTCTTATTCAACAAACCAAAGTAATGCTGCTGCGTTTCGAAAACCGTTCACATAAATTAAATCTTATGAGAGACGTGTTTTGGCAAACGCCGTCGCGTTCGATTTTCACTCGCGTATCGCTTCCGATCGACGCCGACTCTTGCAAATTGGTTCAGTGATTCTCACAGATACGTAGTTATGATGAATACTGATTATTTTCTTGAGTGTGAAGTGGTTCCATTTCAATTTCCCTTTGATTTTCACGTGGCGTGGTGGAATTTCCCGAGGCATCACGCGACGTTTTACGCTGGTATCAAAGGAGATGTACTATCGGAAATACGTGAGTACAGCTACCCAATAGCGGTCGAGTCGTGCGTAAAACAATGCCCAAAATATCTAGATTTTTTTCCTAGTGAATTGTTAAATTCAAATTTATTTATTTTCTGGTCTAGAGATATACCTTACAGACTTAAATACATATAAAGGTATTGATATATTTAGATATTAGATATTTGTATTAGTATTAATATCTTAACATTTTAAGGCGATTAAACCACGTGGCTGATGATAAGTACAGGAGCATGGGTTGTATTTTTACTAATATTATAAAGAAATAAAAAAAAAATTGTATGAATGTTGGGGGTAGGTTTATCTGGAGCTACTGAACCGATTTAAAAAAACTTTTACTTATAGAAAGCTATATTATTATCCCAAAGGCTGTTTTTTTTTTAAATAAAAAATCATTTATTTCAGAGAACATAATAAAATAGCTTAAACATTTTAAACTTATAAACCGAAGCGAAGCGAGGGCGGGTCGCTAGTAGAGTATACAACGATTTTGATACTTGAAATAAGTTAAAAAACAGCGACGGTGAAATAACACTATTTTTAATGATTTACTTTATAAGACTTACTTAGTGAATAATTTCATAACAAAGTGTTGGTATTAATAACAGTGTTTTTTATATTTTGTAAGTATTTAGACTATGTACTGGGAAAGATCCCTAGCTTTAATATCTCTTTAACATGCTTAGATTGTGTATTTTACTTAATTTAAGAGATTTTCTATGCCCATTGTGTTTTTATTTTTCTATAAAAAGTAACTATGTTTTATAATGATTGTACCTAACTATTGTTAAGATGCTTTGTATAAATGATTGTATTTTTTAATCTAAATTTCACGATTAAAACAAATATTTATTAAAGTAGGTTTAATTCTAACGCGAGCAAAGTTATCTCAACGGTCTCAATACTAAGCGATAAAAGTGTTTTCATAATTTGTGGAAGTGTCGCGTGAGGTGATCAGCAAATTCCTTTTCATTACACATTTCAAGATAATCATGTCTGTTTGTATGTAAACAGAACTTAGTTATTTTTTTAATATGTAACAACTAAGGAATTGCCAATTTTCGCGAACGTATGGACTATTTTAAGGGCGTTATCACACTGCCGACTTGCATGTTTTAAAGCGAGGCGATTGGTTTACGCGCCCGCCGCGTGTGCGAAGCGAGGTTGCCGCGTGTGCGCAACATATTCGCCTCTATGAATCCATACATACAGGAGTGTACAACATGGCGACCGCGTCGCTTGCTGCAAGCACGTTCACTATTCGCCTCGATCGTACGACTTTCAGACATCGCTAGTGTAATAACGTTCTTAAGGTCCGTATTAATAAACTCTACTGTGATCCCCCGTCTCAAGACACGTCAAAGTAAACGTCAATCCGTTGAAAAGTGTAATTTATGACCCATCTTGGGACGGGGATCTCGGCCAAGGTCAGTTTATTAATACGGTCTTAAATTGTCAAACAGTTTAAAGTGGCATTACAAAACTGATTATCTATTTATTGCGTAGACTAAAAACAAAATAATCTCTATTTATATTAGCTGAGATAACAGTATCGGGCCACAACACTAATAATTAATGCACAAAATTGTCATTTCACATGAAAACTGGAATCGGTTGAAATGTTAATGCCATTGTCAATGTGCATTTGTTAGTTACTGATAGCACTAGGATAATTTTGTAAACGTATTACCTTTAATATAATGTAGGTGCATGTAATTGCAAAATTGTGTCTTTTATATTGTATAAATAAGTGTTTAATAAAATACAAACTTTGGGTTAACTGACATAGTGTTTGTTATTTAACGTATCCTTTCAATTTAATGATTAAATATTATTTAACCACATAACAGCTTTATTGCATAAATGTTGTGTCCTTAACCTTAATAATTGCTTTTTAGAATCGAAACGCAGCCTATCTGCATAGGGCGATAGTATCGCGGCGATACTTTCTATACTATATTCGATGGCCTTAGTGGCGGCTTAGAATTTCATTTCAAATAGTAATATAAGATTAACAAGTACCCCAAAAAGTGCATAGAAATAGAAGTTTAATTTATTTATTTATTCAAAAGTTAAAAATTTAACGCTTTATATTAGGTAGGGTAGGTACATTTTAGTATCTTGTCTCTTGTCATGTTTATACTGCCATTATATGAATGTCACAGCGATTAAAGCGACAAGGTAATAAACGTGTACACATATTTATGAACTTGTCTGTTCATCGTTTTTATTTAAATCTAATATCTCAAATTACTTACTAATCTAATATTAGGTACTATAGGAATAAGAATGTTTTGCGATATATTTGGCCATTTTGACTGCTCCTATCTATTTGACGTTGACTGTAACTAATGTGTGCTTTACTTTACTTTGAAAATGGAAGTTACATTAGCTCCTTTCCTTTCTCATATCACAATTAACAAGTGAAAGGGAGAGCATCCGAACGTTCGAAATGAGTGTTTCGTGGTCATCTTTGTTTGTCTTCCTCAAGCCATTTCATTAATTGTGCAGTCGAGTACGTCGCGTACGTTGTGTACAATTCAACTTCATTTCATTCAAAATGTTTGATCCCTTAAAAGATCCAATTTATTCCTCAAGGAACCTAAGTATCTCAAAGGCACAACAGCAAAATCCACGTTGAATTATTTTCGTAAGGCCAGAGCAAACGCGGCTGCAGTACCATTGTCCGTAACTAGTGCACTCGGGACCTCCAGAGTTTTTAATGCCCCCTCGACAGAATCGGTTGGCTCAAGAAAATGTAATACGCAATTAAATGGACGGGTGCTTTAATTTCTCTAGAACGTTCCGCGCTGAGCGTCGACTTCAGTGTTACTAATTACGAGCGGTACAAATTGAAAGCTTTGTCGGGCTCTATGTCGGCGCGAGTTGCACGGATGACAACATACCTGCGTTTCATTACGGCGCTGGGCGGAAATATGCTACGTATTTCATTTGGAGTAGCTTGCTTGTGTATTACACCGTTAAAACAGGTACGAGTAGGTATGGCTTGGTAGCGTTTGGAAAAAAATTAGGGTGCCATTTGGAATTTTGAGACTAATTAAATAAATAATGTCACCTTTAAATCTGTCTTCCTAAAGAGGTAATATATGGTTTAATCGACTTACTTATATAATAAGATTATAAAAAAAATCCATGTGTACTCATTGAAACTGTATGATGTCAAAAAAACTCACCAATTGGTTGCTAAACCTAAGCTATGAGGAAACCGAGGAACTTCTATGTTAACAATATTAAATTATAAACATGTAACAGCAAATATCTGAATTGTAAAGTGTGAGTTGTATATTTTGATGATTGAAAAATAAGAACAAGAACATGCGGTAAAACTACAGCGAACACATACACACACACACACACACACGCACACACGCACACGCACACACCTAAGTTTGTGTTCGTTCGGACTAACTACTGTACGGATTTTCATACGGTTTTCACCAATAGAAAGTGAATCTCTCTTTCTAGGAAGGCTTTTAGTGCTACCCGCGGGAAACCAGGGCGGGTCGTTAGTGTTTGATAAACTCACGACATACAAAATGTGGGTCAGGTCTCGGGCAGCTCTTATAAAATGCTAAGTTTCATAATTAAAAATGTCTTAGCAGAGGGTAGCTTAAAGAAAGAGAAATACTTAAAGATAAACGTTTGCTTCAAGTGAAACAATATTATTTTCCCGTTTATCAACACAGATAATTACTTTTTCTTTTTTAATAAACGCACGTTCATTGCTGTTAATTTTCTTGGCAAAAAGTGTCGGATTGTAAGGTTAATTAAAACGGTGACACGACACGACACTGGCTTACGAAAGACGGATCGGATCGGAAACAAAAAATTAGGGCCGGAGGTGTCAGCAAAAAGTCCGCGTCACAAATGAATTGATTCGTGTAATCAATTTTTTACCTCCCCGAATTCTGGACTCGTAGAACCGCTCATTCACTCAGATCTGATTAAACCGGTCAATCATTCGGTCTCACCGTTCACTTAACTGGAAAATTAGTTGGCTTCAATTATATGGTGTAAGGTGATAAACTATTTTGCTGAATTTTCGTTGGGTTTTTGTTGGGCTTATCTCGATGTTTGTTCGTGAAAACCGTGACCGTTCTTAAAATCTCATCTATAAAATAGCGTCAATTCAGTCAGTCATTCATTTTTCCGAAGTGTCACCCTAAACCTGAGTCAACTAACTTAACAGCGGACATTAGTTACAGTAAAACCAAAAAAAAAAAAAAAAGTCAAAATCTGTCAAGTTCCAGTCAGCTGGTAATTATTAACACTTACCATAGGAGTTATAATACCTTGATAACCATAGTTTTAGACAAGATGAATAGAGCCCCAGTCCTGATTTAATAAGGAATAAGGAATAGATGTATTCATTTCCCTATCACCTGTCAAATTTTATCTCGTACATGCATGTTAAACCCGCAGATTCGATTAACTGTGAGGACGAAATATTTGTGTGATGAGCGCGAGTATTTAAATTCGAATCTTGTATTTTCTATGTAAGCTTGTATTTCTATATGTAAGTATGTTTATCGTTATCTAGTATACATAGAAGATAGAACTTGGAGCTTAGTTTAGGACGAGTTCAATTTGCGTGAGATTGTCCCCGGATGTTTATTTGTACATTCATATTACGAGTATTTCTATGGTATGCATTTCTATGTATATGTAGGTATGTTTATTGTTGTCTACTACCCATTGTACGAGCCTAAAGCTTAGTTAAGGAGTAAGTCAATTAGTGTGATATTATCCCACGATACCTTATTGACTTAATTAATTGTAAACATATATAAATTTAGTGAATCTAAGAGGCACTAAAACCTCTGGACTTGGGACCTAACAAAATAAACAGTATTTGTTTCCGCCCGACTTAAAACGCATGCCGATTGGAGCGTGTGAAGAGCGCCACGGCCTGTAAGTTGGTACGTGTGGGTACCACTTAAGTGCCCTTTCCCTGCATGTAGGGGATCTACACTACACTTCCGTATGGCGTAAAGTGAGGTAATACTTATGAGAGTTTGTCTTTGAAACCAATTTTAAAAGTAAAATATAAAAAAGCGTGCAAAGTAAATTAATGTTTCGGGTGGTAGCACCTTAGCGGGGTCCTTTCGATCGCTACCACCATCTTATCCTCTAACCTTCCACCAAGCATCATTGTTGTGATCCAGTATGAAGGTAAGGCAGATGATAAAATTACTAGTTTCAGGGCATTCAACCTTAGTCCCCAGGATTGGCATCGCATTAGCATCAGATTATTACGCAGATGGATAGTCAGTCAGTGATATAGGTACCTACTCTATTTCCTGAAAAATAGACCAACAAACACACAGTTGTCATTATCCTAACGTAGACAACCTGACCTATACAAGTACTACTACTAATACTAAATATTACTTGACTGTATAGTTAAAATCGGGCCCATAACCTCTTCTCACAATCCGGTAAAAGCCGCTTTTGTCCCGTTCGATGTACAACATCTCGACTGAAAGTCTCCTTGTTATTGACGTGGACATAAGGCCATCGTTACGTGACAGTATCTATCCTTTGTTCCCCACGGGGCGGTTAGCGGTAACTCGCGAGTTGCACAACTTTGTTTTTTTACGTTTCGACTTTGTTTCTAACGGCTGTTGAGATTTAGTAGATAGCTTGACCCCACCTCTATACTTTAGTTTACAATGAAGGATAAAATATTGGTATACAATGCGGTGTTTTGGTGCAGTGTTTAAGAAGCAATTACCTGGAACAAAATTGACGTAAAGTCGAGTTTGATTCGTAGACCACCAAGGATTAAAATTAGGTACACTGTTTGCAGTCGGCGTGCAGCTCTAATGACTGCACTAAGCTATCTGCGTGGTTGTAATCAGTGCCGGATTACTAAACAACAACAACAACTTAGGCTGCGTCAGGGGGGACCCAAACCATAGATCAAAATTTACAACAAATTGATAAACAGACACAGGGGCCTACAATCGAAGATGCTTAGGGTATCGGAGGAGGCTTAATCCGGAACTGGTTGTAATGCAGTTCTATTACATGCCTCGCATGCAAGCACGAGATAAAATTTGATAGGTGCTAGGGAAATGAAAACAAATATTTCATATTCTAACGTAAGACTTAACGCTTAGGTTTAAAATAAAATTGTCCCGTCTTGATAAAATAGCTATAAAAATGTGAAAATCGCAATAGTCGCATAGTAATAAAAGGTAATAGAAGTCACACGTACACCTACATACGTACACCTCGTTACAGTATTAGAATCTGTTTGTATGTGCGTTTGTTACCCTTTCACGACAGATCCGCTGAACCGATTAAGATGCAATTTGGTATGGAGGGCGACAGTTTGAGCATGAGTCCTTATTAATTCCAGAAATGTTGATAGTTTCTATTCGATGAGTTCTATGTGAAGGAACCCGCGGACAAAGCTAGTAATAAATGAATGACTCATCCGTTTCCACTGAGGGGTTAACAACACCTAGTCACTAGTAGTAGGTCAAGTAATTCTACCGCTAATGCGTTCTATAAAGCAGAGCGGTGCATGTTTCCATTATGGTGCATTCACACTGAAGTTACTTTTTGTGAAGCAACATTTTGCAACAGTATTACCAACAAAGCGGTGAGCGAGGGAAAAATCCACCAATAGGATTATTTAATTTCTCTAGCCTCCCACAGCGGAGTTACTCTATTGGTGTTTTTTTTTATCGCGCACCGCTTCGCTGCCTCGCGCAGCTCCGGTAGATAAACGCAGAATTTTATACCGTTAGTCTATGTAGGGGTGTCACCAAATCAAATTCAGCCGGCGAGCCTTTGACGCATACTCCGTTTTTGTATCTCTACGCGCAATGTTGGCAGGGCTCCCACGAGGTGGAACAATTATCTGATAAAGGTGTGAGTATTTAATACTATGGCTAGCACAAGTATATGTCGCTCAGTGCTCTCTCTCATTACCTACTATTAAGAAAGGGATATCCAAGCGATAAACTAGTCGCGTACCACTTGAGCTACCCGTCTACGACCAAAACAAAGTTACAGACATGCATACATGTGGTAAGCCAAAAACATAACCTTTAATTTAAGCAACGTCGTGTAAAAAATACGGTATCCATTGTCGGAACAGTGCAATGAGCACACGCCCCGAAGTAGGGAATTTCTGGATTAATTTCAATTAAAATACCTGATAGAACATTCTAACCGGAGGTCTCGACACTTTCGACGGAGTTGCTCATTTGTTCGCTCGTTTGAAAGTATTTCACTTAGGTTGTTTCTAAGATCTGGAACAGATTAAAGCGATCGTTTGAACGGGAATAATAGGAATAAGTAGACTCAGAGTCTGAATGAAAGTCCAAACACTCGTAATAGCATGAAAGTATGAATACTCGTAACTAGGTGAGTTGTAAAAGTGCCCGTGCAGCACTACCCACAGTACCGACTAATAATATAAATGTGAAAGTTTGTATGGATGTTTGTGTTTCAATGACGCCTCAATTAGGATGAAATTTAGGATTAGGATGAAATTTGGCACACGGATAGTTCTTATCCTGGATTGACATATAGGATACTTTTTATTGCAGAACATTTTACAGTTCCTAAGGCAGAAGCGGTAAACGACTTCTACGCGGATAGAGTAAATATTTCATTAAACCCAGGACATTTCTATGAATAAAATAAATAAAGAAATATCAAGGAACAATCTCACACAAATTGACAAGATAGTGATAGGTGATAAGTGACAATTTTGAATATATTCCAAATTCCAAGGCCTACGAGTTCCTACATTTCTGACTTCATATCTGCTGGCAATACTAAAATTCTAAACATTCAATATTATCAAATATTTTAAACAACTTTCGAGCATGTTCAGATTTTTTTGATTTACCACATTGAATAAGTACTCAGTTTTTTACTGACTGCACACTGTCGTCTGTCACTTATCACTGTTAAGTTTGTAAAAGGGTATCATTTAAACGGTTAGCGGAATATTGACATTTTGGTCAGCACAAAAACCCTTATCTATGCCGACAGAATAATTTTTCTGCTGACCGAAACGTCAATATTTTGCCAACCAATTCGTTTTTCTTTGTAAAATAGGAGCGTCACGCCACAACTAACATTGCTACATAAATGGTAGCGTTACAATGGCTCCAAACAAAGAATATATACTACTAACGTAAACCCCAGTGCATTTTCAATTCACGGCACCCTAATCAAAGGGTAAGATTGTTCCGTAACGAACGAAAGATGTCCGTTTCATTAGACCGACGGTTTTTCTTTAACCTTTAGCAAGTTGCTCGCAACGTTAACTCCACTTTAATTGGTGTTTAACTTCAAGTTAGGCTATGATTAAGTCCTGTGCGTTAGATTAATTGTGCTAGGCGAAAATTGGAGGGCCCCTTCATTGATTTTATCTCATTAGTAGGATTAATGTCTCTGTGGAGCTTCTTTGCTTAATTGAGAAGTAATGGGATAAGTCACATCATTGCTCTCTTTGTTTTGGTAGGTTATTCGGTTTATACACATATAGATATATATTAACATGTCTGGTCTGATTTCGACTTTAACGTTTGGGGAGCTAAGTGTAAGTATTAAATAGAAATAAAAAATATTTAATGCTTGATTGTGTCCTATATGTTGATCTGAAATCATGTAATGACTATGGACATTTTTTAAATTTCCGAAAAAACAACGCGGGTTTTATTAATAGAGATTTAACTTCTAAGCTTGACTTGATGAAAATCGGTTGGGCCGTTTAAAAGGTATCATTTCTGGTTTTATTTATTTAATAGTTATTGTAACACTATCTTTAATCACACTTCTTTGTGAAGACACGCTTGGTGTGATGACGCGTACCGATGAGAAGCTTTGACTTGTGGTAAGAACATTGCAAGTAGATCGATGGAAGTGGGTGATTCTTACATGGAACTACGAAGCTCAATGCTTTGTCATCTTAAGGTAACGTACGTTTAAGTTCATTAAACATTGGTAGTTCTAAGGAGCAGATTTGAATCACCCAGATAAGCGAGTACGTCCCAGCGCCTGCCAAGCGCCGTATAGGAATAATTAATGGTAAAAATAAATATAATAGTTTACATTGCTATTGCAAACTACCTATATCTACCAGATTCCTTATATCCATCTCGATTAGCTCGATGGAATTTTATCCGTATTTTACATATTTGCAAAGTTCAATATCGATAAGACAATTAGAAGTAGGTTAAAATCGAATTACAAGATTTTATCACATAGTTACAAGTGAAGCTAATAAAAGCGTAATAATAATTTACCCGTTGCACAATTAGCTTACACACCTAATTTATTTGCAAGGTTATTTTTCGTCAGTTTAACGTCAATTAACCTCAGTTCACCCGCCCGTGCCACCGGCCTCATCGGCAGGCCGGGCACGTCGCGCCCGCCCTGTTGATCTAAACGTGTGCTTGATTAGTGTGATTACCTTCCTTCTGCGGCCTCGGTATATACACGGCAGCTTTAGGCTGCCTTTCCATTGAGGCGGAGACGAGCGGAGCGGTGCGAAAACGACCAATCACCTTGTACAGTACACACTGACGCATAGCACACAGAAACTAGAGGAATCTGATTGGTCCTTTTCTCACCGCTTCGCTCGTCTCCGCCTCAATGGAAAGGCAGCCTTAAACTAAGCTATAACATATGGCTACACTTGAGGGTGGTGTTTGAGTGTAGTGCAGGGACCGTCCGGATCCCCTTACCCTTTGGTGACACGTTTAAAGTGTAATGGTGCTTTTCCACGGGCGAGGCGAGACGAGGCGGGAAAATCGCGACGGTTTTGTTTTCGTTGCAGTGTTAATAATAGTAATATGGTTCAGTATTAATAACAAATATTTAAATTCTCGTCTCGCCCATCCAGACTATTTCCATCGCAGCCGAGCGGGAAATTTTTCTATACTTTAAATTCCCTCCCATCCCCGCCTAACGAATACCCCCACCACCACCATTCTAATCCTTACTAATATTATAAAAGTGAAAGTGTTTGTTTGTTCCGTTCTCACAGTTCGACCGATCGATGTGAATTATGTATAGCCCGTACCCAAGTAGCACAAAAGCTAATACTTTCATCCCGGTAAGTCACACAGTTCCCAAGGGAATAGCGATCTCATGGCAACGGTGGCGTCAGAGCTTAGCTACCATTACCCGCAGTCTCTGCGTAGTAGTCCAACGCTCTAACCATCAGTCTATTCAGACGGCAACGATTGCATCGAAATTACGAACCATATTGCGCGGGAAGTATTTTTGCGAGAAAATACGGGGAAAACGAATTTTCCCAGATATGATACCTAGCTAGATCGAATTTTTGCCCCCGTAAACCCTCATACTGCAAATTTCATCGAAATCGTCAGAGCCGTTTTCGAGAACGTGAGTACAAATATATATACAACTCGTTTAATAAGTAGGATTTTCTGTAAAAACTTATTTGTATATTGTTGCGTAGGACATGTCAAAACGCCGGCCATTCCACGGTCTACGCACCGACGCGTCACCAAGGAGTGGTGACACCGACTAACCAATCAGGTCGGGACGTTCCCTCCCGCACCCCGTGGACCGTGGAAGAACCGGGGTTATAGAGGTCGAGCTTCAGTTATATCGTGGTCTCATTTTACCAAGTGGCATGGTGGTCGCGGAGCGGACGTAATTGTTTTTATGTAAATATAGAAACGCCAAGGAGCGCTGGGGCCAGGACAATAGCGGTGAAATACTATTAAATAAATAAAATAAATAAATATCAAGAGACAATCTCACACAAATTGACCTAGTCCCAAACTAAAGTCTAGGCTTGTACTATGGGTACTAGGCAACGATAAACATACTTATACAAGGTGGGCCAAAAGAAGTCATCCGATGTTGTTTGACTCTCTTTTTTTGAATTGTTACGCAAAAAAATAGACACGATTATTCCGCGTTCTTGGGGAGTGTATCGCTCCATGGCTTGTTCACTTGTATTTTGCATCTGTCAAGTCCACAAATGTCAAAACAGATTTGACATTGGCGACTTTGCAAAAATGAGAGCATCTTCCAATAGGGTGATTTCTTTTGGCCCACCTTGTATAAAGAAATACATACTTAAATAGATAGAAAACAAATATTTAGTAAATACTTTTGCCGACGACTTCTTCCGCGTAGAAGTCAGTGTGTGAGGTGACAGTGAAGACTTTTTACATCTAATAATTTAAAATTTCACATAATTTGACCTTTAGATACTTTATACATCTCTAAGACTTAAATTAAGTCATTTTAAATTTACTCCAGGGGCTTAATATTATGTTTAGTTTTTTAAGGTTCCGCAGTCAACAAGGAACCCTTATAGTTTCACCATGTCCGCTTGTCTGTCCGTCTGTCTGTCCGCGGTTTAACTCTGAGACTCTTGGTACTACAAAAATGTAATTTGGCATAGTTATACATTTAAATTACGCCGATAAAGTTGTAAAATAAAATCTTGAAAAAAGAATGTATTGCTGTAGAGAACGTGAAGCAACTGTCCTTCACGGTCGAGGGTTGTATAGTGCTTTTCTCCAACGATGCGATGTAATTCTAATTTTGAAAGTTCGTAAACAATATTTTCAAACACCCTTAAAAATTGCCTTCGAAAAAAGTTCGCTTCCCGCCTTTTATTTTAAAGTGCACGACATCACTCATAAGTTGACGCATAATGCCATTTTCATTCGAACATCTGAATTATTTACATTCAATAAAACTAAACTGAATAATTTGGGATTTAAATTATTAAATTTATTACGCGTTTAAGTTAATTTGCCATTTTAATTCAGTCGATCGAAGATTCGATCTAGCTAGGTCGCATTCTGGGAAAATGCGTTTTACCCGTATTTTCACGCAAAAAGATTCCCCCGCAATATGGTTCGTAATTTCGGGGCGGCTGCCGCCGTCTGAATAGACCGATGGTTAGAACGTAGGCCTACTACGCAAAAACTGCGGTTCAAACCCCAGCTATGGATCGGTTTTTTTCGTTTTCTTTTTGTATGTTTTTTTATATAGAAAAAATAGACCAGTTGAAAGATGTTCGCTACAAAACCACCCTTCCTAGCCCGACCCTTCCTTCAATTCCACAAGTAGATAATATTTGAATTAAACCGGGCTGTCTCCGGACAGGGCGGATTCCCGGCCCAACACAGCCTGTTAATTGATTTATGTTCCATTCTAGGCCCCTTTTAATAGATTTGTAGCCTCAATAACAATCCGGACTGATTTACGCGTTTGTTGGTCCACTAAGTCGGATTAGGTCTAATAAGTTTGAAGGTCACGGAATAATAAATTGGCTTACCTTGATTTTGAAACAGGCAGCGACAGAAATACGATTTTGACGAGGGAATAACTTCTTTTTAGGGTTTCGTGCCAAAAAGGTAAAAATTGTGAGACTTCGTTGTCTGCCTGTCCGTCCGTCCGTCTGCATGTCACACCAATACATACACATCTCTCTCATTTGACATACAGAATGAAAGAGAGGCAACGGAAAAGTTTGACAAATAAGAGCCAAGTGGTACAAAATTAATTGATAACGTGCAATTAGGACCAAATTTAGGGTTCACATGAAAGTTGATAGTTAATTTAGCTGTAGAGATCGAATAGCCTAATTCCTCAAAACAGATTTCGAATTAAAGAACGAGTATTCCAAAGCGACCCTAATACCAACATAAATAAGCTTCAAAAAAAAGAAGTAAAACAAATCGACGTTAAATTTTTCCATTTATACCCCGAAAACATCTATCTACAATAGGTAGACGCTCACAAAAGGCGCACCCAAAAAAAATGAGCACGTACCGTTTCTAACGAAGATTTAGTTAATTACATCTGTAAATTACGTAATGAAAGAGCAAAGAGCCCGTGATACGACTGTGAAATAACTTTAATCTTAGATGAATTTAAACTTTAGACGCGGGCTGAATTAAAGAGGTTACAGCTGTTCCCGTTGGGTTTATTGTTATGTAGTGGTGGGAATAAAACGGTATTTTTTTAGCTTAAGCTTTCAATTGAATTGACGCCCAAATTAGTGGATTCAGGACAGTAATTTGTATGTAATTTTCCAGGAAAATTGTATTTATAACACTTAAATTAATAAAGAAGGTTGTTATGTGTCTGAAGCTTTTGTCTCGATTTTGCGTCGTAACATGATTTTCATTTGTTTTAGAGTTATTGGGAATTCAGTGGAATTTGAGCGCGAATAAAATTTTTGGCTTAATTTCCTGATTGTAGTAAATAATGTACGTATTAAAGCCAATAAATATCGTGGTACATGAGAGTGTTTCTGATACCTCTAAGCGGGCTCTACATTTGGGTTGTCGCTTGCCACGACTTCCTGGTACCTACACCTGTAATTGTTTCTAATTTACGAAGTAAGGACGTATCTAAAGGATTATTAATTCTAGTTGATCTAAGCTTTTAATGTAAGTAGACGTCCGTCACAGACTTAGATTTACTTTAGAATGACAGTTCAGTAAAACTTATAAATAAATTACCCTGGATAATGATGGTTGACTTTACTACCCCGGCTTTTTGGTAGAAAAATTACGACACGTTTTTTTGCCTTTATTTATTTTAACTTTGTCTTCATCGCATTGGCCCAATTTGTGCCAATTCAGATCAGCATTGTGAATACAAACGTCAAACAAAATTTTGACAGGTATTCGGAAATTCGCTATTCAAACTTAAAATGTCTCATTGTAGAGTTGAATTGATTTTTTATTATATTATGATACGAGTGTGCTAAGTTTTTCATTAAAGTGAAGGTGGGAGCTGTAAGCGAGGGCGTAATGGAGCCGAGAGTGTAATGACCAATGCTCCCGCGTTTCATGCGAAATATCATATAAACACTTATTCGTGAAACATGGCAGCGTACGGTATCCTGTCATTTTACCAAAAACATTTCCCAACCTGATTCATTTCACAAACATATCACTTGACAAATGTTTGTGAAACTTTTTATGGTAAAACTTTTTGTGGTAATGTAAAGTAAAAAGCACGCGTGTTTGATATGCTGCATTAGGTGACAATGCGATAATATGGTACCATGGAGCTGGTCTGATGATGCAGTTGGAAGGTGGCCACAGGAACTCCACGACAAAACGATAGCCCCGCCGTGTTGGGGCTCGTTAAGTACAGTCGGTAGGAAAACCATGGAAAACCTTGTCCCAAAAATTACATTTTTGCCAGAAAGTTATTTTAATGGTTAGTTAAATCATGAGGTTTTACAGGGTTATCAATCCATGTGAAAGGCAAGTTAACTGGCCCAGATATCCGGTGGTTTTAATAATGTTTGATAATCCCAAGCAACTTGAACACATTATCCCGGTAATTAGGAGCCGGTGATCCGGATCAATCTGGATTAATTATTGGGAGTGGGCATGTCAGGATGACAAATAGAATTTCTTTGGATATTTTTATTGGGCAGTAGGCACTAGAGTCCTCATTGTTTTCTTCGTTCGAACCTTTAAGATATAAAAACTGACTGAATTTACCATTGAATTTACCATTTGAATTTACCAGAAACTGTTTAACTGTTTGAAAAAATTATATATTATTATTTGGTAAAGATTATGTACCCTAAATGAATAAATGTCTTTCTTTCTTCTTTTCTTTCTTCTTTCTTTCTAAATTACAAAAATGTACTTGCACATAGCTCCCCAAACAGCACACTTACAAGCTGTATAAGAGCAAGCTGAAACTAGAGTTATAATGGCTGTCTATAAGCTCTTATAGAGCTTTTGTGCTGCTTCGGCTACGCTGCCGCCGTCGCGAAGTCGTCACGAGGGTGCATCTGGATGCATTACGCTAACTTACCGATTTTCGAAATAAAAAAAAATGCACAGGAATGACGTAAGCTAACGATTGCTCGCGTCAGCAGCTTATGTCAATTACATACGTTTTGTCGATCTTGACCGTAGTTTTACCATCTTTATTTAATCTCTAACTTCTATTGAATATGGGTCGCTTTGAACTGTCCTGGTTCGTAAGAAAAGAAACACTGAACATAATCCGCGCAAATCAAATCTACTTAAGCACGAGCCAGTATAGAACCAAGTTACCTTCAGTTAGTTAACATGCCGTTATCCTAATGGTCGCGCTAATGGGGCAAGTTTCCCGGCGGTTTATCAGGCCAGTCAGCTGCGCGGTTCATTTGGATTGTGCCAATTTATACAGACTAGAGTATACTCGTGACTTCATACGTGTATTCATTTCCCGCCATTTCTTCCCGTTATTCAATCCAAATTAAAAAAAAAACTATCTTAGTGCTATTCTACATTACTATGTGTTCTCTATCGACAAGTAAGTAGCCTTTATTTACTCGTACAATAGAGAAAACATGCATAAGTTGAACAATTGGATTATTATAACTACTACTAAACAGACACGTGCCAATTAACATAAATAAATAATAAATAAATAAATATCAGGGGAAAATCTACAAATATTTGCCTAAAGCGAGATTCGAACCCGGGACCGCCAGCTTCGTAGGCAGGGTCACTACCAACTAGGCTAACCGCCTCGTCAACAAATTGAGTTAACATTTAGTAAACCGCATCAGCATCACCAGCATTTAAAAATATTAAATCCTTATAATATATCAGAAAAAATTGAAACCCCAACATATTATCATAATCTACCCTAACCGAGTTAAAAAACCCCCGACAAAATCGGGACCCTTATTTTCGGAGCTCATAACTCTTAAATTTTTCATAAAACTAAGTTAAAAACGCTCTCGATTAAGTCACCTTTCTAACAAAACAAACTAAATTGAAATCGGTCTATCCGTTTAGGAGCTACGGTGCCACAGACAGATACACAAATACACAGATGCATACGTTAAACCACCACGTGTCTTTTTGCTCGGGGGCTGACAATTAATATACACATTACACAATAAAAAAAAAATGTGTACAAAATATTTACAGTAAATATAAGTTGGGTTTTTTAGACTTGTTCCATGTAATTAGCAGCGCCTGCTCATCTGGCGCAGCGCGATGCGTTCGCGACAGCTAATACATCTCGCGTCTAATCATACAGCTCGAGCCACAGCGCAGAACAGCTAGCTCACTCGACAACACCGACCTGATAACCGATTTACACCAGGATTCTTGCAAGTTAGTAGGTACTATATTATATTACTACAATATTATATCCCTAATGACTTGTTGGGACGATGTCTAATTTTTTTTCTAGGTATGACGATCAGGTAGATTATCAAAAAGTACGTATTTTTTCTTTTTTCACATAATCGAAAAAATACGGATATATACTTTCGTTGAAATGTCGCATGACGCCACGTCTTGGTACAAATTTTACACAGAAGTGACGTCACGAGTCCTCACTCCCGAACTTTGACGCGCTTTATCTTTGTATTTTTTTGTTTGATTGACAAAAGAAAAAATACGTGTCCAATGTTTTTTGATAATCTAACTGACGAACGAAATATAATTTCGTTTTCTTTACCCAGTCATCATCCCTATTTCTCTGATAGCCATCCGCTTGCTGCATCGGTATCACACTTGCATTCACCCGTGAGGCCTTATTACCCGACTGCGGCGATCCCCAAAATGAGGGTTATGTGTATGATCTGCATTTTAACAATGTTAGCTTTGGTTTTACCCTTATTTGATGATATGATAATAACGTCCCCCAGAGAAGTCCCTGCTCCTCACCTCTGGCTCGCTTTCATTGACCAATCAGATTGGACACTGATTCAAAGAGATAGAGAGAGGTTAGAGACTTTCGAAATGTGGTGTTGAAGGAGAATGGAGGGGATAAGTTGGACGGAAAGATTATCTAATGAACAAGAACTGAACAGAGTATGAAAAGAGGATTGGCTAGCAACAATAGAAAATAGGAGAACAATTATGATATGACACCTGCTACGATACAACCTATTCCTAAAAAACATCATAGAAGGAAATATAGAAGGAAGGACAGGCAGAGGCAAATAAAGGAGAAGGTTAAAGTCGTAAGGTGTCATACCAGAAAATCAAGCAGTTGACAGAGGATTGGAGCGGTTCGCGATTACTCCACCGAAAGGAGCTTGGCTCTTATATGAAGAGAGAAAGAGAGATAGAGAGCGAGAGCGAGAGCGAGCGAGAGAGAGAGAGAGAGATTGAAACAGATTAACGTCAAAAACGTATTTTATATTAATGAGGCGTTTTTAATTTAGTGAATAATTTTTACCACACTAATCTGTGTGCTACAGCAGCGAGATGAGCTCCGGTTTAAATTATGATTAGTTGCAGGCAGATAGAATTACGCGAACAACAATATGTAAGACGTTATAACTTCATTATTTTGATATTTATTAACTTTCGCCCATGACTAATACATCCGCGTAGAAGCAGTTTATTGCTTTCTCTTACTATCAAATTTTCCGAGATAATAAGTATGTGTGCCAAATTTCATTGAAATCTGTTCAGCCGTTTTGGCGTTATTGAAACACAAACATCCACCCTAAACCTAGGGGGGTTTATTTATTTAATCTTTTGCACAAAAACAAGTGCAAATGGCGGACTTAATACCTAATGGCGTTCTCTACCAGTCGTGTATAACGATGACGACGACTTAAATAAAACGATGTCAATAATCAATCAAAAATTGACATCGTTTTATTTATTGCAATTGAAAAACTTTTTGCTTGACCTTTTAGCGGGGTGACTGACGTTGACGGGGTATGTACAGCGTCAAATAGATAGGGGCAGCCAAAATGCCCAAATATATCGCAACACGTCCTTATTCCTATAGTAATAAAGATGTATATATTTGGCCACTTTCACTGCTCCTATCTATTTGATGCTGACTGTACAAGTCAACGCACGTAAAAATTACTTTCTGAATTTGCTGCATTTGCTGCGCAGTAACAAAATATCGGTATCACCAGAAAGAAGGGGTAGGGGCTTTGCAGCCAACTTCAGAAAGTTCTTTTTACGTGCGTTGACTTGTAAGTTAAGCTCGTAGGTAACTCGTCGACGAATTTAGAGGCGAGTTGTTGAGGAGAATTACCCCGGTTATCAGCAACCTTAACATGCACGATTCCCCTTTTCAAGTTCCGTAATTATTTCTAGCCTGTTATTATTCTTTCAGTTAAATAAGGTACTATAATATACATATTATTATGTACGACTAGATGACCCGTTGAACTTCTTACTACTTTTTTCGATTGGGTTTGGGTTTTCGTAATTTTCTTTTTTCCAAACCACCCCATTATTGACGTTAACGAATAAAAAAAAACATATCGGTCGAGCCATTCTCGAGTTTTTGCGAGACTTTTATTTAATATGTATATGTATGATGATATTGATAATATTCCAAAACAGTATAGACCATATATCGAATATTCTCAAATAATCACTATTGAAAATGAAAACTGCCAATTACCAGTCTTCTATTTATAACGGCTCAAACGTTAATTAACAAGTTACCGTCAACCTGACAAAGGCCTGAGATTGACAATGGAGGCAGGACAATATGTATTACATGTTCAAGGTGGTATTTTCTTGAATAACACATCGTTCATGACGCTACCGACCAGTCTAACACGACCCGTGGCGTTAATTCGTATATATATGCCTTGCGGCACAGCGCAGTGAAACAACTGTAGAATAAGATCTGTATATACTATGTACCCACCTGTGTTGAACAAATAAAGTAGGTACTATGACTATGACTATGTTCGGACGGATTGCGGGAAACCGATGGATGCAAGCGGCGCAGGACCGGTCCTTGTGGCAAACCTTGGGGGTACCTGTGTCCAGTGGACATCTTTCGGCTGAAATGATGATGATGATGATGATTTGGACGTGTCTTCGATCTTGGTTTTTAGATGCAGGTGGTAGGACCTCATTGTTACCTACTAATCTACCGTCGAGCTGTATTTAGGCTGCTGTTAGCACACCATAGCTGGTGTAAGAGTACACTTAAAATTACTTCAGATGGTAATAATCAAACGATATTTGTAATTTGCTCGGCTAAGTTCGTATTTATCGTGCTTTCTCAGTTTACTTATAATATGTAATTTGGAACATATCAGAGGGGTAATATTAATAAGAACAGCCCCCCCCCCTTGCTTCCGCGTTTGACACACAAAGTCCTCAGGGTTTGCAAACTTGACATTGAGCCGGGCACCTTCGAGATCTCGGCTCTTATTAGGATTGCCGGTTGAGTTCATTTTAAAATGAGCGATTGAGATAATACTACCTTTGCCCGTTTCAAAGTTTCCTTAATTATCTAAAGTTACAGACAATACGAGGAATATGAACCGATAATCAATGTTCGTCATGTTTAAAACAATGAATGTATAGAGCCTTCAAAAATTACGTAACGTGATATCATGAGAAATCGAAACGCCGTTAATTTTAGCTCGTCGTATCACTTTTCTTAAGATCATATTAAGTAGTTATATACGAGTACTTAAAAAACTTAACATTGCTGTATAATTAGTGTTCAACGTAAGAGTGCTTTTTCAATGACTTATATCGTGTCGGTGCAACGGGATGCAGTTATGGATTGGAGCGAGCTAGATGTACTTCTATTTTACCCTATATAGTTATTTTCGTGACGCAATGGAAAAGTTACCGTTTCTTAATTTTTATCCTTAACTATACACACTTATTTTTAACACCGCCTTAATAGTTATTAATCCCTTGTAACTTAAGAACAAACAAGTATTATGCAAAGATATGCAATTAAGGGACAAAATATCGGAACAAAATATCCAATAAACATCACATCTTTGTCCTGCTTATATCTAATACCATGCTATTACGGGAATTTAATAACGACGCATCACGAAGGGTTGTTCAAATACATTTTCAATTTATGATAGAACCGGTATCGTATGTCCCTGAAAATGGTAATCATTTCAGCTGATACAACAATATAATTTGGACGAGGGTCTGATATGCTGACAGTTGTTTTTTAATCGAAACAACGTTAGCAAATTTATTAAAAGGATTGTGTAGCTGTCAAAATGTTTCCATACTCGTACAAACTTTGCTTCTCACCCCCGTCAAGTTAGATTTCTACGATTTTTAGGGTTCCGTACCAAAATGGTACAAAAGGAACCCTTATGGTTAGACTTCGTTGTCTGTCTGTCTGTATGTCACAGCAGTTTTTTTAATATGCTGCAGTTATTATGAAAAGCTAGGTTGTACTTTTCTGCTTATTTTTGTTTTTATTTCCTTTCAAACGTACAGACCTAGATTTTCATAGTTAATATCTACAACATACTGATAACATTCGACAATCATCCAAGGGATAAAAGGAGCTCATTAAATAACAAGGTGATCGCGGTATATACCCGTTGATATTATGTCGAATCTACAAAATATATTCAAAAATAAAAAAAACCTGTCCTGACATGTTTTGGACTCATCAGGAGTCCGACATCAGGGGAGTGTTGTCGCGGGGTTACTCCCGTGGTGAAGGACTCATGAAACATGTCGGGCCATGCATGCAGCCGGGCATGTCGTAACCTGACTAAAACTATCTATCATGAAATTTGGCAAGAAGCAATGTCTTATAGCACAAGCAAAAGATCTGACTAAGTAGGTTTAAGAGGAGCCTCACAATCGTCTTAAGATTATACTCGTAATGACCGGTAACGAACTAAAAGAGCATTTTCTACGTAGCGTTATATGATTCGTGAAGAACGTTATTAATAACGTTCTTCACGAATCATATAACGCTACGTAGAACATAAACTACTGGGCTGATTTTAAAATCAGCCCAGTAGTTTATGAGCTAGAGAGGTCACATACATGCATAGACTGTTAAAATCCCCTTCCTATGTAACTTTAACAATCGTCGAAGTAAAAAAAGGCTGAAATCTGTCAAATTCGGATCATTGACTGATTAATCCGCTCCTGAGTTACGTTTAGGGTAAAAGTAATCAGGAATTTGGGGCTTATGGGATTACCCAGTTGAAAGAAAGAGATGCGATTACTATCCCGGGTTTAGCAATAATGGAAGTGGCCGAGTAGCCGTATAAAATGGAATCACCTCGGTAAATGCAGTTGGCGGTGCTAGCATGATCAGACCTTTAAATGTCCGTATTTGTCGACGGCACGATTCTTTGACTATGTGTTAAGTTATAGGTAAACGTACGGAAACAGCGTGTAATTTATAACGTTATTATCCTCCTAAGGACCACGTCAAAATTTCGCTAGTTCGAAACAGAATCTTATGTCAGTCAATAATTAAGGTAAAAGTCACTTTGACAATTGTCCTATATTTGGACGTTGGGCCTCAGGAGGTTGAAACGGTATTTTGTTTTGTAATGATTTTTATATCGATGCGGTATAAGAATGTTGATAAATTATTATCATCATCATCATAATTTCACCCGAAAGACGTCCACTGCTGGACAAAGGCCTCCCCCAAGGTTTGCCACAAGGACCGGTCCTAGGCCACTACTATTGAAAGAAATATTATACACTTACAAAATTGTGCCATTATAATAACGTTATTTTTCATAACGTTATAAATGATTTGGTTAGCTTAAATCCATTTTTTCTGCCAGTGTAAAGCTGAAACATTTTTAATACTTAGTATGTAAGATGACAGTCGCATAACTGACATTTTTCTCACGTAGATTCTGTAATGTTTGTTCTTAATATAAAAAAAAAAAAACATTTTTATATGGGTTAGTTTTCTACAGCAGCAATGATGTTATTAGATTAAGATTTGTATGGAATAAATAAACTAAAAAAATACATTTTAAATTAACTTGATTGTGCGTCACTAGGAATATTAGAACCCAATAAAGTTCACATGCTAGGACTTCCGAACCACAGTCGAAGCTGAACAGTAATAACACTTTTCTACTTATTGAACTATTTCCCAATTATACTTCATTGGATTATTTTTAATGTTTATGCTACCAATCCCTACTAATTTCAAAATTATGAATTTAAAAGTGAGTTTATCTGTTTGTCGGTTTGTTACGCCTTCACGGCTAAACTGCTGCACGAAGGAAGAACATATACTTAATACTTTTTATCCCGAAATTTGGTATAAACGAATTCTACGTGGACGATGTCGCGGACAAAAGCTACTATGTCACCCCATTCATCCCAACACCTAAACAAAGAAAACGAAAATGCACCGTATTGTGCAGTGATTACTGTTCATTGTTTACTGCGCACTTGCTTCTTTAGTACTTCTCAAAAGTTTAACGATTACTCGGGAACTGCTGCATTAAAACTTCCGACACCCCTTATTGTCTAATCTCCGGTTAAATACGAAAACGGTATAAAAATATTTAGTATCAAGTGCTTGAACTTCTGGTACCTACTGCCGTATCTTCTCGTTTTTTATCCGACTGCGCGGAGCAAAAGGAAGGGTAATGTGGTTAACTTACTGTTTATCGGAAGTATCGCATGTTCCACTCTAGCTCCTAAACTACTGGACCGATTTTAATAAATGAGGTGTCATAATAATCCAGCCTATATAAGTCCCACTGCTGGCCACAGGCCTCTACTCACAGCGAGAGGGTTTGGGCTTTAGTTCCCACGCGGGCGCAGTGCGGATTGGGAGCTTCGCACACACCGTCAAATTACTTTGCAGGTTTGAAAGAAAGAAAGAAAGGAAAACATTTATTCGTGACAAATATCAACAAAGGACAGAAAAAATACACACAGAAAGAATGTAGTCACGAAATGGTCCCAACTCAGCGTAATGCCGGCGTTTGTGCAAGTTTCCTCACGATGTTTGCCTTCACCGAAAAGCTCATGGTAAATTTACAAATTATATTTCGCACATAAATTCCGAAAAACTTAGAGGTGCGAGCCCGGGTTCGAACCCACGACCCTCTGCCTTAAGAGTCGGCAGGTCAAACTATTAGGCTACCACGGCTTTTTTGAGGTGTCATATGATTCGTCAATAACGTGCGAGTGTCATTGGCCATATAAAAATTATAAAGGTGCGTCACACTAGTCGCCTGTCGTGTTATAGTTTTTGAGGTTAGGTTAGATTAGGTTGTTATGGCACAGACCACTCGGGCCGTCCCTTTCACTCGTCAATTGTTATTAAATCGTGAAAAAGGGAAGGAGCTAACGTAATTTCGAACGATACTACTCGTACACCTACTCTATTAACTAGCTTGAAGTCCTGTACATAGTATAGGTAGATGGTAAAAAAAAAATAGTCGACCAAGAAAATCCCTTTCCACTTTTTAACTTTGTGTAAGCTATTAAAGTTGGAAAGTGGTAAAGAAGTTCAACTCTTGGTTGACTGTACTTTGAAAGTCACAAGAATTTCATAAGCAGTGTGTTGAACTTGAGGCGTTGTCGATAATGTAATATTCATTAGTATTTTACGGTTATTTCACAATAATTATTTTAGTTATCTTTTTTATGAGGCAACATACAGATTTATAATGGGCATACAAGACAAAAGATCTTTGCTGTGTGTGATGGTTCTATTAGATTGTATAGAGAGTGATATTTTATCTTAAGATAAATCTTAAGTCTTAAAATAAATCTTAAGATAAAATATTGTCTTCGCCGTGTGTGATGCGCTTAATATTATAGAGAAAACCACTACATTTAGGTGCGATAACTCTTAAAAAGTCGTTCGGACATAGTCGGTTAAACTCGCATAAGAGCGAGTGCGAGACAACTACGAATCCGAACGTTGTTTGCCACGACCACGCAGCGGGCTTAGCATGCATACGCGAGATAAAATTTGATAGGTGCTAAGGGAATGAAATAATACATCTATTCCATATTCTAACTGAGACTTAACGCTTAAGGTTAAAAATAAAAGTGTCCCTTCTTGATAAAATCGCTATAGGCGCTTAGTAGTAAAAGTCAATAAAAGTCAGGACGAGACACTTTTATTTTAAACTTTAAGCGTTAAGTCTTACGTTAGAATATGGAATAAATGTATTCATTTCCCTAGCACCTGTCAAACTTTATTTTCCGATTTTTTTACCTTTCCTAAAGACGCAAAAAAATTAAATAAGTCTATAGGTACTTTGTAAAAGAAGATCGATTTCAGGAACTGAATATATATATTTTTTTAATTATCTTTTATCTAAATAAAATAAAAATCAAAGCATACACATTTTTATTTTACTATGGCCTTTTGCTACTGCCCCTAATAATTTGGCCGCCTGTGGTATATCAAAATAGGTTAAACTATAATTTTTTTTTTTTTTTTCGCAGGGACTATGATACACAGTATACTGTACACGAAAGTGAGGTAGTCTGTCTATCAACATATAGCTTAAACAATATTAACCCGTCTCTTTATCACTACTACATCACTACATACATATTATTAAGTCCTCCCGCCGCGTCTGTCTATCTGCCTGAACGCGATGAACTCAATAACAACTTAACCGATTTTCATACGGTTTCCACCAATTGACGGATTCATGAGAAAGGTTTAGGCCGGCCATACACCAGGATGGACTGCTTCAAGCTGCGACTGCATAGTGAACTACAGTTTTCTACGTACACACATATATGGATCCGCTCGAGCAGTTGCGACTGCTTCGGGCGGTTGGCAGCGCGGTGTTTCATCGTGCGGTCAAGCAGTCGCCAGGCATACAGACTGCTCGAGCTGCCGACTGCTCTCACGCAGTTACCTCCGCCCGCGCTCTTCTTTCCACGTCGCGCGTGCCTCTGAAATTGTGACTTGTTGAGCAGTTCATACCAACTGCTGGTATGAACTGCTCCAGCAGTCATCAATGGCAGCTTCAAGCTGTTGACTCTGACTGCAAGAGCGGTCCGTGTATGTTGATCACTGGCTAACTGCTCGAGCAGTCCGTGTAATTATTTAAGGTTTATGTGCGTATATGCTCTGTTACCCGTGCGACGCCGGGGCGGATCGCTAGTTCGTCCTAAAGTATTTACTTAAGGAATAACGAAGCTACCCAATCCTATCACCCTTAATTTCCCTGTTTAATGGCGTTAAGCGCTTCACAGCGCGCGCGAGTCCGAACTGAAACTTTATTATAGACTTAAGAAGTACCTCATTACGTGGACGCGATTCGGATCTTTCTACACTTAGTGTTGCCAGTTTCTTAAGGCCTTTGTTCCCGCTTCCACACAAACGGCTCTATAAGAACCTATTTATATTGATTTTGCGACTCCGGCTGCATATAGTATCAAATATCAGAGGACAAACTCGCACAAACTGATCTAGTCCCAAATTAAGCTCTGTTTTTACTATGGGTACGATAAACATACTTATATAGAGAAATATATACATAATTCCCTCCTTTCTGCCATCGGACTTCCAGACGCACCGCGGGATGCCATCCGTACCTGGTTCAAATTCCGCCTTTTTGAATAAAGCGCTTTGCATCATCTTTCATAATGCGTACTACAAAAGATTGGAATGCGCTTCCGGCGGTATTTCCGAGTGCATACAATCTGAACCTATTTAAAGCTAGGGTGAATAGGCATCTTCTGGGTTAGCTCGCTTAATCGTAGACTGAATCTTCGTCCTCCAAGGGTAAGAGTTAGTCAAGAGCAAACGGGACACTTTTATTTTAATCCTTAAGCGTTAAGTCTTAAGTTAGAATATGGAATAGATGTATTCATTTCCCTAGCACCTGTCAAATTTTATCTCGCCCGCTGTACTAATATTATAAATGTCAAAGTAGTAACTCTGCTTGTCTGTCTGCTTGTTACGCTTTTACGGCTAAACCACTAAACCGAAATCGATGAAAATTGATATGGAGACAGTTTGAGTCCCGGGTAAGGAAATATAATAAATACTTTTGATCCCGAAAAATTTAACATTTTAGGAAATAAAGATAAACAACTTCAACGCGGGTGAAGTCGCGGGAAAAAAGCAGGTAGCTATACAATTCTCGCTCCTGTGGCATTCTGGCGTTACTAAAAAGTAATCTTTTCAGCAGCGCGCCGTGAACGTTGTTTAATCAAAATACTCGCTAAAGTTAGTTAATTAGCAACGATATTGGCTGCGAGCGGATCGGGCACGGCGGGGCGTGACGCGGGACTCTTAATTAACTATTGTAACTAAAAATTTTAAACTATATGAGCGTGTTTTAATCGCGTGACTGCAGGGATCATATTAAAACGAGAGAAAAAGTGTACTTTAATTAAATTAATTCACGTGTATCAGTTAAGAGGACGTGTCAGAAGACAATGTCACATACATACTTATTGAAAAAGTCTCGAACTAAGCTCTAAGTTGACTAGGTTTTTAGTTTTATACTAAAGGTTTCTGTAAAAATTCTCATTTTTGGGACTTTGCTTATTATGACCAATCCGGCAAGCCCAAACCCCGCCGGGTTTGGGTTTCAATATCTTGTTTCGTTGCGGAGTTCCTAGCCACCTTCCAACTGCATCATCAGACCAGCTCCATATTATCATATTATTGCATTGTCACCAAAGCTACGTAGGTACATATACAAAATTTCAGCTCAATTGGACTCCGGGAAGTGGTTTGGAAGATTTGACCCACACAAACTATAACATACAAACAAGCATTGAAAATTAAATAAAATATTGTAAAAAGAGTTTGTCATGGTCTCGGGCTAGAGCAGCTAGCAATGTAAAATAGAGGCCCTGAATTTCTTAGAGGCTAAAATATAATATACGGAGAACGCGCCTCGTCGCTCGAGTCAAAACCGAATTTTGAACGATTTTCTATACAAAAAAAAAAAACCAGCCCACAGCTGAGGTTCCCGCAGTCTTGGTGTAGTAGGCCAACGCTCTAACCATCCGTCTATTCAGAGGGCGGCAGCCGCCCCGAAATTACGGACCATATTGCTCGGGAAATCTTTTTGCGTGAAAATACGGGGAAAACGAATTATCCCAGATATGAGACCTAGCTAGATCAATTATTCGCCCCCGTACTGCGAATTTCATCGAAATAGTTAAAGCTGTTTTCGAGAATGTGAGTACAAATATATAAACATGTAGGTATATCGACAGTGGAAATTTCAAATGTCGTAAGGGACAAACGCTTACCTGTCCCTTACGACATTTGAAATTTCCCCGTCGATATGTTTCTCGTTTAGTAAGTAGGACATATTATCTAATCTTATATAGGTTATACATATAGGTACTTAATTTCTTACAAATTAAAACTCTCTAAAGAATACAGCTGGAGCGAAAGATTTAGCGTCCGCCGCCGATTTAATGCGAATGCCGAGCGAATAGTTCGCGAAGTGATTCGCCGGAGTCCTTGCAACTTGCATAATTTCATAAGACGCTCTTTGACGCCTCTGACTAGGGTTCCGTACCCGAAGGGTGCCAAACGGGACCGAAGCCTACGCTGTCCGCCCGTCTTTCCTCACTTTAAATAGCTATATCTATTGAACCGTAAATTAGAGCCGGTTGATTTTTGCACAGAATACAGGGTGTTTTTTTATTCGTCTACAAAATTTTGGGGCGTAAATCAGTAAGTCATACTGACCAACTTTCACTATGAGACCAACCCCGAAATCGCGAAAAAAAATTTGACCCTCCCATACAAAACATCGTCAGCTGACTAGCCAAAATGTATGGGATGGTCAATTTTTTTTTCGCGATTTCGGGGTTGGTCCCATAGTGAAAGTTGATCAGTATGACTTACTGATTTAACCCCCAAAATTTTGTAGACGGATAAAAAAACACCCAGTATGTGTTATATATAAGCAGTGGTCGGAATAGGTAGCCTCCTGCGGGCCAAAGCAAAATACAGTACTTGTATGGCACCAATAGTTTTTGGGCATGTTTATTATCAGAGTATGATACCTTTTCGGACAATTTGATTTTAATTGAATAAGTGCTACAGGGATTAGCATGGGCTTTACCTATATTAGTAATTATTTAAATTTGAAAACAAAATAGCGGGCTTTGTAATAAGTCCTACTGGTAGGACCAGGGTACGATATGACTACACAACTGTTGAAAGAGCTGGGTCTGAATAACAAAGGTAATTAGTACCATGGGTAGGACCTTGGGACGTAGGAGGTTAGAGCTAATTTACCTAAACTTGATGCATGTTCATTCAATAATGTGTTCCCATCTCACTGGTAGATACAGCCCGCTGACAGACGGACGGACGGCCGGACGGATGGACGGATGGACGGACAGCGGAGGCTTAGAGGCTTAGTAATAGGGTCCCAGTACCCTTTGGGTACGGAACCCTAAAAAGGCACCAAGGTGTTTCTGGGTGAATTTCAGGGCGTTTCAACCGCCGTCATTAGTGTCACCAAATAATAAATATTGACGAAATCAATGACACTACAGCAACTTCTGATGCTGCACTACATCCCCGGTTCTGCTTCTGTTTACACCAGGAGTTGCTGGTAGGTGTCATTGATTTTGTCAATATATTTGGTGACACTAATGACGGCGGTTGAAACGCGCTGAAATTCACCCGGTAATGCAATTTACAGGCATGCAGATATGTGATCGTAACAAACAAGTGAATATCAATCCTATTTCATCTATCTAGAGCCGCCTTCTTGCTGAGTGTATGAAGAGCATGATGAAAACCTAGTACCTACTGTTTGTTTTAACGTCTACTCAAGACAGTTCGGAACTTTATGTTTGTTTCAAAATTCTCGTTTGTAACAGCATTTCGGAACTAACTTTTAATATGGAATGGAAAATGTTTGAAGCATGGTTGAATTAATCGGATTTTAAAAACATGACGAAGTCACTCGTGACGTTGAGTTTATTAAACGATTTGCAAAATAAATCATAACACAAATGCACAGTGTTAACAACCTCGTTTGAACCTTGATGCTGACTGTCAGCATCAAATAGTTAGGAGCAGCGACAATGGACAAATATATCGCAATACACCTTTATTTCTATAGGAATAAGAATGTGTTGCGATATATTGCCGAATTGGTTCTATACTATTCTTAGATGAACACAAAGCTGTAGTACAGTCAGCATCACATAGATAGGAGCAGTCAAAGTGGCCAAATATATCGCAACACATTCTTATTCCTATAGTAATAAAGGTGTGTTGCGATATATTTGGCCACTTTCGCATGTTCCTAACTATTTGATGCTTACTGTACTACAGCTTTGTGTTCATTTAAGAATAGGATAGGACCGATTCGGTAATATTAGAGCCCTAAATATATATTTTTTCAAGAATTACCAACTTCCCATCCTCTACAGCCAAAGCTACTAATTCAGGAAAGATATACGAGTAAATAGCATGGGAAAATAGTTTTTTGTGTTTGTATTAACATTAATGACGAATACAGAGGCTGGAGCATGAACATTTCTATCATAATTCACGTTTTTGTACCACCTTTACTATTCGAAACTGCACCGTATGTCAAACCTTTAGAACAAACCCCTGAAACAAACTCGCAGTTATTATTTTACGTTTAATTCACCTTTACTACTCGATGACGATGCAAAATATCAACTTCAAAGTTCGCGCTAGGTTTTAGTACTAAATACGGACACGGGGGCGCTGTTCAAATAACCGTTCATATTTTCTCGATGACGATACGTTCACGTTACTTACTCGATAGAAGGTAAAAGCTCGGGCCTCAGAACCATACACTGAGCGTGGACCATAGGTTCGTTGCTTAAGTAGGTTTCTAAATACTTCTATACATATAGTAAACAAAACCTAGTTCAACATAAATATAAATTACCTGGTGTGAGAGAAACATACTAAGAGATACTTTAACCTCGTATCCCTGTTAAGTTTAAATAACTCCGGGAAGATAAATCAGCCACATTTTTCCGCGCATTCCGGCAGACCGTGTCTTGGGAGGAATCCGGCTAATCGACCGGATTCCGGAATCCGGAATGCCGATACGCGCGTAATTAAAACTGACTGTACCTGCTGATACGGGGAAATGTTTAGCAAGTTTATAAGAATAGCCTTAGTATTATAAATTTTTAATTGATTTTTTGTTAATTATTTAGAAAAGAAAATACACTTGTAACAATACAAAAACTTCGCCGAACTGCTTAGCATGGCCTGACTAATAATAATTTTGTGTGTTTTTTCACGGAATTTTGCTGAAATATTTTTGTCCGATACAGATTTTACGATTTTACGAGACTGCTGATTCATTGGGATTCATCTTTAACATTCATCTTAATATAATAATCGTAGTTATCCTTAACCTCACTAATATGATGCGAAAGTCTGCTTGTCTGTATGGTAATTTACGGGAAATGTTGTACAGCAATATTGAATGTCCCGGACAGAAGGAATTATCAGTAAATTTATTTGGAAAACTTATTAGAAATTTTGCCTATGACATTTATTTATAATTGAATTGGGCAACCTAGATATTTACAAACTAAGTTTAATTTGCAAATCCCGTGCTGTCCTTTGTCTAGGTGTAATTCAGCCGGAATCTCGCTGGAATACGAGTAGTTCGCGTTCGCGCCAACTTGCACGGATTAAAATTAGGGTGCAGTGCAGTTCCAATGAGGTTTTGTTTGAACTGCTTAATTAATATTCTTTTGTTTTGATTTAATTGACATCTATGTTTAAATAGACCGGGACATTTGACGTTGTTTAAAAAAAAAGCCGGTCAAGTGCGAGTCGGACTCGCGCACCGAGGGTTCCGCACAAACTTGTAGGCATGTAAATAGTTCGTAAATCACGGGAATACAATATAAACAAAGTCCAGTATAAACTGACACGCAATAAGTATGCACTTTAGTACTTAGTAAGTGTTAGCTTATACTGGGCTTTTTTTATGTGACGTAACTACAAATTAACGGTTTTCGGATTTTTTCCTTTACTTGTGCTATAAGACATAGCTTCTTGCAAAATTTCATGATTCTAAGTCAACGGGAAGTACACTATAGGTTTTGATTCCCTTGAGATTCCCTTCAATATGCGGCATAAACGGCCGTATCTTTTGATTGCGTTGACTTATGTATTTGATATTCATTTCAACTTGATACCTCCACGCGTTCCTGAGAAAAAGGGTATTGACACAGACAGACAGACGGACAACAAAGTGATCCTATAAGGGTTCCGTTTTTTTCTTTGAGGTACGGAACCCTAAAAAAAAGAAATGAGACCTATGGGTTTTCGAAAATCAAAAATGAAAATGAAACGGCAAGTCATTATTTTTGAGATAGGAGGTGGTTGTGAGCACTCGATTCTCAAAAATGAACTCGCTATTCTGTTAAAGTAAATAAAGTATTTGTAAAGAGGAAAACTTAAAGTTTGTAAATGAAAATATCAGTACGACGACGCGGTTAGCCTAGTTGGTAGTGACCATGCCTACGAAGCTAGCGGTCCAGGGTTCGAATCCCGGTATTGGCAAATATTTGTGTGATGACCGCGAGTATTTGTTCCTGAGTAAGTGTATTCTATGTAATACATTTAAGTATGTATTTCTCTATATAAGTATGTATATCGTTGCGTAATACCCATAGTACAAGCCTTGAGCTTAGTTTGGGACATATTTATTTATTATAATTTATTTACAAGTTCCAGTATTTACTCAATTATATACAGTTTCAGAAAATAATTACCTTTTTTGGTGTCCCCTTGTTTTGCAGACTCATTTCATCGAATGTGTCTTTTCACCGAATTTAATTTCATCGAAAGCTAATTTCTGCTGAAACTTTATTATTTTCAGGTTATCTTAAGCATGGGTTACGTAGATTAGGTTAGGTTAGACCTGTCACCACCAAAAAATTGTAACTCCTGCACGTGGAAATGCGAAGTAAAACATTATATGAAATGAGTTTCGATTCAAGGGTAAGCCACTTTATAACATCACTATTTTCCTTGTATATAAACTAAAACAAGACATACATAGGTGTAATTTTCAATTTGTTATTCTTCGTTCGGGTTGCGGACTCCGTTCCTCCCGTAGCCTCTAGCTCTCTATTCCCCCTCATCGCACTGGCTTCCTCTCTAATTCCTTCGCTCTTCAGGCGATCCGTCTTTGGACCGCACTGCCGCTTCGAATAACGCAAGCTCAGAGCAAACTGTCTTTTAAGTCATCATTTTGGTATAGTAGGTACTTATTTATTGTATTATCGTGTGTATGTAATAGAGAAATACATACTTAAATATATAGAAAACATCCGTGACTCAGGAACAAATATTCGCGCTCATCACACAAATATTTGTCCATACAGACATTTGCATTTTATTTATAGAACTTTAAGAACTGGTTTCTTTAAAAATAACACCAACCTTGACATTCGCATAAGAGCGTATGAGAGCGAGTGAGAGAGAAGTACAAACCCGAATCCTATTCTAACTGCTTCAGGGCTGTAATAAGCAACCCATAACTTTCAGTTGACTTTTACTTTGATTGATGTTTTTCTTATCTGGGGGCACGGCAGTGCCCCCGCCAAGTCAAGCAAAAAAACGCACGGCCCGACCATCCTTTTCTCGAAGCCATTCGGGCCACTTTAGACCCCCCTGTAACTTTTTTAGTTACGTCTTCAAAACAGTGCAAACCTCGTTAATCGCTGATAGTACAAGGAAAATGCTGATTCAAATTTAGAATTCGTGTAAACTTACAAATACCACTACATGTGTAATTCTGAGCTCTTGCTTGTATGATAATAATAGCTTTTGCCCGCGATTCCGTCCGCCTAGAAGTCGTTTATCGGTTTTCCCTTGGGAACTAACTACCAAATTGTCCGAGATAAAAAGTACACACACACTCACACACACACACGCACGCACGCACGCACGCACGCACGCACGCACGCACGCATGCACACTTTCGCATTTATAATATTAGTAGGATATTCGTGGTTCTGAAGGTAAAATTAACATGTACCTATTATTTATCTCTATTTGTTTATTTATAGCTAGAGCATAAATAAAGTTTGTTTCTAGCATTATCGTTGCAGAAATAAACTTTCTGACGTGTAACTTTCCTCCAAACCTCGCCCGACGACGGTTCACTCGCCATAAACAAGCATACGTTTGCAAGATGGCGATCACCTTCATTCGAGGCATTTTATGGTTACTGAAAGATGTAGGTAATCACGGGAGCTGAAGGTAAAAAAAAAAAAAAATTTGATACAATCATGCTTGCAAATATACATTGCAAGGTTCTTGCACTCAGAAAAGCAAACAAAAAAAATATAACCTATTATTGTTATTATTATTATCCTTAAAGCACCGTATAACAATTTCCCATGCTGTTTACAGTAGCTGGCAGCTGCAGTTTGGATGTTTATATGAGTAGTATATTTTTTTGGGGCTTGTACAGTCTATTGGTATATTGAAATAAAACTCAAGAGCTTGGAAAACGATACTTGCACTATTTTTTTGCTGCGCCTCTCACACAGCAACTTAACAAAGAATCAATCAGATTTGCTACGGTTTATCCCGAGAATTACAGTTTAGAATAACGATTAAAACGACATCTATGGGGGCGGAGTCACAGGCAGAAGTTAGTAAATTTTGATATAGGTTTACAAGTATTGACCAGTCAAAACACACATAAACACTGCCAATTTGCACACATTTTCCCGCACCAGCTCCCGTTCTACACATTACCGCCTATAACTGTCGTGTCTAATAACAGCACCGCGGGGTTGTATTATTTTATTACGAATCGCGATTGAAAAAGAGGGAACGCGCGAAACGCGCCTCGTCGAATTTGCCCAATTGACAGCTGACAGCCCCAATGCCCCTTTTGTTTAACAGCTGCGCGTAAAGGGTTATTTCATTACGGTTTACAAATGGAAAGTCTGTGGGATTTTTTATAGGCTTTGTATTGGGTTGATCGGGGTTTGTATTCCATGATGTACTGTGAAATCGTATTAAATCAAATCAAATCAATTTATTTTCAGGCTACTAGGCCCATAGATAAATACCTTACTGGCTAAAATACATAATATTTATAAACTTAATAATATCTTAAATTATTTTGGCGAAAAAACAGCGTGGCTCTGTTGGATCGCAGCGTTCGAAGTCATGCTCGTTGGCAGGCCGCCCCGGAACCGCCGGAACACGACATCTTTCGGCCAGAAGGCAGGCGACTCGACCGTCCCCAGCAGCGGCCGCGGCACTCGCATTAAAGAGGTTTCTCTTTAAAAAACAAAGCGAAAGTGATTCATGTAGCTATTATAATAAAGGTGTAATTTAATAGGGGAAAAAACCGAACATGAGTCCTTAAATGCGTATTTATTCTCATTGCTATTAATGTAGCCAGTTGGAGCTCTTAACAGTCCTCAACTATGTACACTTTTCCTGCAAATTACCCAATTATAGAATATTCTGAGCAAGTACTCAGAACGTTTCATTAATATTAGTCTTTACCTTCACGGTGTTAAAGGTTAACAACATTTTGCAATTAATTAAGGGTTGAAAGCGCAAATATAAATATTTAGTTATATCAATTAATTTATCAGAGTTGTTTTGTTTGAGTGCGCTTTCCATTCGTGTCTTTTGCACGGAATGGAGTAGGTACTCAGGTATGCATAGCAGTTTCTCAACCTTTTTACTTTTTATAGCTTTTCTCATAGCACTCGCAGCTTATTTATCTACATTATGCAACTTAAAAGACCCAACTAATATAATCTATAAGAACGCTATTATAAACACATTAAATTAGAATGCCCGAGATGTGAAATACGTATCAAAGCCAATGATAATTTAGATTTATCTTGGAGATACTTATATTGGCTTATATTATAACAGCAGCAGCAGCAGCAGCAGCAGCAGCAGTAGCAGTAGTGGTAGAGCCACGTTACACTACTGTTTCTATAATCCGGTGATCACTATCATGTGGTGGACACTTTTACATATATAGTGGACCGAAAGGCCATGTAAATTCTTATTATGAATACGCATTATCGCTTAAATAAGAATAATAATAAATATTTATAGTTAAATAAATGTATTGAGTAAAATATTTAAACGATTTACATAATGCAATATATCCGATGGACCCCAAACTAGGCTGGGACTGTATCTTGTATCTATATCTGTATATTTTATTGTAGTAAAATATTAAATAACACAGTTTTAAAGGCAAATAGATCAAGTAAGAAACAAGAATTACTTTTCTTGATTAGCCAAAACATTACAACTAATCCCCGCTGGTTTCAAGGCAAATTCTTGTACGGCACGTGAAAAGTTGTAAGAATTTCAGAGTTTACCCTGGCAGTCTAGGTAAATAAATTAGACATTACCTTCGTCTCCTGGGGTCTGGCAGACTTATTACCATCTAGGTAAAACGTAGATATTGCCTATATTTCTTTAGCCTTGCTTAAAATATGGGGTTCATTACCTAAGTCTACCTCATTATTGCGTGCCTAGTCTAACATTGCTGGGTATAGGACTCTGCTCAGACGTGTGAAAGTGCCTTCAGGGCCTACTTACAGAGTAAAGATTATCATTTCCAAAAATTTGCTGAAAAAAAAAATTTCTGCTCAGCAACCTGGCAGAGTTCGACCGATTTAGCTAATTCTTTTTTGTCGTGTTTGTAATTGTCAGTTTTTTTTCTAAATGCACTCGGGCGAAGCCAGGGCGGGCCGCTAGTCATAAATAAATATATGTATATCAGTGGACAATGTTAAACAAAATGACGTAGTCCCAAACTAAGCATTAGGCTTGTATATGTACTACGGGTACGATAAATATATTTATTTAGAAAAATTCATCGCCAGCAGTGCTACGCCGCTACACTCGTAGCGCGTAGCCGTGTAATCCTCGTATGTAGCGAAAACGCGAAATCTCTCTACGAACAGAGAACAACAACGTGTCGTGAGTGGCGCTGAATGGGTTAAATACGTAGAAAACATCCAAGACCCAAGAACAGATACTCGCGCTCATCACACAAATATTTGCTTAAACCAGGAATCCAATCCCGGACCTCGTAGGTACTTAAGTATGTCACTACCAACTACGCAAAACGCGTCGTCAATTCTCTTACTTAATTTGAATTTTAACTAAAACAAAATCTGTAAATGTAATCTTTACAATTTTAACTTACTTACTCTTGATTTCTTTACAAAATATCAATAACATCCAAATAATAACCTCTCCGCGGTTCACCGATGCGTTACGAACAAAAAAGTAAATTCTTATACATTTATTATTGAACTTTTTACTCCCCGGTGGGTAACTCGAAACTCGGCGTGCGCGCCCCTCCGAGTGTTCGGCGAACATCAATCTAATACCACATTTGACAGATAAGTTCTTGTATCATATTTCTTTTGCGCATTTGGGATTCGTATAGTGTATGTCACGAGGCTGAGGACTGTTACAATCTTTTTAGAAGATCCACTTCTAAGTCAGGAGAGGAGAAGCATCTTTAAAGATTTATATTATAATGAAGTACTAACCGTAAGAATAAATTATTTATTCTTATGTACTAACTTATGACGTCACAATCCTTTTGTCGAATATCATACTTTCTATGGTTTTTAACAATTTTAACATCATAAAGAACATCAAAATAATGGCAGTTTTGATATTTGCGTGTTATAAGGAGTTTCATTTAATCACCATCATCATCATCAGCCGCAAGACATCCACTGCTGGACAAAGGCCTTCCCCAAGGTTTACAACAACGATCGGTCCTCTGGTTCCAGTCCATCCAGTGGTTTCCTGCGACCTTTATGAGATTGTCGGTCCACCTTGTGGAAGCCCTGCTGACATTTCGTTTCTTTCCGCTCCAACGGCCATCGGTTCTACGAGCAATGTGCCCCGCCCACTGCCACTTAAGGTTTGCTATTCGGTGGCTATATCAGTTAGTTCTGCTGCGCATCTCCTCATACCTGATTTGATTTCGCAAGGAGATACCCAGCATAGTTCTTTGCATCGCCCTTTGAGTGACCTTGAGACTTCTTATGAGGCCCATTGTAAACCATGCCTCATGTTCATTTCATAGTCCGTGTAAGATATTTAATTTGACTATCCATATCCCTTTAATAGTATAAGCGTACAGCTTAGTTTGGGACTAGGACAATTGTGTGAGATTGTCCTCTGATATTTATTTTATTTATTTATATCTATAGGCTGGTTCGTGTTAACTATATTTGTGTCCTCGAGCACAGTTCAAGTTGGGAAGATGTATGATTCTCCTTTGAAGTTAAAGTACCTACTATAGCACCATAGGACTGCGAAATCATTTTCAAAAATAATAATATCTTCAAATCTTACTGATCTTGTCCTAAGTTACTAGAACTCCCCGTATGTTTCGACGATTCTTTTGTTTCCTGATTTGCAAATTTTATTTACGAACTACACCGTCATAATAAACGTCCCGAAAAGATACGAATCGTGCTTCCCTCGAGTTTTATTTGGCTCGAATTCGCTCAGAAATTTATTGAGTCCGCCGGTAATATACAAACAATTATGAGTGTCGATAGAGGCCCGGACAATTTGTACATTTCGTAGGCAATTTCCGACCGAATACGAAATAAGGGAGGATTCAGAAAACGCCCGTTTGCCGCCTGACCTGACGCTGGAAGTGACGTCTTTAGTTGGGCGTTTTAGTAAAAAATGAGGCCAAATAATATTATGAATAGGTAGTTTATTTACCTCTAGGATAGTTATTAAAGGTGGTATCCTAAAATAAAAAAATAAAAATGATCAGGGACAATCTCAAAAAAATTGACCTCGTTCCAAACTAAGCTCTATAATACTATGGATACCAGGCGACGATCTTGACATCCTGTCATCCTGTCATTGTACCAAAAAACCCTTTACAAACTGATTCATTTCACAAACATATCATTTGGCAAACCGCTTATTTTTTCGAAGCAGTAAATATTTCAGGATTTATTTCAGGACCATCGTGTAGAATATAGGTTAGGTTAGGTTAGTTTTATAAAAATCCTGAAATATTTACAGTTTGTGAAACGTTTTTTGGTAAAACATTAATATTATGTACTTAACGTAGACTCACCAGAATAGTTCAGACTCGATATATTGGACTCGACACGCATAAGATGCCTTAAAAATAATTAAAATTAAATTTGGTACATAATATCATCTATTTACGGCGTTCACTAAATAATATATAACCTACCTAAAACTAGTTAAAATCTAGACATACCGCGATATACTCAATAAATACTCATCTTCACCTAACCAATAGGTTAAAATATATTTAGAACAAAAAATACCATAACATACTTTAGAAACGAAAATAAAGTATCATCCAGCAACCTCCGCTAGCGTAATTGTTTAAAATGCGCCGACCGCCCACCAGATGTCGCCGCAAAAAATATACAATAAGACCCGACAAAATATACAATAACGGTGTTCATACGTACGCCTAATCTTTGCGATGCGGAATGGCGGGAGTTACAAATTATGGACATTTGCTCGTGGTTTTAAATGTGGCGTGACTTTGGAGAAAGAGTAATTCGTATGGGTATATAGTATCTATAGATAAAATAAGGCTAGGGTAATATATAATGACATTGACAATTGACAACTTAACCTTTATTTATATTTCTTTATTTGTACACATAAAGTATAACCGTTTTTAGTCCCTATTTCACAATCCAGCCCTGTAAAAATAGTTGTAAATGTGGGAAATAAATAAATAAATCATTAATTTTTTTTTTAATTTCCTTATAAAAGCCTTGTAAAACCACAAATAGTAAGATACATGTTGCAATTTGATGATGTTGCCCTTGTCGTCGGAGTGCGCGGTGGAGAGCCGGCTGGGCATGCAACCTCCACCGCCTCAGTCTTCGTTTCGGAAATGTTGTCTATGGACTATTTGTTATGTTCTTACCCCAAAATCAACCTTGTTTTTGTCTCTTTCCGCATGACAGTGACTGTTGAGAGTAAAAAAGATGGCGCTATTAAGTTGTAATTTTTTACGTATCTGTCTTAAAATTATTTGGTATTTGAAGTGAAAAGTAGAGTGTAAATATTAACTCGAGACTAAAAAGCCATAATGACACTCGAACTTCATGTGCCCTTGCTTTGCTTGGGTGTATAAATATCTCGTGTCATAATGGCTTACTTTAGTCCCTTATTGAATAATCTACTATTTAACATGTAAAAGTATATAAACTTCGCATTTTATTTTTCTCGACTAGGCCTTGCTGAAAAGCTGATGGTGAAATTGTATAGGCAACAAAATTTAACGCCGAGTAATGTCAAAAAACTCTCAATATTTATTTAAAAAAAAAAAGGAGCAGGCAGGGTTACTACTAACTAGTCTAACCGCGTCGTCGAGGTCTTAAAACTTCTGGTTTTTGGAGAGTTTTTTTGTGTATGTCGTAACGGTGACGGAACCCTACACTAACGATGTACAGTCGCTATCATATATATTGCAGCATACAAGGTGCTCACAAATATCTTAACACGACTCTATTGTCAAGGCATTAGAGTGCATGTTCAGATATTTTTGACCATTCTGATATGTACAGATATACATATTTGATGGCGAACTGTACATGCTCTTGCCCAGTTTTTACCATTTTGGCCTAAAACGCTGCATTGACCCTATATTCGAAGAACGGATTGAAACATAAATCCTGTTCCACTAAACGTTTTCAGCGAACATAAATAATTTAATTTTAAGCTGTAGCCCACCGTTCCGCGTTTTATGTGCCAAAAAAATAAAACAACATGTTTACTGCATGCTGTTGTGTTGTTAGATTTGGTGCACTATGGAAATGTAAATAATTTTCATTACGATGATAAAATGTGACTAAACCAAAGAGTATGTGTAGTACCTATTTTATAAATACGAAACATGTGTAATACAAATGGAAACTGAATGCCCGTAGTTTGCTTTTTTTCTAACCAGGGAATAGATTTTTAACCGACTTCAAAAGAGGAAGAACTCTGTTTGATGGTATGTGTGCTTTTTTTGGATCGTACTGATGATTTGTGAATAATAATGACAATTAAATCTCGTTCATTAGTGGGTGGGGGACTCGTATTTGATATCATAGGCATGATAATATTAGTGACGCGCTGGTAAGTTTAAAAAAATACAAATCTTTGGAAATTAGTAAAAATCGACCATTTCAGTAAGCTGAAGTTACCGGGTTAGATTAAAAAATCGACCCCCTAAACCATAACTTATCTTATATAACATTGTTCCATAGAGATGTAAACGAAGAGATTTATGTCGGATTTCCCAACCACTTAACAGACAATAAGAGTGTCAACAGCTGTCAAAATGTATCTAACATCGTGGTGAAGTTGGTACTTAATATTACAGTTATTTTTTTAATAGTAGAATTCGTATTTATTAATTCGCAAATTACCCGGACAGATGTGCGTGCACAATCTAGTTGGTACACGAATACCTTCTCAAATCAAAGAAAAGTCGTGAATTTATTCCACGAGACTTCACGAAGAAACCGCGGTAAGAACCTTGTAATATATTTACTTAGCGCGTTCGCCCGGAACCAACCTTTAATAATGCAGGAGCGGGGAAAAACGTAATAAGTACACACATCACAAAACCTGCCGGGAGTCTTCAAAACTCGCTGGAATTAAATTATTTATGTGTTTGCGCGCCGGACTGAATATATATTTATATTTTGTCTCCGGAATTTAATATTTTTCATTACGCCGTATTTTATGAAGCTTTTATTGAATGTTGGCGCGTTATTTTTGATAAAGCGACGCGCCCCCGCGAATTTATTTCGGATTTTTAAATAACGCCTGGCGTTTTGTAGCTTTCTCGGCGGCTGGCATGCGGCAATATCTTACAGGAACCAGCTTTTAGTGACCTACTCTCTTTGGGGTTATTTTAATAAGAATTACACTCACATTTGTCCTTATTTACAAACTTTGTGAAGACAAAAGACAATTGTGACGTTCTCAATATAAAGGGACCTTATGGAGGAAAGCAGTTACGATGTTCTTGTTCTTGTAACTATACGAATACTATGGTAACAGTTCTAAAAACGGCGTAACCGCCTGCCTCCATAAGGTCCCTTTATACTGAGAACGTCACAATTAGCTAAATAGTCTGCAGTCTGCGCGGAGCCCTAGGGTTTTTCCAATTCACTGCACAGCACCAGTGCCATACCAAGCAGCTAGCATATATTTAATTTTCTCGCTTTTCGCTCAGTGCATCTTTATCGTTACATACTAGTTAGAGAGAGATATCTGAGCGGCAAACATGTAGCTGACAACTTGTGCTAGCCGATCATACTGCGAGCCAGGGAAGTAAAAATGTATGAAGTCGAGCCGTTGCTGTTGCAGTCACGCGGCACGCGATTGGAGAAAACTGGCGATTTGCTGGCCCGCCGCCTCGTGTGCCAATTCGGCATTAAGTTACATTGTGTCCCTACAGACGCGCCAGGATAATTATGTTTTAAGTGTTTGATATATTTAACAGCTAATTTTATTTAATGTAATGTAATAAGTAGTAACGTCAATTTTAAATCTACGGCTACTTTTTCCCGACGGGGTAAATCAACCTTTTCAAGAATCACCCATCTCAATCAAGATGAATTTATTAATAAAGCACTTAAAGCGGGGTCTCCCTCGAGATCAGTTTATCAATACGACCCTTAATCCCCGTTACCTCATTAACTAAAGACCCTTTAACAGCCCGCACCATATTCGAACGACAATCAAGATGGATAACTTTTCCAATATATGTTTTTCCCTAACATTTATCAATGGGCCTCCCGATTGATGGATCGCACCTCGGAAATAATCTGGAACCTTCGCCGACAATTTATCAGTCAACGACACCGTCGGGACCGTATTTATCTATACCCGACTTTAAAAGCGTAGGTATATAAGCGGTAAGCGGTAAGCGTAGGTAGGCTTTTTATGTTGGCCTAGGAACAATTTCTGAGGGTGCCTAGTTAAGATGCATCACGCTTAAAAAAAAGAATAGAATTAACGTAAGCGATCGATCTATTACGCAGGTCCCCAAACGCAGTGGGCTTAACATACATGGACGAGATATAATTTGACAGGTGCCAGGGAAATGAATGAATGAAACCTTAAGCGTTAAGTCTTGCGTTACAATATAGATGTATTCATTTCCCTAGCACCTGTCAAATTTTATCTCTTGTATGCAAGCTAAGCCTGCTGAGGGTCGAAATACTGACATGTCAGGATAATTCTCGTCATCTGGTATCCCTAATTGCAGTAAACAGCCAGTTAGAACCATTTGGGTAATTTTAGGGCGTTTCGGTTATTTTACCGAGTTATTAACTCTAAAACGTGATGAGTTCCTGTGTTGCCAATGTTGCGTCAGAAGTTTTTAATTAGCTGGAAACGTAAACATAGAATCAGCAATGTGGCCGCCGAAATTACAGAAGCCAGTTCATCCAGTTACCAACAAAGTAACGCAGACTTACGTGTTTATACGCTGCAATTGAATGCCGGGACGGCGTGCACCAAACTGACAATTCTAGCAACTGTGTTGCAATGTTTGTAGTATGCATTTTTTGTGCCCGCTTGTAATGCGGGAAAACTTTGAGGACCGTTGACATGGAAATTGTTCAGTGGAAAAATATGGCCACCCTTTCTAACAAAAGTGTTGACATCAAATTTTGCTGTAGATAGTAAAAACTAAGATACGGATTTTTATAGTTGGTCTAGTGACAAACGATTACAATAAGTAATTATTTATTTCTTACGATTTGTTTACTTTGTATACTTACAGTATTACTACTCCAGGAAAGATACGGTTTTTAAAACAATAATTTATAATAGTCTGATTTTTTTTACTCCATTTTTATAAGATATTCTAAGACACTATATTCATGAATCCAACAAACTTTCCACCCGGAAGTAGGTATATAAATATACCGTCAAAAATGCCTTTTTCTTTTAAATTAAAGATCGTAATTGTAATTTTTGTGTCTAAGCATAATAATATTTTTGTCTATAATGAGTAGAAGGTGAAATCTAACAAAATATTTACACGGAAAGCTATTAAATCAGCAAAATACATGGCTCCGGTTATATATACCTTTAAATGATATAAAAAGTTAGTAATAAGTAGTGCTTTGATAAAAATGACATAAAACTATTTATAAGTGTTAAAATACACTGATCAATTTGTATTTTTTTATAAGGAATTATTATTTACCACTATAAAATCCACCTTCCGGTATAATTTTGTGTATGATTTGCTTGCAACGTTTATATTTATTGTAATCAACAAGGAATTAAGAAAACTATAGCCAATTACGATTTTTAAATTCGGAAATATGCAAAAAAAAAAAAAAAGATATTTATTCAGTAAGTAGGCCGCACGGGCACTTTTACACGTCAAAATCTACCAGCGCTTCCCAAGAGGAGACCACTGCTGAGAAGAAGCGCCGCAAGAAACTCAACAGTTAGTCAAAATGGAAACAATATTCTAGCTAATCGAATATAAATGAGACATCCTTAATTATTTGTTGTGTGATTCATCTTGAATATTATAGATCAAACATTAAGTAAGCAATATGAAACATAAAATGTTTATAATTATTTTTTACAAAATTTTCAGGATTTTTTAATTTTTTTTTTTTAAATAACTTATTGACTCATAATTAGTTGGATTATCTTTTTACCTAATTACTAGAATTATAATATACCCGATACACAAGAAAAATCAGCTATTATAAATTATTTCCGTTTCACCATACTAGCGACCGTAACTTTCCTGGAGTGTTTCACAATCGTCAAGTAAAGTATATCTGTCAAATAAATTTAGCCCTTTCCCTTTCTTACACTTGAAAAAGACAAGGACAGGGCTATGTTTAACTGACAGATGAATTTGTCAATTGTGAAACAGGCCCTTAGTAATGTAAAATGGGATGATTAGAAAAACAAACTGCACCTAAGCGCTTTGGTTATGCATTGGGATGTGTTATCACGCACCCACTCGCTTACACGCAAACACACACACACAATGAAAAGGGTTATAATTATGTTCATCAGTCTAATAGATATAATTATATACAGTTGTCATCAAATATATTGGAGCATATAAAGTAGTTAAGATTGCGCGAAGCCGATGGATGCAAGCGGCGCAGGACCGGTCCTTGTGGAAAACTTTGGGGGAGGCCTATATTCAGCAGTGGACGTCTTTCGGCTGAAATGATGATGTTGATACATGGTGCGCCAAAATATCTGAACACAAGGTGTGTTCAGATATTTTATTAGAGTTATAACTTAGAGTTAATAATGGTAGCGTGTGTTTTGATGACGACTGTATACGACTGTATATTATTATTGTTTGTTGGGTGTTACTTTGTGGCGTTATAAACCCAAAACTTTTTTAATTCCGACGGAAAAAGACGGGCGTTTAAGTTTAACATGTGTACCGTGTATTTGTGTATCTTTGTATCTGTATGTAGCATCGTAGCTTCCAAACGGATCAACCGATTTTGATTTACTTTTTTTTTGTTAGAAACGTGATTTGATCGCAATAAGAACACTTAGCTAGGTTGAATGAAATCCGTTAAGCCATTTAAGAGTTAGGGTTAGTTTTTTTTATTGCCTTAGACAGACAAACAGGCAGACGGCCCACCTGATGGGACGTGGTCACCGCCGCCTGGACATTTGCAACACCAGAGGCGTCACTAATGCGTTGCCGGTCTCGAAGAAATTTATTGACACCCTTTTTAAAAAGCCCCATATTGTAGCGCGTTGGGAAAATCTTATTAAGGGTTTGTATTAAAATATTTAATAGTTTTGTTAAACATTACACCAAAAATTTTAACAGTAGGTACTGCCGCGCTTATTGTACAATATATTAGTAAAAATGGTGGACTTGATGTTTTAAGGCATTTTCATCCAGGCAACCATTGCGCCTATCTAAACATGTTGGTAAGATGACGGTCGTTAGACGCCATTGTTTAATAAAATAGATAAAATCCCCCGAAATGGTAGGGACCTTAATTTCAGAGCTCATAACTAGAGATGAGCCGAATACGGACTTTGTCGAATACGAATATTCGATTGCGCCGAATCGCTACAAACAGGTTTTGACACGTCCGCGCTCAGCGCTCGGCGCGTGTTTCAGACTTTCGCGCGCGCGCCATTTGACTTGTCGACCTTTAGTGGATAACTGAGAAAGGTGATTTGATTACTGATTAATAAAACTTACTTAATTAAAATAACTCTGGTTTTTCTTATTTAAGCTACGGTTTTTTGCAAAATAATTGTAATTATATTTAGACGCATATTTATCTCTTTTTGGTAGTTGCTTAGAATGAAATAGGATGTCAATCCGACAAATTACGAAACAACCCACGCTCGTTATTTACTTTGTTTATTCGGTAAATATTCGGCAATGTAACCAAACTATTCGGCCGAATACGATCATTGAAAAACTTGCCGAATATGCCGAATACCGAATATTTACCGAATATTTGGCCCATCTCTACTCATAACTCTTAAATAGTCCAACGGACTTTCAACAAATAGCTAAGAACACTTCGATCAAGTCACCTTAAAAAAGAAACTAAATCGAAATCGGTTCATCCGTTTGTGAGCTACGATGCCACAGACACGCTACACACATTAAACAAACACCCCTCTGTTTTGCGCGGGGGGTTAATGAAATAAAATCAAAAATTACAATACAATGGCCACATGTCACCCGGTATTATCATGGAAGCCAGCACCAAGTGTGTGTGTATTGTAGTTATTTAATTGCTGGAGCATGTGAACGGGTCAATGAAATGTCCGGGTCGAGTCGTGTCCGAGGGCGGCATTAACTGTTACGGCCTCGAGACGCGGGCTATAAAGCCAGCGGTCAATCCACTAGATATTGTTCTAATGATAACTTCATAGATGGCGTTCGAGTTAATTTGTGACAAGGATAAACGTAGCTGAACGTTAAGTGCGTGCTACACGGTGTCAAACAGTTTAAAACCGTGTAGACAGTGGCCCTTGGCAGATGTCAAACAAATGGGCTTGTTTGAAACCGTGTAGCAGCTCGCTTCTACCAAGGTCACTTGGATTAAAACCGTGTAGCATGAGCATCACGGTTCGACGCTGTTTAAACCGATGTGTAATTTAGTAGTTTTTACTGAATTCCAAATCGATCGAATATGGCGTAGCGTAGAACCCTAAAGATAGGGTTTCCTTATCGGGGTGCTACCCAAGAGACTATTACGCTAAATTACCGATTTTTGAAATCAAAGTAAATGTTAGATTGACGTAAGCTAACAATCTGTCTCGCCAGCCGCTTATGTCAATTCCATACATTTTGTCAGTTTTCGTACTAGGATCTTGTATAGGCCCCCTGCGGGCTTAAGTGCTAGGAAAATCAATACATCTATTCCATATTCTAACGCAAAGCTTAACGCTTAAGTTTTAAAATAAAAGTGTCTCGTCCAGAATTTTATTAGCTTTATTAAGCGATTTTATCCGGTATTGCTAGTTGTTCAAATCTATTCAGAGCCTGTGCACACCTAGCGTTTTAGATCGCGGGAATAAGGGCTAAAAACGCTAGTGTGCACAGGCTGTAAGCTAAGCATGATATTTAATCACTCTAGCAACTTTTTATTCGTGCTGTCACTTTATTCTTGTGATGCATGTTAGGCTTGCTGGATACATCAGAAAAAAGTTGATTTCTTAAACGTCCACGTGTCTCGTGGCCCACCTCCTACTCCCTACGTGTCGACCTTGATTAATTTAGTCCCATCTATCCCCTAGTCTTCTCGGCTTCTGTACAGACGCCAGCATTGTCCAACATTGAGCTCAAAAATATCTGACTCGCTCATATGCGTCTAGTAATAGAGGCGTGTCAGATATTTTAAGCCTAATGTTGTATAATATATCATTGCTGATGACTGTACAAAAGGGCCGGCCTGACACTAATTTGTACTTACAAACTTAAATTTATGTGCGTATACAAGGACTTTAGTTTTGAGCTTTGAAAGACTTGGCATTTGAGTCTCTTGTACTTGAGGACGGGTTAGTAGTTTAGAGTTTAGTCTCAAGTTCGACGACGCGGTTAGCCTAGTTGGTAACGCTCTAGCGTTCTTGAGTTCGATTCCCAAGTAAAGGGTTAAGTGATGAGCACTAGTGTTTGTTCTTGAGTTTCGGAGGTTTTTATGTAAAGTATTTTAAGAATATTACTTAAATGAGATCTGACTTGAAATCCGTTATATAGGGGATCTTTATAGGTAACTAGCGACCCGCCCGGCTCCGCACGGGTAGCAGACTTAAACCTTAATGAATTATACACCTAAACCTTCCTAATAATACAATCCGTCTATTGGTGAAAACCTTATGAAAATCCGTTCAGTATTTTTTGAGCTTATCGCGAACAGACAGACAGACGCGGTGGTGGGGACTTTGTTTTATAATACCTATACATATGTAGTGATATACCAACTAATACCTAAGTGAAACTTGCAGTTTTCTGTAAGGGGATCTGAATTAGGCACGAGTTCTATAACGGGTATTTGTAAGCTTAGACTGCAGCGGAAACCCAATAATCTTTTGTGACTTATAGCATCACTAGTTTTTGGGCGCGACTTCATCCACGTAGAAGTCATTCATCGCTGCTCCCTCGGGAACTGTACAATTTTCGGTTTAATAGTAGCCTATGTGCTATTCCAGATCTCTCTCTATCTCTATCTTTAGATTCTATCTCTGTACCTTTCACCCAGATGCGCTCTGGCGTAATTGAGTAATTATCACCCATCCATCCGAAGTTTCGCATTTATATTATTATTTGTTTAATAGTAAGATTAACTGTACTTACAGTTACTTAACGTTACAATTATAAATGTCTTTTGGCACGATGCCTTGTGGATTTTGTGACACCATTGACTGTACTACAGTTAAAATTGCATTCCTTTTGCCAATTTCAGCTGTATATGTATGAAGATGTATGGTCATTGGAGATACTGTAGTTTAATATTTATTGTAAATCTTCGGGACCGTAGCCTAGTCGAGATGCACTAAGCTAACTTACCGATTTTCCAAATATATTTTTTTTGAATAGAAATGTCGTATATTACCTTGTAATGTAACTTAGTTTTAAGTATTATTGTATATTTGAAAAAATGACCTTCTGCTAGAGTTTCTTGCGGCGCTTCTTCTCCGCAATGATGGTCTTGTCCGCAGCGCTGGTAGATTCATTCTATATTACCGACGTGTAAAAGAGCCCGTATGTGGCCAATTTACTGAATAAATATTTTCAGTCAGCTGCTTGTCAATTTGTCAATTTTCGACGTTAAGCGTCGTGCATCTTGGCTTGGCTCCCTGGTCAATCAGAGCACTGTGGCCTTAACGTTATATTTGTTTGACGGAGTGATCAAAGCCAGCAAACAAAGCAGGTATATTCCCCGCGGATACCATATGAGGAATCGTGCGTATACGCCCATGGAGCTCCTAACCACCTTTAACCTTTTTATAATAGAGGGAGTTAAACGAGATTTATTAATGTTACACCAAATTATCATTTGACAAACTGTATCATTTTACAAATTTTAATTACAAAACACACCTCCCGCTGCAGCATTTTATTTTTTGACCCAAATCTAACCTTACATAGGTTACTTTAGGTTAAGCCGTGTAATCTATGTAATACTTATGTGACGGTTTAGGCACAAATACGTTTGGCGAAATGAATGTTAGTAAAATGATACGTTTGTTCATTGTAATATAAGTATGTAATAAGTAAATAATAACTAAATATGTTATGTTGCCCTCATACCTAAATATTGTTGTGCCCTACGGGGTCCATAATGTTCCTACAACTATTAAGTTAGTTTAAGTTAGTTTAAGTACCATCTGTATACACATGGAAAGCAATAAACGATTGAGTATTGAGTTAAACGTATCTAATTGTAAAATAAACCTTCAGTGTACTACATTCGTGCAAATTAAGGTGACTCTATTGTGTAGTTACATATTAAACTAAAAAAAAAATAACCCTCAACATCTGTATTTTTCGTAGCTCTTAGCGATAGTTGGTGGGCTTGGTTTGATCCATCGCATCTCCCGTAGGCTCAATCTGTCGGACGAGGGTCCTGACGAGGATACAGCCTTAACGTTACAAATTGGACAACTTATACCACCAGAAAAACTGGCCCATATGGAAATTTTGTTGAAGCCCCAGCGGTGTGCTTATAGTTGCCTATTTAATTATAATATGTATACACAAATGGACGGAATAAATTGATATATTTTGTATATGTGTGCTGAACAAGTACAAAATGGCTTGAAATACAAATGGCTTTTGTACGACTCAAAATTTATTTGTGATGGCTACGTTCAACCATTTTAAATATCGAGCCAAGCCACCATGGAACCTTGTCCTAATAAGCGCCAAGCCATGACAAAGAAATTACGTCATTCATAGCTGTATCAAACTAATTAACAAATCCTATCATGCATACAATATAATAACATTTTCAGGAGGCTGTTTTGGCTTCCTCGATTCTGCAGCGCCTCTGGAATGTTTGCCGAAGCTCACGTAGAAGACTTTTATGCCATAGTACGGAAGAAAACGGCCTCTGTGGTGTTGCGGGTGAGGGGGAGCCAAAATAGCATCCTGAAAATGGTAGCAGGAAGGTGGGACTCGGATATTCTCCGCCGACACACCGACCTTCATGTCCTACGACCTTAAACTTTTTAATATTAATATACTTACGTAGTTTTATAAATGTTTTTCTGTAACTTACAACCTATGGATCTGAGAAATCTGAAAATAAATAATTTTTATTTTTTATAATTTTTATACGTAAATTATTTTCGTAACAATAAATTATTAATTTCTTATTTTCTGTGATGAATAAAAGTAGAGCCTTCAATGAGTCGAATCAGGAAATCCCTGAATTTAAACAATTCTTATTTCCTTTTTCATAATTCCTCACTTAATTTCGTCAATGTAATAAAAGTCCCCGTTTTAATATAAAATCGTCAAATAATTTAACAACTTGTGACACCAGACGTTTAGAGTCTACAGTACACAACACGAACGAGCAAGTTGGTCCGATAAGTTGGGAAGTGACAAGTCGACTTACCGGACAGTTGCCGACGTGCATGCAAACTGTGGGCAAAACTGTTGGTCGGATAATTGAATTTATAGATAAAAGTCTTTTGCTACTCGTCGTCTATTTATACCAATATTCTATAATGCAGCTTTGATTTATTCGTAGGCTAAACTAAAACTTTACTTTTAAAGACAAAATAAACATGTAGTATATTTTATTTTTATTTTCAACGACTGATATTTTGCACTCGACCAGTTAGTTATATTATACGATCGCGTAGACGATGCAAAATGTACGTAGGCCCTGCTAAAAACAACAACACTAACGTTTTTTCTGCCAGCCCTATGTGTTGCTTAAAACGTAACCATGCATGTGACGCCTCGAATTTTTCTCACTTTATTATATTTTCAACGGCATAAAAAAGTAACGATACAAAAGAAAAAAGTAAAAAAGCCGAGCGATCCAGTTCAAAATGGGGGTTACATTTTAATCGTTCAACAACTTGAGAGATCGATTCGCATAAGATTTATTGTTCGGATCGCCCATTGTCAAACTTGTTGTCGACGCCCCCGGACCCTTTTATGAAATTCAGAAACCATTGTTTTGAGCAGGATTTAAAAAAAAAAAGTTTAAAAAGTTCCCCTACGCTGACCACACTTAACGGCCCGCAACCAAAACCTCTTTAAAAACCACTTTATCCTTTACAGAATACAGTTGAAAATTTGCATTTTCAAGTTTTCAAGACGCAAAGCAAAATTGGCGCTTCTAAATAACGAGGTCACGAGTTTTTTTGCCTTTTGTCGGTCATTTAAAACTTTCATTAGTGAATTCGCGCGCTAAAATTCTCACTTTATTTTTCTTTGGGTTGTTTAATTAAATCGCTTGTGATTGCGCGGCACTGACTGACGCGGCAGGGCGGTGAATTACCGGCTTTAGTGTTAGTGCGCTGCACATGTTGAGATTCTAGGGAAAAAAACCTTTACAAGCGCTGCACTGTAAAAAATGCAACCTATTGTTAGCCGATTGTTGGCGACGTTGCCGTTGGCGAGATGAGCTTGATGCGTTTGATCAAGACTGCTCAAGATAGGGACGTGGAAGGAAAAGAGGGAGGCCAGCAGTGGCACATTGCAGCTATTAAATAATAAATAATAACCGATTGTTAAAACGAGAAGTATCATGCTGAATCGATGGTTTATAACGCAGGTTTATATTGCAAATATTGTTAAAATAATTGGCACGGTGTACGAGAATTAAGTGTTTTAGCGTCCATAAACCCCAGTTTAACAAACAGTACCTTCTGCCTCTTAGTAACATCTCTTACAAATACCTGAACATTTTGTTCCATTGTTTTCCCGCCAACGGCCGCCCTTGGTACCACAGATTAAACATTCCGCGGCGACTGCTGTCCGCCGGGGCCAATTACTGCTAGCTTTTGATTTCTTGAAAGGTAAAAGGATTCAATAAATTCTTTATATTTTAACCCGAGTCACAGTATAAATGTAGCTAAAGCAGTAAAGAAACTACGAACAAACGTTCGAAATGTCGCACTCTCACAGACGCACGTCTCAACCATTCGCCTGCACGCTACTCCCGCCACTTTAGGGGTCTCGTTGAGCGTGCTGCTTTATAGTTATATTTATACTGTGCCCGAGTGCCCGAGTTGTAAGGAATCTTTGATTTGCAATTAATGTATTTACGTATCAGCAGCCCAGTTGACTGACCATTTGTGAATCTTGTCACCTTACAATAAGGCTCACTTACAGTTTACAGTAATGCTGTTAGAACGTATGGTTCATTATTCGCAGGGTTTGAATGGACGGCCTCATTTCGACAAACGAAATGTCGTTAGACACTTAAAAAAATGCAAAATGGCGAATTCCAAACGTAATGTGCGAAAAAATAGATCTATTTTTAATATATTAACGGAAACATTTGTGTTCATATCAGCCGAAAGATCTCCACGACGGTTAGTTTTGTGCTACCCGCATCCGACAGCTTCCCGCGATCTTTACCAGATCGTTGATCCATGATAATTATATGCTATGATCAGTATTTTATAATTTAATAATTATTCGCTGTTGGCATACTTTTTCTAATAAATAAAATAAAACCATTGCCCAGGTTAAACGCTACGTCTTCACTACATAGTTTAAAACAAAGTTGCTTCCCGCCGTCTGTCCCTTTGTATCACACGCATAGAACTTTCAAACTACGCAACGGATTTTAATGCGGTTTTCACCATCAGTTAGATATTTTTTTACGGAAGGTTAATGTATATAATAGTACCCGGAGCAAAGCGAGGGGGGGGTCGCTAGTTAATTATAAAATCTACATTGTCCAATTATGCCCTTTGATTATGGAGATGCTGTTCAGTCTAGCGAATCGATCGGCGTTTCGAGTGTTACACCTGCTTTTACCTTAATCACTGAATATTTCACCGCAACACAGCTTAAACTGGCTTATATAGCGGAGGGGTGGTACGGAAAAACGCGGTGGGAATTTGTAGTGCTGGGGCCACACTAACGGGAAACGCCGTTAAAAAATCAACGTCCATCACCTTATGCGTAGTATGCATAAGGCGATTGATGTTGATTTTTAACGGCGTTTCCCGTTAGTGTGGCCCCAGCATAAGAGTGTGTCAGGTTAGTAGCTTTAGTCTCTAAAGAAGAGTGCACAATCGTGTATTATGTTTAGAAGTTATCTATGGATATGACACGCAGCAATCCATATTACCACCGAAAGTAGTTTTATTGAAAAAAACGCAGTTCAAAAATTGTTTTCATTTAAACATTACGTTTGGAATCATGAAAAATTCGATAGTTTCATAAATTCAGCATTATGGCTCCTCAAAAATTTGAAGAGGCTATTTTCGGTGCTGATTTTCTCAGGGATATTCACTAACGTTAGATTTAGACCTTTTACATTTAGACGTTAGACCTTTACCCTAGGCCCTAGGTCGGCAAACTTTTTAGACAAAGAGCCAGATGTGGGAAAATATCGATTTTTCGGAAGCTCAAAGAGCTGCAGTTTTCTGTGTCAGGTTTTTCACTGTACATACCAAATTTTAATAGGACAAAAACGTTTTGAGGGGAACATGAGCCGCAACTGACCAGTGATCCTTCAAAAAGTCGTATGCGGGTCGCGAGCCGCAGTTTGCCTACACCTGCCCTAGGCGTTTATAACCCCAAGTGTACTCTCTACATATTTCTACTCTGCGCTATCATCCTTAGCTCTGGAATTGGGCGATATTCACGTCACGGCTCATAATTAATGACCCGCAGACAGCACTACACAAAGTCGGATTACAATTTATCTGAGTACCTACCTGTAGTAAAATCACGCGAGGACAAATTATCGCCACCTTAACTCTCAATCTCTCCTTTTCTTCAATACCAGTTAGAAAGAAACGCACTGAGTAATAGTCTAATAATAGCTTTGGTTAATTTCTTGTAGGATTAATTTCACGCTCACGTCATTTCGAAGTATGCGTGGCTGGGTGTAGGTACATTACCATTTTAATCATGATAAGCTTGAAATTATGCTGTGCCTGGATTTAAGGGCGCCTTTACATTAAGCGGTGTGACATAAGAAAAAAGTGAAAGTGGTGATCACGTCGTGTTCACCAATTTAATAACTATATTTGTTAAGATAATTTAGATGGGAAATATGAACAGGGAATGTTGAAATACTAATTTATTATTAAGAACGTGTACATGGACCTACGGGCTCGGGACTACTGGTGAGTCCGCCGGCATAGCTAGCGTATATAGCTGACGCCATATCGATAGCTATGTAATTGTGTCGCTACAGTAGCATGAGAAGAAGGAACCACCTACGTTCATCACATCAGTTGGTAATATTATAAAATTTGACAGGTGCTAGAGAAATGAATACATCTATTCCATATTCTAACGTAAGACTTAACGCTAAAGGTTTAAAATAAAAGTGTCCCGTCTTGATAAAAGCGCTATAAAAATGTGAACATCGCTACAGTCGCTTAGTAATAAAAGTTAGGAGGAGAAACTTTTATTTTAAACCTTATGCGTTAGTCTTACGTTAGAATATAGAATAGATGTATTCATTTCCCTAGCACCTGTCAAATGTTATCTCGTACATGCATGTTAAGCCCGCTGGTTTCGACTTTCATCTGCTACACTAGTTTACTTAAGCGCTTTGGTAGATCTGGAAATTTGATGCCCGGTGGACCAGGATCTTTTTGTTCGACGTCCAAATCAGGTCCTAGAATTTTGTAGTGGTCGGAATTCTTGGATCATACCAATAGTAGGTACCGCGGAAAGTACAAATACGGGTTCAAAAGTTCAGCTCTAGTTTCGGATCGGTAGTTGAGGCAAATGCCCTTAATGAAGGCTGCCTTACCATAGAAGCGGAGACGAGCGGTGCGGAGTGGAGCTGTGTAGGAATCGACCAATCAAATTGGTTGTAATCCACATCTCGTCTCCGCTCCGCTTCAATAGAAACAGTCAAGCGGAGATGAGATGTGGATTACAGCCAATGTGATTGGTCGATTCCTACACAGCTCCTCTCCGCACCGATCGTCTCCGCTTCTATGGAAAGGCAGTATTCATTAACTCAGGGCCGTATTCATTAACTCATCTCAATTTTGGTGCCCGGCTCGTAACCTGTCAAAAATGACAGTTGTCTGTGACTGACGTTTACTTTGACGAGTCTTGAGCCGGGCATCTCAGCCAATATCAGTTCATTAAAACGACGCTTAGAACGCTAAGGCTTGCATTAATAAACTCATTTTGACAGAGAGTTTCAAGATGTGTCAAAAATGACAACTTTCGTTGATATGACGTTTACTTTGACATATCTTGAGACGGGCATCTCAGTCAAGATGAGTTTATTAATACGGCCCTAAGTGTAGGATGAGCGCCAACCCAATGGGTTTTAGTCTGATGATGCAGACTCAGACAAATATTATGTTAACAAACTTTTGTATTTCTCGCAATGTAGCAAGGACCCTTTCTGACCCAAATCTATGGCCGGTATCGCCTTCTACGTGAATAACCAAGTTATCCCCAACTTTTGATGTATCCCTCAAGTTTATCAAGAGAATTCCCCCACTTTCACAATTTGACGTCGGTTGGGTATTCACAGATATTATTTTGCGGGCCCACCAATAGTTTTTATCAACAAACTTTTAGGCGGCAACCCCTTTCGATTACTCTTCCAATGTCAAATCGTTGACCGATTTTCTTTTGCTTTCATAAAAACCTTGTTTACGCGCAATGTTTTGTTGTTTACGAAATTTAATAAAAGCGTTATTGCAAGTACTTGAAGGCTGTTGTACTGTTAATGCGAAGAGAAAAACAAGCCATTTTCCGATCGGTTTGGTCAAGTTTATACGAAATTAGGGCGGCAATTTGGCTTTCTTGACGTGTTGACAAGTAATAAACGGTCGGTTGGCAGTATTACCACGTCTAGGTTGTTTTTCTTTTCATTATTTGATTTTCTAATGTTATGTACTTTGCTTTTGGTTTAAGGCTGGCTTGAACAATCATGTAAAATGATTTTGGTGACACCTAATTCTGAGATATTCTGTTTTATTTAAACTGACTTCAAAATATTAGAGGATTCATAATTTAGCCTGTTTTATTTTGTGAATATTGCTATCTTCGTCAATGTATGTAGACCGATTCAAATTCTTGATTTATTAGATAGAGTTTATCTAATGGATAGTTTCATTAAAATCACTTCAAGATCTGGTTATGGGATGAATAATTTGGAGTTGATTAATTATTTTTTAAACATTTAATTGTTTTTTATTTTGTGTCGTAAAATTTTGTACATTAAGTGATTAGACAACAGTTTGAAATAGCCTAAAAAAATGTTTACGATTGATAAAAGATTGATTAAAAATAAAGAGCTTCAAAAGACCATTATTAAATGACTTTTAAAACGTGCTTTAGACTTGTCGTTTCTAAATTTTAATTTAAAGCTTTAACCCTCATTTATTTGTCACACCCAAATACTTGAAATTCAGTTAAATGGTTTTAGTAAAGGACCACCCATCCGTTGGTCAGGGCAGACAAGTTCTCTAATTAACAAAATCCAATTGAACCCACGTATTTAGTTAACCCATTCGTCGATCATTACCATACTAATACAAAGAGATGTTTCCAGTGGAAATGAGATTTAACCGCTAACCATGAAAGTGTTGGGATAGCTTTGAATGAAAACATTCAAGCGGAGACGAGATGTGGATTACAACCAATGTGATTGGTCGATTCCTACACAGCTCCTCTCCGCACCGCTCGTCTCCGCTTCTATGGAAAGGCAGCCTTAGGAACGCTCAGGCTGAATGTGCAGCGGGGCGTTGTTGTTTGCGTGCACACTCACTTACTTGAGGTATAGCTGTACCTCCAGTAGGTCAGCAACCAGTGTGATATGACAAAGAACCTTCCCCGTTTACATGAAACCGTTTACTGCAAAATACTGATATTTAAGGGTTCTTATACGTGATCGGCACGCCGCCAGCGGCAGAGGCCACTGCAGCCGTCGACCATAGCGACTCTTGCAGTTTGCCACATGCGGCTGACGCGTGCCACTCGTCTATAAGAACCATTAGTCTTTATAAATGTAATATACATATATATCAAGGGACCTTATGGAGGAAGACAGTTACGCTCTTCTTATTCTTGTAACTATACGAATACTATGGTAACAGTTCTAAAAACGGCGTAACCACCTGCCTCCAGGGACCTTCCCTTTATAATGAGAACGTCACATTTAAAAAAAATAACACCCCAAACCAATGATATACAAATTGGTACACATTTGTAGTTAGTAGCACAATAAAATTAAAAGATGACAAGGGAAATTAGAATGGTAAATATTCATGTTTACTAATAAGCAAACAATTTTCTGAGCGCATCAACATCTTTTTTAACCCTCGACGCCAAAAAGAGGGGTGTTACAAGTTTATGGAGCGACCACACCGCTGCTCAAAATACGGTGACCGGATCTCTCTCTCACACTGCGATTCCGTACCGTCACCGTATTTTGAGCAGCGGTGTGGTTGCTCCTTTAACGTGCGTATCAGAGCCCTTAGCCAAGATGCCCATCGATAAAAACTAGCATTTCTATTCGTTTCGTTTTTAAACCAATCGCGTCACTGGTTGATCACGTGACTTTTCGTATGACATGATTGGTTTAAAAACGAAACAAATAGAAACGCTACTTAGCGTAATGCATCTTAGCTAAGGGCCGAGTGTAGTTATTTGTGTCTGTGTATCTGTGATGAACCAATTCTGATTAAGTTTTCTTTTTGTTTGAAATTTAATGTTACTTGATTGAGAGTGTTCTGAGCTAAGTCTGGTGAAAATCTGTTGGGTCATTTAAGACGAGCTCTGATAGTAGGAGTCTCAATTTAATAGTTACTTAACACTAAAAAATATCATTGCTCCAGATCTATATTAAAAAACAAGAATTGATCAAATCAAATCATCGCATCTCAAAAGCATGGACATGGACAAAGGCAACAAAAACGAACAGATAGTGCGCATTACTCTTTGTACGTACTTCCAGCTTAGAAAAACTGCAGGCGAAATTTGACGTGCATTTTTCCTTCATTGTATTTCGGGAACCGGTCGCCCGTTGTTCGGGACAAAGCAGATCGGAATAGTGCACAATGCCGCCTCTTAAAACCTCGTGGTAGGCTTTGGAGCTATTTGCGAGCGATCTTTCAGTTTAAATATGAACTCAAGCGCACTGAAATGTTAATTATCCGGCCCGGTCCGGTGTGTTCATGCTTGCAAGGACTTTTGTCAATAGGGATGACTAATTTGTCGACCAGGTAGATTATCAAAAAGTATTGGACACGTATTTTTTCTTTTCTCACATGGTCAAAAAATTACGGAGATATATTGAGTTGAAATGTCGCATGTGGTCACGTCTTGGTACAATTTGGTGCAATTTTTACACAGAAGGGACGTCACGAGCCTCCACTCCCGAACTTAGACGCACTTTATCTTTGTAATTTTTGTTTGATTGATAACAGAAAAAAATACGTGTCCAATATTTTTTGATAATCCAAGTGACGGACTAAATAGAATTTCGTTTTCTTTACCCAGTCTCATCACTGGTCTTGACTTTTATTACCTTTTATTAATACGTGACTTTAGAGATTTTCACACTTTTATTGCGATTTTATCAAGACGGGAAACCTTAAGCGTTAAATCTTACGTTAGAATATAGAATTCCCTAGCACCTGTCAAATTTTATCTCGTGCTTGCATGCTAAGCCCGCAGGAGTTATAATTTTTTGGTCACAGATCTAACCTAACCTAACTTACGTAACCTATGCTTATGATAACCTGAAAACAATAAGGTTTCAGCAGAAATTAGCTTTCGACGAAATGAAATTCGGTGAAACGACACATTTGATGAAATGAGTGTCTGCAAAACAAGCAACACCCACTTCTCTCATCACACCACACTGTTGCATCTGGCACCGCATCCTTGTTTCGTGTTAATATTATAAGAAAAACAAAAACCCGTTCCCATAAAGAGATCGTCTAACTTAAAATGATGCTCCCCTTCACTGCAATTTACATATGCGCCTACAAAGTTTCCAGTGGTGGGTCGCGTCATTTCAACTTGGACGAGTTCAACAAATTTAGATTGCAGTGTTTGCATTATTTTCCCTGAATCATCGTCACTTGTGTCCTTTTCTTTACTCGTTAGTGTTTAGCTCAGGGCTTGTTAACGTTACTAGATAAGATAATAAATAACGATACTTAACGGTAATTTCATAAAAATACCGTTAAATTAAAGATAAATACCGTTAAAAATAACACTCCTTCTTCACTTTAAAAAAAATGGCCTCGGTCCATTTGTGTAGACAATTTTGCCAATGTCAGTGTAGGTTTAACAATGTACGGTTAAAATATATTTATAAAATTGGTGTTGTTCGGTAATTTCGAGAACCGTGGTGAAAGTGTCAATCGCCTCACGCTGCAACCACTCCGCCGCGCACAACTCCGCCACGCTTCACTTCTCAAAAGAGAAGCACAAGATGGCGGCCGGCACAGCAGAAGCAATCGACACGTGCAGCAGCCAACACTCCCACCACAGGAAAAAATAACACTAAATCGATAACATTCGTAAAATAACGTTAATATTAACAATACTTTGTTTTTAACGTTTCCTCAATTTACCGGTAAAAAAAACACAAAAATATATTAACAATTTTTTAAGGATATATTTTGCTAACGTTAACTGTCGATCAGCGGGTAACGTTAGCAACTTTTTAACGTTAAATCAAGCCCTGGTTTAGCTACTTATACTCGTACATGCAGAGAGCGAATAATCGGGAGCCAATTTTCCTTACCTAAAATACGCGTATACGTGCTCAATTAAACTAAGATAAGGTAGTGTGGGCGGAATTTCACGAAAGCATTAGACCTTAATAGAAAAAGAAAGATGTCCCAATCTTTTCATACATATTTTTTGTTTCACTCTGTAACCGTCGGTTTTGTAACGGTAATCTATTTTGTATGTAAATGTAACAAAATGGAATGGAAACATTAGACATGATTCCTCCTATTTTAATAATACTTCTGATTTTGAGCAGAGACCAAAAATTACATAATTGTGTCAAAACAAAGTGACGGGATATCTCGCGAAAATACCCATTAATATTACTTCAGTTTTAAAACCTAATTATGTATAGCTTTGTAGAGCGAGACGTTCGGTGCGCAGATTAACCGCGTTAGCTTGCGCCGACGTTCTAATTCAATGATGGCGATTCTCTTTCTTACGTTTGCGACACACGGGTGTTCAGTAGCTCGAGCATGAACACTTTAATCATACTTTACGTTTCCGAATTGCCTTTACTATTCGAAAACGTAGTGTATAACGAACTCGTAGCACGAACACCTATATATTCTATACATTATTTTACGTTTATTTCACCTTTACTACTCGATGATGATGAAAAAACAGTAATCTTCAAAATTCATCCTAGGAAATTTTAGTACTAAATACGGACACGGGGGCGCTGTTCAAATCGCCATACACATTTTCTCGATGACAATACTCAATAGAAAAAAAAGTTTGTACTTTTGTGCTGTTTAGATGGATCTACTATTAGTCATTGAGGAGTACCTATGACCACTTTTCTTATCCATCATCATACCAGCTCGATGGTAATTATTGTCATCGGAATTAAATTAAATTAAAAAAAAAATTAAATATCAGGGGACAATCTCACACAAATTGACCTAGTCCCAAACTAAGCTCTAGGCTTGTACTATGGGTACTAGACAACGATAAACATACTTATATAGAGAAATACATACTTAAATACATAGAAAACATCCATGACTCAGGAACAAATACTCGCGCTCATCACACAAATATTTGTTCATACCGGGATTCGAACCCGGGACCGCTAGCTTCGTAGGCAGGGTCACTACCAACTAGGCTAACCGCGTCGTCAAATAAGTAGTTTTGCAATATTTCAAATCACTCCTACAATTAGAAGTAGGTTAAAATCGACTTCCAAGACTTTAATATAATGTTGGTTAGTTAGTGAGTTAATTAGTTAGTTACCAGTGAGGCAAATATATTTAAGCCAGAGGGCCTAGTGTAAGTTTTGCAACGTTTTTTACGTCTCGATCGCGTTGCGTAAGTGTCACTTTGTATGGAACTGTCAAATGTTTCGAATACGCGCCGCAAGGGGCGCTGTCACACTTCCATACTAATTGAGACTAAACGCAAACGCGATCGAGACGTAAAAAACGTTGCAAAACTTACACTAGGACCTCTGTATTATACATGTGAAATGCAGTTTGATGTTTAACATCTGTTACACCCGTATATCCCCTGGGTTATACCTTCCTTACAATGTCTCTAGTCTAATAGAACATTTATTTTATTGGGGTCTCGGCTTGTGAGTGAAGTACCAACAGTTTTTTGTTTGTCTGCCTTAATGGGGATTTGATAAGACAAATTACGGTAATTTATTTTATGTTCTTAACTTGATTGCTAGAAGATTGAAGTGAAATCCAACGGATTTTGGCTTTTGTTTTAAGATTTTAATAAAAATATTTAGTACAACTAAATTTTTGAAAAGCTCTTGCTAACTCTTTATAGGGCAAAAAAAAAGTCAGGTCAAATTTAAAAAAAAATACTAAGGAATATTTTTAGTAATACATTTTATAATTTCCCTATATGGTGACGATTATCAGAGTCCGTCCGTCTTAAATATATATATTAATGGATAATACGTTATTATAGTATAGATATACATACAGGGTGAGTCAAACCAATGCCCCCTGGAGGAAATGTACCCTAGATATTGAAGATAGCAAATTTTACTAAAAGGAAATATCCCTTGATTTTTAGCAATAAGATAAACTGCATTAATAAATATTATAGGTTATATTGGTATTTCCAATTGTAAGTGCTTCGTCGTCTCATTTTTATACATTATTGTTAAATTTCACGGTCTTTCATAAACTTTAGATGTAATGTTTATTAGAGAGATTTATTCCTTATTATTGAAATATCAATCGGTATCATAAAAAAAAATTAACAAGAAAATGAAACCGTCTCCAAAAACCCACTAAAAAGGGTTAAATAAAGACCGGCCTCCCAGGAGTCCTAGGAATTAGCTATTTAGTACCTAATAGGTACATTAAAAATATCGAAGTCGGTACAATATTGTAAAAACAAGCTGATTGAGCAGGAAAATCAATATATAATTAATCACGTCACAAAAACAATATAAAAAGCACGTAGAAAACTTCCACCGTGTCACGTAGGGGCCTAATCACTTTTTGTTATGCTATAAACTATAACGACTGTAGGAGTTGAGTTACCAACTTTCCTGTCTTATTTTCTTTGATACAGAAACTTTTTTGATACAATAATCCAGTCGTTTCTCTGCTAGCCGTAACATTTACTAAATATTAATAATGAAAAATTCAGTAAATTATAGCACACATACATATATAGTTACAACATTATTATCCGTACATTCCTACGAAAGTTAGAAGATTTTTTGTACATTTTTTTCTATTTTTAAATAGCAGCGGTGTAGTCGTGTTTTGTTTGAGAAAGTTTGCTCTCTTACTCAAAATAATTTTTAAATTTCGCGTTCATTAATTTAATTATAGTAACCTTAATCTGTGAATTATTTCGTAATAATAATTATATTTCGAAATAATTCACAGACTATGGACTGAAAATGGCCCTAAAATCTTGGAAACTACAATACTTAATTACAAATATAATGTATACATACATGCCATTACACATCCAATTTAAATATTATGTTAATTATTATTGCTACAAATCAATATACAACAAACACTTTTCTAATAAATATTATTTTTATTAATCAGCAAAAAACGTGTCTTAACAAATACAGATAAAAAAAAGTCTTATTTAGGAAAGTGCATTTATAAATTGTAAAATTTACATAAACGCGTTTTAGAAACACTAAGCACAGCGACATCTATCGAACTTTTCGTGCAACTTTCTCTCGGCTTTGGGTAATTTTACAAAAACTCGATTTCCTAAAAGATGCCAGGTCCCAGGGCTCTGTCAATATATCTGTAGATAGCCCTAGTGAGTCTTCTGTAGAACCTCCGCAAACATTTCTGCGTTTTGATGACGATGCTCATTCGGCCCGACCTTCTACTGGTCGAAGGTTCTAGTGTCTTCAATTTCTTAGATCTCCTGTGCAGCTGGATCTCTATGCCGAGGGTGACAGCTGAAAATGAACCTTAGAGAAATCAAGTGCCAAAGTCTCGATAATGTGTCCATTTTTTGTACAAATCAAGTATCTGGCATCGAACGTATTGAGACGTTGACAGATTAGAGCTGAATATGAAAAATAGTACGTAATGTAATAATTAAAAAGTTTAAAATTGAACTCCGATTGGCGACTGGTACCTACGACGCACTCTTACTCTTAGTTTTTATACAGCGTACGCCACTCGCGCGTTCTTGACGAATCATATGATATCCCATTTATTAAAATGGGTTCTACATATATTTCAGGAGTTACAGTAAAACATGTGAATTTTCGACACATTCATAAGTAAATTATTAAAATCATTACACTCCGCGAGAATTTCACTGGAATCATTAATTTTTTTGCTGTCCTTGTAATAGGTTGACACTACATAGCTCCAAAGAGTCAGAATTTCGAATTGATTGAAATCCCGAATTATCATAATTCTGAATGCAATTTTTTCATGGAGGCTTTATTTTTTGATATCGCACATAAATCAAAATTAACCTAACCTACGTACCTATAGCAATTCAAATATGCTTTTAATTTTAAATAGCTCCAGCAGCATAACATAGATTTCAGAAAAATTTAAATTCGGACAAATGATTATTCTGAATTTATTTTTTCGGAATATTTGGGTGTTCCCCCTGCGAATATATTAATTTGCTATAAATCATTAAGCATATTCGTTATTCGATAAATAAGAAAACTAAAGTAATAAAAATCAAACATTTTAACACAACTTAAATACCTATTTTATATTACAGGAAAATAAACGTGAAATTCGCTCTTGGTGGTAGCTTTAATAAATTGACTTCGTTGTGAATTGAGCATTTCAATAATAATTGATTTCCACTCTGATTCAATTAAATTTGTACCAACTTTTATTACGTTGCGTTATGAAAAATACATAATTGAAAGGCAAGACTATATGAATATTGTATAAGACCAATCAGAATGTACGATGGTTTCCAAAATCTGTTTATCAAACCCCTTCCTTAAAAAAGTTACCGCAAAGTAATAATAAATATGTTTACATACCCCATTTTAAACCTTTTACCAGTACCAGTCTCCAGATGGTAGATAAGGGCCTGTTTCACAATCGATAAGTAAATTCATCTCTCAAATAAAGATAGCCCTCTCCTTGTCTATTTTCAAGTGTAAGAAAGGGTAAGGGCTAAATATATTTGACAGATAATGCTTTACTTGACGATTGTGAAACAGGCGATAACATTCATTATCGTTATACGGTATTCGACTGATATCGAATCAGCAACTTTTATAGAAACTTCAAAAACGATCCGCTAGTATGAAGTTTGAAAAGAGATACTTGCTTGTGACGTCACAATTTTCAGTGATCAAAGTGCTTCCTTTTTTTAGGTTTTGTTTAATTAAAAATCATCGACATTCCAAAAATAAGTGAATTCTTTCTTTTACCGTGTATTCTCGGAAGCTTGATTAAAGCTTGATAGTGTAAAATATTTTATTTTGACATACGAGTTTAGTCAAATACCGTATTACTTTCTTACCGGCTAGCAAATGTCCCATCCCCAACAAGCAGAAGGCTCCTTGCAGCATGTTCAGGGATACTGGCGTTAGGCCCTTCGTAGACTCGACCTGTTGCGCCTGGAACGTGAATCACAGCCCAGACGTTAAGCGGCGCCGGACCGATGCTATTGATTCAGACGTTTATTTACGTAAGCTTAGGTTCTAATTCTAAGCTTACTCTCTAAGTTAAATACTGAGATGATTGAGAGAGACCTCAATAGCGGGATAAAAAGGCATTTTATATATATTGGAAACCTATAATAGTTATTTATTATGCAATGCTGCAAAATTGTTTGAATCCCGAGTTAGAATAGAATAGAATAGAATAGTATTTATTTGCGATAAGTGTGGACTACATTGGTCTTGTTTTTCTATATAGAATGTATACTAGAGCACACACTTAGCTATATCTAGCATGCAAATTCTAAAATTGTTAGCGAAGGATTCTAAAATTTAACCACGAGCCTAGCGAGTGGTTCAAAAATAGAATCCTGAGCGTAACGGGAATTTAAGGTCTCGAAACCCAAATAACTTTGCTGCGGTGCGAAACTTCAATGTAGCGAGGAAAACACTTGGTGTTGGAAATCAATTGCATGAGCGCCACACCAGTTGTGGCCGTCCTCGCGGAGCGCCTCCTCCGCAGCACCAACATTACTTTCCACGCTAGCGGATAAAGTGAACTTTTGCGCGCAGATTTTGACCGACAAAGAAAGCTTTTCCGAGCTGGTGAGGTGAAAACGATTTGCTTAACGTAAATATAAAAGTTTGCTTATTTACGAGTGAACTTCGCACTAAGGCCTGTTTCATAATCGACAAGTAAAAATACCAGTTAAAGTAAAGCCTTACTTGGACAATTTGTTTACAGGTACCTAGTATTTTCCCGCGATTTCATCTGCGTGGAAGTCGTTTATCGTTATTCCCTCGGGAACTATCAAATTTTCCGGGATAAAAAGGATCCTCCGTCATTCCCCAGGATACAATCTTCAATTTAATTACGATCAGTTCATATGTATTGTCGTGAAAAGGTATCAAGCAGAGTTACTTTCGCATTTATAATATTACGATATTAGTATGGATTCATCTTTTCCGATCCGTTTACATTTGTTACGTTTAAACGCCTGTGAGTTTATATGATCGTGTTTATCATCTGGATAAACGTGGATAAAACATCTGTCCTTTCTGATCAGTATATAAGTACGAGAGTGACGGATGCTTTATGGATAAAACTTATCCACCGCGATAAAGGCGACCATAAGTCCATAATACGGGTGCTGCTTAGTCGTTGGTGAACTTCGAACTAAGTCTGCTTAACTGGGTGTACCTGTGATGTAGTTCCCGTGGATTCCTTCAGTTCGGAGTTGTCCTGCTCAGACTCGCTTACCGGGTCCGACCTTCTAGAATGTTCTGGAAGATTCTTGTATTCGTCCATCGTCATCTTGGCTATGATGCCCGCTTCGAATAGCGACATTATACTGGAAACAATCGCTCATTAACTAATTATTTAGTGTCTGAAGTAAATAGATGATTACTTTTGTATCTTATATACTCATTTGATAATGCGAAAAGGTAACGTACAATTCCGTTGACTGATGAATATGATGGAAAAAAGATAGTGACCCAAACCAAACTTTTTAATTTACCGTATTTTGGGAGCATGTGAGTCATAAACCACGTGAAGATCTTTTGCTAATGCGATAAGAAACACTCGTGCTAATAAAATAAGACGTAAGTACTATTTATTACTTTACCAATTCCTCCAATCTTTATTGTTTCTTTTGATAATAGACTTGTTTTTCAGGAAATCCGTTTTAAGATGACTTGTACAAATTTATATTTGGTTAATATTATCTATAACCATCCTGCAGTAAACTAACAAGTTACAGATAAGTAGAACTGATTCCCAGAAGCAACTTACACATGGTTGAACGTCTCAAGATACGGGCAGCCGATCTGCAGGGCGATCGCCGAGTACCGCGTGTAAAGTTTCTCGCTCAGGTGGAAGTTGTGCGCGCCTGGAACAAACAATTGTTGGGAAACTGTGGCGAATAAACAGGAGTCACCCCGGGCTGTATATTAGGTCCTGTGTTACATTTTGCTGGCACAAAATGTATAGGTACGTACACTATGAATTGTACAATTCAACTTGAAAAAGTTGAGTTACTTGCGGCACTTTTTTAACGGCGGTCTCTTAGGAAGCACTGGTAGCCTCTAAACTTGTGAAAGTGCCCGTACAGTATCTGTGCAGCCTTACAGTATAAACACCTTTGTCCTTTACCTTTAGTGAGTCAAAGACATTTATTGCCAGCTATGTTATTCTGTTGACACACCGTCGTTCAGTTCTACTCAGTTGATGAATAGCCGGCGAATTTACGTCGTCCGTCAAGACGACCAGCTGTGAAACCAGCGACAAAATGAATGTGCAGGCAGTTGAATGTCATTTACCCACCTTGACGGACGACGTAAATTCGCCGGCTATTCATCGACTGAGTAGAACTGAACGACGATGCGTTAACAGAATAACATCACAGAACATAGTAGTACTTACACAGAAATCTTAAAAATTACCGCTGTGATTTAATCCAGCCGTGTTAAAATCTTTAGATTTTTCGAGTCAAATCAAAATCATTCCATTGCGGGATATCACATGTAGCGTCTCTTATCCAGTCTGGTGCGTTTTGCCCGCAGCGTCCCGTTTTCTTTTTGCCGCACCTTTTGATCCTAGAGCCCAGTCACCGAGTCTGATTTCGTTATTTTTCTTTAGATCACATGTTTTAAATGTCTGCTAACTTCAGAAAATATTTAGATGTGAATCAGTGAATTTGACATTTTGAAATCAGTTTTAGAGCATTGTTGAATTAACTTTTGCAACGTGTTAAATATAGCTGTTATTGATGGATAATTTTATTTTACATTTTAAAGGAGTTACAGTACAGGAATAAATGTTTTTTAAGCGGATTGAACTAGAGTTACTCCAATTACAAATTTCATTAATTTTAGGTATAATAAATAGCAATGATGAGTATAAAAACACAAATTTTTATTTAATGAGCTCGGTCACTAATGCAAACATCTCACTTTTTATTTACATTGATAAATTAAGTACCAAACTAAAACTGACTGGTTTAAGTAGAACATATGAAGCTGATGATTATGAACATGACAATGTTAAATATGATGATGATGATAGTGGTGGTTATAGTGATTATAATAATTAGGACGACGATTACGATACTAATAGTGATGATATTGACAGTACCAAAGCGCTCCGTGTCGTAGTAGAGCGTCTCCCGGCCGCCGAGCACGGCGACACGGTGGCGCGTGAGCACGAGGCGCACGCCCACCTCCACGCTGCGGACACGCTGCACGCGCTGGCGTCGCATCAGCCGCGCCAGCCGCCCGTACACGCCCGTGCCATTCTACATGACACACTCGTAATTTATTTTCAAAGCGCTGGTAGAGTAAGATATGTGAAAGTGCCTAAAAGTCTACATATAGAATAAACATTTTCATTTTCATTTTCATTTTCACAACAGTCTTCAGAAATATCTCTAAAAATACTGAGTCGCAGTATTTCGCAGTCACAACTGCATATTTTGAAACTGGGCATGATTTTTGCCGGCCTGTGTACACAATTCGTTCATTTATTCCCTACTTTCCAGCCTCTGCAACAATCAATATTGCACCTCAGCGCTATTCTCTTACCAGTTAAATTTAAATCGTGCTGCTGCGTTCCTTTCAGTGAAGTTTTAAGAATCATCTGGTTTAAGCTTGGTTAATACATGTAGGCGCATGGTTACTAGACAACGATAAGATTATTTCATACTTATATAGAGGAATAGATATCCAAAACTGAGAAATAAATAAAATCTGGGACTGCTAGCTTCGTAGGCACTTCTTCGTAGACACCAACTAGGCTAACCATATACAGATACCATAAAATTACCACCACTATTGTCTCTGTTTTCAAGTATTTCTTTACAAAATAATCTCTCCAAACCACATTTTACCTGCAAAATAGCCAAAGAAGCACTGTGTCTTTCCACCACCAGCTCGTAGCCTCTGTCTCTCATAGCATCCTCCAAAGCCTGCAGGGTTCCTATAGGCGGCTCCCTAGCCGGTCTGGCAAGAAGACTCGTCAGGTTCGCGGAGTACATATCCAGGATAACATAGGTGGCTCCTAGAGATATCAGGACTACGACCAATCGGGCTTTGTGGGTGCTTGAGGGCTCTTTGCTTGATGCTAGAAAAAACTAATAATAAAAAAAAAAAAACAATCCAGCCTATATACGTCCCACTGCTGGGCACAGGCCTCCACTCACAATGAGAGGGTTTGGGCTATAGTTCCCACGCGGACCAAAATTAACATGAAGAAAATTATATACCAGATGGCGTTTTAATTTGAGTTAAAAATGAATAATAAAGTGGTAATTGGAATCGATACAACCGGATAAGTTCTCTTAGTGGTTTCAAAATGGAACAATTAAAATTAAAGAACTTGTTTTTATGTACGGACACTACGAATTTTTGATGCCTTTCTTTATAAGTAGAAATGAAAATAGTGATTAATGAAAAGTAGGAGTAAAGAATATTATTTTTCCAGTTGGGAAACTTGGAAAACTTTTGTCAATTAAGGTTTACCTACGCTTGCATTATACTAATTTCATAGAATGTTTTACTTCGCTGAATTTTAATTTCATCGACAGGCATTTTCACGTGCAGGAGATATAATTTTTTTGTGGTCACAGGTCTAACCTAACCTTACCTACGTAACTCATGTTTTAGGTAACCTGATAACAATAAGGTTTCAGCTGAAATTAGCTTTCGATGAAATGAACTTCGGTGAAACGATATATTCGATGAAATGAGGGTCAGCCAAAGAAGGGGACCCCGTCAATTAATGTAATCCTAGTTTCTGTTTAGGTGACGATCACTTGATCATTGCTTCTAAAGTACTTATAGCCTTGGAATACATTTGGCTAACGGAGTACAAAAACATACATTGCCTCAGGAACAGAGAGGTGGTAAACCAGCAGCAGTTGCTGAACAGTGCAAGTTGGTTCTTCCGCTTCTTCTGCCATAAAGACGGTGCTGCAATCACCACCCACAGAGCCGGCCCAGTCACCAGCAACGTGGCGAAAACCAGCGGCCACACCTAACAAAATAATTTGATATTAAACACAAATCGTGATCGTAAAAATAAGACTATTTTTAAAAAGAGGAACCTACTTGAGATAAATTTACTACATTCAGCAAAACAACACTTTTTTCCCGATGGAATGGAGTAAACTAAATATAAGACATATTAAATGTAGCATATACAAAGTCATACCGAAGCATGGTTTAGTAGTTTAAAATCAGGAAAGTACATTTATTTATATTATTTGTCTGAATCAAAGCAATATTCGATATGACAACAACAAATACAAAAGGTCGTATTCTCTTATTACCATATGACACCTCTGACTTTATGCATTTCATGTCGCCAGTTTCAAGCACTTTTTGATTCTTCGTACGTGCATAGCGACGCAGACAATTAAAGTTCACCACCCTGTTCTTACCCCCTTATCGGATAACACAATACATTATCTCGCTTGATGCTTAGTGTGTCTCTTTCGTAATACAGTAGTTAGAGAGGGATATACGGAGCAAGAAACGAGACAACAAGTTGCAATTCCCCCAGGTCGCAAGCTCCAATTTCCAATTCGATAACCGAATGAATATGAATAACTTTGAACCTGTCTGTGGAACTAGTAATCTTGACTCCCGATTGTAATATAAGTTCGGAACTATACGAGAGAAATTTCGAGAAATTCTAGAGGTGTTTATACGCGAATAGTCTAGTTTTACGGCGAGCGGGGGATTTGGCGTCGTTATAAAGTAGACATAAAACTGTTATGACTGACTAACGAGCAGCTTGCTGAAGTTTTTTAGTAATAACTCTTTATGTTAGCGTTTTCGACTGTATTCTAAGAACCAGAAAGCGAGGTCTGTAGCGCGCCGTTACTTATTTAAAGTTTGCGATGTTATTTTCCAACAGGATACAGTTTCGTATCAAATTCCAAACTATTTTGATATCTGAACTCAGTAACTGCAAATAGAAAATCGGGTTTGAAATAACTATTCACTTGGTAACTATTGCGAATTGTCAAGTAATTTTCATTTTATTTTCAGTTTTAATTTGTTCATTTTGTACTTGTAATTTCTTGGGTTATCCTAAAATACAGTACCAAAAAACAGTAATAAAAAATATACCTTTATAGTTTTAAACTTCGTGACCAGCCAGCCCACAGATAATATAATAAAAGATAAACTTATCAAAAAAAAGGCATAGAGCTATATAACTGCTATAAATCTGTTTCTATCACTGCCTGGAATTTGGCAGGTCTCAGTAGTACTAAATATACCAATACTGACCTGGATGACTAGCACAGGCTGTCAGCGACATATTTGTCGCTCGGAAATCCCTTTCTATCTTGTCTTTAATGACAAAAACGCTCTGAGCGACAAGCGAGAAAAGACAACATGAAACGTGCTAAACGCTCTGGTTACCAAAAATTGGTAAAAAACCTAAGGTTGGCCAAAAAACTTGGTACCTCCCACTGGAAAGGTCTGATGATAGCCATGGTCTCACTGAGCTTGGCTGGCGCGTGCGTGAGGAAGGCTCCAGAGTCAGCCAGCGTCAGGAACGAGAACTCCACAGCCTGCAGACCCTCCCAGGTCACTGACACGTCTCCGAGGAAGAAATCTGCTTTCTGAAAGATTCTGAGATTAGCCCGAACAAACACGAACTCAGCGTGGCGGGGAATTTAATTTTAATATACAGGGTGTCCCAAAAACCAACGTCAAACCGTTAAATGCTGATAGAACAGCTAAAAAGCTATCGATTTAACCCCTGTGTATGTTTAGCGATTTTTACTAGTTTCGGAGATATTGATAATTTTAATCTGATTTTTTGTAAATTTCCCTTATATCCATGTCACGAAAAATCTTTAATTTTATGTTTTAATTCAGAAGTTTTTCAGTAGTAATTTACATTATTATGCGCGTGCTACACTGTTTCAAACCATGGTTTTAAACCAAGTGACCTTGGTAGAAGCGAGCTGCTACACGGTTTCAAACAAGCCCATTTGTTTGACATCTGCCAAGGGCGTTTAAGGTCATGCGAATATTGGTTTAAAACCACTGTCTACATGGTTTCAAACCACCTGTTTGAAACCATGGTTTGAAACCGTGTAGCACGCGTATTAGAATCATTACAAATCAGCGAAGTTTTAACATTAAACATAAAGTTGTTTTTTCCATACTAGGTGTACCCAGGGTTTGTTTGTCACTTTTTAGCTGCTCTATCAGCCCTTAACGGCTTGACATTGGTTTATGGGACATCCTGTATGTTGTGATGATAATTGGGCGCTTACGTTGACTATGCACATATACATAGTAAAATGGATAAAAAATAAGTCTTCAACTAACATTCCGTGTACTATTCCGGGTACAAGGGCATATTTATAAGTAAGTACGTGTAGAAATTTATACATAGAAATGAGCAGCGATCTAAGCTACTTATAAATAACATCAGAGGAACCTTCTATTTCTCAATCAAGGTAAATTACGAGCCTCCTCAAAGTAAACTTGAGTTGCTAGTTTCCTACATAATATTAATGCTTTGAATGATCTTTAATATTCAGATATTATTATCTTAAGATATGCTCGTAATTATATTTTGTCACAGATTTTCAGAGTAGAAAAATGAAAATGGAAAAATGTTAAAAGGACGCGTAGATAGAAAATATTCCTTTGACATTGAAATTTGCAAAGTCAATTTATTGAAAATCTAATAAAATGCTTGATAAAGTTAAAACAAATTTGAAGTTTTGAACTCGATATTAAAATTGTAGTTTGATTGGTTTACATACGAGTACTTCAATTATATTGGAGAAGTTTTCAGTACCTAATTAATAACAAGTATCAACGCAGAGGTTATTGTATTTTTAGTCAAGTTGGTGGTTTACTGAACTTATCGTAGACCTATTTTCAATCGTGGTTTTATAAAACTGTAGTTAATGTTTTTCTATGTCAAAAATATAAAATATTTTTTTTATTAGCATTTGATATTTTAATGACTGTTCACAATATTAAGCCGCAGATTTGACATAATTTTGGTCGTGGCAAATGTCAAATTTGTGATTTTTTGTACGTTGCAAATGTCAATTTTGACAGATATTTTGTTTAATAGCCAAAGATATAGGGTGCATTGGGGTTATTCCGTGTGCGGGGCAATTCCGTAAAACAGGTGTTTATGCCCATTCGTAATGGCGTCACGTCACCATTTCTTTTAAAAACATAGAACTAAAAAGTTCCCCTGCTTTATCGACAGAATTAACAACGGCGTGCCCTTCTAGAATGGGCATAAACGCCTGTTTTACGGAATTGTCCCGCACACGGAATAACCCCAATGCACTATAAACAAAACGAAACAAACCAATTCACTATTACTCCATAATCATGTACTTTTCAAGATAGAGAAAGGTCTTTCCAATAATTTATACGCTTGGTTATAACTTTCATATTAATTTTTAGATTAAATAGCTATTAATTATGTTTTTCTAAAAAAAAAAACACGCTTGATGAAATTTTGAGGTTATGTGTCAAACTACTAATTTGTTGACATCTTTGACCATTTCTGTTGACTCCGACTTTACAAACTATATTTGACATTGGTCTACATATAGAACACCGCACTAAGGCCGTATAATGAAGTGTCATAAACCTACAGACTTCCATATGCTGCAATATTTTATACGTTAAATCTTTACGGCTTTCTTAACGTTTCTCTTCGTCTTCAATATCACTTAAAAGGACGTCAAACAAATACTCAGTGGGAGTATTTTAATGCGTATATAGTTTGAGAATCTAATTGGTGTATTTAGAATTTTAAAGGTCTATTAGTTATCCATTTTTTAGACACAAAAAAAAAATCAGGGGACCATGTCACACAAATTGAGCTAGTCCCAAACTAAGCTCTGGGCTTGTACTATTAGTGCTAGAAAACGTTAAACATACTCATATAGAGAAATACATACTTAAATAGAAAACATGTAAATACAAATATTTGCCCACACCGGGATTCGAACCCGGAACCACTAGCTTCGTAACAACAGTAATAATACAATACCATAACTTATTTATTATTTATTTGTTACATGTCAACTAGATAATTATTATCATATTACTAGCTTTTAACCGCAACTCCGTCCGCGTAGAAGTCGTTTATCACTGCTCCCTCGGGAACAATCCATTTTTCCGGGGTAAAAAATAGCCTATGTTCTATTCCAGACTATAATGTATCTCTGTGCCTTTCATCCAGATCCGTTCAGCCGTTCCGGAGTGATTGAGTAACAAACATCTATCTATCCATCCATCTATTAAATCTTTCACATAGTAGGATTAAAACAGTGGCGTCCAGACAGCATACTAACTAGGCTAACCGCGTCATCAAAAAGTCAATGAAATATATGCAACGGGCTAGGTGGGAAGGTGGTAGGTAGACAGGGGCGATATCAGAGCGATGGCGAAGGCAAGGGAAGCGGTCAGTTGACAGATCACCTGCCCGATTGACAGATGATATCATTAGGTTATTGGAAAAGAGCTGAATGAGGCAAGCGACGGACCGGTTAGCTAGGTGCAAGGGAGAAAACTAGAGGCCTATACAGTGCGTTAATTAAATATGAATATGAAAATGAATATGAATAAGAATAGGAATAGGAATATGAACATGAACATGAACATGAACATGAACATGAACATGAACATGAACATGAACATGAACATGAACATGAACATGAACATGAACATGAATCGAAAGCCGTCGGAACACATTTTTCGGCCAGAAGGCAGGCAACTCGACCGTCCCCAGCAGCGGCCGCGGCACTTACCACGAAAGATGCGAAGTGTACATAGCACCGCGATTGCAGCTGGAACACTAAAGTGTGCCTGTGTGTGTGGTCTGTGCCTGTGTGTAATATAGGCTGATTGGACGGATGTAAGTATGCAATAAGGATATTTAGTGCGAAGTTCAACTACATTTATGCGTAAATTGTTAACGGAGGTCTACATGTATCTACTGGTAAACGGTGGTTTTAATATACTTACTCGTTTCCAAATAAGTCCAAGTGTGCCTTTAAGGGTTCCGTTAACGGATATCCCAGAACCCTGGTTTCTCTCAGGCGGGTCGTAATATTCATACCTGATAAATCAGATTATTTCGTTAATTACCTTTTTGTAATATATTAGTTTGTTCTTGTTTCTAAAGAAAATTAAAAAGCACCCCGTTACAGAGACAAATGTCATTCTGTGAAATAATTATACCACATTTATTTTAATAGTGCTTCTCTCGTTCACATAATGTATGATTTGATCAAAGAACGAACTGAATATTGTATGAATATTATTTACTTAGCTAAGTATATTATTATATTTAGCTGATATATTGATGGAAATATAATGTTAAAGTAGTATTTAAATAATATACTCGTTTTAATCCGGTAAATATTCGTTTTGTTCAATGCACAACGAGCGCGAAAGCTTAAGAAAATATTTTCTTAATTACGTACGTTTTTGAAACCCTCCTAAATATTAATATTATTTATTACAGTAGTGAATCACTCAATACATTACATTCTAAATTTTTTTCATATATTCAATAAGTAAAATCACTATTTTTATAAACCAAAAACTGACAACACTGAAGCTTATACTTATTATTATACTCTTATCTGCGTAAAAATGGTTCATCGCTTTCTCTCGGGAACTGACCAAAATATTTTTTTTTTTTAAATTTTTTTTGTTTGAAAAAAGTACCTCATATCCGTCTCCGGAATATGAGGTACTTTTTAACCCGACAAGTTTTAACCGTTTTAACCTGTAAAAAAATTTAATGATCATATTATGCTCCTATGTGATAGATAACACTTCTTGACTAGTTGCAAATCGTTTTTCGCACCTAGTTTTCAAGATAATCGCGAAGATTATGTGTCGATTAAAAACGTCACTTACCTGAAGTTGAGTTTGTTGGCAAGTAAGGACAGAAGTTTTTGGTCTCGTCCCCCCGTCACGTTGATGCTGGAATCGTTGTTGTACTTAACGAAGTGCCATGGTGGTGCCTGCAACAGCATAAATGAACAAAATTTATTGAGGGCCAATTTAGATTTAAATTCTAAACATGTATACCTACATCGCACTCGAGGGGGCATCTATGTTGTATTTTTTTTTTTCGCTATTTATAATATTTACTTTTTTACGTTTTTTGTCTGTATATGTGGTAATAAAACATTTTTCTTTCATTCTTTAATTTTGCGTGCTGCGCGTGCTGCGCGTGCTGCGCGTGCTGCGCGTGCTGTGCGTGCGTGCGTGCGTGCGTAAGGTGCGTGGTTCCTGCACAGTCCACGGATGAAAATGAGGATGATGAAGTAGCGAGTGATTGAGGTAAAAAATAAGTATGTTGTGTGTGCTGGCATGTGTGACCGTTTGCCTTCTCTATGCCATAAAAAAGACAAGATGAAAACTATTTCGAAGCCAACTCACGTGCAGTACTGGGACTCGAAACACTCGTCCCCTGAAGTCCCGGTAGACCTTGCTCGCTGGCGGCAGCACCGGAGACTTGTACAGGCGGCCTGACCACCAGTTCACCAGTGACAGGTGGTGAAGCTGGTGGGGCGTCGCCTGGTTGTAGTATATGCGGAATCTGAAGTTTCTGAAGCCATTAGAGGTGAACAAGAGGAAGCTTGCCAAGATGCATTACGCAAACTTAACGATTTTCTAAATCAAAGAAAATGAAAAGAATTTGTAAAGAATGAGATGAATTAGTCGCGTCAACTGCTTATGTGAATTCGAACGTGTTAAAAATGCATTTAGTGAAGACTTGCGATAGTCTTCATTACACACGTGCTTATACACGTGCCAGCTCTGGGTTAACTTTAGTAAGGGTGCAGTATAATAATGCCTATCAGCAGTAGCTGAAATTGCCACGCTTCTGTAGTGCGAAAGGCATGTCTGCGGACGCGGGGTTCCGGACTTCTTCGCCATACTGAGATCAAGATCGGCCGCTTGTTGGGAGAGGTTGCGAACCTCAAATAATGAAATACTGTCACTGATATCTGAGGATTTCAATGACGTATTAAAAAAGTACAAGCTCAAGCTGCACCGGTCCGAGAACGGACAATTGTAAATATCTACGTTATTCTAAATATTGTAATTTTTTATTGTCCCATTTTACTGATATTTTAATGTTTTATATTTTAATTGTCTTAATTTAATTTAATTATTTTTATATTTAAACTTTTATATGTGTTTTTTGTATTAAAAAAATAAACAATAAAAAAAATTGGGATCCCCTTGGATCGCATAATGTGTTTTAGACTAATATTTTTTCGCATAATTGTTTTCGTATAATTTGTATTGGCATAATTGTACTGTCACATAATAATACTTTAGCATACTCCTTTTTTAGCATATTAGGCTATTAGAATAATTTTAGTTGGACTAATTTGTATTTGACTAATACACATTATGCATATTATTGTTTGGGCTAATAATTATTTGTCATATCTGTGATTAACCATAATATTAGTTTTCTAAATGAATAAAACACAGGTTAAATTAGGTCACGTTAGGTACATTAGGTTAGGTTAGGTTAGGTTAGTATGATATCCAGGCGCGAAGCGCTCAAGTAACGCAGAACAGGAGGTCCGCGAAGCGGACGTCCGTCCGCCTCGTTTTAGTTCCTACATATATATAAACACAAAACTAACCTTTTCTCTTAGTGCACCAGCCTCGTGATTATGGTTTTTTATTTCTTTGGATATGATTTCATGATTATTTTCATCATTTACTCTAGTTATAAGCCGAACGTTGCACTTGTAATTGTTGTCGCGTTGATGTTCACACACCCAGTAGAATTTGTTGTCAACAACCGCCCGATTTTTTTCATAAATATAACCATTGCAGTTTAATTTGATACCTCCTCTATTTGTTTTAAATATACGCACTTGATTTTCCATGTTACGACTATTCAGAAATCTACACCAGAAATAACAACACTTGTCCTTGTTCGCTCATGATATATTATAACCCACCCTCAGCTTCAATTTTTAAATATTCCTTTGCAACGGCAACGTACCGTCATGTGATACGCCTACGACTTTCGCTATAGCAATTTCATTGCATCACGTCATTAAGTATATGACTATTTTTTAGGACAATACTGTTATGCATTTTGTAATGATGCCAATTAATTATTATGACTTTTTGCAATTATGCTATTTGACGTCAGTCTTGATGACAATTATGCTTACTGTATTTATGCTTTTTAATGTTATGCGTAATAATATATGCGTAAAGATGATTATGCACATCATTATTTCGGCTAAAAGCAATTTATGCGTAACACTATTATTACAAATAATTTTATGCCATCCAATAGAGAACCAAAAAATTACGTTTTTACCTAAACCAAAAAAAACACTGTATCAAATTCTACAGTTCCAAGTAACGATCCCATAGACAACTTGACAAAATCCAATAAGTCCGTGACGTCATCAAAAGTGAAAAAAACCTTCTGTCCAATAAGCCGTGTTATCCTTGGCACTCATAAAACATGTTTTGGCCAACTACTAACCGGCGTTCGGCCAATCAAATTACTAAGTACGTGGCAGCCATCTTTGTATTCTATATACGAATCTGTCGAGGACGAGCAAGGATCAAGATGGTTCACTTTGATTATTAAAAAGTTCTTCATATATTTTTTCCTAGCTGGAAGTAAAGGTTAAGAGGGAAGGCCTTTTTCCTAGGCAAAGGCCTTCCCTCTCATCTTGTGCTTATAAAATGTTTTTTATGTTGTCTAGATCACGGTCGGTGGTCCAAATTGCAAATGTAAGATGGTTTTGTATAACTAATATTAACGATTTTTGGTTGTTTCTTCTTGTGCTGAAAGACCTTGCTTTTTGCTGTATTTCATGATTCGAGGTCTTCGGTGAGTTCTATACAAGCGAGCGGTGAGTGACTTTCTTATTGTATTGTTACATGAAATAACAGAATTTAATAATTTAACTACTAATATGATCGTAAAATGGAAAAAGGCACGAATATGAATGGTTCTCAAACCTGACATAAGGTATGTTAAATTAAAACAAAATCATAAATTTAATCATTAAGGAAACTGTAGATCAAATTGTATTTCTAATCTTACCGGTACCCTAAATGTACATACAGTCGTAAGACCGTTTGATTCTTAAAAAACAATAAATGAATAAGTTTTAGAACTCGGTGTAAGGTTTAAAAACGATTACAATTCCTTCGACGTATAAAGATAACCTTTTACTACTTTTCACTGAATCTCTATATTTGTACAGATTTTTGGAACGAATTTTTTTCACCAAAAATAAGGATTAGATAAACTGTTCGAACCAGGAGCACCAATATGAACTTTGAAATACGAACTTCGTATATTGCTATCCTTTTTTCTCTCGACTCGTAACTAATTCGCAAGAAAGTGACGTGGCGATTCGAAGTTCGAATTTCGAAGTTCATAGTAATGGCACAGATTGTAAATTTTCCAAGAAGTGCTACATCTTCGCAAGTTAGTCTATGCCTTTATTGAACTTCAGGGAGGCGAAATGTAATTTTTAGAAATACCCCCGGCTAGTGCGGCAATCAGGCGTTCTGGGAAACGAGGAATCAAAAAGTCTCTCTGAATTATTGAGCAGTAAATACAATATCTGTTTCATAATTGATGAATCGAGAGCGGGAGCGAAATAATTGGATTCTGATGAGGTCCCAAGAGACTGACGTCAGTAGTGGCGTGTATGTTATGGAGATATTTAGTTGTAGAAGTGTTTTTGGAACGGCGATGGAAAATTCGATAAAAACGCCTAATCTAACTTTTTAATTTTAATAACCTTGTAACACCTAAATATATCCCAATAACAATAAAAATAACAAATTTAACATGAATTCAATGTTACAGGTATAAAATAAATCCAATAAAATATTATATTTACTAAAATAAACATTCATGATCTGTTAATAAAACATATAATGAATTGGACGTTTGGGACTAGAAAACTTTACGTAAATGGAAATTGATTTTATCTTGATTTTAATATAATAAATATCTAATCAACTACACGTAGGTATTTCCAGATTTCAGAATATTTAATCTAGATATTCTGGTTTTCCAAAACTATCGAAAACATTATCGTGGAATTATTTATTTATTGTGTTTTTTTCATGTAGTATAAAACTTAGTTTCTTGATATTTGACGTTTCGTTGTCTATGGTAATTAAATAATAAAGGTAACGATGCTTTCAATTCTTTCCTCCGAGTATTAATAAAAAAAACTTGGCTTGAAACACGAATATTACATGTAAACAAGCATACCCCACTATTGATGCGTCATGCGTGAAAACCGACAGAATAGTTATAATTTAGCAAACCCAATATAATATTAACAGAATACACAAATTGCCGATAGCCTAGTAACTCCATTAATTTATTATTTACTAATTAGTAATTTGCACAGCTCTGTTATACCGTCGGGACGGATAAATGAAACATTAGATCTCCCCGTCGCACTTCCATAATATATATTTCGGAGTCATGTGTTATTAATATAGAATTTTAGGATGTGTTTAAAGGTTATAGCCATTCATGTAACAAACAGTAGTGTAAAATTAGGGGTAAGTGGGGTAATTGGGAACACTTAAATTCTAACGCTCAAAAATAATAGAAAAATGTCATGGATATACTCAACTTTTATTGCATCATAAACTCTGCTTATCTATCTACTTATTAACGACAATAACAATCTTAAAAATCAACGTTTTATTGGAAATGTGAATGAAAACAAAAAACATTGCCGTTCCTTTTTACCCGATACCCTATGGGGTAATTGAGAAAAAAGAAAAAGACTTGCAGCAATGAAGTATGTATTTTTCTAGCTGGTGTTCTTGTTCCTTATTAAATACACAGTGCCGACCTTTTTTGCTTCCTTGAATTAGTTTTGTTTTAGTTGTTTAAATAATGTTGTTTTTGGTACTGAGTATTTGGTAGCAGCTTTGCTCAATGTGAGCTTTTTACTTTGGACATCTGCGACTGCATGGTATCTAGATCCAGTCTTTCTTATGTAATTTCGCGGCATCTAAAACAATTTGTAACGTTGATTCATTTTTACATAATTAACCAGCAGTACTAGGGGTAATTAGGAACGTCCCCAATTACCCGCCTGACGTCATTCCCAATTACCCGAAGTAGTCAATATAAATCAAAACGGCCGCCAACCTCAACAGTATTTTTGGTGAACATCAAACCACGTGGGCTTTGAAAACAGATAGTACGTGCATGATAGTAAAGAAATATGGTGCCTTGGAACTAAAAAATATGAAGTTTACATCTATTATAACACAAGACAAAAATTATATCAAAAATGCAAGAAAAATTGTTCGACTCACCGTGACAGCGTGCGCGCAGCTTTTCCCTCTCACTGTCGTGTAGGCACTGAGGGGCGCTGCAAGCGTCTTTTGAACAGGTGCGGGACGGTGTAGTGCGGGGGGAAGTATTACTTAGCTAGCTGTTCCCAATTACCCGGTGTTCTCAATTACCCTACTCTCCCCTATTTGCCATCTCTTACGGTATGTTTATATTTTGTTAAATGCGATTAAAAAAAGCCGGTCAAGTGCGAGTCGGACTCGCGCACCGAGGGTTCCGCACAAACTTGTAGGCATGTAAATAGTTCGTAAATCACGGGAATACAATATAAACAAAGTCCAGTATAAACTGACACGCAATAAGTATGCACTTTATTACATAGTGAGTGTCAGCTTATACTGGACATTTTTTTTATGTGATGTAACTACAAATTAACGGTTTTCGGATTTTTTCCTTAACTTGTGCTATAAGTCATAGCTTCTTGCAAAATTTCATGATTCTAAGTCAACGGGAAGTACCCTATAGGTTTTGATTCCCTTCAATATGCGGCATAAACGGCCGTATCTTTTGATTGCGTTGACTTAGATGTTTGATTTTTTCACTGATCCAAGGGACTGCAAACTTATGTATTTGATATTAATTTCAACTTGAGACCTCCACGAGTTCCTGAGAAAAAGGGTATTGACAGACACACAGACAGACGGACAACAAAGTGATCCTATAAGGGTTCCGTTTTTTTCTTTGAGGTACGGAACCCTAAAAATCATGCATATTCCCTATTGCTGTGTGTTAATCTCGCAAAAACTCGATAGTGACTCGACCGATTGTCGATCGAATACTGGGGTGGTTTAAAAAAAATACAAAAAAAACAAATGAACAGCAGAAAAATCGAAAAAAGTGGTAAGTACACCGGGTCTACGAGGAGTAATCATTTTAAATAAAGTTCCTTTTTCAAGCAAACCAAATAAATAAATAATAAATAAATATCACGGGACAATCTCACACAAATTGACCTAGTCCCAAACTAAGCTCTAGGCTTGTACTATGGGTACTAGACAACGATAAACATACTTATATAGAGAAATACATACTTAAATACATAGAAAACATCCATGACTCAGGAACAAATACTCGCGCTCTTCACACAAATATTTGTCCATACCGGGATTCGAACCCGGGACCGCTAGCTTCGTAGGCAGGTTCACTACCAACTAGGCTAACCGCGTCGTCAATGGCTAGAAATTAAAATATTTGTACGTTATACAAATACAAAATATTTTTTTATTTTTATTTGGAACATAAATGTAGGTGTGTTATCCTTTTAAATCCCTGTGCGAGCCCTACAAGAATTGGTTTTCTACTGCATCAGCGAGCTCCATCCTATACCTCAACATCATTTATCAGGTGTGATCGCAGTTAATCGCTGGTCAGCCTTATACTTACACACTAGGCCGAGGGTTTGTGATGACAGCCAGTCTCATAGCTTCGCTGATGGTGTCCAGGAACCCCTCGCTGACTGCGCCGTAAGACCAAAAGAAGATGTAAAGGATCGTACGGTGTATCAGGTTGAGTTCTGTCAACTGAAGGTATTAGGTATATATGTAAAAATCCTTTTCTTATTAATACGAAAATGAGTTTGTTTGTTAGCTGAACTGATTTCGATGAAGTTTGGTATGGAGATAGTTTGAATGTTGAGAAAGGATATATATTTTCGAAAAAGTTGACAGTTCCCGAGGGAACAGCGATAAACGAGTTCTACGACGGCAAATGCTAGAAAAAGCTAGTTACTAATATTATAAAATTGCGCTTGTTCGTTTGTTTTGTTTGATTCTTTTTCACGGTTCAACGCATCAAATATTCGACGTGGAATTTATGGTACCTACAGAGATAGTTTTAAGTCTGGAGGTTACTTTTTAGACAGTTCCTGAAGGAATAACGATTAACCAGCTCTTCTCGGGCACAGGCTTGTATCATTAAAGTTTAATGTGGCAACGAAAGCCTTACGAGTTTCTAGTCTCGACAACCTAGTATTATTATTAACTAGCTTGTTAACAAATAAATTAACTAGCTAGCTAACAAATAAACAAACTGACTTTTGCATTTATAATGTAAAGTGTGCATTTGTAAAGAATAAATACGTTATAACAATGCTTACTTCTGATAGTATTATTTCACATTCGTACGGTTCACATAGAATCAAACTGTTCCGCTCGGCAGAAACATCCAATGCCTCTTTTACGAAGTCATAATACTGAAATAAACAACAATGATTGAGTTTAGCTGAATTTTGACACATAATATATAATAGGCGTAGTATATAATAGGTATGTATATAACGCATGAAAACCACTGCCGACAAACATTTCATATAACGGATAATTTCACCGAATTTCCTTTCACAGAACGCGCTGCTGAAATTTTGTTGTTTTCAGCGAATTCTGAACATTAATTAAGTTAGATTAAGGGCCTGTTTCACAATCGACAAGTAAATTCATCTGTCAAATAAAGATAGCCCTCTCTGTTGGGAACCGGATCGCACATACGCGCGGGAGGAGACGAGAGGGAGGACAACACGACTACGTCACGACGAGCCGCAGCGACGCGCGCCTCACTCGCTTCATGGGACCCCGTCGCATTCGCACGAAATTCATTAATTTTATTATTTGACCGGGTTATTGTTTTAACGGCGATTATACCAGCCCCATTAATAGAGTCCGCTATTTTATTTAACGTCCCAGGACCCCAACACTCTCCTTGTCTATTTCCAAGTGCAAGAAAGGGTAAGAGCTAAATTTATTTGACAGATATGACGACGACGATTGCGAAACAGGCGGTAAAACAATTTTTACAAGCTTCTATTTAACTTGCAATGTTTGTATGTTAGTTTGTTTAGGTAAAATCTTGCAAGCGGAATTATAACCTCTTCCGGGTGTCCGATTGAGCTGAGATTTGGTATAATTAAGTAACTTGGGTGACAACGCAATAATATGGTACCATGGAGCTGGTCTGATAATGCAGTCGAAGGTGGCCATAGGAACTCCACAACGAAACTAGATAGCCAGTCTTGACAAGCAGATGATGACTGTGCCAAAGTATAGTCGAAAAAAAATTTGTCCCAAAAATGACATTTTTCAACACTTTCCGAGTAGCACAAAAGCTGTATAAGAGCTTGTACAGCCCTTAAAATACTGAAACTAGAGTTATAATGGCCGTATAAGCTCTTATACAGCTTTTGTGCTGCTTGGATTATTCTGTTTTAAGAGTATAAAAGTGTTATAATGCGACAGTTCGATCAAGTTATAATAAATGGAGTCAGATGTAACGCAGATTTTTGTCGTCATCGTATTGACTTGCAATTGTTTGTGAAGTATAAATACTAACAGTACAGAGTATTATTAGATAAAACTAATTTTAAGATTTTTTTTCAGGGAAAAGGAATATGGTATCTTCCACAGTTTGACCAAGTCCTAAACTAAACTCTAGGATGTACTATGGCTACTAGACAACGATAAACATACTTATATATAAAAATAAATACTTATATTTTATAGAAAAAAACATCCAAGGCTAAAAAAAAATCTCAAATATTTGCCCGTACCGGGCATCAAACCCGGAACCACAAGCTTTGTTGGTGGTGTTACTGCTAGGCATCGTCCATAGTTAAATAAATGAATATATTCACCCTGCCCTTGTTCTCCTTCGTGGTGATATGTAGGTTAATGACTTGGACTCCGTGTTCGCTCAACGAACGGAACAGTCTGAATGTGTCTTCTGAACTACAACATAGAGTAAAAATTTTCTTTTTTTTATATAGTTTTTGTAGCTGTACGTAGGTAAGTATATATAAAACGCCTCCTCTTCATGTGTGCTCGATGGAACTCCTTGTCCGAAAATGACCATAAACTATCTGGGTAAGGCGGCGTAGCGTTCGAACCGCCCCGCTTTTATGTAACATATAAAATGACGTGTAACATTACAAACAGCTTTTACTTCCGAGGTATTATGTTAGAACCTGAGCACGACTACCTATTTTCATTGAAAGTAAACGACGTTTACTATAATACACGTAACTTTTATCGTGACATAAAAGCGGGGCGGTTTGAATGCTCCGCGGCCTTACCCAACTATAGGCTTGTAAGATAATCGCAACAGGGAAAGCTAAAAGATGCGGTTATTTATTAGTTTCACAGTCTAAATGTCTATGAATGTATATAAAACCCCCGACAAAATTGGGACCTCTCTTTTCAGAGCTCGTAACTCTTAAATGGCTAAACGGATTTCCATCAAACCAAGCTAAGAACAGACCGGTCATTCTCCGGACGTCTCAACCGCCCGTCGTCCTTCTAATTAACGAGTCACCGAAATTGTTAATTATATCTTAAAATTTCATATAGAACCAAATGCTAAACCATAGATAATACAGGCCTGTGCTGGGTATAAGCTATAAAATTGACCCAATTATTAGGTGACGCGTTAATTAGAAGTATGACGGGCGGTTGAAACGCTCGGAGAATGACCGAGAACACTCTCGATTAAGTCTCTTTTCTAAGTAAAAAAAAAAACAAATCACAATCGGTCCATCCGCTATGATGCCGCAGACACATAGATACACAGATACGCACTTATAACACCCCACTATTTTGCACTGGGAGTTAAAAATTAAAAACGTGCGTAATAAATACGTTAGTCGCCATGTCTCGAAAGGTTACGTGCATAATACACATACATCCAACCCAGACGAAGCCACGGCAAGTCGCTAGTACAAAATAACTAAACGATTACATATAAATAAACATATGAATATCTTTTATCTTTATCTTTTTTTATAAATCTACCGTAAAAACCGTTATCTCCTAGCAATTATTTACCTTATATTCGTGGAGTTTCCCCTGACCACGGTGATAGTTTTTGTCGGCAAGCCCTCCGCTATGTCCTTAATGGCAGTTGAGAAGTCCTCAGGGAGTCGGTTCATAGTTCCCGACATTATGTCTTGTATGTCGAAGAAACAGTGGATTGTGGGCGTCAGTATTGTTAGGATGATTGCGAGTATCATGGTTTTATTTTAGTTAAGGGGAGTAATAATGGCGTTTAACACTGACACTTAATTGCGACAGCGGAACATGCATGGGCGAGATAAAATTTGTCAGGTTCTAGGGAAATGAATACGTCTATTCCATATTCTAACGTAAGACTTAACACGTAAGGTTTAAAATAAGTATCTCGTCCTGACTTTTATTACCTTTTATTACTACGCGACTAGCGATTTTCACTTTTTTATAGCGATTTTTATCAAGACGGGACACTTTTATTTTAAACCTTAAGCGTAAAGTCTTACGTTAGAATATAAATAATAATAAATAATAAATATCAGGGAACAATCTCACACAAATTGACCTAGTCCCAAACTAAGCTCTAGGCTTGTACTATGGGTACTAGACAACGATAAACATACTTATATAGAGAAATATATACTTAAATACATAGAAAACATCCATGACTCAGAAACAAATACTCGCGCTCATCACACAAATATTTGTCCATACCGGGATTCGAACCCGGGACCGCTAGCTTCATAGGCAAGGTCACTACCAACTAGGCTAACCGCGTCGTTATTCCGCTATATGGAATAGATGTATTCATTTCCCTTGCACCTGTCAAATTTTATCTCGTGGCCGCAGTGTTTTACGGTGGTACTACTTGGTAGTATTTGTCAAATAATGGTCTTACATCGGTACATCTCTTACACTTGGCATACCGAATGAAACATTATTTTACCAAAATAACTGCCAAGTGAATTGCCGCCCAGACAAAACCTGCATTAGCGGGTGTAATTTATATTTTCTTAAATTTATTTACAAAATAAATGGGAATAAATTTCTTAATGATACTAAGAAAATAAGTGGGAAACTAGGATGAATGATGTTGTGGAGATAACGAGTTGAACTTTCTTCGCAACTAGGAGGTTGAAGTTGTTATGACGAACTTTGTAGTCAATCGTTCCTTTTATATCGCGCTGCTGAAGTTTATTACTATGGTTGTACAAACACTAAATAAAGGAGCAGATGGTACACTCCTGTTTTTTTTTATGTAAAGTTCATTTTGTGTCTTTCATTAAGTGAACTTTAAAATCCTTTTATATCCTTTTTTTGATGTTCTCATAATTTGCGTATAATTCTAAAAATCAATGGAGTATATATAACTCAGTCGTTAGTAGAAGAAACTTCAAAAGTGATGCAAATAAACTTTTGGTAATTATCTATTGCTGACCTTTCTAAATTAATAAATTTAGAAATTATAAAATTATTTTAAAATAAAATATTGCCAGTAAATGGAAAAATAGACTGAATCGACAGCGATATAGTTTTTTTGAAAGTTTTGTACGGATGGTAGTTTTCGCATTTTGTGTTTCAGTGTAGAGGTACAATAACTAACTTTGCGAACTCCGCCAAAAACTACTAGACAGAATTTGATGAAATTTGGTATGGTAATATTTTATATCCTGGAGTAACATAAAGGATATTTTTTATCCCGGAAGATTTGATAGTTCCAGAGGGAAAGGGAAAAACGACTTTTACGCGCACGAAGTCGCGGAAAAAGCAAGTAAATAATATATGAATAATTACTTAATATCAGGGGACAACTAAAATTCAAATCCTAAACTAAGTTCTAGGCTTAAACTTTTGGTAGACAACCATAAACGTAGGCACATAAAACTATATAAATAAAACTAAGATACATAGAAAACATCCAAGTCTATAGAACAAATACTCGCGCTGATCTTAACGCGGGAAACTTTGTAGGCAGCGTCACTCCCAAACCGAACCCATAGCCAAGACGCATTACGCTAACTAGCGTTTCTATTCGTTTCGTTTTTAAACCAATTGCGTCACTGGTACATCACGTGACTCTTCGCATCACGTGATCTACCAGTGACGCAATTGGTTTAAAAACGAAACGAATAGAAACGCTAGTTAGCGTAATGTATCTTGGCTAAGGGCCCAGGCTAACCACGTTAGAGTCAAACAACAGTTCTACAGTAACTCTTCTAGGTGTCATGCACCGAATGCCCTTTCATCACTTCAGGAGTGACAGCGTAATGGGCAGGTTTGAAAGGTTGCGCATGACTGACTGAGAGCTTTGCCGTGTTGCCGTGCCGTGACGAATGGACTGCCAAGGGTCGAAGAGGCCCTTTCAATAGTACCCGAATATAGAATTTGAGTAATTTCTTAAGAGGTTAAGGTATCACGTGTTATTTTTTGGAAATATCTTTGTTTTTGACGACGTGGTTAGACTCTACCTACGAAACTGGTAGTCCCGGGTTGGAATTCCGGTATAGGCAAATATTTTGGTGATGAGCGCGAATTTTATTCCTGAGTCATTGATGTTTTCTATGTATTTATGTTTGTATTTCTCTATATTAATGTTTATCGTTACCTCGTATCCATAGCACTTTGGACTAGGTCAATTTGAGTGAGATTGTCTCCGGTTTTTTTGAAGTTTCAGCCGTTTGTAAGTTAATTTCGTTTAAAATTTTGAACAAATGTTTGGAGCCCGCTGTTAAAGGACGGGGTGACATTGCTACTGAATGCTCAGAAGAAACTCAGTATTTTTCTTGTAACACCTGTCCTTTTAATTTTAATTGTAAATCAGAGTTAGACTTTTGTTAGTCTTGAATACGAAGAAAGATTGAATGTATAAAAAATAAGATGACAGGCTCAGCCTAGTGTGGGTTCCACTGGATATTGCTACTTGTACTTTCTTCTTCTTTCTAAAAATAAAATATTTTCATATTATTGGGTTTTCATAATATTCTGTTCTCATTTAATTTGGATGGGGAGGAGGAAATAACAATAAGTAAATTTTAATGAACGCGACCATTTTATAGCCTGAAGCCAGGAAGTCATACTTTAAAAGCTAAATTATAATATAATAAAGGATTTTATGTTTGTAACTATGACTAAATATATTAAAAATAAATATAGCATCGTATTAATAATATAACAGAAACTTATTTAAATTGTAAGGAAAAAACTTTTTTATCCTTCTCCAGATTACGACGATAATTTCATCATAATATTTTCATCGCTTTAGCCTTAAAAATGTTAGGAGGTTCCTTATGCATTTATACATTGAAATATATGTGCACGGTATTTGTTTAATCTGTTTAGTACTAGCTTTTACCCGTGACTCCGTCCGCGTAGAAGTCGTTTATCGCTGCTCCACCGGGAACTATCCCATTTTCCGGAATAAAAAGTATATTATGCTCTTTTCCGGGAATCTCCATACCAAGTTTCATCGAAATCGGTTCAGCGGTTTACCTGTGGAAGCGTTACAAACAAACAGACAATCAAACTCACTTTCGCAAAAATTTATCATATTAGTAAGAATAGAAGAAGATGCAAAGCACCTAACACTTGACATGCGCCTGCGTGCGTTTGCGAATATTAAGTTGCATTGACGACAGACGATAATCGAATTTAGCGCATTTTCGGAAACAGTCACTACCGGGTGCATTCGAGTTAATTATTATAAATATTTTTTTTGAAAACCTCTTAGCTGGTAGATAGGTATGCAAAAAAAAAAATTCGCCAAACTGGGAGAAGTTTGTTGGCGAATAGTGAGCTTACAAGCTAAACTATCGTGTGTGTTTCTTTAACATTGACACCATATTTTAACACTAACATAGACTGTGTTAACTATTTTAGACAATAAACGTTTCCTACACTTTCCCGCCTTGCACAATGTATGTGAACAGCCCTTAAACCTTAACTTGTTAACTTGAGACCTGTCAGCGGACTCAAGTCTGATAGAATTATTGATGTATATATCGTCGATATATACGAACAGTCGAGCGATTTATTGAAGTCTGACATTTATAAATATTTTATTGAAAGGAGATAAACGGCCGCATTCAGAGACGTCAATTAACTTTTAAGTTTGATTAATGTTGCTGCTGTCACTTTCTTTGCTATACTAATAGAATAGGACGCAGCAACTTTAAAATCATAAAACTTAAAAATTAAAGACTACGATATAGTAAATATTTGTAAGAAGTTATACAACCGAGTGTACTATTTAAGACTTTTGTGAAAGAGAAAAAGTTAAATGAAAATTGAGATAATAACGCAGTGAAGCACTTAGGTAATTCTGAAATATTTGTTCTATTTGACATAATATTAATGGGATACAGACCGCTATAACCTTGTTATTCAATGAGCTCCCGGTATTTCAACGCAGTTACTTGCGCCATGATCAGGTAGACAAGGTGATCACGGTCTAGGTATATATATCCAGTTGATGTTATGCTGAGTGTAATCAACCATGAATCATTTAAAACTGTTATTAATTTATTTATTACTAGCGACCCGCCCTCGCTTCGCTCCGGGTACTATTACATACATAAACCATCCGTAAAAAATATCTAACTGATAGTGAAAACCGCATTAAAATCCGTTGCGTAGTTTGAAAAATCTAAGCGTACATAGAGGGACAGACGGCGGGAAGTCACTTTGTTTTATACTATGTACATAGTGATAGTAGATAATTAAAGAGCTTGTTCGTTTTCGTTTATTCGAGTATCTACATGCCATTAACATGAATATCTTAACTCCAGTTTATATATATTTTCTTTCTTCTATCATCATGCCTATTTCTCGCAAATATCCGATTGAGTCTAATTAACAAATACTTGCCGGCAATATTTCATGGCCTCGATTTATTGCGGCTGTGTAAATCATCCGTTGTCATGGCAACACGAAGATCCCAATGAATTACAAAAACATTGGGAAATTGGTGCGACACTAAGGCCGCGTATTCGGCGCCAGCGGCAGCAGCGGGGCGAATTCTCTCTTCATTGGAGGCCAGAAACGCTCACCGCGTAGCGGTTAATTGACGGTACACGCAATGTATTAAAATTCGCTTTTGCCGCCGTCGTCCCACTCTGCCCGCTGGCATCTTTATACAAACGCACTTTCATTTAAATTTATTTTCGGATGCAAATAACTTGGTCAGTTTGAGAAAAATAAAAAACCTATACCCGAAATATATTTTGGCCAAGTAAAAATAACGGCTGCAAATGTGGTGGTAGTCTCAGATGTTTGAATCATCGTGTATAGGTACAAATATTGCAACAAATTTGACTATAAGTTGAAGCATTCGATAAGGTCGTTAATTACCGCTATTGTTCTTAATGCTACAATTAACGTTGTGTCTATGCGTTACCCCCCTTTATGGAGAAGCCTAGGATGTTATCTTAACTTAAGAGGACATGAAAGCTTACTCTACCCATGCAAAAATGTGACTATTTTATCCATTGTAGCAGTACAGAAAAAAAAACGTCTGGAAAGATACTTGTATCTCCGTCGTAAAATCTTTGAATTAGATTTTGTTTTCTAGTGAATGTATTATACCAATGAATTGGTATATTCTTTTAGAAGGGGTTATAGAGGTCAATAATTATTACTCGTTTTAGGGTAATATTACTAGATTATTGGCTGATCATGTCAAGTTTTCACATAAGTTCAATTAACGTATTAGGTCGTTATACATTACATCTGATGAAAAATAGTAAATAATATGTATGTGACAGGTTCTTTTGTAAGCTTCGTGCTAGTAAAATTAATAAGTTACAAAAGTAATACATGCCTTTCTGAAGATCCATCTAGGGGGTTATCATGACATCGCTTAGCAGTTTAAAGTTTAAATTTGCGAGTGTAAAGGACAGAGCTGTAGCAGTTATATGGCACTGTCCCTTTCTCGTACCGTTTTTTTTTATATATAAATATCAGGGATAATCTCACATAAATTTACCTAGTCCCAAACTAAGCTCTAGTTCTATGGGTACTAGGCGACGAGATACATACTTATATACAGAAATACATACTTAAATAGAAAACATCCATGACTCAGGAACAAATACTCGCGCTCATCACACAAATATTTGCTTATACCGGGATTCGAACCCGGGACCGCTAGCTTCGTGGGCAGGGTCACTACCAACCAACTAGGCTAACCGCGTCGTCAGCAATGTACAGTATAACGATCTCATGGCCTGACTAGTGTATTCGAAGTCTCTGAGGTTCCTCTTAACCCTCGCTACCTCCGGCGCCGCAACACATCGAGCTGTTCCATTAGGGCGGTATCAGCCGCGCGGGCAGGAAATCCAATCGCGCTCCCCGAGGTGTCACTCGGGCCTCATGTCTTGGGTACGCCAATGCAAGACATCGGAATGGAGCGATTATAAAATTTGTTCTTGTTGTTTTGTTTTCTACATCGCTGTGTTCTGTTTTCCTGTTTACAATAAAATAAAATAAAATCAGTCCTATAATCTACTGTAGACATAAAAAGGTTTCAAAATTTATTTTTCCATAATGTTTGCTCGTTTTAATATTCAATTTTTATGAGATATAGGAGGGGGGGGGGGGTTAAAACGTAAAATTGACGAGACAACCGAATGGGAATGTGGTTGCTTTAAAGTTTACCCTATTGTATAATGAAAAAAATGCCATCCGAAAAACGCGGGCCGTTTTCACCCTAGCGAATTTTGAAAAAAATAAATAAAACATTATTTTTAAAATTCGCTAGTGCGAGATTTTTTTTAAATTATATAATAAAGTATAAACTTCAAAGCAACCGCATTCCCATCCGGTTGCCTCGTAAATTTTACGTTTTACCCCCCCCTCCCCTATATCTCCGCCCCCGTCCATTTGGGTCCCATTCGGCCGTTACGGGGGGGTTCGGTATCACTTCAAGACCCAGATCACCACTCGCCATCCGGTTACCTCTCCGATGAAATGATTAAACGACTAGACCTAGAGGTTGCTAATTTCCTTCCGAACAGCGCCTTCATTTTCACCAATCGTTTTTTACCAACCTATAATTTAATCCCGTTGTCCCGTTTAGTCCCGCTGTCGCTTGTGACTTGCGGCAGCGGTGTTAAACTGTCACCTTCCATCGCCGAAGTACGTTAGGCGTGCTTTCAAAACTATCGAGTGGGTTAGGCGCGCGGTAATTTGATACTATCTCAGGTGAGCTGTGAATTATTATGAGAAAACAACAAGGTTTTACTAGTGTTGAAAGGGTAGTGTAGCGCTTGAGAGTGTGTGCATTTATGTTAGAAGGGATCGAGGATTCGGTTCAGGGAGGTCACGGGGTCCTAAAATACCAAACATACGTATTTTATTTGAAACTGAGTCAAACAATAAGAATATTAGTGTTATTTGTTATTTGTCACTGAATTTCTATTTTTTATCATATCTTTGTTAGCACCAACCTTAAATTGTCTCTGTTTGACCCATTGGTTGACTGATAGAGAATGCCTTAAGGTATTAAGACCGCTATTTGTACTTACTTTGTGTATTGTGCAATAAAGTTATTATTTATTTAAACTTCATTGCACGTAATAATATTATTATACCTATACATTTTAACAACGCTTAAGGGAAGACATGACCCCCATGATCCCTCCTGACTTTTTATATGTAACTAAGTAAGAGAGTTTATATTATGTAAGACTAGCGACCTGCCCTGGCTTCGCACGGGTAGCTCTAATGATCTTTTTTCATAAGTTATAGCCTATTAGCCTTTTCCCGACTTTCTAACAAAAAAAAATCAGTCCATTCGTTTAGGAGCTACGATGCCATAGACAAATACACATATACACAAACATTTTTTTTTAAATTTTTTGTGCAATGCTGCAATTCTTTTTTTGAAAATTTGATCCATTTGAATCTCCACACATTCAAATTACAATAAGACTATGGATTAATCATACGTGACATTTGGGCCACCAGATCAGTTTGTGTACGGTGTACAAAAATCACCAACACGTTTGGTATTATCTCGTACAGATTATCTCTGTTAACGTGGGCCGCCCGCAGCAGTGCGCACACGCCGAGGGCGGGCAGTGTTATTGTAATACCCCAGCAGTTCCGTAATGATAAAATTCTTTCCTGTTTCGCGGTACACGAACCGACGCACACAAACTTGGAAAATAGTTTATCCTTTTTGACATAGTTTGTAGATTTTGCCCGCTACTCTGTCTGCGTGGAAATCAGTTATCGCTATTACCTCGGCATCGGTCCAATTTTCAGGAATGAAAAGTGCGTTAATGGGTTGAGGCGTTGAACTGCGGATATAACGAAACAAAACAACTACTTACTACTTCCGTATATTGAGAACTAGCGACCCGCCCTCGCTTCGCTCCGGTACTGTTGTATACATAAACCTTTCGTGAAATATTTTCTAACTGATGGTGAAAACCGCATTAAAATCCGTTGCGTAGTTTGAAAGATCTAAGCGTACATACATACAAAGTGACAGACGGCGGGAAGCGACTTTGTTTTATACTATGTAGTGAAACTAAGTAATATAAGGGCGTAATTTTCCAAATTTAATTTGGTTTTCTTTATGGCATGGAGAGAAGAATAAAAAAAAAAACCGATCTTGGTTGAGATGCTCATCTCAAGTTACGTCAAGTCTCAGGGACGTTCATAAATTAATCTTGGCTGAGATGCCCATCTCAAGACGCGTCAAAGTAAACGTCAAGTCATAGAAAACTGTCATTTCTAAGATGTCTTGGGACGAGCATCTCATACAAGATCTGAGCCCTTAGCCAAGATGCCCATCGCTAACTAGCGTTTCTATTCGTTTAGTTTTTAAACCAATCGCGTCATTGGTAGATCACGTCATACGGAGAGTGACGCGATTGGTTTAAAAGCGAGACGAATAGAAACGCTAGTTAGCGATGGGCATCTTGGCTAAGGGCTCAGTTGTTAATACAGCCCATAGAAAAGTAATTTCCGACAGGTTTTGAGCCGGGCATCTCAGCCAAGATCGGTGTTGTAATACGACTCTTAAGACTGCAATCTCAATAAATTACAAAGGCGACTAAAATGAAAAGTTATGTTACTTATTTCACCGGTTATCTTACACCCACCCCGGAACACAACGATGCGAACACTGTTGCTTGACGGAACGTTAACGAGTATGATATTGGTAGCGATCCGGACATTTCATTATTACTTTTACTATTTATTTTAACCCCTTAAAACCTCGACGCAAAACAGAGGGGTGTTATAGTTTAAGATATGTATCTGTGTATCTGTCTGTGCATCGTAGCTCGCAAACGGATAAACCGATTATGGTTTGTTTTTTTTTTGTTTGAAAGATGAATTGATCGAGAGTGTTCTTAGCTAAGTTTGGTGAAAATCCGTTGGGTCATTTAAGGCTAAGCTAAGGCTGCCTTTCCATAGAAGCGGAGACGAGCGGAGCGGAGAGGAGCCGTGTAGAAATCGACCAATCACATTGGTTGTAATCCACATCTCGTCTCCGCTCCGCTTCAATGGCAACAGTCAAGCGGAGACGACTGTATCAAATTTATATAGTACGCCACTCATCCCCGCTCATCTCCGCCTCAGTGGAACCACATACCTCTTTTCACAGCTCCGCTCCTCTCCGCTCCTCTCCGCTCCTCTCCGTTCCGCTTATATGGAAAGGCAGCCTTATGAGCTCTGAAAGTAAACGTCCCAATTTTGTCGGAGTTTTGTGTATCTAATATTTTTTTTTATTCCTCCACTCCACGCGTTGTGTGCCGCGTGGGCTGCGGTCAGCCGCAGATGCGGCCTCCGGCATTTGCGCGGCTTCTTCTGTCCTGTATCAAGAACGTTCATTAATACCGAGCACACGTGCTTGAAATGCACCATGTTACACAACATGTTTGTTTTATACCTGAGAAGATACAAGCTAGGGATTTGTTAGAACTTTACCTCAAAAACATTTTTTTTTTTTCGTGTGGCTGTTTACATTAGTCTATTTACTCGTAATTATTAGCATCTTATTTTCCGAGGAGTGTTTTACCCTGGTCGCAATTCACCGCGAGCGATTTTTTTTGGAATGCTCATGTTTTATTAGACGCGTTAATTGATATTTTGCAATCAACCTCGGCAAGTATTTTTTTAAAGCGTTTTTAGCTATAGTTTTATTTCTCTATTGCTATCAAACTCATTAAAATATTATCTTTGACTAATAAAAAAATATATAAAAAATACTGGCGAACTATTATACGTATTATAAATGTTCGCGACGAAATGCTTTTACAAAATATGCGAACGAGGTATAATAGGTACTGCGGCTAAAAATATTTGGTAAGTAGTAGTAAAATAGACGATCGAGACCAAACGATACAATAAAATATACAATCGAGGTGAAATACGACTAATGCTATTAGCGTACAAAAATAAAGACGATTGTGACACAAGGCGAAAATACAATACACGAGGTGTAATGCGATTCAGTGAATCGCTACAAGAAATTTATGCTTTTGTTCGAACAAATCAAAGTAGGAAGTCAGCTGATTGGAAGTAATCACCAGTGTCTATGGACATCCGCAACACCGTGGCCTAGCCGAGATGCATACGCTATCTTATCGATTTTCGAAATCTAAGAAAATGTATAGGATTCACGAAAGCGAAAGATCAGAGGCGTGAGCCGCTCATGTCAGTTCTATACAATTTGTCGATTTTCCAAAAGCGTTAATTAAGCGTAATAACCTTGGTTAGGGCTCCAAGAGAGGATTCGGTGATACGTTGCCACTTTTGAGGAGAGTGTATGCTCGTCTCTTCACGGTCCCTAAATTTAAATATTATCCCAAGCAGCACACAGCAGAGCCCTTAAAATGTTGAAACTAGAGTTATAATGGTCGTATATTGTATAAGATCTTATACAGCTTTTGTGCTACTTGGGCTGTTAAACACACCGTTATCAAGTTTAAACCTTCGAAACTCAGATGAATGCGTTTATAATTTAATTATTGTAAGATTATTATATTTTTAACATTGGTTTGTTTACATAAATTATTATTTGGAGTGACACAGACTCTAGTTTTTTTTTCACCATGTGTCTATAATACCTAATCTAGCTTTGCATAATATGCAATAGATTAGAAATAACTATGAAATAGATAAACACTCCATAATTGCAACCCGTACTTTCGGAACTAATAACTCTTAAGCGGTCAAACCGAAGTTCATTAAAGCTAGCTAAGAACCTCCTAGTTAAATTAACTCTCTACTAAAAAAAAACGCATCCGAATCGGTTCATCCTTTTGAGAACTACGAAGCCACATACAGATAAATAAATAAATAAATAAATAGATAGACAGACAGACAGATAGAGCCGACATACGCGTCAAGTTTATAACACCTTACTCTCAACCATGCTGCAACTTCTGCAGGAAAACCTGTTAGTTATAAAATATAAATGTTACATTATAACCAAAAAAAGAAATACAATAACATCAGAATTAAATAACAGTTTGTCAGCTGAAAAACAAGTCAATCAAGCAATAATTACTGTCAAAAAAACCGAATTAAAGCCCAGCCCGTTTTAACTGTCTCTCGTGGTTGCCTAATAGCTCAATCGTTCGGTTAATGCCCGCTAATTCGACGGATAATGGGAACATCGTCATTCTGGGGATAATTAAAGATGAATTTATTATAACGTCTGTAATAAGAGTTCAGTCTTTTGTCCCGTAATACGGTCTTATTAATTTGTTGAGCACTTTCATGAATAATTGGGGGGTCGTCGTCAGTTGAAATTGTTGAGATTATAAGTTGGCCACCAATTTCATTTATACACGCTTAAATAAATTGTATTGTATTGTAAACTAGATATACTTACATTCAGGTGAGGTTTTTGTAATAATGGTAGCTTATTTAACACTCAAAGGTACTTACAAATTTCCTCAATATTCCTCAACTATTCTTACTCAACATGTTCACGCTGTTTTGTCACCTCGGTGTTATTTTAAGTTTTATATTGTTATAAATATGTATGTTAGTCTGTAAGGTATCTGTAGTTATAGGCCTCGTTGTTTGAAATAAAAATATTTTATTATCTATTCTACAAAATTAATCTGCAATCGAGTTCTGGGCGCCCCGAATTCGTACTAAACCTATTTTGCAAGTACAAAGTCACTTTAGTACTGGCACATTTTTTTTGTTAATAAAATCAAAATTACCGACTTTCAAAGGTATATATAAGTTCCTCTCAAAAACGGTTCTATGAAAGTTCTTAAAACCAGCATCATCAAGTTTTTGTAAATAAAAAAGTTAAAATTAGTCTCATTGTGAACATCTGTTCATTTGTTCTTTTGTGGAACAAAAGTTGCATCGAAATAGTTAATTTACTTTCACGGTTTTCAGCAACAGAGCAGTGTTTTTCAGAAAACAACTGAATTGAGCACAATAAATTGAGAGCTTATCTCCTAAAAGCTCTCGGCGCGCCCTCTGCCAAAGGGTTTTGTCAACTTTAAGGGTTAGTATCTGTCTTTGCGTGGATTGAATTTTGGGATATTAGAAGTCGAAGATAGGTGGGACTTTTATTTGGTAACGTGTTTGAAAATGTATCTAATTAATATTAATTACAGTTTTCAAATAACAATTAATTCATGGTAATTAAAATTAAAAAAAGGGGTTAGAGAGTTTTGTTTTTAAACAATAGTGTTACTAGTATTATATAAGTTAGTATTTCTGATATGAAGATTAAAATAGCAGCAAAATTTTAGTTGTCTATTAGCCAGAACTTTTTAAAATCTTCCGTAGCATTTCATGTTGCGTATTAACCCATTACAGGCTGGCGGTGCCGTTTGGCACCCCATGTCGTAGTATGAATTTGTGATATATGTATGTAGAGTAGAATAAAAATCAATTCAGCCTATAATGGGTTAAGTATAATCACAGCATTCAACAGAATTCAACAGAATGATAAAAAATTACTTACATATTTTGACTAATACATCAAAGGACACCCAATAACGACGGATAAACCCCGCCATTTTTATTACAAAAGCCTTTTAAAAACAAACAAAACCGTTCACAGGCAATTAACAGAAATCAATGGATGGTACAAACACGCCGGCGGAGTGGCACAGCGAATAAATAAAAACCATTAAACTGGTAAAAGCAAATAAAAACTTATTAAATCTGGTGATTTAAAGGTTACATGGTTTTTACAGTGCCCTGTACCTCGACGACCACCTTCTATCGAGTAGGTAAGTAACGTTAACGTATTGTCATCGAGAAAATATGTATGCCGATTGGAACAGCGCCCCCGTGTCCGTATTTAGTACTAACATTTCCTAACACGAACTTTGACATATTTGTATCGTCATCGAGTAGTAAAGGTGAAACGTAAAGTAATGGAAACGTTAGCCTGTTTCAGCGGTGCGTGCTACAGGTTTGACATACGGTGCGTTTTCGAATTGTACTGTTTCGAATTGTGCGTTTCGTGAGCCGTGATGTCTGCAGCGTTGGATGGTGAGCGGCAAAAACCACTGCAAAGTGGTGTATGAAGCATTAGGTCATGCGTCGCGGTCGGCATATTGAGACGTCTTTATTTTATCTTTGACCAGATAAAAAAAGAATCGTGTTTGGCTATAAAACGTATGTAGGGACACAGTATGCCGTGTCAGCTCATATCACGGTGCATGTGCACATATTATGAACTGACACAGGATCGGCGCCCGGGTGCGGAGCGAGCCAGTCGTTTCTGGAGATCCGCGCAAATAAGACGTTTTAAATCAAAATCAAAACGACGCGGTTAGCCTAAATGGTAGTGAACCTGCCTACGAAGCCCGGGTTCGAATCCCGGTATAGACAAATATTTGTGTGATGAGCGCGAGTATTTGTTTCTGAGTCATGGATGTTTTCTATATATTTAAGTATGTATTTCTCTATATAAGAATATTTATCGTTGTCTAGTACCCATAGTACAAGCCTAGAGGCTCTAGGCTCTCACACAAATTGACCTAGTCCCAAACTAAGCTCTAGGCTAGAGCTTAGTTTGGGACTAGGTCAATTTGTGTGAGATTGTCCCCTGATATTTATTTATTTATTTAAAATATTTATTCAGTAAATTTGCTACATACGGGCTCTTTTACACGTCGGTAATATAGAGTGAATCTACCAGCGCTTCGGACAAGACCATCATTGCAGAGAAGAAGCGCCGCAAGAAACTCAAGTGCAAGTAACATTTGGTTTATGCTCGGAAACGGCCCACCATATGGAATATTGAACACTGGTGACCCCCGTGGTACATTTAAGATAAAAATACAAAAATTAAGTATATAATTTTAGGGAGACAGAAAAGGCTTCGTTCGGGGCCGTGTTGGTTCAGCACGTTTCTGTTGCAATCCAGCGAGCCTAAGCATCACAAGGATAAAGTGACAGCATGAATAAAAAGTTGCTAGAGTAATTAAATATCATGCTTAGCTTAGAGCCTGTGCACACTAGCGTTTTTAGCCTTTAGACCCACGGTCAAAAACGCTAGTGTGCACAGGCTCTTAATAGTATTGAACGACTTATTTCATTACTCTAGCAATACCGGATAAAATCACGTAGTAATAAAAAGTAATAAAAGTCAGGACGAGACACTTATTTTAAACCTTAAGTGTTAAGTCTTACGATAGAATATGGAATATTCATTTCCCTGGCACCTGTCAAATTTGATCTCGTACATGCATGATAAGTCCGCTGCGGGGCAATGCAGCGGGTATAATGAGATCATTTGAGCCAGCGACGATGCAGGGTTGGGGTTAATTAGGACAAGTGCATGTTGACGAGTTTGTTTAGTTAGTGTTACGAGAATTTGACGAAGCTTGTTGCCAATAATCATTTTTATTTACCCCCGACCCAACAAAAGAGGGGTGTTATAAGTTTGACGTGTGTATCTGTGTATCTGTCTGTGGCATCGTAGCTTCTAAACAGATTGATCGATTTTTATTTAGTTTTTTTCTATTAGAAAGGTGACTTAATCGAGAGTGTTCTTAGTTTGGTTTGATGAAAATCCGTTAAGCAGTTTAAAAGTTATGAGCTATGGTCATGATTTTGTCGGGAGTTTTTATTACTTGAAATATTCTAGTGACGAAGTCCCTCCAGTGATATACTACTTTAATGTACGTACTCAGAGCCCGTTGAAGTTTTTGCTCATTGCTCAGAGGTTTTATTAGGCGCTAATGTCGGGGGTTTTTAACTCGGTTAGGTTATGTGAAATGTCTTAACGAAGCCCGTTGCTGATAATGTTATGTATTTGTTGGGTGTGACTTCTTTAAGAAACCCGAAATACCCGAAACGGTGTGCTAGCTCAGCATGACGCTGGGGGCACGGAGGCCTTCACGCGCGTGGGCGAGATCACCGCGTGACTTGACAGATTCGGCGCCGGCGCCGCACCTGGTGAGGCAAAATTACATACAGGGTCAAAAAAGCCGTGGTAGCCTAATGGTTTGACTTGCCGACTCTTAAGCAGAGGGTCGTGGGTTCGAACCCGGGCTCGCACCTCTAAGTTTTTCGGAATTTATGTGAAATATAATTTGTAAATTTACCATGTGCTTTTCGGTGAAGGAAAACATCGTGAGGAAACCTGCGCACACCTGCAAATCAATTTGACGATGTGTGCGAAGTTCCCAATCCGCACTGGGCCCGCGTGGGAACTATAGCCCAAACCCACCCTCTCATTGTGAGTGGTGGCCTGTGCCCAGCAGTGGGACGTATAAGGCTGGATAATTATTATTATAAATATCAGGGGTCAATCTTACACAAATTGACCTAGTCCCAAACTAAGATCTAGGCTTGTTCTATGGGTACTAGACAACGATAAACATACTTTTATAGAGAAATATAATTCTTAAATACATAGAAAACCTCCAGACTCAGGAACAAATACTCATCACACAAATATTTGCCCACACCGGGATTCGAACCCAGGATCGCTAGCTTCGTAGGCAGAGTCACTACCATCTAGGCTAACCGCGTCTTTGAAGGTCAGGCGGCGGCGGCTAATCATCGACATTCAAAAATTCAAATGCATTTTAAAAACTGTGAATTATGTTTTGACGAAATTTTGACTATGTGATATCATTGTTCACATAGGCCAATTGTAATTTAATTTAAGCCAAAGGTACAGAATGAAACAGCAGTATCCATTGTCTCCAACTCCTCGGGTCCAAAGACTCGGGTTCGGGGCAGTTCGCGTCCGGAGCGAGGCGCCACCGGAGATAAAGTGGCCGGCGACGGGCGCGAGGGCGAACTACGGTTGGAGCGCTGTAGTAAGGCAGGACGACCAGCTGTGAAACCAGCGACTAAATAAATGTGCAGGCAGTTGAATGTCATTTACCCACTTTGACGGATGACGTAAATTCGCCGGCTATTCATCGACTGAGTAGAACTGAACGACGATGCATAACAGAATAACATAGCTGACAAAGCTAACTACGTTATAGTATTTTTATCCGCTGATGATTGTAGTGATTGTAATTATATATGATGATAAATAACAACAATATTTAAAGACGCCCCCCGTCACTCAAATTGACATTGTAATGTTGCGTCAATGTACATAATATGAATTAGAAGAGTGGGACTGAGTTAAATGAAAGTGCTATAGAAATTACTTCAGCAGATTTAAAACTTGTTATTGTGCCACCTACTGCAAGAGAGAGATGGTACGATGCATTTATGGGAGAAAGCTAGTTTATAGGAACCAGGGAGGTTGTCCCCTGTCCTACACTTTTTTATTAAAGAAACTGATAATTAAAAGTAATTAAGTAACGGTTCATATCATAGGTCATAGTTAAAACAGGACTGCTCCATCTGCAAATCATGAAACGTATAAAAAAAATTGTGTACATGATTTTATAGCCAAAACTATTGTCACAAATAATTGTAAACGTAGCTAAAACAGTGTTCAGAAATACGCGGCCGGCAGTGCAGCGCCGTCGTCTCACCTCGTCGGTATTCGTACACTTAAGATACCGGAGCGTCGTACATTTAGCTACTGGCTCTTGTATTTTACTCTTGAGACACACAGCGAGCTCGAGTCGCGAGCGCACCTCAACGATAGCTCGACACCAGTGCAACGCGGCACTGGGCCCTTAGCCAAGATGCATTACGCTTACTAGCGTCACGTGATCTACCAGTGACGCGATTGGTTTAAAAACGAAACGAATAGAAACGCTAGTTAGCGTAACGCGTCTTGGATAAGGGCCCTGATTTGACATTTTTAGGGTTCCGTACCTCCAAATGAAAAAAATTCTCACACTGAAATGAAACACACGTACATGGCTTGGTTTGAAGAATGTTTGAAAGTCCTTGAAAAACCTTCTATTATTATCGTTGACAACCCATGTTATCACTCGGTACAGCTTGAACGGATACCATACAGTAATACGAATAAACCAGACATACAAGAATGGTTAAAGGAGAAAAATATACCGTATTTGGACACAGATTTCACACCAGATTAACAGCGAAAAGTTCAAGCCAGTAATCCAACAAAAGTGTACGCACTCGACCAGCTGGCAAATCAATGGAGGCCATGATTTTACCGCCGTAACACTGCCAGTACAATCCAGATTAAGATTAAGTACAAGTCAGATTAAGGGAGAAGTAACACCTTCAAATTTGCAGACGTTAAGGCTCTCTTCCAGGCTGTAGAAAATGTTACTCAAAATGATTGAGTCAAGTGCGTAAGACATGCTGATGATATTCAAGGAGAAGATTTAAAGAAAACCAATTTAAGAGACCAGCAACAACGTCGTTTCATCATAAATCTGGAAGACGATGATAGCGACACCGATTTATCACACTGCGACTGACTAGGTTATTTATTCTATGTTTCTAATTTAATAAATGTTATTTACTTATTGTTTTATTATTATTTAATTTATTTAATCAATACCTGAATTAATAACGTTTTTACTTCATTTTTTATTTATATTATCAGTATTATAAATGTTTATAGTCTAATCGACGAAACATCACTAGAGCCGCTCCATAAGACTCCTAAGTGCGAGCGAGAGGTCCGATAAAAAGGTTTTATTGCCCCAGAGCTCAGTTGGTAGCCACCGTACTATAGCCGCCCTGGAGCGCTAGACAAGTTGCATTCCGTGAACTTTACCGTTTAAGTTACGTTAGAAAAATGTATGCAATTGGCATTAGCGGCCAAAGCGATAGATTGGCAGCTTACGTCATTTTCAGTTTTGGAACATCGTTATCGTTAGCGTTAAGGAGCATCTTCACTGAGAGCATCCGAGCACGTAAACGAGCAATAATTTCAAAAATTTGTAAGCTTTGTACGCTCGGCTCAACGTCCACACCACTCGAATATTCGACGCCGAATGCTCATTACACGCGAATGCTCTCAGTGGGGACGCTCCTTTATGTATCTTGTGTAGGGCCGCTGGTGGCTTAGCCAAAATGCAGAACGCTAACTTTAGCCCTTTTCTAAAACTGTCAAAATGTATAGGATTATCGTTAGCTAACGATCAGTCGCGTCAGCCGCTTATGTCAATTCCATACATTATCTCGATTTTCGAAAATCGTGAAGTTAGCGTAACGCATCTTGGTTAAGGCCGCTGGCGTGTCGCGCTTTGCTCGTCCCGCGCGGGTCTCAAGCTCGCTGTGTGTCTCAAGTTTAAGGTATCAACCCGGTATTCAGGTCGCCTTAGAGCCGAACAAGATTTCCTCTTACACGCTGTTATGTGAAACAGGTTATTCTATGCTGAATTTTTCATAGACTTCGTTTGACTTGAATTTTATTATTAAAATATCTCACATATTATGTATCGAAAGCTGTTTTATTATTCGCTTTTGTTCTAGAAAAATTAAGTACATAAATTTCGTTTTATTAGTTGTATTTTTTTACAATTTGAATTACTATTTTCTGTAAAGTTTATAATTGCTGGATACAATTCATAACTTACCCTTTTATACGAGCTATATTTCTATCGTTAAAATCTTATATACAAATCTGCCCTGCTAAGGTAAAAGGCAGTATTTTACACAAAACTGCTGTAATAATTGCAACCTCATTACTGGATAATATGGTTGCAATTGCTACAGTAGTTTTGTGTAAAATACTGCCTTTTACCTTAGCAGGGCAGACATATTGTCCTGACAATTACAAACACAACAGAAAAAATCAGCCAAATCGGTCGAGCCGTTCTCAAAGGATTTTTATTTATATTATTAAATATAAATATTTGCAATCGTATTCTCAGAAACGGCTCTAGCGATTTTGATGACGAGGTTTGGATCAAGAAATAGATCTGTCAAGTTGTCATCTTCGTATTATTTTAAAAAGTTTTCTTTAAAAATATTTTATGTTATCTTAAAAGAAATGACGGTGCGGTAACAAACAAGTGAATGTAATTCTATTACTGTTATTTAATTACCAGCCTCAGTTAATTAACTTTCATTAATTACAGCGGCGACATCGCTATTATCTCACTTTCAAATCGAATTGTTTTAGGACATGATAATTGCTACAAGCATCAGCCACAGAACAATATTAGCAGACTAGCCATTTACAGTGAAGAAAAACGCGGCAATATTGTGACCTCTACTTTCAGGACGGCTAGCGTAGTTGTCCGCGACTTCTTTGTCGCTCGGATCTCTCGTTCCAACTAATCCGTAACGACAGAGACGCACTGAGCAACAAGCGAGAAAATACAAGATGTACTAGCCGCTCTGAGTACATTAAACGAGAAACATTTCTGCCGTCCTAAGCAAAAAGGCGATATCTCAAATTCAATAGCCAAAGCAGATTCAGTCCTCTCCTGATAGTAATGAGGTAGCAATTGCTACAGAAGTTTTGTCTGAGATATCGCATTTTAGCTTAGCAAGGCAGATTTGTATATATATAAATTTGTACTCACGTTCTCGAAAACGGCTCTAACGATTTCGATGAAGTTTGCAATTTGGAGTTTACGGGGGCGAAAAATTTATCTAGCTAGGTATCTGGAAAAATTCATTTTCCCCGTATTTTTACGCAAAAAGATTTGCCCGCGCAATAATGGTTCGCAATTTCGATGCGGCCGCCGCCGTCTGTTTAGACTAATGGTTAGAACATCGGCCTACTACGCCAAGACTGCGGGTTCGAACGCCACCGGGAAGGTTTTTTTTTTCTTTTTTAAGAAAATGTTTTGTATTTTTTTTGTATAGAAATCGATGAAAATTCGGTTTTGACCCGACCCGAGCGCCGACACTCGGTCTCCCAAGTATTACTTAAATGTCCCAACGAATTTTCACCAAACTTAGCTCAGAAAGAAAACTAAATCAAAATCAATCCGTTTGGGAGCTACGATGCCACAGACATACCTACACAGATACACAAAGACACATACACAAGTTAAACTTACGTATATAACACCTGTCTTTTAGCATCAGGGGTTAAAAAAGACAAACGATGCGCCTAGTGATTTATGGTTTTAGCATTTATTTTTAGTGTTAAATGATTAAAAAAAAAATTTTGACAGGTTACTGAACCACCTAAACACACTTAGGGCCTGTGTCACAATCGACAAATAAACTTATCTGCCGGTTAAAGTTAGCCCTTTCTTTGTCTATTTTCAAGTGTAAAAAACGAAAAGGGCTAAATTTATATGTCAAATATGCTTGACTTGACGATTGTGAAACAGGCGGTTAATCTTAGCTTAGTAGCCACTTTTAAATTAAAATTTAAGATAACATTATTAAGATATTTTCATTTCTTCTCGAAACATTAAACATTTGTTGCTTAAATAAAGGCTTGTAGAACCTATAAATGAGTAATACCTACGTCTGTTTTATATATATCTCCTACTATTAACATTCCTGATACCAGTTGCAAATTATTATTTAATTGGTAGTTACTTTGGGTCTTAAAATTTCAGTAAAAAATATACCAATATAAATCACGTATCAAAAGATTGTTGTTTATTTTATACACTTAAAAAATAATAGGAATTTTAACCTTAGCTCCAGTTAATATTTCCTAAAAAACAAAGCTTTTAGTGCACGGCCTTATCATTTCATAATATACCAAAGGAAGTGAATCATCTGCGCTATGAAGCCTGTGGCACCGGGAGTGAAACAGGCCGCAATTATAAATGTCGTGTCCCTGATCCCCGTCTAATTAAGGCGACACGTTGGCTGAATCTGTTTGCCGGCGATACTGTCTGCGCTGAGACTGTATTGTCTACAGTGAAGTGGCTGTGGTCTTTTAATCTGTGGTAAAAAGGATAATTTCTTACTCTCACAGTTATAAAAGAAAATGTTACTACGGGTAAAAAAAGAGGCAATTTAAAAAAAAGGCTAATTAATAGGTATAAAACACTCGTGTGAAAAGTCCCTTTACTATATACTTTTACTATACCTTTTTACAGGACTGCCGAAGCTGGAGGGTATAGAGTATATTATAAGGTTTTTGTCTTGTAAGTAAGTATGGACATTATATATTTGATTTGATTCATCTCGTCGTCACAGCGGTAACTGGGGGCTTAACAATACAAAAATATGACGAAATGGATGCAGACGTGTTTTATCAAAACATGCCGTCGGATTTTTAAAGCTTGCATCATCATCATCATCATATCAGCCGAAAGACATGACCTTCCCCAAGGATCTCCACGACGGCCGGTTTTGTGCTGCTCGCATCCATCGGCTTCCCGCGATCTTCACCAGACTCGCATATTTGTACAGAAATGCACCGCATGCTTTGCCCTTGAATCACCCACACTCATTTCATAGAATGTTTTACTTCGCCGAATTTTCATGTCATCTACAGGAGTTATAATTTTTTGGTGGTCACAGGTCTAATCTAACCTAACCTACGTAACCCATGCTTAAGATAACCTGAAAACAATAAGGTTTCTTCAGAAATTAGCTTTCGATTAAATTAAATTCGGTTAAACGACACATTCGATGACATAAGTTGCAAAACAAGGGGACACGACACCGCATACATACAAAAAAAAAAAACAAATATTAAATAAATATCAGTAATTTTTTTAGACAAATTAACCTAGTCCCAATCTGACCTGTAGGCCTGTACTATGGGTACTAGACTAAATAAACATTCTTTTATCGAGAAATACATACTTAAATACACAAAAAACAACAAAGACAGGAACAAATACTTGCGCTCATGACACAAATATTTGCCCTTCGGGAACCGAACCCCGGGCCAAGATACAGGTTACGAGTAAGAACCAGGCCCTAGTGTTTTCTATTTGCGACGTCTCAGCCACTCAAATTGACGTCACGTCAATGTACGTATAATTAAATAGCAGGGCGGGAGTTTGTGCAATGAAAACATTACAGGGTGACTCAAAACGTATTTGTATACGTCTTGAGTCACCCTCAATCAATGTTTGAAATATATCTTCACAGTACTAAAACCCCCTGCTAGGTTTCATGTTGTTAAAGTTATCAGCAGTGTTTTTTATTTATGTTTTACTTAGACAAGATAAGATAAGATAATCATTTATTGTCAAAACTATGTACATTATATTATAATAGATGTCATGCTGTAACACCCGTTTTTTTGTTAAGCTTTTTCATATAGCAACACTACAGCTGGCGGGCCTCTGCACCAAAAACGAGGATCGAATACAAACCAAGTCTGTCCTTTTCACTCCCTACAGCTGCCCATTGAGAGTGAGCGGGATGGAGCAAATACGGCTTCCGATTGAGCGTTACGTTTCACTGTTCTTGCGTTTTGACATATAGACGAGACTCGGATCATGTGTTACTATTCGGCATGTAAAATTATATTGTTTCAGGATTTATAGAGTGTCTGTAGGAAAATAATTGGGAAAGATTATAGTTGTTTTGAGGTCTAAATTGTTAAATAGCGCACGAGTACAATGTTGTCGGCATTGAAGAGTGAAACGAGTCGTGCGCCGGAATGACGTATGATCTTCGCCACATCAGCGTTGAATCGGTTCTGGCTCTGAGATATGGCTGCTTAGCCGTCGACCAAATTATTTAAATAACCCGTATAAAGGGGCTTTCAGGCGAATTACTCGAAGACATGTTAGCGCGTCAGAGCAGGGCATAAGTCTGTGTCGCCGTCTTAATATGAGTTAGAGGCCGCTACAAATACCACCAATCTAGGGCAGTTCCGAAACCCAAGCGATGACTCCTGCCTTGTAAAACAGGGTCACTAGGTGGCATACGTGCCTGATTCAAGTGAGTATCGTGAGAGCCCACGTTGCTGTCGGCAAGTTCCGCTATTTTAACTTTGTTCTAACAAGCTATGTTTCCTTACAGTCAGTGCCACGTCACAGGGAGGCACCGTGCTTTTAGCCGGTCTCAACTAGCCTCATGCTATAATGTTAAATGAAAACCCACACTGTGGTAAGTGCACATCTTTACCTTATGGCTAGGGCTGATAGGTTAGCTTTCAATTTATATTTCTTTTGTTTACAACTGCAATTCTTGTTGCAGGGTTTTTTTTTTATGTCTAGTTTCAACTACCGGATTTGACCGTGAGGGGGCTGCAGACTCGAACCGCAGGGGCGTGGCCTGCTTGCCACGTGTTGCGACTTAGGGAGGCTCGGTGCATTAACGTGCCTCTTCGCTTAGATCCTAGTGTTTGAGTCCTCGCTTGCCATGCACCCTCACATCACCTACACACCTGGCTTCACGCACACTTCACCCTAGATAAGTGACCTTTCTATTTCTTAGTTTATTATTATGGTGCATATGAACCTACTTGTTACCAAATTTCATTAGAGCGGCTCTCGCTATAGCCGACCTCTATAAATGTACTTAGGATGAATAACATGATGTAAAAGGTGTTAAATATATCAAGGAGAACAATACTTGTTGTTTCACTTCACACAAGGAACCATTCCTGTTTGTAGTAAGTTACCCAGGGCGCCTCTATTTCTAAATTCGAGGTAGCTTGCTCTCAGGCATATGAACCCGCTGGCCCTCTTCTAAGATCTCATGCCTGGTCGCCGATTGAGGATGTTACACTGGCGTACCCAACGTATGGCCTGAAGGAATGGTTTTCTTGTGTTAAGTGTTCTTTAATGGGATGAATTGCTTTCTTTCATAATTACTATCAGTCATAACAGAGTTAATAAGAAAATAGTTATTAAATTCCTGTAGGTATGCTATGTTACTAGGAATAACTTTCTTATTTTATAACTGCTAGCTGTTTTGACTATTCTGATAGGAGCACACATCTTTCCCTTGTTCTTCTTAAAATACCTGCCACTTTAGCGCTTTCTAACTGTTTTGAGTGTATAACAGAACAGCAGTTACTTATTTGTGTTGTAATGTATGTTGTTTGCATTTTTTTACTGCTAATAAGCACGTGGCATACTGTTCTGTTGCAAGGCTTGATTTGTGACCATCTTATATTATAAATGACCATGGACCTGAATGTAAAGGTTGAATACCTCACTAAGGAGGAACTGGCACATGAACTAACTGTCTTACATGTACCCTATGACACTGAACACAGTTGTGACACCCTTCGCAAATTGTTTCGACAGACTCGTGCTCTTGTCAGACGAGGCAGTCTTAAGCCAGCAGCTGAGAATAAAGGAGCTGATTCACGACAGGAGGTCGACGCTTGTAAAACGAAGGTGCATGAGTTGCAGTCTGAGGTGTTGCAGGGCACCAGATTTTCAAAGTCTCATCGTGACAGGTTAGTGTGCAGGTCTAATTATTATTTAAACCGGCTAGCGCGTTTGTCAGATTTTGAGACTGAAGTTAACAATTTGAAAGGAATCTTAGTTAGTTGCTTGTCGATTTTAAATCCTGCATCAGAGTCTTCAGAGTCTGAAGATGAGGAATTTCAGGTTCCTTCTGAGCCAGTTACTAAGGTGGTCTGTAACTCTAAACCTCGGTATAAGTTGTCAGAACTTAATTTAAAGTACAGTGGGGACACTTGCGTGCGAGCTTTCATAACACGACTGGAAGAGCTTAGACAGTCTCGGGAGATTCCAGAGCGTGTTATATTTAATGGATTTCCCGACATAGTAGAAGGCCCGGCATTATTCTGGTACCGAGCTAATAAAGAAAATTTTAATTCGTACTCACAGCTCCTTGCGGGTTTGAAAGCTGATTTTGACATCCCGGATTTTGATTTTAAGTTGCTTCGTGAGATAAGGGCTCGTACACAAGCGCGGAATGAATCTATAGTTGTTTACTTGTCAATCATGGGTGGTTTGATTTCTCGTTTAACCAAACCGATATCTGAAGACGAGAAACTGGACATAATTGTCAGGAATATTCGTCCTGAATATAGTCGCGAACTTGCGTTAGTAGATGTCACATCAATGCAGCAACTTAAGGCATTATGTATGAAGCTTGAATTAGCGAATGCTCGTGCGGGTGATTTTGTTGAACCGTCTACGTTACGTTGTTCTATGGCTCCAGACATGCAGTGTCGTACCAATAACAGTCGTTTTGTTCGCAAAGAGGACGTGGCCTCCACAAGTAATAATAATAAAACTAAAGAATCAGAATCTCATACTTGTTTTCGTTGTAATGGAGGGCACAAAACCAGTCGTTGTCCTAAGTCGCGCGACATTGTATGCTTTAAATGCGGGGAAAAAGATGTTAAATGTCCAAATTGTCCAAACTGTGTAAATACTGTTTCCACGTCAAAAAACTAATTAGGCCAGTCTCACGGGTTCCGTTGGTGCGTAGTTCTAAAACGCCCGATGAGACTTATTTTGTGCCACCTGTCAATGACCCCCGCCCTTACTTAACTGTTCAAGTGTTCAATGTTAACGTTTGCGGTTTGTTGGATTGCGGCGCGTCTTGCTCTATTTTAGGAGACGACGCTCATTTAAAGTTTTTAAATTTAAATATTAAATTACACGAATTCGAAAGACCGTGCCGTTTAAGGGTCGCTAATGGAGAGGATTATGTTTGTCGGTACTATATGAACATTCCAATTCAATATAAAAATGAGGTGAAGTTGGTCATGTTCCACATTCAACCGGAAATATTATTACCGATTCATTTTGGTATCAACTTTTGGAAGGCTTTTAATTTAGCACCGGATATCTTAGCTTGCCTGCCTAATCACGTGTCATCTGTCAGGACCGGTCAAGATAATATTGTCGAAGAGGGACTGCGACATTATGATTCGTTAAGTATCTCACAGAAGCAAACTATTGACAAAGTCAAGTCGCTTTTCGACTCTATTAACACCGATAAGGTAGGATTGGGTCGTACGTCGTTGATCCAGCACGAGATACACACGGGTGATGCTGCTCCTATTAAGCAGAAGTACTATCGTCTTAGTCCAGAAAAGTTGAAGTTACTAGACGTGGAATTGGATAAAATGTTAAAAAATGGTGTAGTTGAGCCTTCTTCATCTCCATGGAATTCTCCTGTGACTATGGTACCTAAGTCGAATGGCGAGATGCGCTTATGTTTAGACAGTCGTCGCCTTAACGCAGTATCAAAAACAGACGCGTATCCCCTTCCCTATATAAACTACATTATTGATAACTTACGCGACGCTAAGTATTTAACCTCCTTGGATCTTAGTGCTGCTTATCATCAAATACCTCTTCACCCGGATTCGAAGGAAAAGACAGCTTTTACTGTTCCCCGTCGTGGACTTTTTCATTATAATGTCATGTGTTTTGGTTTGGTCGGTGCGTCCGCTACCATGCAGCGTTTGATGGACAGCCTGTTCTCGGCGGAGTTTGATAACAAGGTCTTTGCTTATGTCGATGATATTGTCATCTGTACGTCTTCATTCGACGAGCACGTGCAGATCCTTAAACGTGTCTTTGAGAAGTTGAAGTATGCTAACCTGACTATCAACATGAAGAAATCTCAGTTCTGTCGGAGTGAGTTAAAGTACTTAGGCTATGTCGTAGATCGTTTCGGTTTGAGAACGGACCCGTCCAAGGTTGAAGTTATCATGAATTTTCCTACTCCCAAGGACCCGAAGGAACTAAAACGCTTCTTAGGTATGGCTGGTTGGTACAGGCGTTTCATTGAAAACTTCTCTCAGGTAGCTCGTCCATTAACTCGCCTCACGAGTAAAAAGGTTCCTTTTGTGTGGTCGAATGAAGCTAATGAGTCCTTTAACACTTTGAAGTCTGCACTTAACTCGGCACCTATCTTAAAGTGTCCTGATTTCAGTAAACCTTTCTATATTCATACAGATGCGAGCTCGTTTGCTATTGGTGGTGTCTTGACGCAGCGCGAAGCTGATGTAGACCATCCTATCGCTTATTGCAGCAGAACCCTGAGCGCACAAGAGGTCAACTATACAGCAACGGAGCGAGAGCTCTTGGCGGTCATTTACGCTCTCGAGCAATACCGTTCTTATGTTGAAGGTTCCAAGTGCTATATAGTTACTGATCATGCTTCACTTCAATGGTTCTATAAATTAAAAAATCCGATGGGAAGGCTAAATCGGTGGGCGTGTCGCTTGAGCCAATTTGACTTTGAAATTATCCATAGAAAAGGAAAAGAACATGTTCTCCCGGACACTTTATCTCGAATCAAGGTAGACTCTATATCATTCGACCCCCAGGTTATCCAAGGTTCTTGGTATACTAAGCTCTTAAAAGATTGTAGCGACAATCCACGTTTATTTCCCAACTTCACGGTAAAGGACGGCAAATTATTTCGTTTGTCTAAAAATAAATACAATTTAACGTCCCAGTTTGAGTGGAAGTTGGTCGTACCTGTTGATCATCGCGAAGAGATCTTAATGAAGTACCACGATGACCCGGTGTCTGGACACTTTGGAGTAGCTAAAACTCATAAGCGTATTAGTGCTGTTTATTTTTGGCCAAACCTATACCGTGACGTTGAGAAGTATGTCGGGGCGTGTGAGGTGTGTAAATGCTATAAACCCAGCAATGTTGCCAGGGCGGGTCTGATGGGCAATCCACGCGTCGTCACACGTCCATGGGAAGCCATTTCTTGTGACATTATGGGGCCGTTCCCACCTTCATACGCGAGGAACCAGTATCTCTTTGTATGTTCTGATTACTTCAGTAAGTACGCCCTTTTGTTTCCTCTGCGTAGTGTAACGGCGAAAGCCATAGTTAAATGTCTAGAGAAGGGCGTTTTCTTATTGCATGGTGTGTGCAAATTTATATATGTTGATAACGGACCTCAGTTTATTTCGAAGGAGTTCAGGGATTTGCTCTCTAATTATGGTGTCCCTAACGTCTTCTATAACCCTCGTTATCATCCCCAGACAAATCAAACGGAGCGTGTCAACCGCGACATAGTACGTGCCATTGCATCTTACGTGCGTTCTGATCATCGTAAATGGGATCAGAACATTCCTGAAATACAATGTGCTCTAAACACTGCTGTTCATGAAGGTACAAAGTTCACGCCGTTTTATTTGACTCATGGTAGAGAGATGATATTGGACGGTTCTCTTTATAATATTGAGGAGCCGTTAGATCCCTCGACGGTTAGGATGAATGTTGAACCGTATTCGTCTAATCTTCCTAAATTGAACAATATATTTAAATCGGTTCAAGCCCATTTAAAAAAGGCTTATACTCATAATGTAAAGTATTATAATTTACGGAAGCGACCAATTCAATTTGAGGAGGGCCAAATTATTTATAAGCGTTGTTTTCCTCTGTCAAACGCTTCTAAATACTTTAGTGCTAAACTTTCTCCCAAATATGAAAAATGTGTTATAGATAAAAAACATTCACCGTTGGTTTATTCGTTAAAGTCTCTTAACGGTAAACCCTTAGGACGGTTTCACATAAAGGATTTGCTAGAACGCGGAGGTTCTGATCCTCCAGGGGTACAACCCTCAAATTAGTGTTAGTACTAGGTTAGAATGAGCTCATGGCAGATTCTATGCGCTATTGAACTCATCTAAACCTAAATGCTTAAGTTTTATGTTAAGTATGATTGGTAGGTTAATGGAATTTGTGTCTATGTGTTAAGTACCTATATGTATACTTAGGTTGCTTTAAGTAAGTAAGCACATAGTACTTAAACATGTCTGGACTTGCTGAGATTTTTGGCGATGGTAGAATATTTGTCCCGACCGTTGGCTCTCTTTTAGGTGTGATTTACTGGTTTGGTTGGTATCATTTCGTCCGGACTGCAGGTGGTTTATTGATAGGAAAAGATTCGTCCTGACTGTTGGCTCTTTTAAAGAATGAGATTACTGGAAGGAAAGTACGTAGAAGTAGATTAGGTAAGTATTAGTTTTAAGTAACCAAGGATGCGCATCCACCTAATTTTAGTCGTGCCGTCATGTTTTGTCCGTAGTCAAGTAAGGCATGCAGAGATTGGTAATGCCATGCTTACCATTTTCATAGTGATAGGATTTCTTCCGTTTATGCCATAGGTGTAATCGGTTCGAGATAAAACTAATTTTAAAGGTTTTATCTTTTGCTAGCAAAGTTGTTGAGAAATGGACATTCTAAGTACAGAGTGCGTCCTATTTTCTATTGTTTGAAAATTTTTATATACTGGTTTTTGTTGAAATTTTCCTCTACCAGTCTAGGTTGAAATTTGTAGTTTCACTTAGGTTTACTTAATTAATAAGGTTAAATTCCACAGCTCTTATAAGTGGTAGTTTAACCATTTCTTAAGCCGCTTAAGAGGTTGGTAGTGTGTCACACCCCTCACTGTTTTTGCTGTCATAATTAGAGCTGCAATCTCGCGGATATTTCTTTAGGTTTAGATTGTTGTGTACTGAAACACACTTAAGTTTAGTACATGTGTGATCGTTTGCTTTAATCAGGAACGTTTGATTGGAGGCAGAGCCAACAAACACTGAGAAAGTATTTTGTAAGCGTTTGTTAGTAAGTAGTAGAAATTAATGTGGTTCTCTTTGGTATAACGTCTAGCGTTTTGTTTCAGATTTCAGACGTCTTCCCCTGCGGGCGAAGGCGACCTCTCCCTTGAATATTTCTCGACCCCCTTGATGGTGCAGAATAATTTTATTTCAGAAGCTGCACTTCTGAAATAAAATTATTTCCCCAACTAAGCCGGTACTGTAACACCCGTTTTTTTGTTAAGCTTTTTCGTATAGCAACACTACAGCTGGCGGGCCTCTGCACCAAAAACGAGGATCGAATACAAACCAAGTCTGTCCTTTTCACTCCCTACAGCTGCCCATTGAGAGTGAGCGGGATGGAGCAAATACGGCTTCCGATTGAGCGTTACGTTTCACTGTTCTTGCGTTTTGACATATAGACGAGACTCGGATCATGTGTTACTATTCGGCATGTAAAATTATATTGTTTCAGGATTTATAGAGTGTCTGTAGGAAAATAATTGGGAAAGATTATAGTTGTTTTGAGGTCTAAATTGTTAAATAGCGCACGAGTACAATGTTGTCGGCATTGAAGAGTGAAACGAGTCGTGCGCCGGAATGACGTATGATCTTCGCCACATCAGCGTTGAATCGGTTCTGGCTCTGAGATATGGCTGCTTAGCCGTCGACCAAATTATTTAAATAACCCGTATAAAGGGGCTTTCAGGCGAATTACTCGAAGACATGTTAGCGCGTCAGAGCAGGGCATAAGTCTGTGTCGCCGTCTTAATATGAGTTAGAGGCCGCTACAAATACCACCAATCTAGGGCAGTTCCGAAACCCAAGCGATGACTCCTGCCTTGTAAAACAGGGTCACTAGGTGGCATACGTGCCTGATTCAAGTGAGTATCGTGAGAGCCCACGTTGCTGTCGGCAAGTTCCGCTATTTTAACTTTGTTCTAACAAGCTATGTTTCCTTACAGTCAGTGCCACGTCACAGGGAGGCACCGTGCTTTTAGCCGGTCTCAACTAGCCTCATGCTATAATGTTAAATGAAAACCCACACTGTGGTAAGTGCACATCTTTACCTTATGGCTAGGGCTGATAGGTTAGCTTTCAATTTATATTTCTTTTGTTTACAACTGCAATTCTTGTTGCAGGGTTTTTTTTTTATGTCTAGTTTCAACTACCGGATTTGACCGTGAGGGGGCTGCAGACTCGAACCGCAGGGGCGTGGCCTGCTTGCCACGTGTTGCGACTTAGGGAGGCTCGGTGCATTAACGTGCCTCTTCGCTTAGATCCTAGTGTTTGAGTCCTCGCTTGCCATGCACCCTCACATCACCTACACACCTGGCTTCACGCACACTTCACCCTAGATAAGTGACCTTTCTATTTCTTAGTTTATTATTATGGTGCATATGAACCTACTTGTTACCAAATTTCATTAGAGCGGCTCTCGCTATAGCCGACCTCTATAAATGTACTTAGGATGAATAACATGATGTAAAAGGTGTTAAATATATCAAGGAGAACAATACTTGTTGTTTCACTTCACACAAGGAACCATTCCTGTTTGTAGTAAGTTACCCAGGGCGCCTCTATTTCTAAATTCGAGGTAGCTTGCTCTCAGGCATATGAACCCGCTGGCCCTCTTCTAAGATCTCATGCCTGGTCGCCGATTGAGGATGTTACAATGCATTACAATAGTCCCAACAGTTTATCCATTTCGGACGTACAACCGGTATAATCGTTTTAAAAAATAATTTTACAAAGTTACAGGGAAATATTATTTTAAATCATAAAAACTTTTGCTAAGTAGCCATTCCTTAATTTTCCTTTTAAATTTCATTTCATTTAGTGACTTAATATATTCTGACAAATGATTAAATATTCTAATTCCAGTAACATAAGTGCTTTTTTAACCAAAAGGAAAATCGACGACTCGAAATTATACGTCAAACCAGAAGAATGACAATTTGAAATTAATCAATATGTAACGAAAAGAAACTTGGCTATAAATATTTTTAAGCACAATTACATTTTGACTAAATTCACTTTAGTACTATTACTTTTGATCCAACTTCAGAATGGTCATATCAAGTGGACGATTTTCCTTTGAGCCCAAATGACAGTAAATCTAGTTGAATTCACTTGTTCCCGAGCAGCACACAAGCTGTACATGAGCTTATAACGGCCCTTAAAATGCTGAAATTAGAGTTACAAAATGGCTGTGTAAGCTCTCAAACAGCTTTTGTGCTACTTGAGTGGTTATTGTTGACAGTTTTCTGTTATTGCTTAAACTATTCCATCATAACAAAAACTCATTTCCATGCCTAAAAAAACAGCAAACGAACTCTATTAACAACAGTGTAAATAGTTGCTCTCATTGGTGCACTAATTAAATCAATTAATAAAGCGCAAACAGCGCTGTCTGTTTGCCCATGCAAATGGGTTTCACTCGATGGAAGCGCTGGAATTACACTTTACAAGGCTCGCGCTCCGGGAGATTGAAAAAGGAATGTCGAAGTTTGAGTGTTGGAAAGTTTTTTAGGCTTGTATTATCATAAAATTAGGGTTACCTGCCTTAAAAAAGTGAGATAATGATAATTATTCAGTTAATTACAACTGTTACAACGATAAATATGCGTAGATCTCATATAAATTAGAGAAATTTAGTAACACGTGAAAAAATAAATTAAAGACACATGGAACGTTTAACAATTTATTCAGGCAACACCGTAAATAACCGTAAAAATAGGTTTTAACCGTCTATATCACTTCCACGAAGGAAGATTTTGTTTATTAATTATCAATATCAATAAACGTACCACAGAATAGGTAATAGCACGAGTACAAGTACAGAAGACCCTCTCCTTTGAACTTTACGGAAGCCGCATTTTTATTATTATTATTATAATTTATGGCCCCTCCAAGGTCGTTGACTCCAGCGCAATCTAAACGGAACTTTAAGGTTGTGTACCAACGGTGGAAATGCATTGATTCACCTGCGGCATCGCCGATAGCATGGGCTGTTAACGAGTAGAAATAAAATAATAACGTATTACCTATCTATTTCTTGAATTCTCTATATAGAGAGCAGTATATTCATATTCTTTATTTTATTATCTATCCATAAAATTATAAATCTCGCAATGTTGACGAATTGAATATACTACCACAATTTATTAGCGTTGCTGTAATGCAAAATCTCGTAGCTTTATTTTTAAACACTTTAATAACATTAATAATAAAGAATGCGTACGTTTACTTGCGACATAAATGCAGAAAGCGAGCGCGTCACGCGTGCGTTCTGAGGCGCGTTGCGTGGCAACCTATCACATTATTACTACCAGTAGTAGTCACGCACAAAGAAGTTATGTACCGTCTTTGAGTGTATTTTTATTGTTTTACCCTTATTTTGTGAAATGAACTAATTAGTATATTAATCGGATCTGTTTTGGGCTAATACATTATTTCAATGAATGGGTAAATTTTCATTTTACACATTTACAATATCATTTTGACGTGGGCTATATTTTTAAGGCAGAATAAATTTCTTGATATAATTAAGAATTACTTTTCTTGAGATAAAAATTCATAGGTGGCAACCTCTGAATAGACCACCTCGAGGCGTGGCATTTACTTGTAGCGGTAGCACGTAATTGCGGAGTGAGCTGCGCCTGGTCGAACATAAAATGCATGCTTTTTACATTTATAACTGGTTCAAAATACAAAATTAATGAATTTTTAACTCGGACTATCATTATCGTAAGAAATTTTTCGACCATTTGCTTATAATAAAAGTATGAACTCCAGTGTGTTCATTTGTTTTTTTTACTTAGAAAACATCAAGACGATTTTTTAAGCGAGAAACAAAATATTATAATTAAAGGCCGTTCATAGAAACAAAGCCCACGCGTTACAAGAAAACGCCAGTGACACAATAATTATTATCTCTCCACATTAATACAAAGTAAGGGACGAAAGAACAAGGAATATTATATAATACAAATCACAACGCGTACTAGATATACATATGTATGTATGACCTTTGAACTTCCGGGCGGAAACGAGTGACCTTGTCCGGTGGCTATTATTTGTTGTATGACGAAGCCGTTTTCCGTCATGGTCATCTGGCGTGGAATTGCGTCGAACAGTCATGCAGTTAATTAATACGTCATGATTGAAATTGTACGTAGTTAAGCGTAGTTACAGACTCAACTAAAAAAAAGCCGTGGTAGCCTAATGGTTTGACCTACCGACTCTTAAGCAGAGGGTTGTGGGTTATACAATTTGTAAATTTACCATGAGCTTTTCGGTGAAGGAAAACATCGTGAGGAAACCTGCACACACCTGCAAAGAAATTTGACGGTGTGTGCGAAGTTCCCGATCCGCACTGGGCCCGCGTGGAAACTATAGCCCAAACCCTCTCACTGTGAGTGGAGGCCTGTGCCCAGCAGTGGGACGTATATAGGCTAGATTATTATTATTATAGACTCAATAAAAAACCGTTATGCTCTTCCTCTGCGTAACAGTTAACCATAATTTATTTATAGATTACGATGATGGTACGACTAATTTTCAGTTTTTAATGATTCACGAGTGATTACATTCGACATAAAAAAATCGGGAGCTTATTAAATAATCAAGGTAAAATCGCGGTCTATATCCCTTTGATACATATTATAGGTATGTCGAATGAGTAGTTTTCGTTACACAACTGACTTTTTTTTCGTTTTTTTTTGATTTAGTCCCAACGATAATGTTTTTTTTTTTTACTAAATAATTTATATTTGTGCTAATTTTGTCTTATAATCACATAATCATACATTTATGTGGTTATAGCCGTTTTGAATGCAGTCGAAATCGACAAACATCGTAAAATATTAAATTCTGATGGCGCGCGGAGAATAAAATTGCTTTTCGAACTTTATAGCGTTTAATAATCTGAAATGAAAACGGAGCATTTTAAACGCTTTCCACATCTGGCCCTGTATTATGGTCGCCTTTACTGGCCACGAATTAGAGCGGCGGCGGCGGTGGCGAACGATTTCTCTTTTCATTGAACGGCCGAGACGCTCACCACACAGCGGTTAATTGACGTTACACGCAATGCAAAAGAATATTCGTTTGCCGCTCAGCCGGTCGCGCAAAATAGTACATAAAGCATCCGTCATTCAAATTCAAATTCAAATTCAAAATATTTATTTGTTAAAAGTGGGTATTATACAAAGTAGGTCTTAGATTATAGAAAAAAAAGGTTCATCCACTTTCTACCTGTAAATAGGCGTACAAATTATTGGTCAAGTAGTAAGTAGCTATATAGTCATCCGTTACAATGTTAAAATGTCAAAGTTAGAATGTCAATATAATATACTTAATCATTAGTCATTACGTCAGACAAAAATTTAATCGTATTTCTAAATATACCAAAACTAGAACTTAATCCCGTCGGAAGTGGTCAGAGACATGATAATACATTTTGTTTATGCACCAGTTGAAAAGTTTAGATTTAAAAGTAGGCAAGTCAAGGTGTTTCAATCGCGATGGTAAGTTATTATATACACACACACATACTGAACTACTGTTATTCTCGCACACATACTGGTAAGAGAGTGACAGATGATTATCCACGTTTATCCACATGATAAACATGACTATAATATAGTCCCGTAGCAACGTTGGTCTCAGTGGTCGTTTGCCACCTCCATGTTCGGAAACGTTTTTTCAAAGTCACATTTTTCAAGAACTTACTACCATTTTGTTATAATAGAGATGATGACTGGGTAAAGAAAACGAAAGTCTATTTAGTCCGTCAGTTAGATTATCAAAAAATATTGGACACGTATTTTTTATTTTGTCAACCAAACAAAAAATTACAAAGATAAAGCGCTCAAAGTTCGGGAGTGGGGGCTCGCGACGTCACTTCTGTGTAAAAATTGTACCAAATTGTACCAAGAATTGACGTCATGCGACATTTCAACTTAATATATCTTGGTAATTTTTTGATAATGTAAAAAAAAGAAAAAAAATACATGTCCAATACTTTTTTATAATCTAAAGATCGCGGGAAACCGCTGGATGACAGCAGCAGAGGACCGATCGTTGTGGAAAACCTTGGGGAAGGCCTTTGTCCAGCAGTGGACGTCTTGCGGCTGATGATGATGATGATGATGATGAATCTACCTGATCGACAAAGAAAAAAAATAATCATTATCCCTATTGTAAATTCCTGCCTCGTTCACTTGCCTAGCAAACGTTTGAGCAAAAACCGGCCAGTTTTCGTTGAACGCGGAAACTTTCGCCATGTTTTTATATCATTAACCTGCCGAAGTTTCGAGACTAGTTTTTCTTAGTTCTTGGAATCCACGTGTACTGACAATGGCCGAAGTTTTTCAAGCGGCCGACAGTACGAGGACTTAGTTCGGACAAATTGGAGTTTCTGGAGCGTAATGCTGTATGGTGAAGATGATGGTATGGCGCGGTGATTCGTGTCTTCAGTCGTATTTAGTTTCTCTTATCATCGTATCTGTTTTAACTTACCTAGAAACAGCAGTGTTTGTGCGCAGGATAAGCAACCTCGCTTGAAAGTGAATCACGTGGTCTCTAGCATGTTTCAAGTTAGCCGCCGCGAGAGGTACATAGTGACACATATTATAAACTTTTTAGCTGTGATATTTTTAAACCTTCCGCGTACTTATATTACGAGTAGGTAGGTAGTTAAAAATCCAATAATAAGATCTATTTAATTAATAATTTGTTTTTTAATAATTATTTTTAAAACGCGAGTGAGATTCATTTCAGCGATTACCTTACACTCACCGACACACAACCACGTGAACACTGATGCTTCGCGATAGCAATCTAGACGGAACCTGTAGAAGTGCTACCCTAGTTGGTAGTGACCCTGCCTACGAAGCTAGCGGTCCCGGGTTTGAATCCCGATATGGGCAAATATTTGTGTGATGAGTGTGAGTATGTGTTCCAGAGTCATAGATGTTTTCTATACATTTAAGTATGTATTTCTCTATATAAGTATGTATATCGTTGCCTAGTACCCATAGTACAAGCCTTAGAGCTTAGTTTGGGAACTTGGTCAATTTGTGTTAGATTTATTTATTTACTTATTCACGTATTTAAAGGCTACTGCGCCTGATATCTTTTGTATTGAGGGCAGTTAGCTCAGACGAGCTTTGATAAATACAAATATAGACCAAAATCAGTGGCGGAACTACGGGGACGGTTTAGTGGTCTACGGCATTCGTAGATACGAGGTTCAGAAATTAATCGTGTTGCAATCAATTGAGTTGAATTTCGGCATTCGGCAGTTAGATGACCACCCCCTAAGGCTGGATCTACGCCTGCTTAAAATAGTTATTAAAGCCTTTTATGATAAATATTTGCTAGAACGACCTATTTAAACTTGGTATAACATTTCTAATCAACGCGAATTGGACTTAATAAGATAAAGTTCTAAGTAATCTCAGCGTTATTGGCTGCTTGTCAGCGCAGCCTCAATGCCAGGCTGAAGTTATTATGAAATCCATTGAGCGACTCCACCGGCTCACTAATATCATTATTTAGTCCAATTTGCAGAATTACCCAGATAAATGTGTTTGAATTACCGTTTTCGTAGACCGATGCGCGCGCCGTAGCGGCGTAGCGGTGCTACGCGCTCAGTCGAGTCGTGCCGTCCGACCGAGTGCTACGAACGCTCGCTTAGTGTCGCGCGCGTAGCGAGCGACACCAGTGACAGCTTATTCAGTGCGTATTTTTAGTGAAGTGCTGTGTTTTGTGTTGAAAGTGATAAGCACGAGGTAAGATTTTTTTTTAGATATCGCGACGAAATTATTATGTAAACAAAATGGAAAAAATATGTAAGTTTTAATTTGGACTATTTTGGCAATGCAGAAACTAATTATGACATTAGTTTTTAACCGATTTAAGAAGGAAAATAATTATATACATAATTATGAAAATACTGTTGTCAAGTCAACTGATCTGCACGATATATTTTTATAAATAAAATAAAACTGGGTACTTACGGTTTATGTATTTTAGGAAATAAGTAAAAAATCTGGGGATTATTTCACATAAAAAAAACCAGTCCCAAGCTCAGCACTAGGCTTATTCTACACATAGATACTAGATGACGATGTACGAGTACAATTGTACATACTTAATATTCTACTAATATTATAAATGTGAAGGTTGGTATAGATGTGTGAATTTTTGTTTTTAGTCACGCTTAAATAGCTGAACGAATTAGATGAAGATTCGCACATATGTGGTCCTTTTACTAGATCGATACACAGGATTAGTTATCCCGGAAAACTTGATAGTTCCCGGGGGAAAACCGATAAACGACTTCCACGCGGACGTAGTCGCGGGAAAAAGCTAGCATATGAATACATTTTAAAAACATTTAACACTAAGGAACAAAATTTTATCTGGTCACATAATTATTTGTCACTATCGGAAATGGAAGCAGGAGCCGCTAGGAAGCAGGGTAACTACGTATTTACTTAACAGTTTATCCGCGTCGTTCTTAATACAAATAAAATACAAAGTAAGTTTTTGTTGTTTTGTATTCATTAAATTTTAATATAATGTCGCTGTGTTTTAAAGTAAAATGAAAAAATCCGCAATAGGGATGATGATTTTTTTTCTTTGTCGATCAGGTAGATTATCAAAAGGTATTGGACACGTATTTTTTATTTTTTTACATAATCAATAAATTACGGAGATATGAGTTGAAATGTCGCACGATGTCACGTCTTGGTACAATTTAGTACTATTTTTACACAGAAGTGACGTTACGAGCCCCCACTCTCGAACTTTGATGAGCTTTATCTTTGTTATTTTTTTTGATTGACAAAAGAAAAAATACGTGTCCAATATTTTTTGATAACTGACGGACTAAATAGAATTTCGTTTTCTTTACCCAGTCATCATCCCAATAGGGACAATAGTCGGTAAAAAAGAAGAACGAGTTAAACGATTACAATTAAATTAATAAACTAAAACTAATAAACTTAAAAATTATAAATTAAACTTAGTCTTTTAGTAAACTTAGAAACTTAATTAGCCTAACTAAATATTACCTCATTTTATTGAAGGAAGAGCGGTGTCTCCTAACACAGGCATCATTTTGTCTACAGGTGACTCCATCCCTTGTATCATGTACCTCATGTATTTTATGAATACATTTTGTATTTGTATTTGTAAACTTTGTGTTCTCGAGTTCCTTATTCAGCATGTAATGGCAATTTTTTTTCAAGCTCTTAAAATACAACAAATAAAACTTGCCATTTCCACAGCTGTTACGCTGCACGTATTGAAAAGAGGTTTCTGTTTGCATTTTGTCCGCAACACGTAAATTGGAACTCGAATTATTTTTGCTGAAATAATATAATAGTATCAGTCAATGATATTTTTCAAAACTTGTATAGTTTTCCCATATATAATAATGATGATGATATCAAAATACATAAATAAATATCAACGGGCAATGACACACAAATTGACCTAGTACCAATTTCACCATACAATGTTAAATGTTAATCAACTGTTAGTTCATAAATTTTGACAGCTGTTAACACTAATCGTCTGTTAAGTGGTTGGTGAAATCCAACACTAGTCTCAAACAAAGCTTTGCTAGACAAAGATAAAGTAATAAATACTTCTTCTTCCAGTGCCTCTTCAATCGTGAATGTTGGCCGTCAGCTTCTTATATCAGTCTCTATCCATAGCCAGCCGGAACAGCTGTTCGGGGAGGCAATGCCGGTCCACTCCCGGATGTGCCGCAGCCATGATTTTTCTTCTTTTCTTCTTTCATGATTTCTTCCTACGCCCAGCGCGTCTCTTCCCCTCCACTTTGCCCATTATTATCAACTGCAGCGTGTATTTACTAAATATTTAAATATGTCTAATAAATCCCTACTAATATTATAAATGCGAAAGTAACTCTGTCTGTCTGTTACCTTATTACACTTACACCACTGAACCGATTTAGATGAAATTTAGTATGGAAATAGTTCGAGTCCCGGGAAAAGACAAAGAATACTTTTTATCCCGGAAATCATCCTTTAAGGGGGTGAAAAGGGGGATGAAAGTTTGTATGGGGAATCAATCATTTCTTAAGTAAGGTATATACAATTTAGTATGGAGATAATTTGAGTCCCGAGGAAGGACATAGGATATTTTTATTCCGGTAAATTGGAGTTCCCGAGGGGGTTAGCGAAAAACGACTTCTACGCGGACAGAGTTGAAGCCAAAAGCTAGTACTTAAATACATCAAAAACATCCAACACTCGAAAACAAATATTCACGCTCATCACGCAAATATTTTCTCTTACTTAAAATCGAACCCGGGACTTCTAGCTTCGTAGACAGGGTCAAATATTATTACAAATATTTATTAATGACCGATTACTATAATTTACTGTATCATAAATTAATCCCATTTGAATCGTGACTCAGTCGGTAATTCAATTAGACCTGTCAACTACCATCGTCACGGGTTCGATGTTTCATTGACATATTATCATATTTTTATATATCTCAAAACTAATTATTTTTTTATTGGGTTTGCTCTTGACTAACTCCTGCCCTTGGAGGACGAAGACTCAGAACAATGGTATTTTGTTATTACTATAATTCTATGTGGGATACAATAATTGTATTGATGATGCTGTTAGCATGCTATGAAGCTAGTGGTCCCGGGTTCCATTCCTGTTAAAGAATAAATAGGTTTATTTACATGTGTGATGAGCGCGATTAATCGTTCTTAAACCTTGGAGTAATGTATGCATGGATGTTTAGTTTATCCCTCATTATTATATTAATAATTCAATACAAACTGCAGTGATTACCCTTAAGGGCAATAAAAAGATATAAAACACTAATTAAAACGAGAAAAAGGAATAATAAGCCAAAACCCCCGTTAATTACATCCGCCAAAAATCGTGATCAAATTATAAAAGAAAGACAAAGCGGGAAGATCAACAAAACATTTAGAAAACAAAGATTGATGGGGTTTGTTCTCGAATCCAGGTAGACTCGGGATTCCGTAGATTTGCACAATTAATCATCACCATGTCGGCCTAAGTAAGCAAAAAACAAAGTATTTATGTACCCTGGAGTTAAAGGGAGTTGGTATATGTAATGTGTTGATGACGGTACCGACGGTTTTAAAGTGCCTCTAACTTTTTCGTCCACTGAGTGAGTAACATTAACACAGGCCATCGAGAAAATAATTATGTATGGCGCATGAGCAGTGCCCCCATGTTCGTATATAGTACTAAAATTTTCCAGCACGAAATTTGTAGTTGAATTTTTGTATCATCATCGAGTAGTAATGGTAAAGTATACGTAAAAGTATCCTGTCATTTTACCAAACAACGTTTTACAAACTGATTCTGACTGATAATTTGGAAAAACGCCTTTTTTCCGAAACTGTAAATATTTTAGGATTTATTTCAGGACCATCGTGTAGCCTATAGGTTAGGTTAGGTTAGTTTTATAAAAATGATGAAATATTATACAGTTTCGAAAAAAAGCGGTTTACCAAATTATATGTTTGTAAAATGAATCAGTTTGTAAACATTTTTTGGTAAAACATTAGTGAACCATACGTAAAATAATGTATCGAAACGTTTTAGGGGTCCGTACTACGGTTTCGTCATACTTGTTTTCGAATTGTAAAGGTGATTCGGAAACGTGACTATGATTGAAAGGTTTTGCTCGAGCGGTTTCAATTTGATCTTCAGTCTAGACGTCGACTGATTTTTAGAGTGACGTGTCGTCACGAATGTGCAAATACTGACAGTGACATAACGCTTTTTTATTCGCTTTTATAACCTTTTCAATGCTATTAAAAAAACAAAAACGTCACTCAGCCAATGACAGCTAAAACCGGAGCTAATAGCGACCTTGTCTAATAGACACTCAGATCTGTTCTTGCACCCGACAGTACACATATTGTCATTCGGATTTTTTTTAATTACGAAAGGAACTGAAGACTTTTAATATGTTAAACGTGTGACTTTGGTAACAAAGCCCATAGCCAAGATGCACTACGTTAACTAGCGTTTCTATTCGTTTCGTTTTTAAACCAATCGCCTCACTGGTACATCACGTGACTCTCCGTATGACGTGATCTACCAATGACGAGCTGTAACAAATTCCTTTTTATTTTGTGTTTCAAAATGGCAATTTAATGTTACGAGTAACGGCATCTCAATTTTGGAGGCTAGACGCATGCCATTGTGCTTTGACACGTTAATATTTTGACATTATTGAAAAAACAGTTTTCAGGATGTCACACTACAATGTTTCAATTATTCAAAATAACTAATGAAAATTAATCTAAATACAGTTCAATCCAAAAAACTCGGACAAGTGGGATATTGCAAAAGTTCAATAACATTTGCACCAAAACTCTAATGCATTTTAATTTTAAATACGGATGACGGGATAATATGTGTCCCGTCAACGCGTCGACATTCACTTCAAAATATTTTTATTTTTAGTTCACGTCAAAGGTTAATTGCCAATTTTGTAGTTAACGAACATAGAGTTAAATTTGACTTCTGACATTGACAGATTTTATTAACAAAACCATTTTAGACAACATGCTATAATATGTTGAATTAAGTAATGTCTCAATACACGTCGATTTATTATTATACTTTGAATTATATTTTTACTTATTAATTTGTATTGTTCGTACAGTAAAAAACTAATATGCTTATTCATGATTTAAGAACATTGTTGTAATTTATGTGTCCATATTGCATTGGTACTAGATGAGACGATTTATTATATTTTAAAATAAATAAAATAAATAATTTAAATATCAACAGATTGTCTGCTACACATTGATCTAGTCCCAAACTAAGGTCTAGTCTTGAACCTTGGGGTACAACACAACGATAAAAAATGACGTATTTATACATATATGGATATACATATACTGATATAGAACACATCTAACACCCACAAATATTATTTATCTTGCTTTTTGAACTAACACTGTGTTATCTGAGTCTTAGTATTAAAGTTCCACAGGGAACAACCATAGGCCCCAAACTTATCATACTAAATAAAAATGACATTACGCGAAAAACTCAATTTGAAAATGAAAATACTTCTTTAACAGATACCATAAATGTGGTCAGTGAAAATGGTACACCTATATTTTATATACCTGCACACTCGTTATCTCACACCCAAACCGCCCTGTAAAGCAATTTTTGTCATTACACTCGGCAAATGTTATCCCAACCCGCGCTGAAACAATATTTTAATTACGACCTGCCCCGGGGGAAGTGCGGCGCGTTTTAAGACTGGTTAAAGAGCAAAGTGGTTGCTTACTGAGAGGATGCGGTTGTCAATTAAGCTTATGTAGGTGCTGGGTTAATGGGTTTTTTTAAATCTCCAAATATATTTGAAATTGCGGAACTAGTTGATTTATTGAATTTCTTCGGATAAAATTTAAGGCTCAAGCATTTTCCAATATTGATCTTATAAAAGGCACTTGATGCTAAAAACCACAAAACAAGCTTTTCATTAAAAAAATACCCGTAAGATATCCAAGCAAAGACAGACAGTTAGTTAAATAAACAGATAAATACTCGGATTGACAAAGGTAACACATAACTCGCCTTCGCCTTTGCCTCAAGAGTCATAAATTACTGTTAGATTTTCATACGGTTTCCACCAATAGAAATATTGAATTTTATTTTGGAAGGTTATAGGCTAAAATATAATATTTATGAACATCTTACTTATTAAACGAGAAACATTAGTACATATATAAAAATAAATAAATATAAGGGACAATCTCACACAAATTGACCTAGTCCCAAACTAAGCTCTAGTCTTGTACTATGGGTGCCTACCAGGCAACGATATACATATGTACTTATATAGAGAAATACATACTTAAATATATAGAAAACAATATGAGTATGTATATGTATTTGTACTCACGTACTCGAGAACGGCTCTAACGATTTCGATGAAATTTGCAGTAAAGGGCTTTACGGGGGCGAAAAATTGATCAATTAGCTAGGTTATCATACGCAAAAAGATTTCCCGCGCAATATGGTTTGTAATTTCTTTGCGACTGCCGCTGTTTGAATAGACTGATGGTTAGTTGGCCTACTATACCAAGACTGCGGGTTCGAAGCCCACCTATGGACTGTTTTTTTTTGTTCTCTTTTTGTTGCTTAATTTTTTTTTGTTTTTGTATAGAAATCGAAGAAAATTCGGTTTCGACTCGAGCGATGACGCTCCGTCTCCCAGGTACTTATTGATGATAAGTGCGAAGTCGGGGCGAGTCGCTAGTTAAAAGTCAGTAGAAAGTTATCTAGAGATGTTATCAGTTCAGTTGATTGCTATACGTGATCAATAATGCATCCGTTTGATCCATGAACCAGCTCTGTTTGTTTTCTCCCTTTCACGTCAAAGCAACGAATCGACGTGTTTTTTTTACACGAAGATAACCGAAAAGCCGGGAGTGATAAAGGTATTTTTACCTGAAAATCCGGGGAATAGAATGACTAGAAATAGAGCCACGGGAAAAAGTTAGATTGTAATTAAAAAAAAAATTGGATTCCCGGATAAATATAAGTCAAGATTACGAATTGTAAATTTATTGTTACCATTTACTGTTACCATATGTTACCAATTTATTGTTACCATACATAATTTTTCTTTAATGAATTTAAATCGTCGATTTATGCCTATTTGTGATCATGGTACAACAATATTAGCTGGAAATTATAAATTAAAATAAAAAATTGTCGTTATCTTGTAATTATAACAAAGAAATGGTGAAATTAAAGCCTCGTTGTGTCAAATTGTTACTAAAAAATATTGTTTAATCAAACTGTATGTATTTTACCGCGCATTCGCTTTGACGTATAGTTTCATGTGTAAAGTGGTAGTAAGGATTCGGGATCTATGGAAAGATTGACAATGACACACAGGTTAGATGTCATGTTGTCAGATGGATGTAATCGACAAATTTAATTGCTGAGCGACCACAGAACCCTGTCATAATAGAAATGTCAAGTGACGACAAAGAAATTACGTCAAAATTAATCATTGGCTTTCTGCGACAGGGTCCTATATTGGCTCAGTAATTAACATTGTTGACTGTAGAATGAAAACGTTTCAGGGCGGATTTAAAAAAGATGGTCATAGTTAAGATCATAATTAAAAAACGCTAACTTTTCCATTACGTAACGAAATTTAGTCATACACTTATATGGTTAATTTTCGTGACGTAATGGAAAAAGTTAGCGTTTTCTAATTAGGATCTTAACTACGATTATATTTTAGAAATCCGCTCTTCAATATCATAAGTAAAGGTATTTGTTAATTTGTTAATAGCTTTAAATTACCATACGTAAAAAAATACAATTAAACATACTTGATGTTGAAGTGAAATGTGTAAAACATTTTGTTTAATAAAAATATTCTCTTTTCAAAGCAACTCAATGTTAATTTTTGTTTCGCTGTTCTAAGAAAGAACTGTTTATAAAATCACATTTTATTTATTTGAATGTTATTATTGTAGGAAGACTGTATTTTTTTCCATAGTACAATAAAACACCATATAACCTAGATTTCAATTAATTTATTATGTAATGAAATATTCTTTTTTTGTTATTAAACGAAATATTTTCATTCCTTTTCATTTATTGAATAAAATAAACATGAAGCCCCGTTCGGTTGAGAAAAACTTAATATAAAAACAAAAACTCGCCGAAATGAACAAAGCGCGTAAAAACCGACTGAAAAGCGTAAATGACAGCTCGCGTCATATATTGTTCTTTACGTCCATCTACACCATACTGGGTGTATGTCCCTTACACGCTGTGTATTCTCTGGATGTTGGTGTACAATAAAGAGCCAAAAGTACCTAATTTTGTTTTTGTCTTTTAAATTATGATACAGCCAGTATGTACATAAGCTGACAAAAGGTTTTCTGTGAATTTAAATAATTAAATAAGTTACTGATACGTGTGTTAAATGTTATAAAATAAATAGGGAATACCTGACCGTGTAAGCAAAGCGTCTCCGTTTCAGCTTGGGCAAAAATGCTTTCGTATGTCTGGCTGTCCGGCTGTTCTCCTCTAAAGGTTACATTTCTCAACCGACTGTCGTGAAATTTTGTAAGCAGGTTTGATAATTATATGGAATTTTTTGTTGATTCAGATTTTCGAAATTTGTCAAAATGGCGGAGATATGGGTGTGTTTGCGATTACCAACTTATTTGCGGTGTTGGTGAACTGATGGCTACCTATATCGATGTATGGGGATAACAGTTATCCAACGACAAAGTTAAGTTTGTCGCGAGGTCTACTGCTCATAGAGCCACTAGTTATAAAGCTACCTGAAAAAACATAATACTATGAAATAAGCAACTTTGTCAAGCCTAACAAGAAGAAGTGCTATTTGTTTCACTAAATTAATATTATTTATTAATTTTAATTTTTTTTATTTAAAAGTATGCATGAGATACTCAACTCTGTCTTTACTTTCTTTGGCGGATACGAGTGGCCAGCTTAAAAATTTCAGTCGTTATTACCAGCCTTTGTCCAGATACTTCAGTTAAATGAACATCATTTACACCTATGTTAAAAATAATAACCATTAATTCTTGGCTCTCCTTTGCTTGACACAGTCCGATTGTACTCATGTGTAATTGAGTTAGACGCACAAAGGCTCGATTGGTTAATGTTCTTGCGATATCATTTCACAGCGGATTGCGATTTCAACCATTTGTCATTAATTTCGTGCGTGATTTATGTCACTTACGTTAGGTTTATTGATGACATGTGTGATGTATGGCAGTCGTAATCAACGTGGCTTAGCCCGCCGTTTCATGAAAGGGTAAAATTAATTATTAATTAATAATAGCGTCAGCAAGAACCCTTATAGCATCATAAATAGATATACACCTTAGTACTCTTATCGCTTTGACGGCATTTTTGATTTACTACTTTACAGGCGTTTTAAAGAAGCATTAAAATGACGCGTCAAGCGATATGTAAACATTTGTATTCCTTTTATTACTGAGTTGAAAAATCCCAGACAAAATCGGGACCCCTACTTCTAGAGCTCATAGCCACAAATTATATACTAGTTACTTCATAACAGATCCATCACTCGCCGCCGCCTACCGCTATATTTACCTACCAGCCGGTGTCCCCCCGGGGGTACAAGTATCAGTTGAGTGTCGACTGCGTTCGCACGCTACTTCGTGAACCGGTTATACATTTACGAGTATGTATAACAGTAATATGTTGCCAAGGATGTTTTGTTATTTTCATGGCTGTAAAAATTACTGTAGGAGTATTTACTTTTTAAACGACCAAATAATAAATACTACTACACTATCTGACTAACGTGTCAAACAAAAAAACAAACATTTGAATTTCATTTATTTAAAAGTCTTTTCTTCTAAATCGGGTTTAACAAAACAGGAAAGAGATAGAGTTTAAGACGTATAAGCCGCACTTACCAGTACCTTATAGCATTATGGCTGCCATCTTAGATTAAAATGAAATCAGCTTTTGATTCGTATCGGTTTAAATAAAAATGTAAGTCTTACGTCACCGTTTTCTTATTGCAGCGTTAAGCAATCCCGGCCTCTATATTTTATCTAGGTGACCTGAGGATAGAAGGTTTTCTAGACCGTCCTAATGAGCTACTTAAAATTCCTTGTGACCTATATTTCTTTTCACATATTATGAACATTTAATGTAGAATATTTTATAAGAAGTACTTAATTTTTAAACCTATAATGCATTTAGTGACAAATATGTCAATACCAGTTTAATCGTTAGTAGTAAAACCGGTCAAGTGCGAGTCGGACTCGCGCACTGAGGGTCCCGGACACGTTTGGCCGGTTGTTAGTAATTGTTGTTTTTTTATAGGGTTTGTTCTATAACCATACCAAATTTGACGCTTGTATATTATATTACCGCTTTTACGATAAAACAAATATAAAAAAACGTTAAAAAAACTTTTCTTGTACAGTCGAGTTCAAAAATATGTACACACTTTTTGCACCTTATTTCAAAGGGATAAGGCGCAAAAGTGTTTACATACCTTTGAACTCGACGGTATGGGCACTGCCCTTATTATTTAATTTTTTAATTATTTATAAATCCGCCATTATATTATATCACATATTCTATATTACATTATATCACATATACAACGGGCTATATTTTACGGTTAAAAAGATACAGCTCTCTTAAGTTGGACGGACGGACGGACAACGTGGACTTAGTAATAGGGTCCTTCCTTCGGGTAAGATAAAATCCTCCATTACTTAAAAATCAGGATTTTAGTTTATGTATTGGTTTTACCAATATTTAAAAGTAAAATCTAAAGTAATTTTTCAAAATTTAATGTGGACGAGTTGTAGAGACATGCTCTGATGAAACTTAACCCCGCCACTTCTAATTTATAGTATTTTTTTCATGCCAAAGGTAAAGTTTTACAATTTTTTCAGGACCTAGCGTGGAACCAATAAAAAATATGCATGCAATTTATATCGCATTACTGAATAAAATATGTAAAAACCGTAAAGAGATGGCAAAAAATGAAATGGAAATCGGATAAAAAATAAAAAACTACTAATTAGACAGAGAGATCCGACATGAACTGTGACGTCAGCGTGCACTACGGCCATATAAACTCCGTGTTTAATTCTGTTTTGCTAGAAAGAGATAGAAACAAATATTTAACGGCTTATATATTGTTTATTTTTAAAGTAATTCGACATTTTTTTCTTTGCTGTTTGTTACATGAATGACTTTTTATTAAAGCAAAATTAACAGGCATATATCCTAATAGCTATATTATTTGAAACCCTTATTGCCTTACCCAAAGCTTAATCATTAATATCTTTTAATGATGTCTAGACTGGTCGCCAGATGCCCCACAAACCTGTCTAGTCATCTGAAATAATGACTACCGGACTATGTCTGAAACGAACTATTGCCTAACTGAAATACTTTTTAGTGTCGATAAAAATAATGGTGTGTTTTGTTAGTCACGATTCTATAGAACTATTTGATGAATATTTATTTAAGTGATGATGAAGATTTTGACTGGTATAGGAGAGGAGATCATTTGATACACTAGCTTAATTTACTTATCTTGTGTTGTAGTACATTTTGTACTTTACATAATAATTATAACAAATTGATCATACATGTGTAAAGCTATAAAACGAAACCACGACGACCAACGTCTCGTTGCTTTTAAAGCATTCTTCCTCTAAACGGATAGTCATAACTTCGTTATTTTACTATCAAAGTAACAAATAATCAAAACTTTTTTTTCTATAATAAGTAAGTATAGTAGTTATCGATTAAACATGTAATGTTTAATTTTTAGTTATGGAAGGTTACAAATACTTAAACTTCAAAGAAAGCGTTTTATTGTTGACGGAACTACGCACCCTACCGCTTCCACCATTCCAAAAAATACATTTTTCAAACAGGAGCGTATACAAATACGCGACGCTATTGAGTTGAGTCCACACCGCATTCATGGCTGCACTCAAAAACTGCACGCATCCAGCTCAATCGCACTCGACTGTCTGTCGACTGACGTTCATTTGTCGTTACCACCGAGCACAGGATCAGAGACAGCGGTTCTTTTGTGATTCAGCGTGGCTTTGTTGTCTGCTTTTGTCTGCGGTCGCTTCGCTGTGGACAGCGTATCTGTGGATTACAGGGCATTTTGAAAGGCGACATTTTCGCGGTAAAATGTCTTATGGTGCACTTACAGGGCCATTTTAGCCGCAAATCTATGGGCGTCTCGTTCTATCTCACGGAAATTAGAGTAAGGCAGCTATTGTTGACGGGCTATTCATGTTCAAAAATTGCCCGTGTAAGTGCTCCCTTAGTTAAATAGAGGTGCTTTTGCATTCCTTTTTCCAGGAATAAAGCATAGAAATAAAAACATTTTGCATCTCTTTTCTTTAGTTCTGAAGAAATAAATAGAACAGGTCCGTGACGTAATGCAAGGTATTTTTTCTGGCTTCAATTGATCGTTAGCTGATCAGCTTCAACCTCTATAGGTTTTAAGTATATCCGATTATCAGTGGAGCAAATCTATTGAAAACGCAAGGGTTAGCACAACACATAATATTTTCAATATGTGCCTACTTTTTCATTTTTTTTAAATCTTTTAAATTTTAAAATCTATATTAGGTAAATATACATTTACTTGTTAATGATGATTAATATCGCTTAACTCGTTTATTTCTTAGTAGGCGATGGCCAATTTGAAAATAAAATGGATGCGACGAAGAAGTGATTATTAAATTACATAACCGTCATAAAACCTACCTACAAAATTTCTTGCATACGTTTTCAATAATTAAATAAAAATAAATAAAATTTGTGTTTAATCAGTAAAATATGTACACGAAATATTTATAATGTGACAACCCTATCACTTACTTTCCATGAATTTGCTCCACTGATACGGGGTATGTAACTTTTGTGAGCTTCTCATTACGATAAAGAATACCACTGCGGGTCACTGGGGCTGGCACAAAGAAGATGGACCCATTGTCTCACATGCACGCGCTCATAGTTTCGTTTTATTTAAGTTTAATTGTTTAAGTTTGTAATGAAGTGCAGTTGCGAGAGAATTTTGATTAAACGACGCATTCTGTCCTGAACATCGCTTTTGTTATGTACTAGAAGAAGGACGTACTGAGAGACAAGGACAAACAAAGCTAGGTAAATGCAAGTCTTGGCTTCTTTGGTGGATTATTTATGAGTCCATGGTAAATAAAAAAAAAATAGTTCTAAAGAAAAAATGACCAAAACATTAGTCTACAACGGCGTAGTTTACAACACTTTCCGTTTAGAACACTTCCCTTTCCAGTCCATGATCACCATACTCAAGCACCAACGGCCATCAGTTCTTCGAGAAATGAACCATTGAACTCATAGATTGCACAATTTAATAGAAATATACATCTATTCGATATAATTTTACTTACGACACATTGAAAGTTTACGCTACGGCTACGTTTAGTTGCCACAATTATGGACAAAAACCTTAAACATCCTACTCAGACACCTTTAATAACACTAAACAACAATTAAAACACCTCTGCAGGGTTACCCGAAACCAAAATCAGTAAACAACGCCTAGTAGCAATTAAAGGTTCCCCCTAACCGCACCCTCCAGCCCTAGAAACGATTACCCACATCATTACGCCCTCTGGTCTATTATTTAATACCAAACACCCTATCTGCTAGGAGTTCACTCGTTTGCATGCATTTTTAACGCTGGCGGGCGGCTGGTCATACAAAATTATGAGAAAACACTTTTTAAATAAACAGGTTAAGAAAACCGGTTTTTTGCGGCTGGAAAGATACGCCTTTGCATCCTGCCCAGGTTCACAAACTTACAATTGACTGGTATCTGCCCGTAACTTCGTTCACGCTCGAGTTTAACACTATCTATTCGCTTAGGAGTTGTTCCATTTTCTAGAGAAAAAAGTCGTGAGGAACATCAAACACATTAATAATAATAATATCAAGCAGAATATTAGTCTACTGTTTTCTACCCTTTCTAATATTAAAAGCGTTTACGGTTTTAAGTGTTTTATTAGGTTAATGCCCGGGGTGAAAGCTTTGTATGGCGGCCGATGCCGGCCCGTTCGACATAAGAGCCATCCGCGGCGCGGTCGTTACGACAAACTGAGTCAAGTATCGCCGCGTATCGTCTCACACGTTGTTACGTAACGCTACCACACTGCGGCGTTTTACAACTAACTTGCTTTTTAGCTTTCTAGAACAAACTGGCATATTTGACCTTGAGTGTCTATCCTGGTCGCGGCACCAAAAGTGACGCAGTTAGTCTAGTTAGTACAGACCCGATTTACAAAACAAGCGGTCCCGGTTTCAAGCCTCGGCAAGGATATTTGTGTGATAAGCAGGAATATTTATTTCTGAGTTTTTAATGTTTTACAGTATTTTGTTTAATAATAAGTCGTTGCTTAAATACGAAAGCGATACAAATCAAAAATGGATATATAGTTTGGTTTAAAATTTACAATAAATAGCGTTCCGAATTTAAATTAAATAAAAATTCAGTTACATTTGTGTCGCTTTCGTATTTAAGGAACGAAGTATGTGTATCGTTGTCTAGTGCTTAAAGTTTAAGCTTAAAGCTTAGTTGGTTCATCAGCCGAAAGCCGAAAGACGTCCACTGCTGGATATAGGCCTTCCCCAAGGATCTCCACGACGACCGGTTAGTTGTGTGAGATTGCCCGCTGATATTAATTTATTAGTTTCTCGTTCTCGTAACAGAGGTTTTTTTATAATTATCAGAAGAGCTGAGCCTTATTTTGTAAGTACTACACCGTCAAATTATTAAACGTATCTTTCCTTTTTTATTTGCTGTATTGTTCATTCAGGAAAAAATACATTTTACCATTAAAAATCGCCACGTATAAAATATAGTATTACCAACGAGGCCAACATAGAAAAGCTTTTGTAACTAATTACAATTAACAGATCCCGGGGACTCGCGCTCTAAGACTACAATTAACAAAGAAAAATAAATGTTAATTAACAAATAGTGAGTTAATTGCTGAGGAACGTAATTGCGTTTGTTATAATGAGGGCAAAGGGAAATTTTACTCCCTTAAAATGGAAATTGCCTCTTAGAAACAGTTCTTTTCTGTTTCCTTTACTTTGAGCACAGATTGTGACGGCTGCTTCACGTTATAACGTGAATAAATGAGCATGATTTAATGGGGTAAATTTGAGCAAGGGAGTTGTCAACATGCGGCGAGGAAACCGCAGCGCTGAAAAGGGTTACAGCAGTGTTATAACACCACGTTTTATATGAAACGGCGAAAGATAAAGGAGGTGATGTACCTAATGGCAATTGGGATACACCTCATATTTGTAACATGGAAATTTTAAAACTATTTGGAGAAATAAGCTTTCTATAGTTATTTGTTATACAAGGGTGCAAAGTTGTATTCTGAGTGAAACGAGTGGTTTAAAAATAGAATCCTGAGCGTAGCGAGTGTTGCAACACACGAGACGTAAAATAACTTTGCAGCCGTGTGTAACACAAATCTTTACACCTCACTAAAGCGAAGAAAATACTACATAAGAAAAACAACTGAAATGTGTAAAATCAGCCTTCATGAGTTTTCATGAGTTTTGAGTTTGCACTGTTACTTGTGGTGCGTTCAGAATAATTTAAATGGATGAATCAAAATAAAATTTGTTGTAAGATTTTAAGTGTTATAAAATTGTTTGCACTATATGTTTTTATTTGAATACAATTCAATATAAAATGATTATTGCGTCCACACCACCTGATTTGATCAGACAATTGTCCTGTCTGGACTGGCCTTTACATGTTATTGTTTAAAAAAGTAACTAATAACACGTTCGGATTTCAAATATTATTTGCACTTTTGTGGATAAAATGCAGTTTTGCTATCTGTTTTTAAAGTTTAGCTTTAATTAATAATGTGTTATAATAATTATTTAATCTTTTGTACAAAACAAGACGTCATAAGATTTTTTAATTTATTAATAACTAGAGTAGTTATAAAGCTTTAATTATTAGATATTAGAAAATTAAAATGTATTCTTATGCGGCCATCCGTAAAGTCCACGAATAATAAAAAAGTTAATAAAAAATCAAACGAAACATTCAGTTCATTTAGTATGTTTTAGTAGTTGAATGAGGCACTCTAAGTCTACTAAAAAAAAAAAAAATTAACTTAATAGTTAAAAAAAAAATTCGCCAAACCCGTGTGAGCAGATAAATTTCACAAAAATATACAGCATAAGTTTTATTATTTAGCTAATTTGTTTTTAAGAATTTAATTTTCAATGCTTGCCTTAGAATAACTTGTTTAACGGTCCATTTACACTAGATCAATTAATTAGGACAGTCACGCCAAGTTCGTGAGAAGATAGAGGCGTGGCTGGTAACGGAGGGCGGGTCTTACATGAGTTTTTCAAGTAACTGGTATGTTTGGAAGACCGTTCGGTGTCTTCACTTAAAATATTTTTTTAAACGTTTACATTTTACCTAAAAGTATTTAAAATATTGTATTTTTTATAACTGCTAATTTTACTTTCTTACGCGTTAGATTCCAAACCTCGGACAAAGCAAAATCTAAATGACAAATATGAAACTCGACTTGTTAACCTCTAAACTTTTAAAGTAAATAGTTTAAACGAATTAATATCTGGCCTAAGACGTCCTCCAAAAATATTGTTAACTTATTATTGTTTTCATGTTTAAAAATAAATGCAGTGAAGTAGCTGTTCTTGTGCATTGAAGCACGGAGGTCAAGCATAACTTATGTTTAGTGTATAGCAAATGTGGGTAATTCTGTCTACGGGGCAAGACCGTACACAGGCGTTTGTGGCCATTCTAAGAAAGGAACACCGTTGATAAAGCAGGGGAAATTTTTAGTTCTATATTTTTAAAAGAGATGGCGGCGTGACGCCTTTACGAATGGGCACAAACGCCTATGTATGGTCTTGCCCATTGACGGAATTACCCATATTGACTATAATTTCAAGTTAATGTAATAGTTTATATTTAGTATTGTTAATATATTATTTTAATGTAAGTTAGTTTTTATCTAAAGGCTGACTAAACTCGATCTTACCCATGCGGAAGATTATTATTATTATTGTTATTTAACAAGCGTATAATTGCTGCATTGTCAGTTGGTCTCGATTTAAAAAGTGAACAATTATTATTACCAATAAGTGCCCTTGAATTTATTTATATTTTTTAAATAAATTAATATAAATGTTTATGTATTGTTATATATTAGTCTAGCCTTGTTGGTTATTAGCCTAGTTGGTAGTGACCCTACTAAGAAGCTAGCGGTCCCGGGTTCGAATCCCGGTATGGGCAAATATTTGTGATGAGCGCGAGTATTTGTTCCTGAGTCAGGATGTTTTCTATATATTTAAGTATGTATTCCTCTTATTAAGTATGTATATCGTCGCGTAATACCCATAGTATAAGCGTAGAGCTTAGTTTGGGACAAGGTAAATTTGTGTGAGATTGTCCCTGATATTTAATTATTTACCTACATACATACATGTCAAACATATTACCTTCCTTTTTGAACAGTCGGGTAAGTGCTTTTACACCCTGTACTCGAAATTGACCGAACTCCCATTTCCCGCCAAACAAAGACCATATTGACGTAAAGACTCACAATTGAGAAACTCTCGAAATGCAATTACATGAAAAATTGTCCGGGGAGCGGACAATGGCATAAAATATCGCCCGGAGTTACATTGTTTTCTTTCCCGGGACTTTAGTCTCATTTGGGTAATGTTTGCGAGTTTCTATAGGTTAAGAAAGAAAGAACGAAGCCGTTGGTGGGTGAGTGAAAGATTAGTCGCCTAACTAAATTGGCAAAAGACCTATTAATTTGCCTTCAATAATTACTAAACATAATGTTAAAAACCACTTATCCTGTATACGTGGTTGAAATTAAATTCTTTGTCCAAATTTTGGTGGTTAAATCAGTAGGTCATACTGACCAACTTTCACTATGGGACCAACCCCGAAATCGCGAAAAAAATCGACCCTCCCATACATTTTGGCTACTCGGCTGACGATGTTTAGTATTTTATAATATTTCGGGGTTGGTCCCATAGTAAAAATTGTTCAGTATGACTTACTGATTTAACTCCCATAATTTGGACACTATATTAAATTTCACTATGTATAATTTTTAAAATCTGCCATTTTAGGAATTACAAAAAAAAGTATCCAGTGACGCTCGTGACGCTAAAACGAAACTTATGACACCTCGTTTGTAAAAATTAGGCCATCTATTCAGCCTCTATAAAGGAACAAAGAATCATACATGTCATACATACATATCATCGTTAAATAATTTATACACCCTGTAGTTGTTACAGCGATAGTATAGGTTTAGTTTTCTCTTTAATGATTTCACATATTTTATGTTTATGATATAATGTATTGCTCTTCTTAGTATATTCCTTCAGTATTTAATAAAATTACTTGCTAAGTTCGTTAGCTAAAGCCTCAGTTTACTCCAAATCCTCACCAGTACACAAGGCGACTTCAACCCAGGTACTATAAGCCCCAGGCGGCTAGACTTAGCTCAGATTCTGTTGGGTTTAGGCTAACTAAGACACTCGCCTTAGGCTGAAGGCTGAACCTTAACTTGTATAGGGTAGAATAACTGACGCGGGTGTTTGGTGCCGATAGATTAAGGCCAGCGTTGTACAGGATGTTCACTTCAGGTAATTCACTTCAGGTAATTCACTTCAGGTAATTCAAACTTGATTGTAAATATTTTTTTGTTACCTGCCTATCTTTTATTCATGGAGAAAAAAATATTTTACAATATTTGTATTGTATATTAGTTACGATTCTGGTGTAGGAAAAAAGATTTCGGTTTTGGTTAACAGATTTTTTTTATAACAACAAGTCATATTTTTGCTAATACTAGAATATTCTAGTTAGAATATTCTAGTACACGAAAACTCTGATATCGTTTTGGTAACCATCTAATAGTTACAATGTAAAATATATGCATTTAGCTTACTACAGGTTTTGTATACTACACAAATTATGTTTCCTACGATACTAGGTAAGTGGGTAATAGGAACTAGAAATGATGTAAAGAAGTAGAATTTTCTATTAATGTGTAAAAAAGTATAGTTATCACATATAATGCAATAAAATCAAGTCGAATTTACAATATTCTGTTAAAGGAAACTAGATTTTTTTCTCCGTGTTATACTATACTCAGAAAACGTGAAACGATCCTAATTTTTTTATTTTAAACCTTAAGCGTTAAGTCTTACGTTTGAATATGGAATAGATGTATTCGTTTCCCTAGCACCTGTCAAATTTTATCTCGCGCATGCATGCTAAGCCGACTGAAGGTATAAATTATTATGGATCCACAGTTGGAGAAAACGGTTCCAATATCAACCAAAATTGAACAAGTTGAGTCACAATCGGCAAAGATATCACTTAAAATATTTACGTAAAAAATAAAGTCGAATTAGGAATTCCTTCCTTTATTATAGAAGTTGGTTTCAAATAAGAAAATTAACAGATGCTCCTTCCAAAATAAATTAAACTTGTAATGATGACACGTGACAGATTTTTCAAAAACAATTGACTGAGTTTTGGGGATATTAACTTTCTTCGAAATTAACTTTGGCACAACCAAGTGACGATGTAAAAAGTCGTGGACGTGAAATCGAATATCGACGGGTCTCTGAATCAATTGGAATATCTACAGTACTTTAGGACGTGTGCCTTGGATATTCGGATTTCGGAAAAATTCATATAAGAGGTTGAGTCAGAGACCCGTCGATATATGTCGTTTACTTTTGCTGTTAATTATGTAGATCGACCCTTCGTACAGAAGGCAGATGTTTTATGTTTCAGTGCGATCTAATCAAGCAATCAAAATGTTCAAAAATATCTGAATGTATAATTATTAAATAAATAAAGTATTGATTAAGGCCAAGGTAATAAAAAATACCTGACTGATGGCGCAGTTTTAATTATTTCAACAAAGTAAAGTAAAGTTTACATACTTAATTATACTGCAGTATAATTACGTAAACCAACCAAAAAAGGATTAAAATTAACCATACATTAAGTATACATACTCATGTACCTTTTTTGGTTAATTTTAATCAACACCCTGATCCTTTACAGAAACACCCTGTACCTGAGGTTCATTCATTATCTTTTACAACGGACAAACACAACATTGAAAAACAAAAACCCTTTTTATTTAGGTGAGATGCAGCAATAAACCAAATCATCCGTGCAAAGGTGAAATTTCATTAGCTATTAAGATCTTATCAACTTATCCCATTTCGCTTCAAATCTTACAGGCTCAGTCACTAGCCGAATGTCGCTCATCCCTTAGACATAGCCTCGAAATAAGGAACAAGAGGCTACCCCGATCGCATCCGCGATATCGAACGAACCTACTCAATGAAACTACCGTATAACTACACTATTTACAAACGCCATCAACTTAAATTGAATCTTATCTATACAGGGTGTAGTTTACTTTTCTTCGCAAGGTCCGTCGCCTTTACATCAGAGATAAGTTTGGATAGAGAGTTTTAGGTCAAAGGCACACTATATATTTTGGTGTATTACGTCCGTAGCGCCCTTGTTTAAGTCTGTAGCGAGAAATGGTTATTGAGGCGATCGGAATTCTTAATACATAAGCTTAGTCATAAAGGCCAGTTGTTTTTAGAAAATGTTTTAAAATAACTCCGCTTTCTTTCAACAGGGCGATGCTTATAAAATAATAATAATAATCCAGCCTATATGCGTCGCACTGCTGGGCACAGGCCTCCACTCACAATGAGAGGGTTTGGGCTATAGTTCCCACGCGGGCCCAGTGCGGATTGGGAACTTCGCACACACCGTCAAATTGCTTTGCAGGTGTGTGCAGGTTTCCTCACGATGTTTTCCTTCACCGAAAAGCTCATGGTAAATTTACAAATTATATTTCGCACATAAATGCCGAAAAACTTAGAGGTGCGAGCCCGGGTTCGAACCCACGACTCTCTGCTTAAGAGTCGGCAGGTCAAACCATTAAGCTACCACGGCCAGGGCGATGCTTACCAATACACAATTAGTAAAAAAAACGGACAAGAGCATGTCAGGCCAAGCTCAGTGTAGGGTTCCGTCGCCATTACTACATTATACAAATAAAGTGCACCAGAAAAAGAGCGTATCTCGTGGCACTTACATCCTTTTGTTGAGAAGCGTAGTTTTTCGGCAATAACTCAAAAACGGTTATATCCGATCATGTTGAAAATAATTTTGGTTGAAAGTATTTATTAAGCGCTACCTTTGTAATTTTTATCATATTTTTTGGATTTACAGTTTAAAAGATATCATTCATTTAGACAAATTATAAAGGGGGGATACCATTTATGAAACTTTCGGAGCGATTATTTCCGAAAATGTTCACTTAATAACAAAAATTGCTTCGAAACCTTAAAGAGTATTTTTAAAAGAACTGTCGAAATATATTATGTGCCACACGTTGATGTTTGTAAAAAAAAATTAAGCTTCTGTTACATGTACATAATTATGGAGTGGCCCCCTAGAAATATTTATTTTTGTTATTTAACTACCAAACTAAGTAGCGGCTTATACAAGACACCTATACTCCAAATTTTATCAATATACATCTTGAACTTTTTGAGTAAAATGCCTGTGACACACGGACGGACATGACAAAACTATAAGGGTTCCAATTTGCCATTTTGGCTACAGAACCCAAAAAAATGCTGTAAGTGAACATAAAATGCTGTATTTTGATTTTCACTAGGAAATGTTGTGATGTTATTTTTGAACATCTACAGGGTGTTTACAAGAAAGGTACGGTTTTATAAACTAAGATGTTTTTCGTTGTAAACAAGCAATGCCCATTAGCGAGCTTGCCAAGCTTCCAATGAAAGCCTGGGTTAAATTATAATTCAGATCATTTAAAAGCGTTTTCACAGACTAAATGAAAGAGGTGTTTTATACGAAAATTACTGGTTGTAAATGGATGTGTTTCTATTTGGGTTAAAGCATTAGAAAGCGAAAATTATAAATAAAAAAATATCGCGAAACCATATTTTTTGCACAAAATTTCATATTATAAAACACTTCATTTCCCGTGAGATAGGTTAAATTAACCCTTGACGGTGTTATACCTAGTACAGTTGAAGTACGACGTAGAATGCAAGCATCATTCTAGAGTCTGGTGAATGAGGAGTTGAGGAGTTACTGGTTCTATTAGAGCAAATAGTCGGGTTAACATGTTGAAAACTAGCGAAGTTAGATGAGTTGGTGTAATCTCTCTAAAACTCGTACAAGTTCATGAACTTCAGTTAATTTTTTGTGTATTTAACGATGAATGTTGGAAGAAATTTAATTAAATAAAACTTTATTAAACACGTCAGAATAGTATTTAGCTTAAGTTACACTTTGAATTAATAAAATACACTGAATTACTAAATAATAGGTTAAAGAACGCTAGTGACAACGCGTTAAGTCTATAGTAAATTGTGACCGTAGAATGTCTTGAACTTTCGCGATATTCATACATACATATTGCAAGTTATAATCACGTGAAAATGATGACCTTGACGTTTTGACAGTATTGCAACGACATGGTAGTGACCATGCCTACGAAGCTAGCGGCCACGCGTTCGTTCCCGGCAAGGACAAATATTGATATGTAGGGGGCGATTACTTGTGCCTGAGTCTTGGATGCTTTGTAGGTATTGTATTTATTTCTCCATATAAATAAACATGTAGCATTGTAAATTAAAAAAATCGGAAACGAAAGCTTTTAGCGTCATTTACGTGTACGTATCAGATTTAAACATTAAGCACTCAGTTTTAATCCTCTCGCCAATCAGATAAATATAAAAGCCGTCAGGAATCGCCCATCGGAATCTTGATGGGTGTTATCTGATTACACGTGACTAATGGAGCGAGGATGCGACTGTTCGCTGGAAAATTAAGTCATCGGAAAAATGCTTTTTAAATGCGAGCCGAGTGTGAGTTAACGGTGTTTTTGCTAGTCATGAGTAAAATATTTTTAATAAATTTGTGCAAGTTATTTCAAATTACAGTTAATATTAAAAAAAACCAAGTCTTATCAACATTAACAAATTTATTTTATTAAGTGCCTACATTTGAGATCTATTACACAGAGGTAATTAATTAATGGCTTGCCCGTATAGCTTTACGTTTAGTTTATTGGAAGGTAATTAATCAGTGAAATAGCAATCAAAGGTTGGGTTAGGTCTTCTATGTAGTCAAGGTTAAGTAAAGTCTAGATCAAAGAGGTCACGATGCGAGAAAGAAAGAAATAAATCTGAGTAACCGCTACATATACAAGAAGTATTTGTCTAGATATTAATAAAAAAAATAAAAAATAATAAGCTAACGTAACGTCATTTTCAATAGCAAAACCATTTTGTTATATCTGCTTTAATTATTACAAATTTCAACAACATTTAAGTTATATTTCGGGTAAAATAAAATAAAAAAGTTCTACTGTCCGAAATGAAAACTTTGCTTACAGTAATGACATCTAAAGACTCAGCAGCCCTCTCAATACATTCCTTACCAAGAACTCGACATCAACGGCACCGTGTATAGAAGTCATAAGATCCCGGCCTCGAACGTTTTAACCGAGTTGTTTTCGACGGAACCCCAAATATTTTCGCGGCAGTAAAACGTGTGCCCTGAATCAATTCATTAAGACTTAGAAATTTGGTAAAACGCTTCTCGAAGCTATATATAAGGCCCCGACTAATTGTGCCAAGCGCGCTAATTAGAAATTATGGGCGCAGAGCGGCGACAAACGGCGCTTTTAGCAAATTCATTAGGGAATTTCGACAATTGATTTGCTACTTTCGGTATTGGATTTAAAGTTTGTTTATAGTTGTTGATTGCTTGGGATTAGGAGGGAGTGTTCAATAAAAAATCGCATTATTGCAGTTATTATGAGTGCCGGCCGACACCTCCGTGCCCGAGGCCCCTAAGGTGTGCTAAGTTAGGAACACAAAAATTATAAATTTAGTAAAAACTGTAAAAAGTGAGAGCATGATGGCGTAATAGATAATAAATGATGATACTTAGTTAATAAAAAAATAAAAAAATTATTAAATTTATTAAAAGAAACACTTTCTTACCACAAGTGTCATAATATGTGTACGTAACTAAGGCCCCAACCCGATTTTACTGATGTTATCTTTAGTTAAATAAAAACAAATTTCGTTTTTACTTTTAAGCAAGTCCTTTTATGTCTACTCTCAGAAAAGGCTAAAATAAAAAGAAATTAACGCTTTGACAGAAAAACCGCCTTCCTTATTATCAGAGCAGTACCTTTCGTGTATATTGAGATGAAATTACCTACTATCAAAAACCAGCCATACCAGCTAACCCTAGAAACCTGTTTACTTAATTTCGTCAAAAAATCGAGTTATTGCATTTATTATGAGGTCAGAAAAGTGCACAAAAGCATCCAAAGTACGTCGGCCATCATTCATTCGCCATCTTCGGCCGAAGCCGGGCGGCGCCGCCTTAAGTGCCCACGGCTCCCGCCACGCTAAGTGCCTCACTTTATAATAACTTTAATGCTCCGTGCTTCTTTTGTTTTCGTGTGTTTTTCCCATTGTAAGTACCTATGGTTGTCATTTGTATGTCGAGATTTGTTTCTGTGAGAAGTGGCTTTAGTTTATTTTTTGATGCGGTTTGGATACGTTGATTTGTTTACGGGCATTATTTTTGTTATGTCACTTGTCGTTTTTTTTATATACATCACGTGTAAAAAAATAAAATCAATTTTGTGTGACATTCAGTAGAATGAATTTTATTTTATCAGCTCTCCAACGTACCTAAATTCAGTTTTAGTACTCATACAAATCTTTTGGTTTTAGTTTAGACTATAGGTAATGTTAAGTACCTAGATACAATAATTTGCATCAGCTTAGAAACTTTAGTGATCCCTAAATGTAAATTATCGTTTAATACATTTCAAATAACAAATACTCTATAAACATAAAAAAAAAAACAAAAACCAAGATTTTGTACAATATTTATCGAACCATGTTATTATAGATATCCCAGCATTTTACCTCTTCTGTTAACTATATTATTTTAAATCGTTCTTTCTTCATTGATCCGGAAGCAAAGGAAATGTACTTATTCATTTCCTTCCTTCTTTCCTTCCAGTCTCTTTTCTTATCTTTTTTATTTTTGTGTCATGTCATACTTTAAGTTTTACACCCATTTAATGCTCTTACTTCATGATGGATCCTACGCGGATCCTAAATCCTACGCGGATTAAAGTAATAAAATCAAGTATACAGTAATTACGCAACTATTTTCTAACAAAGAACAAAGCATCTTAAACAACGCATAACAAGACAAAGAAGCTAATTTACTCTTACTACTCGAAACTTCCTTTAAAAAAAGCCGGTCAAGTGCGAGTCGGACTCGCGCACCGAGGGTTCCGCACAAACTTGTAGGCATGTAAATAGTTCGTAAATCACGGGAATACAATATAAACAAAGTCCAGTATAAACTGACACGCAATAAATATGCACTTTAGTACTTAATGAGTGTCAGCTTATACTGGGCTCATTTTTTATGTGATGTAACTACACTAACTACAAATTAACGGTTTTCGGATTTTTTCCTTTGCTTGTGCTATAAGACATAGCTTCTTGCAAAATTTCATGATTCTAAGTCAACGGGAAGTACCCTATAGGTTTTGATTCCCTTGAGATTCCCTTCAATATGCGGCATAAACGTCCGTATCTTTTGATTGCGTTGACTTAGATGTTTGATTTTTCACTGATCCAAGGGACTGCAGACTTATGTATTTGATATCAATTTCAACTTGATACCTCAACGCATTCCTGAGAAAAAGGGTCTTGACAGACACACAGACAGACAGACAGACAGACAGACAGACAGACAGACCGACAGACAGACAGACAGACGGACAACAAAGTGATCCTATAAGGGTTCCGTTTTTTTCTTTGAGGTACGGAACCCTAAAAAGAGGGGAAATTGCACAAGACACAATGACATATGCCCACGCCAAATAACCTATTTCGTTTGATTCTGGTCTTAAATAACCACAGAACAAAATAGCACGTCAACAGGCAAGATAAGTCTTACCTCACGAGATCAAATCTCGAAATAGCTGGCAAGATTTATCATTCTTTTCTTGTAAAATAACAAGCCTTCTTACAAAGCCGCAAGGCATATATTCGTTTGGGAGTAGAGTCGCATATACGCAGTGCCAACACGTACGCTTACACAATTTGTCAAATTTCGCGTAAGCCACTTTAAAAATTTAAGAAATGCAATACTGTTATGGCTTCGCTGTGACGCTTGACAAACGATTTACGAGATAGTTTATGACATTGCTTTATTAAGTTTACAGTACCTTTGTGGGTGAACCCGTGCATGTAGAATCCGTATGTGGATATAGCTTGATCTCTTAAACAACTTGCTTTGTCATTTCATCGAGGAATTAACCAGGGCGCCCAAGTGCCTGTCAGAGCATATTTCACTTTAGGTATAAGTTAATTTTTAATAGATATATTTTTTTACAGCTTTACGTGATTGTCGTTATAATTACATAAGTAATTTTCTATAATATTCATATTGTCAAGTGTTTGTTCTAAAATACCAGTACTAAGAGATATAGAGTGATTTCAAAAAGTAGGGCGACTATCCCGGTTTTCCCTATGAAATAAATGAATACTTTTATTTCTTCAAAAAATCATATAACAACGAACAAAAACGAGAAAAATAATATCATTTTAAAGTTGATGACACATCACGTTACTACCTTCACCGATTTTTGCGTTAAAAACACGGCTCTTTTACGCGACTATTTTAAAAATGTAGCTGAATTTATATTTCGAAACATTCCTTTTACAAACACCAACGTTTCTAACAAAAACTTTATTTACGATAACACAACAAAAGTAGACGTTGAATTTAAACAAAACACACAGATAACGTCACGTTATTCGGAAAATGTAGTCGAAAAAAGTATCAAGAATAATTCGTTGCATTTTAACCTGCATCAGATATGTCAGGTGCAAGCTCGAGGCACTTGCACTCGAAATTAAACGTTACACATGAATAACTGATGTGGATTAAGCTGAAATTCCCGTGGCGATTATTACAGGCGAATGTTGGTTGATACGTTGTTTTAAATAAGGACATAGGTATCGGATTCCAAAAGGTTTTAAGGGTATAATGGTATATTGTAATATTTTTGAGATACTCTGTTTGTATGGATGTACGAGTATGTGATCAAAAACCGGATCATTTTTTAAAACTCCTAAATTGGGCGGATTTTAATTAATTGGAGTGTCAAAATATTTCATCTTGATTGCCACAGGCCAGGTAAACATTTTAACGGTGCTTAAGACCCAGTAGGTTTTAAGTTTTTAACTTATAAGGGTGCCTTTCCACTGAGGCGGAAACGAGCGAAGCGGTGCGAAAACGACCAATCAGATTCCTCTAGTTTCTGTGTGCTATGCGTTAGTGTGGGTACTGTACAAGGTGATTGGTCGTTTTCGCACCGCTCCGCTCGTCTCCGCCTCAGTGGAAAGGCAGCCTATGACACCGTTTATTTTATTAAATTTAGTACTTAACGTCACATTTGTTCAAGTGAGAAAATAATATAACTCAATGTACAGTCACCACACGGGATTGTTGAGCCACCATAGAACCCTGTCATAATGACAACGTCAAGTCACTCAAAAGAAATTACGTCAAAATTTTCCGTCGACTTTCTGTGAGAGGGTTCTATAGTGGCTCAACAATCCCGTGTGGTGACTGTACCTAACAAATAAAAAATAGATAATGAGCACAACGTCCTGTCATGGAACTGTCATTGACAAATTAGAATGGAAATACGTATAGATACCAACGAAATAAATATCAAACCTTTAAAATTCTACAAGGATTAACTTCAATTCAATTTATCAATCATACTCAAAACCACAATAGACCGGGAGTCGATTCCAAAAATGGCAGAGAATCCCCATCGAATTAAAGTGCGCTAGCAATCCATTAAAGGCAAGATATGAAGTGATTCAGCCGATTTCCTTTTGAAATATTAGACCGATAATGTTTTTTATCCGGAATCATCTTCAACTTTTATTGGACAGATTAAAAGCTTCTGAGCTTTAGTCGTTTGACCGGGGTTGCAGAATGTTCTGTCGTAGACCGGGAGCTTAATAGGTTTTGTTGATTGATTTTATTGTTATATGAATTTTTATTTTAGAGTGGCTTGAAATGGGATGTTGCGACATTTGTGTTGGAATAATATTGGAGAATTTCGTGCATACTTACTTAAGTACTTAACTACTATTGTTACCGCTGTTACATGACGCTTAATTATCCTTACCTACATTTAACGGTAAAAGATAAAGGTAAATTACCAGTAATTAAAAATTAACATTAAATCTGTCTGAGGTAATGATGCCAACTTCTTACCGGTTTTTGAAGCTTCGGAGCCGAGGCAGTTTCTAAAGCTTGTTTTCTGGATAGCACTCATTGTGCTTGCGTCACAGGCGTGATTAATTCAATAGACATTGTTTCGAAACGAGTGGAAAGCCTTGACGTCGTTATCCGTAATAATCTAGGCTATATAGATCCGCCCACAGTGTAACCAGGTTCAGTGCAATAATAATAAATAAAAAAAATTCAGGAGACAATCTCACACAAATTGACCTAGTCTCAAACTAAGATCTAGGCTTGTACTATGGGTACTAGGCAACGATATACATACTTAAATGTATATAGAAAACATCGATGCCTCAGAAACAAATGATCGCGCTCGTCACACAAATATTTGCCCATACTGGGATTCGAACCCGGGACTACTAGCTTCGTAAGCAGGGTCACTACCAACTAGGCTAACCGCGTCGTAAAATAATATAAACCTTACGTCATTCCAGGGTAGTTAATCCATTTATAATGCCTTGCACCTATTAAAACGTATTACAAAGTCACTCATACATGGTTTAAAGTGCTCGTGTTTGATTAATCATGCTACTTATACCCATTCCCCATATTGAAACGACGAGATATCTTAAATTTTAACTCGAAGTTACCTTATCTATGGTTACTTCGAGTTGAAATTTAACATATTTCGCTACTTACAAAATTTGGAGTAAGTAACTTTGGATTGAATAAAGGGAACGGACATGATCAATAGTAATACTTTAACCATTGTTTTATTGATTGTAGTCGTTTGACGAAGAGATGAAGACAAGTCCATTCAACCATTAGGTTTTTTTAATCCTACTAATTATTATAAATGTGAAAGTTTGGATGGATGGATGGATGGATGTTTGTTACTCAATCACGCCAGAACGGCTGAACGGATCTGGATGAAATTTGGCACAAGTATAGATTATAGTCTGAAATAGCACATAGGCTTCTTTTTATTCTGAAAAAATTGGACAGTTTTTGAGGGAGCACGACTTCTACGTGGACGGAGTCGCGGGCAAATGCTAGTAATACATTATTACACATCAAAATGGTTCGCTCCTGGTCTAAAGAAGTATAACAATCTACAAACCTCTTACATACACGGGAAGGTATTAACTAACGATTTTAAAGACATAATAGTTCATTGTACTTTATAAAGGACTGACATAGATTGATAAAGGTCTGAGACAGATCAGCTTACGCGGCGCGGGCTTCTCAAATCTCAAGGTACTTTGTCTTTGTAAGGGCTCGACACCGTACAAAGCAAATATGACTTTGTTCTATTTGAAGAACAAAGCGATAAATTCGTGAAAAAATATTCAATTACAGCAAAAAGGGATTAACGGGGTTGAGTAAAGTTGATACTCGAGTTGTAAGAGAGTTCTTTTGTAAGTCTTTTGCTTTGGGTATTATTTAGATTGAATATTTCATCTTATCATTACTCATTAGAGTTCATAATATTGTTTTAAAATATTTATTATTGGAAAAATAAAACCGGAACTGATGCCATAAATAAAATATTTAAAAAAATCTACGAAGGCTAGTTAACACAAAATTTCATAGTTTAAAATGATAATGATGGTAATATCTACATCTACATTAATATTATAAAAGGGTAGAGTTGGTGAATTTTTTTCGTTTATTTGTTTGTTTGGATGTAGGGGGTATTCTCCGGAACTACTAATCCGATTTCAAAAATTCTTGCACCAACATATAGAATAGACTTTCAGGATGGACATAGGCTATATTTTAACTTACGAACGTACCAACTCTCCGCAGACGAAGTATAATATTATAAATGTGGTTTGTATAAATCTTTGGATAACTTGTGTTTAAATCACGTCTAAACGGCTTCACGGATTTTGATGAGATTTGGCACACAAATATGCCTTATTTTGGGCTTACACACAGAGTACTTTATATATAATTTAAGGCTCCTGAGGGATGAGAATTAAAAGGCTTTTACGCGGACGGAGTCGCGGGCAGAAGCTAGCTACTATAATAATTATATAAATGTTTCTGTGACGCGCTTAACCTATATAATATGGTAAATGTACTGAAAAGATCTTTGTCTCTGAAACTTATTAATTTACTTAATTTAGTTGACTTTAAAAGTTAAAATCACCGGTTACCATTCCAACTCGCGAGTTTCCAAGTTTAGGCAATTCGCTCCGGAGATTTTAACGCAAATTTCGTTTATTCGGCAAATTTAGTAATAACACAGCTATTCCTGTTTTAATTAGTGTAAATAAATTTGATTTAACATTGTGTACGGCTTGTTGATGAGGAAACGCGGTGTTTGAACTATATTTACATATTAAATAAATAAATAAATAAATATCAGGGGACAATCTCACACAAATTGACCTAGTCCCAAACTAAGCTCTAGGCTTGTACTATGGGTACTAGACAACGATAAACATACTTATATAGAGAAATACATACTTAAATATATAGAAAACATCCATGACTCAGGAACAAATACTCGCGCTCATCACACAAATATTTGTCCATACCGGGATTCGAACCCAGGACCGCTAGCTTCGTAGGCAGGGTCACTACCAACTAGGCTAACTGCGTCGTCGTTAGGTGATCATGTTCAGTCAATGGATGTTTTTTTTAAATTTTGTACTATTTTGTTTTAAGTGGAACAAAGTTTAAATGTTGCATGATGATTAAAATGTTATCGTGTTCCCCGTTATTTTGATACGCAATGTGGACTATTCGTTTAATAATCTAACCTAAGAGTCGGCAAACTGCGGCTCTTTGAAGGGCCAGTTGCGGCTCTTCAAGTTCCCCACAAAAAAAATATACAGTGAAAAACTTGAAACAGAAAACTGCGGCTCTCTGAGCTTCCGATTTTTTTTTGTTTTTCCGGTAACTGACTCTTTGTCTCAAAAGTTTGGTGACCCCTGATCTAACCTACCCTAACAAAGTTAAAAACCCTCGACAAACTCAGGACCCACTACTTTCAGCTCATAACTCTTAAATGGATTAAACAGATTTTTGTCATAAGTTAAGAACACTCTCGACTAAGTCACCTTTCTAACAAAAAAAACTAAAACAAAATCGGTCCATCCGTTTAGGAGCTACGATGTCACATACAGATTACACACACAGATAAATATAAATACACAAACACACAGTTACACACGCTTACCTTATAACATCCCTCTTTATGTATCAGGAGTTAAAAATTAACCAAGATACAATGCAAAGTTATTTGTTAAATGTGAAAGTTTGATCGATATTCGGATAGTTATTTAGGGGCGTGGTTGTTTGTTTTGCAATCACGCGTAAACAGCTCTACAGACTTTGATGAAATTTGTCTTACAGATTTTCCATTATACTGTATTAAAATACTTTTATCCCTATTCCCTGGATAAAAGTATTACTCCTAAGTAGGTAGTACCTAAGCAGTACTCCTTTAACGTGGTGATATCATTTGATAGTTCCCATCACGTTAAACGTGTTCTCCGTGTTCACGGATTTGCGCTATAATAAAATATTACTACAAATCTCATTAAATTCACCCTATATAACCTTTGTAAAATCTACAGGGTGTTACAAAAATACCCGTAAAGAAGAACGGGGGTTAAATGTTCCCTTTTAGAGTCCATTGACAATGTATGAAAATCTTAGCATGACTTTTTGAGATGACAGCTTACTAGGGTTGCATTATGTTTGAGATTCTGTAAGGCGATGGATACTAGGTGCTCGTCTATACCAATGTAATTGTCTCATATTTTGTAACTAGCCTAAGTTTCATGACGAATTGGTTCTTACTGTAATGTCATGTAAACGTATTTATTTATCAATAAATAAATAAATAAATAAAAACTATTTTTGGCTTTGATTTTTTACGGGTTATTTTGTAACACGTTGTATAATTCCACAAAACACATTAATTTCCTAAAGTACATCTCATCCCGTCACAATTCCAACTTATAGACATCCCCTCAAACCACTCATGAGTCCTTTTTAACAATTCCTATCAGTCGACAAATCAATCGAAAAATGTCACAAGTTGTAAAGCTACCCCTTTAATTAACCTCTGGGGGCATTACGGCCAGTTTATACCCGGTTTTAATGCTCCAGCGGCATTGTGCTCACTCAATATCGGTGCCTTATTGTCAGATCGGCCGCCTAACCCTCAATAGAAAAACGCCACATCCGCAACTTAGTTGCTAAAATTTAGTCTACCTTCTCTAGTAGTTAATAAAGACATGTTTATAATAAGAGCTCAAAAAGTAATGTGACCTTTTTGGAAGAAATGGTTTAGTATTGTCAGATCGACGGGTCGCTTTGTCGTCGACGGAATCACTCGATATTATGCGGTGGATTGGAAATTGAGTTGGTTTGATATTATATTATGTGCATCTGTGGGTTTGAAGCATTGACTGGTTTTCTGCCGCACTCAGAGACGTCAATTGATTTTTAAGTTTGTTTAAAGATCTGCGTCTTATTCTATTGCTATAGCAAAGAAAGTGATAGCACCAACTTTAATCAAACTTAAAGGGTAAGGCCGCGGAGCGTTCGAACCGCCCCGCTTTTATGTAAAATGACGTGTAACATTAAAACAGCTTTTAGTTTCGAGGTATGTTAGAACTACGCACGACTACCTATTTTCATTGAAAGTAAACGCCGTTTGTTACAGGTACACGTAATTTTTTCGTCACATAAAATAAACATAAAAACACCTAACCAAATAACATAACCATAACCTTAACCTAATACATATCTACACATTAGTAGATCACGTCATACGGAGAGTCACGTGATCTACCAGTGACGCGATTGGTTTAAAAACGAAACGAATAGAAATGCTAGTTATCGATGGGCATCTTGGCTAAGGGCTCTGTAACGGCTAAGAGAAACGTACAATTGCAATGTCTATGGGATGTCAAATACTTATCTTTTGGCGGCTCTACTAAACAATACGAAACCGGCAAACTTGGACATGTGTAAATAAGATAATATGTTAATATTAATAAAGAGAACAAACAATACGAACTTTGTATTAAGACAGGGAATTTCTAAGTAAATTGATTATGACGAACTCTGCCTATTCATTTTAGATACTATAAAAAAATTATTCATTGCCTTAAAATTACACAACATATTTTGTACACAAACAAACAAAAGACTTATCAAAATATTAGAAACCCTGTCATACATCATCAAACATTCTATTACACATATAGGTACATAATATATACATTTAGATTTTTTTAAATTTACATTACATCCTTATTATGAAAAAATATCGTGTAAAAGACGCGGGATTTGTTAGGTTAGGTTGCCTGAGTTTACGCTCATAAAAACAAATAATATCACATGACTAGCAGGAAAATATCGGAGAAGTGTCTGGCCGCTCTTTACTCGTCAGGCTTATAAAGTTGCCGGGGAGGTAAAATGTTAGCCTTTATATTTATTCTTAACATGAAAAATCATTATTACTTATAGATTCAATTGACAACTAAAGATCCTGTTAGATATGTCAAAGATTATGTTTTGGAACGTCAAAATCGATTTTCATATAACCGAGTGTTTTAACCGATGACCTATGTAATTTTACCTTAATTAAAAGTCCGCAAAGGTTCAATAGACACGGAGAGGTCGTATTATGAGCAGCTCTTAAAACTTGACAAAGTTTCAGTCAGTGAAAGGAATAGAGCTATATGGGTCACATAACTCTGTCTTTTTCCAGTAGAAAAGCTGAGCGTATTATGAGCTGTCAAAATCTGACAAGTTCTAGCACTGGCTCAAAATAATACGAGCTTAAAACAAAATTCAACAATACTTAATATAAAATATGCTCTGTCAGTGTTTAAAGGGCTTATTGGGCGTTAAGTCTGTTTTCGTTTACGCCGTTTTTCTCCAGTATCAAGCGACTTTTATCACCTACTTCCGTAATTCGTCATCGCCATCCATCATTCACGGGGCAACGCCCGCACACATTCACTTACGGAAGCCGGGCAAGCGTGAACCGGCCCGTCGTCCGGTTAAAAACCCGCCCCTGGCAAAAAAGTGGCGGTATTCGCTGAAAATGGGAAATCGGGGTTAAAGTTTTGTTTATTTGGTGATGAGTTGAATGAGTTTAAGAGTATCTTTGAGTAAATATAGGTGTGTTTAATAAGCTTTTCAGCATTATCAGTCAGATAATTTTTATTGTTAAGTTAAACATTTTCATACCTATTTTTAACAGCCCTGTTATTGGAACCGGATGAAATTTGTGAAACACAATGTGAAGTCGATGACAATGCAATATTATGGCGTCTAAGAACTGATGATGATGAAGTTGGAACGTTGCTTGATGACCTTATCTGTTCTTAACGTAGATCTGCTGAATTTGTACTCTTTAGATTGGTATCGGAAAAGTAGCTGACAATTGTGTTAAAAAAACAGGCAAAAAGCTTGATGTTTATTTTATAAGCTTCAATAGACGCTCTCCATAAGAAAAAACACCGGTTTTCTTTTTGAAGTCTGATTATTTAATAATAATATGTTCTTTTCCCTAAAGTTCCTTATATATGTACAAATACTTTTCTATCAGATGTTTTATTCTGATTATGTAAAGATGTTTAATCGTGTTTAATATATTTCTCTTTTGTTTCAGGATCCGTCAATATAATGTGATGGCATAAAGTGAAACTACAAATTAATAATAAAACCTTAAAAAAAATACAAATGTGAATGTGAAAATATCATTATGTCATTGAAAAGTGTGAAGAGCATTCGTGAATTTAAATATAAATAAATATAATTAAAAATTAACAATGGGAACGAGCGAGTTGGCGGTGGCGGTGTTGCTTCTCGGATGGATTTCTGGTAAGAAATATTAATGTTAATTTATGTACGACAAGCTTTTGACCGCGACTCCATCGTTTAACGCTGCTCCCTCGGGAACTGTCTAATTTTCCGCGATAAAAATTAGCCTATGTCCTTCCCCGGAACTCAGGCTATCTACATACCAAATTTTATCGATATCGGTTGAGCGGTTTAGCCGTGAAAGCGTTACAGACAGATAGTTACATTCGCATTTATAATATGATATTAGTATGGATGAAATTGTACATAATACTATGTATAATGTGACATTTAAGAATGACGAAGTAATCTGCAGTAAAACCGGTTAAAAATTATAACCGGTATTATGTTGATTACAATTTTAATAAACCACCCTTTTAGAATGAAAAGTCAATCAGAACATATTTAGAGGAATTGTCTTCCAGACTTATAATTTTATCATCAGCTCTAACACATTAATACGTTAGTATTTCCACGCATTTGTATTTTTGCATTAACATTTCCGTTGTAACCTGTTGCTACTTTTTAACATTAACTACTTATAAAAAAAACAAATTAGGTTTAACACTTTGGCGTGCGTGATTAGTGATCAATTAGCCATACTAGGTACTTGACGACTATAGACGTCACTGCCGCTCAATGTGTTAAAAATAAATAAATAAATATCAGGGGACAATCTCACACAAATTGACCTAGTCCCAAACTAAGCTCTAGGCTTGTACTATGGGTACTAGACAACGATAAACATACTTATATAGAGAAATACATACTTAAATACATAGAAAACATCCATGACTCAGAAACAAATACTCGCGCTCATCACACAAATATTTGTCCATACCGGGATTCGAACCCGGGACCGCTAGATTCGTAGGCAGGGTCACTACCAACTAGGCTAACCGCGTCGTCAAAATGGTCCGTTATTATTTTCAAGTGACTCCTATTTTCAACTTCTAATACTTCACCTTTACGTTGGACTTTGCGATGTTGCTTTCAATAATTTACACAGGTAAAGTGACATATCCATTAATTCTCGTCCGTTTTTGAGTGCACTGTACCACTAATCCCATTATATTGGTGACATTACGGGGTGCAGTGGGCTTAACATACATGCACGAGATAAATTTGACAGGTGCTAGGGAAATTAATACATCTATTACATATCCTAACGTAAGACTTAACGCTTAAGGTTTACAAAAAAAAAGTGTCTCGTCCTGACTTTTATTACCTTTTATTACTAAGCGATTTTATCCAGTATTGCTAGAGTAATGAAATAAATCGTTCAAATCTATATCCCCCACCAGCCTGTGCACCAGCGTTTTTGATCGTGGGTCTAAGGGCTAAAAACGCTAGTGTGCACAGGCTCTAAGCTAAGCATGATATTTAACTACTCTAGCAACTTTTTATTCGTGCTGTCACTTTATTCTTGTGGTGCATGTTAGGCTCGTAGGCGAGCAAGAAATGAGGGCCGATACGTTCAGATCTATAAAGATGCCGCAGCAGCGTTCAACCGTAGAGATAATAGTCCAAAGGTTTTAATATATTTTTTACATTTATGTAATATGATACGAGCAAAGCTTGTGGCGTTGTTTATTTTAATATACATTCAGTCAACAAAGTATCGGGAATGGATGATTTGTTTATGGTTCCAAATTCAAATTTTTGTTTTTTTTGTTGTTGTTAGATTGGCACAACTGTTTTCTATTTTGGCGCGGAGTTTGAGTTGCATCTGTTATTTATATTAAATACAGTGCTGTTTTTAGTTATATCATATCTAGTGTGTATTGCGAATTTCATAATGGACAAAAACATTGAACAAAGAGTTTGTCTTAAATTTTGCATCGCCAATGGAATTTCGTGTTCGGAGTCACTGAAAATGTTACAGAAGGCTTACGGTGATTCGACTTTATCAAAAACACGTGTTTATGAGTGGTACAAAGCGTTCAAAAGCGGTCGAGATGTGATGGAAGATTTGCCTCGCTCTGGTAGGCCATCAACGTCTGCAACTGAAGTTAACATCGCAAAAGTGAAGGAAATAGTGACTGAAAATCCTCATTCAACTTTGAGAGAGATAGCCGCCGAACTTTCTGTATCTCACGAGTCGATCCGTACTATTTTAACTAATCATTTGGGTATGAAACATGTTACCGCTCGGCTAGTCCCAAAAGACCTGAATTTTCTCCAAAAACTCAATCGCATGAGAGTCGCTGAGGACATGCTAGAACGAGTCAATTCCGACCCAACATTCATGAAACGCATTGTTACTGGTGACGAGACGTGGGTTTACGAGTTTGACATGCAAACTAGTCAACAAGCTTCGGAGTGGCGCCTTCCAACTGAACCGAAACCGAAGAAACCACGCCAAAGTCGATCAAAAGTCAAAGTCATGTTGACTGTTTTCTTTGACTATCGCGGTGTTGTGCACTCGGAATTCTTGCCGGAAGGTCAAACGGTAAATAAAGAATATTATTTGAGCGTTATGCGGCATTTAAGAGAGCAAATTCGACGAAATAGGCCAGATTTGTGGAATGAAAATTCTTGGATTTTGCACCACGATAATGCGCCTTCGCACAAGGCCATCATTGTGAAAGAATTTTTGACCAAACACTCAACAAATACCATCGAGCAACCACCATATTCACCAGATATGGCTCCTGCCGACTTCTTTCTTTTTCCTAAACTCAAATTACCACTTCGTGGCACCCGTTTTCAATCGGTAGAAGACATAAAGGAGAATTCGCGCCGAGAACTGAATTCAATTCCGGAAACAGCGTTTAAAAAATGTTTTGATGATTGGATTATTCGTTGGCGTAAGTGTATCGTTTCTGAAGGAGCATACTTTGAAGGTGATAAAATAAATTTGGATGATTAACAAACAGTTTGTGTATTATTGATCTTTTCCCGGTACTTTCTTGACAGAGTAGTATACCTAGTATCCAGACAAATCATATAGTGGCAGAACAAAGCCTCATTACCTAAAATTTAATCGTATTACGCACGTGCCTCTTTAATATAGTCCTTCATTACTTAGTTTGGGTTGAAGATGTATTCACGTATAAATGTATTTAGTGGCTTTCAAATAATTAATGTTGCTTGGAGACTAGGTCTTTGACTCCTTCATATGAATAAAGCACTGCTCAGTAAATTGACTGTCATCTAGGCTGTATAAAATATATTTTTATGAGTTAAAGCTCTCAATGTCAGTGATTGCGCGGGTGAAAGCATATCGACGGTTCTCTGACTCAACCTCGTATATGAAATTTTACGAAATCCGAATATCCACTTTAGGTACACGTCCTAAAGTAGATATTCCAATTCCATAAATTTTTATATACGAGGTTGAGTCAGAGACCCGTCGATATGTAATTATGTATTTACGCTCTACAGACCTTTACGTCTAACATTAAATTGTTTAGAAATCTGTGCGGTAAACCGCCGCCGAGGTAAACCTCGTAATATTTTCTTTCGCTGTTTTCACGTGTTTTAGCTCTTTTGCACGGATTAAATTGCAAAATCAATTCCGAGCATAAGCCCTGAAAAAAATTGGATTCCACTTTTAGCTACTGATTAGAAATGAGTTTTACGTCCAAAGATGTAGGCTAAAAGTACTTCCAATGTTTTCACATTAGAATTATAAAGGTCACGAGAACGTGTGAGACTAATAATTAGGAATAATTAAATAACATACGTAAATAAAATTAACAAGACTAAATACGCGTTCACATTCCTGTTATTTATACACTTGTATTTATTTTCCTAATTTTGGCTTCGTTAAAGGCAAATACGTGACCTTTTTCAGATTAGAATGACCGTTTTACAAAATATAACGGTCAGTACACTCACCACAACCAGGTACAACATGACTATTTTCTTATCCTGTTTAAAATTACCATCGACAAACAGCGACTGAAAACGACATCTACATCACACAAAGAGTGGCATAGGTATATATAACCATAATCCACTTATGAACAGTTAAAAAAACAAACGAACATATTAACAAACGCTCCCCGTCCCCACACTGTTTGCCCGCATGGCAACTCAAACACACAAACAGAAGACACGATGCTGCTTAAACATAGATTAACTCAAATTGTTTTATTCTGCATTTATGCCTTGGACGGAATCCAGGGGCGGAAAAATTAATCAGCTAAAAGCCTTTTTACTTGGCGGATTAAGAAACGAGTTAATTTATAGCGAATTGAAGGTTTAAAACGGCTTTTTAATTGGGTTGCGCAACAATAGCGACTTTTAGTGGATAATCTTAATCTTGAAGCCCAAACCTGAAGTTTGTTAGTGTTTTGACTGGAACTACTTCCTCTACTATGTGAAATATATGCCTAGGAATGCATACAATTTACAGGAGGAAGGAACTTCCAATGATCATACCGTCCTATGCTGCCCACAAACGTATGTCAAAGTCATAGGTCAATTGCAAAATGTGATATTGCCTCTGGCGATTGGCGCGTTGACCGACCGCGATGTATCCGCCGGGCAGTTGAGAGATCGTACCTGCATTGCACAATTCATCTCTCTTCGATACTGTAGTTTACCCAGGCTCGGAGTATTTGATCAGGAATACAGTTTATTATGTTGGTGCAGGTATTGGTGAACATTTTGGGAAGTTTTTATTAAAATTTGTAGGGCGTAGATAGATTATACTATTAAAAAATACTTGACTAAAAATACTACTAAACTAAATAAATTTACTTAATATACCTAACCGACTGCAAAGTGAACTTTTTATTTTTAATTTTTTTATCACCCTTTTTATCAGTAGCTGTGTTCCGTCAACGCACCGCTAAATAAATTCAGGAGTTGGAGGGAATGGTCTCACAGGCTACCAAGATACCATTAATATGTAATTTTTATGGAACAGATCAAAAGAATAATACTAAATGGAATTTATTAAACTTGTAATAAGGTTTGGGGGAGGTTATGACCCCGGATTCGCGCTTGCGCTTCGTCCTCACTACTCTTTACAAGTAGTTGATAACTTTTGTATACTTATAAAAGGTTAGCCAACCAAGAGAGGTTTTATCTTAGTTATCATAAATTCTATAATAGCCGTAAAAAGTGACCAAATGTGACATTTTAAAGCGATGAGGTTAAAATGATTACTTACCTGCGTGCGCATGAGTATTTCAATATATTATGGATGTGGTGGGGACAATAGCAGCATGTAAGGCTTCTTGCATGCGATAACGTGACCTATTTAGATACTTATTTATTGCGTGTGCGAGAGAATGTCGATAGAATATACAAAGTAAAGGCTTGACTAACTAGCCACCCATCCTGGCTTTACTTGGGTGTGATCTACGAACTCAATAAATATTGGTAAATTATTAAAATCTAAGTCCACTAACAAAGTAACAGAAATGACACCTTTATATTGTGTTACAATTACGCGCAAAAATTAAAAAAAAACGAACACTTGATTAAAATGCAATTATTGTACCTATTTTCAATTTGCAAGTAGTCTGTAGTATGTTAAATTGTTTGCAAAATAAATGTATTTCTTCCTCTTCTTCTTCTTCTAAAACGTTTAACTGAGTAAGCGTGTACCACCTTCAACCTTGGCGTCACTTAACATCAGGTGAGAATGCGACTGAGGTCAAACGCAAACCCATTTTTTATTAAAAATAAACCTGGGGTTCACCCATCTACTGAATACAGGTCTACAAAAAAACAAACAACCATAAATACATGATACCTCATAGGTATACTACTCTGTCAAGAAAGTACCGGGAAAAGATCAATAATACACAAACTGTTTGTTAATCATCCAAATTTATTTTATCACCTTCAAAGTATGCTCCTTCAGAAACGATACACTTACGCCAACGAATAATCCAATCATCAAAACATTTTTTAAACGCTGTTTCCGGAATTGAATTCAGTTCTCGGCGCGAATTCTCCTTTATGTCTTCTACCGATTGAAAACGGGTGCCACGAAGTGGTAATTTGAGTTTAGGAAAAAGAAAGAAGTCGGCAGGAGCCATATCTGGTGAATATGGTGGTTGCTCGATGGTATTTGTTGAGTGTTTGGTCAAAAATTCTTTCACAATGATGGCCTTGTGCGAAGGCGCATTATCGTGGTGCAAAATCCAAGAATTTTCATTCCACAAATCTGGCCTTTTTCGTCGAATTTGCTCTCTTAAATGCCGCATAACGCTCAAATAATATTCTTTATTTACCGTTTGACCTTCCGGCAAGAATTCCGAGTGCACAACACCGCGATAGTCCAAGAAAACAGTCAACATGACTTTGACTTTTGATCGACTTTGGCGTGGTTTCTTCGGTTTCGGTTCAGTTGGAAGGCGCCACTCCGAAGCTTGTTGACTAGTTTGCATGTCAAACTCGTAAACCCACGTCTCGTCACCAGTAACAATGCGTTTCATGAATGTTGGGTCGGAATTGACTCGTTCTAGCATGTCCTCAGCGACTCTCATGCGATTGAGTTTTTGGAGAAAATTCAGGTCTTTTGGGACTAGCCGAGCGGTAACATGTTTCATACCCAAATGATTAGTTAAAATAGTACGGATCGACTCGTGAGATACAGAAAGTTCGGCGGCTATCTCTCTCAAAGTTGAATGAGGATTTTCAGTCACTATTTCCTTCACTTTTGCGATGTTAACTTCAGTTGCAGACGTTGATGGCCTACCAGAGCGAGGCAAATCTTCCATCACATCTCGACCGCTTTTGAACGCTTTGTACCACTCATAAACACGTGTTTTTGATAAAGTCGAATCACCGTAAGCCTTCTGTAACATTTTCAGTGACTCCGAACACGAAATTCCATTGGCGATGCAAAATTTAAGACAAACTCTTTGTTCAATGTTTTTGTCCATTATGAAATTCGCAATACACACTAGATATGATATAACTAAAAACAGCACTGTATTTAATATAAATAACAGATGCAACTCAAACTCCGCGCCAAAATAGAAAACAGTTGTGCCAATCTAACAACAACAAAAAAAACAAAAATTTGAATTTGGAACCATAAACAAATCATCCATTCCCGATACTTTGTTGACTGAAGGTATACAAACGATACAGATCAAAAACATCACCCTCCTTCTTAGGAGTCAGTTAAAACGACTTAATTTACCAACTTAATATAAAAGGCACCTGTAATTTTACAGTAAACATAAACCCACAATAAAACCGACAGTCGGTGTTTTGACGGACTCAGCTTCGTCAGAACTTTAATTTAGTGATATAATTTAAAGTAATGGTAGATCGTAAAAAGATCCCGATATTAAAGTTAATATATTCCTCACTGCTCAAGACAAAGAGAAAATCTTGTAGAAAAAATCCCCAATATCAAATATTCGTGGCTGCTTTCAAATCCAATAATTCGTTATGGGAAACTTTGTTGCTACAAAGTTAGGGTGACTTTCTCTGACCCAGCATTATTAGTAATTCGGAATACCATTTGAAACTGGCATCTTTCGATTTGTCTTGTATATCTTAATCTTGTTCGTGAGTGAATTTCGATGGTATATTAACAAACTTCAAAACTTCGTGTGTGGATTAAATTTATTAATCAAATTCAAAACTTCGTGTGTGGATTGAATTTATTAATCAAATAAATCTTTAGTAATTAATTTCACTTTTTTATTGAAATATCTTTGTAAATAGAAAACAAAGTCGCTTCTGTCTGTTTGGCCGCTTACTTCTTCTAAACTACATATATATGCTACGGATTTTGATGCGGTTTTCACTGTAATTTAGAGAATTTGTTTTGGCAGGTTTTTTTACATTCTTGTATAAAATATCGGGTTGACTAGGTTGAAAACTAATGACAACGCCGAGCATGTGTGTGCTCCGGCATCATACATATGACCCACACACACATGCTTACGACACCGTCACTCGCCTTCCGAATGGTCTGAGGTAACGACTTAACTAATTTAATTTCTAAATTTGTGTGACGCTTGTGCTATTTTAAATGCATTGAAAATCTTGTAAAATAAATTCTTCCGCGGGTCTTCAACTAACATTAGCCGACTTTGAACGCGTACGCGTACGCGTACGAATTTGAGTCGTACGAGTCAAATTCGTAGGAAAACGCGTCCAAAGTGCGTCCAGCCTTAGTTTTTAAAAGTTTCGATTACTATTAGCATGAGTTAAATTCTAAAAGTACTTAGCCGTGATCCAATTTGTCTCAAAATGTCTGCAAAATGGCCGACGAACAATGCATATCGGTTTAACCAACTCCTGTCGCTAGTTTCATGATACTCTTATTTAATATCAGTTCCTTTGCGCCGGCTCGAATAAATTTTTACTTCAAAGCTTTCCCCAATAAAGAGGTTGGCTGATAACAGGGGTTTTTGTTATGTAGATCTTCTTTACCGTTTTTGGCCGTTTCAGAGTTATTATTGCCCTCCTTTTAGTAAAAAAACGTGGAGGTAAACAAAATTAATCCATTTTTTACGGCTCGCAACTTTGACCGTTGTTTTGCAGGTTGAAAAGAACTTTATTGTCCTAAAGATTTTATTGTTGTTCTGGGGATTAAAACTTTACGTGAATAGCTGAAGTTTTTAGAGTTCGATATTTTTTTCCATTCGAATGAGCTACAAATTGTGCTTCTGTAGGAAGTCACACCTTGTCTGTCTTGTTAAAATATTAATATTGTTGATATTATTGGCAATTAAATACATATTTTTCTTACAGTTTTATTTATAAGTGTAACGTGTGTTTGTGTATTTGTCTGTGGCATCGTAGCTTCAAAACGGATGGACCAATTTTTTTATTAGAAAGGTGACTTAATCGAGAGTGTTCTTAAATTGGTTTGATGAAAATCCATTAAACTATTTAAGAATTATGAGCTCTAACGGGGCCCGATTTTCTCGGGTTTTTTTTTAACTCGGTTAGGTTAGTTTGTATTATTAGGCTAGAAGTTTGAAAGATTTTTCAAATGTTGCTAGTTTGAAAATAGGCCTTATTCTTATTTGTTTTAGTCCAACTAGCTTTATATTGTTTTCATCATGGTTGCTCTTATTTATAATTAACTAGTTTTTGCCCGCGACTTTGTCCGCGTAGAAGTCATTTATCGCTGCTCCCTCTGGAATTTTCCGTGAAATAAGTATTCGGTCCTTTCTCGGGACTCAATCTATCTCTATACCTTTCATCGAAATCGATCCAGCGGTTTAGACGTGAAAGCGTAACAAACAGACAGACAAAGTTACTTTCACATTTATAATATTAGTATAGATACGTTAAAAACTTCGTTACGATAAAAAGCAAGCTAAAAATGTACTATAGGCTCATAATCGCACAACCGTGCTCAAATTCTCGAATTAAGGGACCCACAAACAATCCGATATATCAGCCTGTACAAACACGCCGATTGAACGACATACTAGATGTAATAAATCTGCAGAATTGCTTCCGGGTCCAATGCCGCTGAAATACTGCCAGCTGATCCACAGACGTATATATATAAGTCAATATATAACAGTTGATTGCTTGGTTAAGACATGCAATACCCCGTTATCAGTGGACCGCATCCATTGAAACAGTCATAGTATGGTTGTTGATTTAATTATTTCGTGTATATAAATAATAATAATCCAGCCTATATACGTCCCACTGCTGGGCACAGGCCTCCACTCACAATGAGAGGGTTTGGGCTATAGTTCCCACGCGGGCCCAGTGCGGATTGTTAACTTCGCACACACCGTCAAATTGCTTTGCAGGTGTGTGCAGGTTTCCTCATGATTTTTGTCCTTCACCGAAAAGCTCATGGTAAATTTACAAATTATATTTCGTTCATAAATTCCGAAAAACTTAGAGGTGCGAGCCCGTGTTCGAACCCACGACCCTCTGCTTAAGAGTCGGCAGGTCAAACTAATAGGCTACCACGGCTTCTTTTTAGGGTTCCGTACCTCAAATGAAAAAAAACGGAACCCTTATAGGATCACTTTGTTGTCCGTCTGTCTGTCTGTGTGTCTGTCAAGACCCTTTTTCTCAGGAACGCGTGAAGGTATCAAGTTGAAGTTCATATCAAATACATAGGTCTGCAATCTCTTGGATCATGGATAAAAGGACACAGCAACTCACGCGGTAACGACGCAGCCGACGAGCTGGCAAGGAGAGGCTCAGAGACGGAGGCGGTGGGTCCTGAGCCCATCCTGCCTTTGCCGGTCAGCTGGCTTCGGAACAGACTGCGACAAATGACCAAGGTAGAGCATCAGCAATACTGGAGCAACCTTAGTACCTGCAGGCAAACCAGAGAAGCCCTCCCGACGATCAACCCCGGATTGTCGCAGAAGCTACGAAAGTTAGGGAGAACCCAGCTTAGACTAGTAACAGGGGCAATAACTGGACACGCCCTCTTTAACAAACACTTACACACTCTAGGTGTTACAGACAGCCCCCTGTGCAGAGCCTGCATGACGGCAGAAGAAACTGCAGCCCACGTCATCATGGAATGCTCGGAGGTGGCAACATACCGGGCGCGTCACCTCGGGGCACCGAGGTCGCTACCGGAGGTCGTCGGCAACATCAAGGGTTTGCTAGGCTTCCTGGTAGAACTGGGTTGGCAGGAATAACCTCCCCCAACCCACTCACGCAAAATAGGCGCTTAGTCGTCGAGTTGCGGAAAACTAGCCCGCTATAACCTATAACCTATAATCTCTTGGATCTGTGAGAAAATCTAACATCTAAGTCAACGCAATCAAAAGATACGGCCGTTTATGCCGCATATTGAAGGGAATATCAAGGGAATCAAAACCTATAGGGTACTTTCCGTTGACATAGAATCATGAAATTTGGCAAGAAGCAATGACTTATAGCACAAGTAAAGGAAAAAATCCGAAAGCCGTTAATTTGTAGTTACATCACATAAAAAATTAGTCCAATATAAACTGACACACTAAGTACGAAAGTGCATACTGATTGCGTGTCAGTCAGTTTATACTGGACATTGTTTATATGGTATTCCCGTGATTTACGAACTATTTACATGCCTACAAGTTTGTGCGGAACCCTCGGTGCGCGAGTCCGACTCGCACTTGACCGGCTTTTTTTTATACAGGGTGACCTCGAATTGGTAATACAAATTCAAAGTACTACAGAGAGCTTCCCTAAACCAATCGCTTCTACGAGGTCTCACGCTTAATTTTAAAACATAAGTACTTTTTTTTAAGTTTTCTAATTATCCCATTTTTTTTTGCTTAAATTGGTTACCCTACCATTACCTTTAAAATGAAAGAGGTTTAAAGTATTTCAAATGAACACTTTCCTCTTTGGTTCGTTATCTGACACATCATTTATGATAATAGCGTATCTTGATTAGTAAATTGTCACTTGTCTTGTCAAAGAAAGTAAGAATTTTCGTATTTAATTAAGATAGTAATTAAACAAAATGCCCCGAGCTTATCCTTATACGAATATTCAGCGAATGGATATGTTATCTTTTTATTTTACGTCACGAAGTACCGTACGAACTCAAGCATTGTTTCATGAACGACACCCTGACTGCCCAACTCCTACTCGTGTTCTAATAAACTCCATTTTCCAAAACTTAAGAGATTTTGGACAGTTTACTGTCCCAGTGCACGCTCAAGCTCCGGGCCGGCGGCCGCGGTACTCGCAGACGTTTCGGAGACGAGTTCTCGATTATTTTAGCCACCACCCAGAGGCGAGCTCAAGGGACGCTGCCGCAAGATTCGGAACGAGCCAATGGTTTATTTGGCGATTACTGAATGCTGAAGGAAAGTATCCGTTTAAATTCCAAAGGGTGCAGGATATCATATTAGCCGATTATCCTAGAAGAGTGCAATTTTGTCGTTGGCTGCTGCAAAATCTACACTTGAACATTTTATGGACCGACGAGGCAACATTTACAAGAGTAGGCATGTTGAACGTTCACAATGAACACTGGTGGTCTGATCGTGAAGCAAATCCTCACGTAACTCGCAGGGACTCCTACCAGACACGTTTCTCGGTAAATGTTTGGGCAGGAATACTGAACGACTGTTTGATTGGTCCTCATTTCATTGACGGAAATTTAAATGGACCGAAATATGAAGAATTCCTGAGAAATGTGTTACCGGTATTGCTACGAGAGGTGCCGCAGCAAAATTTGGAGGCTCTGTATTACCAGCAGGATGGGGCACCAGCTCATTTTTCCCTGCGTGTGCGAAGCTACTTGGACCAAGAGTTCCCTGGGAGATGGATTTGACGCTGTGGCCCAGTCGCTTGGGCTCCTAGAAGCCCTGATCTCACACCTCTCGACTTCTTTTTGTGGGGCGAAATAAAAAGGAGAGTGTACGCACGGGAAACAGATACTGTGGGTGAACTTCGCCAAAAGATAGTTGAGGCATTTAATAATGTAAAAACCAATGAATTTGTTCTCCACAGATTGAAAGACAATCATAGGCGACGGGCAGAGTTATGTATCCAAGAAGGCGGGGGTCATTTTGAGCACATTTTAAAAGTTGTTTAAGTTTTACAATTTTGTATTTTGTACTGTACGTTATTCAACAATAAATTATTTTTAATAATTCACTCATTATTCAGTTATTCACTTTATCAGATAATTTATTAGGGTACCTACTTAAAACTAAAGGGTTGGATGGATATCAGCACCTAGTTTATTAATAACATCGAGTGATAGATACAGGAATGGAAATTGAGACACATTTTGTTCCTTGTCGCTTTGGGTGGCAGTGCGTCACGTTGAATGTCCACTGTCATTATCTCCGTCGTTGTTGTGACAGAGTACAAAATGGTGCGAGAATCAATTTCCTTGTCTGTACGACAGATATGCATGACGTCATGTAGGTTAACCACACTTGGGATTTTAAATTATTTTTATTATTTTGTTTTGTTAGAAAATTAACGATAATTAAGGAAAGCTAACTTTAACAACTGAGTTAATGCAATACACTATTAGTGATTAACTGAATCATAATCAAGTATTTTGTATTACCAATTCGAGGTCACCCTGTATATTATGTCCTAATATGACACAATCTTTACATATTTTTAACCTTCGGCGCCAAACAGAGGGGTGTTATAAGTTAAACGTGTGTATCTGTGTGTCTGTGGCATCGTAGCTCCTAAACGGTTGAACCGAGTTTGTTTTAATATATATATATATATATATATATATATATATATATATATATATATATATATATATATATATATATTTAGAGCGTCGCTCGTGAGCTCTATGATGGCTGACATAGCCGATTTTTGTGTTAAATGTTCGACCACATTCGGTGCAAGTCAGCACCCCTCCGATATGATTGTATTGAATGGCCGCACGTGTACGGGCCTTGAGCTCGTCTCGCTTTACATCGAGCTCCTCTCGTCTCTTCCTTTCAAATTCGGACACCTTAGTGCTCACTGTATGCCTCCAAGACGGTCGATCTGCTGTCATTGCCTCCCACAGGTCACTCCCACTGTGTCAGGAGTGTTCTTAGCTAAGTTTGGTGGAAATCCGTTGATCATAGGAACTTAGGGCAACAGTAGCTCTGTCAAGTTTGGACTCGTCTTTTTATAGTCACTTTATCAGTGTAAGAAGAACACAAAGTGTTACTAAAATTGAATTTGAAAAAACTTATTTTAAAGTTCAATGACGTGAGCCAATTTGTATTTACATGTTGGTACACAGCGCGAGGCATTTCCCGCTGTTTGTAATACGCAACACTGTTAAATGAATTAACTGTTCCTGTATAAAAGTATTTAAGTGCAAACATTTGTTGTAATTATCTTTCACAGTTGATTCGGTTGGGTTTAACAGTTGATTTTATATAAAATACAATATTTTTATTTATACATCTGCCTACTAACCAGCATTGTAGCGTATTTGTTAAATCTACTTGTTCAAAATTTTTACGCAAACGAATTCAGGGTATAAAGTTATCCTTAATGCTTCGTTTAGCTCGGATCTTGTAACAAGATTTATCACATAAACTGAAATATCCTGGCGTGAATATTTTCAAATCATAAATTACTCAAAAAGGCCAGATAAGAAGTGGAACTGCCGTTTTGCCAGACGAGCGCTCTGCCAACTGTTTTGCACAAAATGCTGCGACAGAATATTAACGTAGTATAGAGCTATGCACGTATATACCGCGTTGAATGTAAAAGTTTTTGAGGATTTCTGAATCTTTAGATGTTAGGATGTTTGACTGTCAATTCCGCATGAAATAATCACGTAATAACCTAGCTGAGTTAAAAAAACCCCAATGAAATCGGGAACCCAACTTTCAGAGCTGATAGCTCTTACATGCTGCCCTGCTAAGCTAAATAGCGATATCTCAGACAAAACTCCTGTAGCACTTGCAACCTCATTACTAACAGGAGAGGACTGAATCTGCTTTGGCTATTGAATTTGAGATATCGCCTTTTAGTTTAGGAGGGCAGAATGGCTCAACGGATTTTACCAAACCAAGCTAAGAACACTCTTGATTAAGTCACCTTTCTAACAAACACAAACTAAATTAAAATAGGTATTATAATAGTGTATAATAATAATATATTATTCGTGAGATACATTTCAAGATGCGTTCAAGACAATATGTTAAAAAGGTCATACTTATTTAAAAAGCAAATCTAGAATTGTTTCAACTGTATTCTCTTGCGGTTTACTCGGCAAATATAAAGTATTTCTAATATTCCAGGAGAGCTTAGTAAAGATCAAAGATTTTTTTGGCCTCAGAGACAAGTAGCGGTCGACATTAAATGGAATATAATACATAAAATCTGTAGGTAGGTATTTAGGGTACTTAGTGTCGAGAGGGCTTCAGTCAGAGACTTCAGTCTGTATGAAGAATTGTCCAAAGAATAAAATGATTTAACATATACATATGTCTCGAGCATTTTTAACAACTAAACCAAACAACCAAATATGTTGACCTTAAATTTTAATTACTTTTAATTTAGTATTTGACGACCTTTTACTACTACTAATAGGCGGTTCGCTTTTCGTTACTTAATTTTCAAAATACATTTATGTAATTTGTTACTTTGATGAAAGGATTATGACGATTTACCAATCATCCAATCCATCACAATAGGTATTTTACAGTAGCCTCATCGATTCTTTTTATTACTGTTAAAATTACAGAAGCACGAATTACGGGTTTTTAAATTTATTCATCTCAAGGACCACTACACAGATTTAATAAAAATCAAAATAATGTAATTTTTTCGAATGACATTAAATGTGATCAGATCTTTTGAGCATGATTAATTGTTCGTTTTTTTTATAAAGCTAAGTACAATTTTCACCATGCGATGTTATTATGTTAATCGGCTGTTAGTTCATACATTTTGACAGCTGTCAACACTCTAATCGTCTGTAAAGTGACTGGTGAAATCCGACATAAGTACGTTCCTATTATGTTAAATTTCAAGTTTTTTATTTATTATTTTAACCGCGTTAATATGGAAGCACGAGGCTCCACCGTCAAATGTAGCATTTGCAATGTAGCATTGTATTAACTGTCTGCTTTTAACCGGTACTTAATATTATTTCAGCACCAATTTCTGCTCATTTGTTCCTCTATCCCATTGCCTTGTCCTCTTATCATTACATTATAGTCCGAATATTGCCAATTTCAACGACCAAAGGCACCCAAATGCTGACTGAAACAGAAAATGATACATGTAAATAGGCAAGCGTTCCATTTAATGCGGTGCTATTCTCTTACAGAGCAAAAGCGAGGTGGCTCTATCGAACTGGCGGAACTTGAGCTCTGCTTGCATTAGAATCTTATGCCGATTAGTCTTTTCTACGTTGGTTTGTTCAAACCAACCAAAGTTGTAGACACGAATGTCCACCCGTTTCTAGCGTGAGCAGAGGTCATGTTAAACAAGTACGATCGAGTAAAGTCTTTGAAGTGACAGAGAATAACGTCCGTGCTGTGTTGTGGGCTCGTAAATATGGCAGCCAATTGTTTCCTACGGGAACCTATTGTCCCTTCGTGTGCTATAGGACTGGGTTAGTTGGATTTTGATGCGGTTTAGTTTAGATTTAGTGTTACAGGTCGTTTTTTAATGAGCTTGAGTTGAGACGAATTTTTCAAGCTGCCTGTCATTATAAGCACTAGTTTTTAGGGTTCCGTAGTCAGATGTATATTGCTGAAATTTGGAGTATAGGGGTCTTGTACATATAAGCCGCTATTTAGTTTGGTAGTTAAATAACAAAAATAAATATTTCTTGGGGACACTCCATACATATTGTAACAGAAGCTGAATTTTTTTTTTTCAGTAAACATTAACGTGTGGCACATATTTCGACAGTTATTTTAAAAACACATTAAGGTTTCTAAGCATTTTTTTGATTAAGTGAATACTTTCGGAAATAATCGCTCTGAAAGTTGCATAAATTGTGTCCCTCCTTTTATATTTTAAACTGTACGTCCAAAAAACATGGAAAAAATTATAGAGATAAAGAAGATAAAAAAAAAGATAAAAGATATTTATTCAGTAAGTAGGCCGCACGGGCACTTTTACACGTCAAAATCTACCAGCGCTTCCCAAGAGGAGACAACTGCTGAGAAGAAGCGCCGCAAGAAACTCAACAGTTAGTCATTTTTTAATAAAAATATAACAATGTCACTACTTATTCTAGCATTATATAAAACACGCTTCACGCTTTAAAGTTCACGCTTAATAAATTTCAACCAAAATTATTTTCAACATTATCGGATATACCGTTTTTGAGTTATTGTCGAAAAACTGCGCTTCTCAACAACAGGACGTAAGTGCCATGAAGCTACGCTCTGTTGCTGATGAACTTTATTTGTATTTGTACAAATAAAGTTCATCAGCTTGTACAAATATTAACCCTATACTGAGCATGTAATTAATAATTAATAAACTATGGAGTTATAAATAAATTATTGTATTGTTTGGAATTTGTGTTGGGTTTTTAATGCGTTTTGTTTCAACATAAAAAATCTATTGTACCGATCAAATGAACCAACCAAAAATACAAATGCAATGTAATAAAACGTTACCCTTTTGTACATGTATTTAGATGTTTATATGTAAAGCGAGTTATTTGTCATGGAGGCCATAATCTCGATGCGGACGGGTCCGTTGTTTCCGTTCTCTGCCCAGAGAAATAACTAAGCGTACTGGAAGAGCTCGTTTGGTTTAACAATTGATCTGTTAAAATACCTATTTTAATATGCGGATGTATTCTTATCTACCGACGCAAAAAGAGAGGTAATAAAAGTTTAATGCGTGTATCTGTGTATTTGTGTTTGTGTATCTGTCTGAGGCATCGTAGCTCCTAAACAAATGAACCGATTTTGAATTAAGTTTTTTTGATAGAAAGGTGAGTTAATAGAGAGTGTTCTTAGCTTGGTTTGATGAAAATCCGTTAAGCTATTTAAAAGTTATGAGCTCTGAAAGTAGGGTCCCGATTTTGTCGGGGGTTTTTTAACTCAGTTAAATTATACTGGTTATAGTTATAGCTAAAGTATGTTTTGTCTCTTTCTGTCAAATTCAAATGTCACAATGAAAGATAAGGGCAAGGTATATTTAGAGCAAATAACAAAGTTAAAAATAATCCAAGAAATATTGTTTCCAAGTATTTTTATGTGGCAATATTTTTAACCTCTGATGAAAAGATGTGTCTCACTTTTATGCCCTTATTAATAAACGTGCAGTAACCGTGGTGGAGTAGTTATGCTTTGTCCTTATCCGTTGAATTCAAATGTCACAATGACAGATAAGGACAAAACATGGCTTAACTACGCCACGGTTACTCCACATTTATTAATAAGGCTGTTAAAGACGTTGGTCAACAATTAACAATTATTTGGGACCGAGCCCCCAAATAATTTTCGACGGAGATTACTTAAAATAACTCGTAGTAATCAACCGTAGAGAACCGTCAAATGTAATCAAATTTATCAGGCAAATCAATTTAGAGTGATTGGTGATCTCAGGGCTAACTCTCTTCATAATCCCAAGAACACAGCTCGCTTCAACCGCTTCTAAATAAAGAAAAAAAAAGGTAAATTGTAAGCACTGACTTGAATTGTACTCACTAGCATTTAATTTAGTTGACAAACTTTCTAGTTATCAAAATAAATTTATTAAATCTATTAAAAACACAATGGAAACGCTGGTAAAATGTTTGTAGTAGAAGCTACCCGGCAACATATGGATGGACATCACAATTTCGCCACAAGATAAGAATAATATAAAGTGTTCTTGGTTAGTGTCTTTTAATCAATTATTTTTTGGGAATGCTTGGATTTTTCTTGTCGTTATTTTTGCATTATGTTAACTTGTAATTATCAAACTTTCTCTCTTAATTTTTGACAAAAAGAATGGATTCAAATGGCATGTTTAGTTATAAAAGTGAAAATCAATCACTATTACTTATTTCATTTATTTCTTCAATTTATATAAATTTGAGGTTTTCCACGGTCCTGGTATTAAGAGCAAACATTTGTGTGCGAGCGCAGGATTTTTCATGAGTCTTTTATGATTTCTGTTTATATAATTATGTACTTTGTTTTAATTAAGCAAAATTAAGCATTACGTTAATGAGATAAGATATGAATTAAAATGTTATAGTTTAACAATTATTGTTTACAAAGTATCTAAGTGTGTATAGGTCGCCCTAGGGCACTTTTCTAGAGAATTTTGTATTAAACCCGGCATCTATTTGGTTGGTACGTCAACTCGGAAGGCAGTATTGTGTTCGTCAGCATTCTCTAAAAATATTTCAACACGCACTGGCTGTTTAGTATTCAGCTACTGGCTCTGTAGTTTGAGAAACAATTTGCAACTGACGTTTCGATCCTCGACGTACCGTTACGTGCTGGTGTTACGCAAGTTAAACTGGAACTAGCCTATGGTCTACGTAAGATAACAGCTGGAGTATTATGTGGTGGCTAAAATATGTAAAGTCGGCAGAATAAGTGGCCTTTCAAGGCTCAACTACTGATAAAATGAAAGTGTCGTCGTAAGTACAGGGTGATACTCAAGACAGGGTGATACTCAAGACAGGGTGACTCATAAAACAAGGGCCGTATTAATGACAGTTTTCTATGGATTGATGTTTACTTTGACGTGTCTTGAGACGGGGATCACAGTCGAGATGAGTTTATTAATGCGATAACCCCCTTATTCATAAACGCAACAAACCTATTTTGGTAAAAGTATGCTTTGACACTTTCTGTCAGATTCAAATGTCACAATGAAAGATAAGGACAAACCAAACTTCAAGCATGATGATGATGATGATGGATGGGGACGCCCGGCCGGAGCAGGCGGGCGGTCGACCGTTTCCACAGTCATTCCTCCCTGTTCCCCTTGGTTGAGCCGTAGGTTACTGGTCCGGCGACGCTCCCATCCAGCATGGATCCCATCTTCTTGTTTTCCTACAGAACAGAAGTACGTCCTGTAGGTCAATGCTTTTCAATGTCTCCGTCGATAGTTCGTCCTCCCCGAATGTGCGGTATCTCAGTGACGAGTACATTACACATTCGGCTAGAACGTGTTGGCTAGTTTCTTCTTTGCCGCAATGTGGGCACCGAGGATCCTGCTTAATACCTATTATTGTCAGGTGTCTGTTGAGTGGACAGTGTCCTGTTAGTACTCCTGTTAATATGCTAAGATTATACTTACCGAGGTTTATTAGATACCTTGTTCTGTTTTTGTTTACCCTTTCTATCATGAGTTTGGATTGTCTGCATCCTTGTGTCATCCTCCATATCTCATTTGTCTTTGTTTCTATTCTTCTGGCGATTACTCCTTTCGTTACCGTTGCGGATACCGGCAGTACCGGCTCCGGTCCCAGGTAATGCTGGTCTGCTCCCGCTCTAGCAAGCTCATCTGCCTTCTCATTCCCTTCTGCTCCACTGTGTCCTGGTACCCACGCCAGCGTTACTTGGGATGTGGTTCCCAGGTTGTTTAATACAGTTCTGCATTCTTGTATCAGAGAGGATTTTACCACTGGGTTATCCAGGGCTCTGAGTGCTGCCTGGCTGTCTGAATATATTATAATCTTTCTTCCTGTTATGTTGCTTCTTTCCTTGAGGGCCTGGGCACATTTCATAATGGCATACACCTCCGCCTGAAATACACTGGTGAAGCTACCCAGTGGTATTGTTGTGTGCTCATCGGATTCTTGAATATATATGCCTGCCCCCGCTCTCTTTGTTGTTGACTTCCACGATCCGTCCGTGTAGCATGTAAATCTTGGTCCCAGGACCTCCTGTTCCCAATCATCTCTCCCCCCTATGTGGATTCTATATTAAACTTCAAGCATAGGTACTTTAGTTATTGTGCGATTATGAATAAGAGGGTAAGTGTTTTCGGCTCAGTTGACGAGTAATATTTTTTAATCTTGAAAATGTATAGACGACTTTAAATTATTACGTAAATTTCGTGATAATATCGTTGTTGTATAAAATAAAAAAGCAGGGATATAACGTAAACGGACAAAGGAGCGTTTAATGTATGAAAAGGACACGCTGTGCGGAAATTTTGCTCACTGCACCGCACATTATATCTGATTGTTTAATTAAATTAAACACTTCTCGTTATCTAGTTGTCTGTTATCCCTTGTTATAACGTGCGCACGTTACGTTTAGCGTGCCTACACTGGAGACGGAATTTCATGAAAAATTAGGGTTTATGTTGTTAAGATGCCTTATAAAAGGTGTACCAACTGACAACGTCCCTTTTTTGTTTTTATTGATTATAAAATGTTCATCTATTGAAATAATGAGGTTAATTTTGTTCTATACCAAACGTGAAAAGTTTAATGGTTTCATAAAAAAGTATTTTTAACAGTTGGGAAAAGTAAGTTCTGGCTAAACATACGTAACTCACAACCATATCATCATCATCATCATTTCAGCAGAAAGACGTCCACTGCTGGACATAGGCCTCCCCCAAGGTTTGCCACAAGGACCGGTCCTGCGCCGCTTGCAGCCATCGGTTTCCCGCAATCTTAACCACGTCGTCGGTCCACCTTATTGGAGGTTGTTGGATAATTACAACGATATATTATGGTATAAACAAAGTCACTAGATATTTTCATACTGCACTGGCCTCCGATTGTCGTAATTTAGAGAATGTGACGTGACATTCGTTGTAAATTTTCAACTGTACATTTGATCAACGTCGATATCTTTTTTTTTATTTAGGTCATCATCATCATCATCATCATCTCAGCCGAAAGACGTCCACTGCTGGACATAGGCCTCCCCCAAGGTTTGCCACAAGGACCGGTCCTGCGCCGCTTGCATCCATCGGTCCGTCGGTTTAGGTCATGTCCTAGTTCTATTTGGAAAAAAATCCCTTTCCTGGAACACGGGGTCAACGTTATAACTTCGAAATTATAGGTACACAAGCCAGCTTTGACGTCAAATTAATAATCCCGTCATCCCTAATTCAAGCAGATACGAAACTCTTCTTAACCCACTTACGAAAAGGGGATTATTCCCGAACTTGCCCCAATCGAAAACATTCAATTAGTTCATACATGCATATTTATTATAAGTCACAGTGTTTCAAAGTTTGACACACAGATAACTGTGTCGTGCACTGTGTGGTTTGTACGATCTGTTCCTTTATTAGAGTGGCCGGCGTTCTTTAGTTGGGAAGCGGTAAGTCAGGAGAAACAAACAAAGTTGGAAGCCGGGGGAAGGTCGTAGGTCGGCTAACCACAGCGTAATGTATGAGAATAGACGGCCAAGTTATTTACTGCCTTGTTCATAGCTTTATTTTTTCATACTAAGCACAATGAGAGGGTTATATGAGAATAATCACGGATTTAGTTTCTGTTTTTGTGGTTTTTGCTGTTTTCTTGCCGTTTTGTGGCGAATAAGATTGTGTTGTGATACAGATTGTCGTATTTGTCATATTTTCTTTGCTTTGATTCGAGTGCTTAGATAATAAGTTAAGTTTGCGTAAGTATCAAATATGCTGATAAAACTACTCGTAGTTATTGGACTGCGTAATTATAGGTTTATATAAAATATTCACCTTCAACCTATTATAATTATAGGTTTATATAATTTATTAATAAACTAGTCAATTCAAGAATACTTTTGTTAAGTTGGCTACAGGTATACTCGCAAGTAATGATATTGTCATTATTAGTTGTCTTACTTGAGCAAATGTATATTACCTCTAAGTGGAAACTGTTTTGGCCAATGTAATAACTATGTTTTTTTCTATCCATGTGTAAAATTACTGCTGTTTGTTTCCTTTGAAATAAATAAATAAATAAAAATAATATTTTTGCCTGCGATTTCGTCTGCATAGATGTAAATAATATATGATTTGATTTGATTTACATTTTAACTGCTTTTAAAAGTTTCATAGTGAGGTCTCAAATCTAAAAATAATAGGCAAGAAAATTTAACATTAGAAACTTTTAAAAATATTTTGAATTTATGTTGCCTAGTAAAAATAAAAAATAATATTTTTAAATATGATACCGTACATGATCTCGCATACAGTTTCACCACGTCTAATGTACGGGGTGCTCTGAAATTCCGCGCATAAAGGCAGCCATTGATCGGAAGGCCTGTTATAAATCACCCGGCACGTTTACACGTCGCGCGGCTGTGTGGTACATTTCATGAGTGTATGTACAGTGCGTCTATGACACAGTTTAAAAAAATATCTTAGTAAATGGTAACAAGGAATATATATATTTATTGTACAAGTTTGGAAGAGATCGTTCATACCCTTCTGCTGCGCAAAGCAAAATACAGCTCATTGTCACTGCGAACCATGGTCCTACCAGTAGTACTTAACTATTGTTTTATACTCATTCAGACCCAGACTTTTTATTGTACTTTTATGGCACCAATAGTTTTTGGGCGTGTTTATAATCAGTGTATGATACCTTTTTGACAATTTGATTTTAATTGAATACGTGCCACAGGGAGAACCATGGACTTTATATTAGTCATGAAATATATTTATATTTAAACATTTGAAAACAAAGCGGGTTTTGTAATAAGTCCTACTGGTAGGACCATGGAACGATATGTATACAACTGTTGAAAGAGCTGGGTCTGAATAACAAAGGTAATTAGTACCATAGGTAGGACCTTGGACCGCAGGAGAATACAGCTAATAGTGTAGTATGTGCTTATTCAATTTCAATTACAATGTATTTAGTATATAAAATTACAAAATTATAGTGATGTGATTATAGTAATGGTTATCAACCTCTTAGCGCTTTTTCGCGTTTTTCGTGGTATGTTTTAACCTGAGATGAGACAGGTCCAGTTATTACCGTAAAGTGATTGCCTCAAGCCTGCTTAGCTCTTGTGTCAGTTGAATCAACCCATTTGGGTCTAGGTTAATACATTCTTCAGTAATAAAATATTTAAATATACTTACAATCTTTTTTCTAACCTTTGCATTACTTAGGTAATGCATCCAACTTAGTAAACCTTGTCGGTAGGTACATGACCATTGCTAAGGTATGAACTCGTTACCCTGCGATCCCGAGGTGACTAAAATCGAACACTTTAATATAACTTTTTTAAACAACATCTATTTATCATACTAAAAAGCTTATTCGGTCGTACTGTAACGATTAATTAACACTGTAACGTGACGTAATTTATTTTATTGCTTGTTAAAATTAAAAACAAGGAGCTAGGAGTAGGAGGTGAATTACGATTTAAAACACTTCCACACGATCGGGCGGTTGGGCCAACCGAGAGGGACGCAGCTATCTGTCAGAATGAGATGGTAATATTTACGTCTCGTTCCTACAGATAGCTGTGTCCCTCTCGGTTGGCCCAACCGCCCGATCGTGTGGAAGTGTTATAAAAATTGGCATCAATTTTAATGTGGGTGTATATTTTAAAATAAAGGCCTGCGCAATGTGAAACATTTTACACGCTTTACATAATTCCTTATGCTTGAAACTGGGCCGCGGTTGAACGATGTAACGCCCACGTGGTTTTATGAATAAATAAATTAATGTCTTTCCCGAGAAAGTTTGTTGACAATGAAATGCTAACAGGAACAGACGTGTAAGTCTGTGCTAAGTAAATAGAGAAAAATCACGCATGTCAAAGATTTTATTTATTTATTTTATTTATTTATTTATTAAACCAATCAACAAAATTATAAATAAACAAAGCCCTGCAAAACTGTTTTATGACAGTTTGTCTGCAGGAAGACTTTAAGAGTACAGTATATATTTTACATGGTTTTGTTCGACACTATATACGCAATAGGTACCATTATACTATAATATAAATCTATGGCAGTGTATCTAAAAAATGTTTCTTCAGTTTTCTTTTAAATATCCGTTATTTTTATTATCAATATAAGTACAAGTGGTCCTTAAGCCATTTGCATTAATGCTAAATTGAACTCTGAAATAACGCCCAATTGAATTATTGTATCGTGTGTTGATTTTCACACGTTGATTTTTATCGGTTGATGAAGTTGTTTTCATTTAACAATTTATTTTATTATTCAAATTTCAGGCTACGTAGAACTTAAATAACTGAGCTACTATAGAACTTCGCAGAAACTCAATGAATAATTGTGACGTAATTTCTTTGTCGTGCCTTGCTTGACGCTGTCATTATGACGCGGTTCGAGGCTTTAATTCTTGAAGTTGTTGACCAGAGCATATCTTATAGGTACATATTTTCTCGTTTGTCGCTCAGTGCGTCTCTATCATTACAGACATGTTAGAAAGCGAGATCCGAGCGATTGTCTAGAAATAAATGGTTACAAACAAAATATACAAAAATAACATATTCCAAACTGTGTTCACGCCGTGAACACTATTAAACAGTTATTATGTTTTATTGTTTTTGAACATGCTGTATAGTAATGATCGCGTTATACTCGTAGTATGTAGCCATTAGTCACGTTACTACAGCTTCTACTGTAAGCTATTTATTACAACCAAATTTATGCAAATGTTATGTTAAACCGATAAACCGCTTATTCCTTGGACCGGTAACTGGAATAGTAACTGGTCGATTGACAGAGATATATGAGAAGATATTAAACTGAAAAATTATTTTACCCCCTTTTATAAGGCACCGTCTTTAGGGATGTGGGGTTTTCTTATTTGGAAATATTAGGTACTATTGGTTTAAGCTTTTATTTTTTGTTACTTATATGTAGTTTTGTAGCTATTATATCGTTATTTGGAAACAGCTAAAAAAGTAACGTCATTTAATATATAATTTTTATGTTATATGCTTTACCACTTCACAGGAATATCGCCCTCAGTACACATTAATTATTTTATACGGATCACAATATGCGAACCCCAAAACAAACGAAAATATAAATACAGAACTTATTTGGGCGGAGTTCAAAAAGTTGGGCATGGTAGCTCACGCATTACATTTTCTAAGAAATTTTCCGGCGTGCGACTAAAATTTGCCATACAATTGTAAGGATACTTTTTGTCGCACAACGGAACTTTCACCTTAGTTGTTTGCATGGTCAACTAAGCGTAACTATTCGTTAATTTGTTGGAACTTTTGGAACTCAACCCATTTTTAGATTTTTTAAGATGTTAAAGTGTACCTACCAACCGGAAATTTTAAAGTATAATATTATGAGACGGCGGCAAAAAAACCGGTTAATTGCGAGTCAGACTCGCGCACTGAGGGTCCCGGACACGTTTGGCCAGTTTTTAGTATTTGTTGTTTTTCTATAGGGTTTGTTCTATAATTATAACAAATTTGACTCTTGTATGCGTACTCCCCTAATTATTTTACTTTTTGCCATTTTTTTTATTTGTTAAAAAATCCGCCATTATATCACATTGCAACAAAAATCAACGAGCGAATCTTTTATGGTTCAAATTGAGGATAGACAGACAGTCGGACGGACGGACGCTTCCTTCGGGTACAAAACCCTAAAAAGTAGCTGATTTTACCAGTTAGTCCGGTACCCTATTAACCTATTGTACTTTGCTTTACGTCAGCCAACCAGAAACCAAATAGATGGTCAATAAATGCCCAGTCCAGAGACGTATGGCAACTACCCTCAATATTGGCAATAAAGTGAACTACAATGCGTGCAGTCAGTTTATGCCTCAACGAAGTGCTACGTCTTACTGCTGGTGCTCACCGATGGACACTTCAAAGGAAACCGCAGTCCGTGTATCATTTAATTTGCGACATATGAAATTGAACTCTCAAATAGATTATTTGAGGTCGTCTTTTGTTGATTTCCTTCGATTAGGGTCGTTCAGTGTTTTCTAGTTGAAGTTGACAAAGTAAACTAGTTTTTGTTTTCATATTGATATGGAAGAACGTTGAATTGAGTTGATCGTTTACGATAATATAGTTTTCGTAATGTTAAAAACGATTTCCGATAAAGAGCCAGATAGCCGCATCAGCCGCAATTCGGTTAGGTATTTACTGTGATTTCAATTGAATAATGGAATCAAATTTAAAACAACAAACTGACAGATTAATTCAAATTACGATTACGTTATGACCTTTGTACAATGCCTGCGAAGGATCAAATGAACTTTCCTTCATAATTTAACCAGGCTTAGAACTGTTTCTTTTCAGGGAACAACTTCACACAAATCGTCTTAGTCCCAAAATAAGCTCTAGGTTTAAACTATGGGTACTAGGCATCGGTAAACATACTTATAATAGAGAAATACATAGAAAACTTCCATGACTCAGTAGCAAATACTCGCGCTCATCAGACAAAATATATGCCCATACCGGGATTCGAACCCGGGACCGTTAGCTTCGTAGGTAGGGTCTCTCTTTTTTATTATTATAGTTCTGAAATAAACAGACAGGCCGTCGATAACCAATGATCATATTGAACATTTATTTTGTTTGAATAAAAACTATTGCTACCTATCTAAATCTTCACCCCTCTTATGTCATTTAGTAGCAAGAAACAGTCTGAATAATTTCACCGTCATGAAACTAATGAAATTACAATAGCATTACTTCAACCAATAGCGTGCGCCGGAAGGTTTATAGCCGACTATCGACAAATGAGGGACGACTCCTTTGATTGGAAATACAATATTAAGAGCAAATTAAGCCGCACCGAGTAATCATTACATCGATAAGTAACGACTAGTGAGGGTAGAACAGCAGTTAAAAGGGCGATTTTATTAATGAATTAATTTTACTAATTTTTTATAATTTTTTACCGCAGCAAGTTCCCAATAACTTATAAAGTGTTTAAAATAAATGAATATCCTAGGAAAACATGATATAATTCTAGTATAAAACTCTAGGTTTGAACTATGGGTCTAATCAATATATCCAGTACCTTCATACCTACTCATACCCTAGCTACATACATACTTTATTTAATACGCCCAAGCGTTAAGTATAAATATTCGTGCTTAATCCGCTTATCACACAAATATTATGCCCTTACCGGATATCGAACCCGGAACCATCACTAGCTTCGTAGGCATTATAGTTTCACTACGTTCCGTCCGTATGTCACTTCTTTTATTCAGACACTGCAGCATTGAAATGTATAAAGTACCTTATGATCGCTACGCTATAAATATGTGTCAATATTAATTACGGAAAATAAAGTCTACTCCTCTATATCGCACCCCCAGTACAACACTGTATTATGTCGAAAAATTTCAACATCGAATTTTAATATTGCAATCACTTTGATATAACATGAGAAAACGATTTTTCGTCGATTCTGAAAACATGAAATATTTTGACTTAGTGCAGTGTTGTACTGGGGGTGCGATATGTCAGAGTGGGTACACAAACTTAAAAATCTGTCAAGTGCGAGTCGGACAGAGTGTACAAGTGCGTAGATGTATATGTTTTAATTTGTAATTTAATTTAAAGTTTGTTATTTGTTGTTATAGGGGCAATAGAAATACTCACTGTGAAAGTTTAAACTGTTTTATACCTAGGTTCATGACTCATGACATGAGATACAGCACCGCACCCGGGTCGCCACCTTCCCGAACATATGGTTGAGGGAGGCGATGGCTAAGATACGCGTCATACTCGTGAACGGGTGCTGTTTGTGGGGTCCGGTCTGTTCACGTCTGCAAGGACTTGTTCAGTTAATTATTCCAGTTTTGGCTTTTGACGAAGAGACCTCGTCGTGTTGTTCTCCTAGTCATTACATTTAGTGTAATGTATTTGACCTTACATTTGTAATGTTTTTATTTGTGCTAGTTCTAATAATTAATATTTGTTACTATATTACCTTGTAATGTAACTTACTTTTAAGTATTATTGCATTTTATATTTGAAAAAATGACCTTCTGCTGGAGTTTCTTGCGGCGCTTCTTCTCCGCAATGATGGTCTTGTCCGAAGCGCTGGTAGATTCACTGTATATTACTGACGTGTAAAAGAGCCCGTATGTGGCCAATTTACTGAATAAATATTTGACTTTGACTTTGACTTTGCACCCTTTGGGTACGGAATCCTAAAAATCAAGTGGCTTTACTAATAAGGTGAATAAGATATTTAGCAGAAACAAACAGTTGCCCGCTGCTTGTCCTCTTACAAATATAATTCAATAACATCTATTATTTATGGATTGTTAATAAAATACAATCGTTAACAATTAATTCGGCCGATGTAGATATAAAATGGCGTAATGTGGGCTTTTTGGTAAATAAAGGCATTAATTTATGGGTCGACAGACGCCGCATACAAATTGCTAATATTAACGATTTATTGAACTATCTCCGCAGATAAATTAACACATTGGAGGTTGTATTTTGGGGAGCAGTACATTTTGCCGAGGAATAATACATGAGCTTTTCAATTTATATTGCGGAATTTTTAACAAGTTTTCTAGGATCAAATTCATTCGAATTTCTATCATTTATGTTAAATAGATGAACATTATATGTATTTATGTATGTGTAGACATACATATATTCTCAAACTTTCACATTTATTTTATCAAAAACAAAATAAGCAATAACAGGGTTTTCCGGGCGTTTCAACCGCCGTCATTAGTGTCACCAATATATTGACGAAATCAATGACACTACAGCAACTTCTGATGCTGATAGAAACAACATCCCCGGTTCTGCTTCTGTTCACATCAGGAGTTGCTGGTAGGTGTCATTGATTTCGTGAATATATTTGGTGACACTAATGACGGCGGTTGAAACGCCCGGAAATTTACCCAATAATGGTGTATTTCTATTTAGACTTGATTTTCGATCTATGTATGGGTTAAATTGCATTCTACTCGTATCCCGTGGAAAATCACTGACTGCAACCATGTTCCTAACCCTGGGTAGGTACAGTCACGAATTTTAATTTGGGTCCTACTTTAGGTCCAAAGTCAATCTGACATTCTACAGCAATAAGGTGGAGTGTCCTGTAAGTTACAAATGACTTGACATCTCTAATGACATTGACAACTTCAAGCAATATTTTTTTGAAATGGGTCCCAAATTAACGTTCATGACTAAGATGTAACGCCTCTATGATATTCATTTTAACAGTTCACATCGTTAAACACAATTCTACAAGCATCGTTGACTTTTTAAATGAACATGAATTTTCAGAATGTTCGAAAGTTCGGTCCAAACGCCACTGGTAGTTCGATGCAAATGCTTAGACAATGTCTTTTGTCGTGGCAAGGGCTATTGTCATGGTAAACCGGTAGATTGCTTCGGACCGCCATGCCAGCCTCCCGAGAGTATGTACCGACATACTCGTCCTACACGATAACTACGTTATGTTCGGAAAATACGTACTTATATGTCATGTGATTGAAATTAACATAGCATGTGTTTGGAACGTAAATTGAAGGCTTTCATACCCAAAAATACAATTTTTTTGTTCTTGCTTGCATTTTGCTGGCTTAATTGGGAATATGCATGAAATTTTTTTATCGCATTTCATAACAAAATATGAAAATACAGTAAATGAGATGGCAAACAGTGAAATTTAAATTAAAATCGGCCAAAAGTACGGATATTACAGGCATTTAAAACTACTAATTAGACAGAGAGATCCGACATGAACTGTGACGTCAGCGGGCACTACGGCCATATAAACTCCATGTTAAAATCTGTTTTGCTAGAAATAGATAGAAACAAATCTTTAATTGCTTATATCTTGGTTATTTTTATAGTTACCCGAAATATATTTTTTCTCTACTGTTGGTTACATGAATGACTTTTTAATAAAGCAAAAAAAAATCATGCATATTCCCTTTTGAACAAGTGGCCTGAATAAAATACAGAGTAGGTACGAGTATTTACGGAGCGATAAAATTCACTTTCGACTTTTTTGTTTGCCCTATTTTGAAGATATAAAGTAACTTTATTTTACTGTACTAAGTTATTTCAGTTGCCATATATGTATAACAACATATATGTATTGTGTTGTTATAGATATTTAATTGTAATGTTTATTTCTAATCTCCTTTCATTGTATTCTGAGGCAAAATTGAAGTTTAGTATTGCATAAAATTCGGTATTGAAATTAGCATCATCACATCATAATATTTTACTGTTCAGGGTACTTAACACTCTTAATATTATATAATTCTTGCTTATTTTTAAAAACAAGAAGTTTAACAAAAACACCGTTCCATTATTTTATAAATGTCTGACGTGGTAGTTCAGTTATGTCACCGAGTGAATTTTTTTTGCAACATTTTTCGGGCACCACTTTTTGCTAAAGCTTTGGCAAAAACAAGTGGCGTGTTCCGTAACGAATTTTAGTTTACCAGTCTTAAAATTGGGATAAAAATTTGGTTTTATGATTCTCGGTTTTAACAGAATAGAAGTTTTTTTTATATGGAATCCGGCTTAGGAACATTTTCTAGGCTACAAAAAATATAAATTTTGTCCATATTTTCCATATAAAACGAATCACAATTACCGAATTAAACAACTAGGTACTTCAAACTAGGTAGCAGGGTAAACTCAAACCGTCTCGCATCTCACAGAGTAATTGCACCAAAAATGCTTTGCTTAGGGAGAAGCAATAATATTAAATTTTGGCAAAACGTCCCGCAAAATGATAAGAAACTTCGATGTCCAATTTTCTCTTCTATTAGATTCCGACAAGTCGCGATTATTATCTCCATTTTCTGACCGTACCGTGCCAACTTAGCAGTGCCGCTGGGCAAATTCAAAACTAACGGTTTCTCTAACTAATATTGCTTTTCGTTGAGCAATGTTGCTGTGTCGGGGTGAAAAGATAAGTTTGTGGGATTGTACTTTTATTTTAGTCACGCGTGCAAGTTGGTATTGGAGTTGTGGTGACTTTTGCTGCAGTTAGGTTCTCCGTTTGAAATAAGTTCGTTCGTTAGGTGTAGTGAAGAGGAACTGGCGTTTCGTGTGACTTGCCTCATATTGATAGGCTGAGAGGTAACTGTCAAAAGGCAAAGGTATTACATATAGTTTTTTTGGATCCGGGAACGGAATCGTTTTCCAAACATAATAGTGACAGACGTACATTAGGAGGATTGTGGGTTCACGGCTTTCCATACAACGACGATAACGTTTTCTACCCCCTAAATGTTAACCAATTTCGACCAATTTTTGAAAGGTGGTCCGTCGGAACAAAAACTATGTCCGTACGTTAAATTTTTTTTAATATTTATGAATTATTAAGAGATTATGGCTGAATTTACTTTTGTATGAAAAAAATATAACGGGAATAAATTGAAATGTATTCATAATATTGGCAAAAACAAAACGTACGCTGCGCATACATAGTTTTTGTTCCGACTGACCACATATAAAAATTGCTCAAAATGTGATCACCATTTGTATGGAAAGCCGTCAACTCACAATCCTCTTAAACTAATATTATATTTTTTTGGGTTTAAAAGTTAGAATTTGTAGCGGTTTTTAGCTGTCATTGGATCCAATTCGGAACAGTGGCCTGTAAATTTAAATATCTGTAAACGTAAATTTATAAACGTCAAACTCGATTTTGACAGGTCTAAACGTAATCCGTATTCGGTAATTCCTTATTTAAAATTAAAATCTCTAATTTTAGACATACGCATAATTTGACGTTTATAAACTATTCAATTTACAGATACAGGCCAATTTGGTATTCGGACGGACATCCTAAACGTAAATTTACAGAATTTTATTTATCTTATCTGTAAATTAGCGCGCCACCTAAAACTTGACGTCTAAAATTTAAGTGACAAGTAACCTTGCTCTGTTATTGTGAAAGTGTAGTATTTCGGATATATTTTACTTAGTGATAATGGATGACTTTATAGTTGTTGGTGAAATTGACGAAGATGAAGGATAAATAAATAATTTCATTAAGTATATCCGCCGTGTGGGACGTGTGTAACATTTTATCGGTCGGCCATAGGGTCAGCCGGCTTGAAATCGGGAAAAGTAATGTTTGCACATCAAAACCCATATAATATCAGTGCAGTGGTCCAAAATATGAAGAAAAATAACATAGGTAAGTATATATCATTCCTCCACATAGCTGATTTTTGTTTACCATAAATTAGTTGATTATTTGTGAAATTTGAACTTGTTAAGTGGTAATTTACTGGTCGCTCAAAATGTTTAGTTTTTGCCAAAAGGCTCACTCACATTTAAAATGACATCTAGTAACCTTACCAAGGATTAAAAACATAAGTAAAATAAGATTTGCCTAGGTACTTAGAAGTGTGAAGCTCTATACATTTTTATATGAAACAATTTTAACAGTATGAGGGACCTATAAAGTTGATTAAATTGCAATAAAACTTGGTAGACCCAATTTTCATGTATTTTGGAATAAAAAGAAACTTAGAAAGTTATTATTATGATGTTATTATTATTATTATGAAAATTGGGTATACTGAGTTTTATTGCAATTGAATAAACTACAGGTCGCTCATACTGTTAAAATTGTTTCATATAAAAATGTATAGGACTTCACACTGCTAATAAATATATCAAATGAGAAAGGCTTATATAAAGGCTTAACTATTGCAAGTTCTTTTTAATTTTTAACTTTTGCAAACTCATAAACTTGTAGACAATCTCCTATTATCAACAATTATATAATAATTTAAAAAAAACTGGTAGATTTACTTTATTATTACAGATTAATTAATTAATGTGTTAGTATAAAAGAAATAATTGTTGTGTTATGTTAACTTATGCCTCCAAATGATTTGATAATTTATCAGTGGTGGTTATTTTGTGACTAGCAAGCCACAGCTCATGAGTTTAATTTCTGCTAGAGGCAAGATTTGTTTGATGACCACAAATATATGTGGAAGTTTAATATGGATTTGTTTAGTACTTATTACAACAACATAATGAGTGCATCTATAAAATGTATCTAAATACCTTCTTTCTGTTTCAGATATGTGATTCTGACAAAAGGATTATAAGTGTCAACACGGATGCACACATGATGCAGCAATTTTGCGGGCAACAAATATAAATGTGAACCAGTATGTCATCGGGAGACAGAATAGATGGATACTTGGTTAGTTTATATTTCATATTAATATATAATACTAGCCATATTTTAACCAAACAATAGATTTTAAACCCGAAAACCAATCACAAAAATGGTTTGTTATCTCCTTGTGCAGTCTTGCTGAACTCATATACCACTACTAGCATTACTAGCATTTGCCTGTGACTTGTCCGCGTAGAAGTCGTTTATCGCGGGAAAAAAGTAGCCTACCTGCTATTCCAGACTACAATCTCTGTGCCAAATTTAATTTAGATCCGTTCAGCTGTTCTGACGTGATTGAGTAACAAACATCCATCCATCCAAACTATCGCATTTATAATGGTAGTAAGATAAGTAGAATATTATTATATACTGGGATAGCAGGCTAGACATTTATAATGTGTTGAGTGGAGACCTTCGCCAGCAGTAATAATAGTAATATTATGTAATATATGTGCGTGCTACACGGTTTCAAACCATGGTTTCAAACAGGTGGTTTGAAACCGTGTAGACAGTAGTTTTAAACCAAATTTCGCATGACCTTAAACACCCTTGGTAGATGTCAAACAAATGGGCTTGTTTGAAACCATGTAGCAGCTCGCTTCCACTAAGGTCACTTGGTTTAAAACCATGGTTTCAAACCGTGTAGCACACGCAATAGGCTGATTATGTTATGCAGGTATGTTAAACTAGCTTTTGCCCGCGACTCCGTCCGCGTAGAAGTCGTTTATCGGTTTTCCCTTGGGAACTACCAAATTTTCACACATACAAACACACAAACTTTATAATATTTGTAGGATTATAATATGTATAAGTAAAGATTACATACTTAACAAGTACAAGTGTGTCATTTGTTTGTGAAAATGGAACAATAAAGATGTTCAGTAATCAATCATTGGTCACCAGAATAATCATTACAGCCGATTAAAGTAAGATTCATTTTAATTGACACTTTTTATATCCTGTTAATGTGTTCTGTAGGGCATCATCTGCACGGAGGCGCCGCTAAACAAGCGGGCCGGCTCCAAGGCGAAGGAAACGGGTGGAGACGCCACGAGTCGAGGAACGCAGCTATCTCTGGCCTTACTTATCATCATTATTATATCCAGAATTATACCAGAACATTATTTTATTGCATATGAAATTTTTTCTCTTATATTGGGGTTAATTAGCTTTATTTATTTATTAATTTTTATTACATACAAGCTTACGATTCCGAGACGCGCACACGAGGGTCCTTCCGAAAGTTTATAGCTGTGCCAGTATTAATCGTAATTTTTTTTTTTGTTGATACATTCATAAAACAAATTTTATTACGAACAACTTTGCCAAAAATAATGGTAATGAAATTATTTCATTGAAAGTCATTGAATTTTCCTGGGACTCTAGACATGTCTTCAAGGCATGTTTCCTCCATATTCTAATATCCATTTGGTTTGCTTAAGTGCAAAGCAAATTCAGGTGCTTAAATAAAGACCGGGTGCTGCATTACAGCCCTATAAAGGTAGCCCTAATTTAAAGTTGCAGTTTGCACGCTGCACGCACTATCTATACTTATGGGATTAATCTTTAAAAGTACACTGCCAAGTTGAGAGTTTAAAAATGGCGTTTTTTAATATACAGGCAGTTTTTTGATAGGTTCTTTCTTGCACACGGCTTATTTTCTTTGCACAATTAGTGTTCTCGACTACCATTGTTTAACCCAAACTTTTTATTATATCTATTTAAAAAGAGTCTATTTGTAATGCTCATTTTTTTCAGGGGATAGCGAAGAAACTTCCGAGGATGTGAAGTTGTGCCTTCGCCTGCTGCGGCACCTCTCAACTCGATGTTGACGAAGAACCATCTTCAGACTTCACTAACGCCGCACGTGATATATACGTGTGGCGCTAGTTAGGAGTTAGAATGAAAATTAAAAACTTGTGTCCTAAATGAAATGTTTTTTTTATACAATTTCTTATGTTGAAATTAAAAATATCACTTGAATAGGTAATTTAAAACCATTTGGCCGGTTTTATGAACATTAGGAATATTATAATTAGTGCTGCTACCCGTGCGAAGCCTAATGCGGGTCGATAGTTTCTAAAAAAAAAGAATACTTGCTTAGGTATATGTTTTCAGTTAGCTCAGTAAATTATTCCTAGTAGCGTTTTTTAAAATTAACATATTCTTTCCTGGCTTTTAAATGACCGGTGTTGTAAGTTATTTTATAAGCGCCAGTTGCCAGCCAAGTTGTTGCTTTTATACAAACTGTGGGGTTTGAAGCTAGTTATGGGTCCCCGAGACGATCATTTGCGATAGTCAATATTAATGTCGCATTGTTACTTTTCACTTGCCCATCATTTGAAACCTCCAATAGGTACGTCATAATGGACCTTAACTAAGGGGTAGTTAGGGTCCGTTGTTATTTTCTATATACTTTGGATCTTTTATTTACATTAGCATCTATAACACATAAAAAGTGTTTTTATTCCATAAGATTTTTAATAACTTTTATTAGTAGGTAGAGTGCAACTTGTTCAATCCTCCGCGATTCACTTAATAGGGGTTGTTATACCTAATTATGGGGCTTCTAAACGGGCTACATTTTTCTGCATTTTTTTATAGCCGGAAATATATCCTAAATGATGAAGAACAAGATGCCCATCTTGTTCTGGCATACTCAGTCTGAGAAATACAGCTATTGTTCCCGGCTACAAATTGCAGAAAAATGTGGCCCGTTTATACTAAGCCCTTTTAGGTACTCAATCGGCCAGATGCCCCGAGATAATAAAATTAAACTTATCGAAAACGAGCGAGTAGGACCTACGTAGCGCGTTCGCCAGGGCCTTGGGGAACTGCTATACGACGCCGGCAAGAGTGGCCAGCAGGCAGTAAGTAGGTACGCTCGCGTCAACTGGCGCTCCAGTAGGTACAATTTTAGTTTTGAAACACCAAGTCAGATCAAAATAGTAATAGTTGTGCAGTAATAATTTTAGTTATAACTGACGATACGTTTAAAAATAAAGATAGCTTTGTTCTTATACGCTTGCGTGGAGACTGACGGAGGTGCGAAGTTGTAGTTGATTGCGGATCGAAGTTGTATGCGGGGGTGAAAGTAAATAGCAAACAAGTAGTATTTGTCTAAAAAAAATTTAATAAAAAATGAACTCCTACATACTTAATATTAAATTAAAGCACAAGTACAAATAAAAACTACTTCATTGCACTCTTCACGCGTCCTTATCGCCGCCGCAACCAGTTCGCCACTTTGACGGATGGCGGGGAGTTCTCCAATGGAGTGGCGACAGGGTTATCTCAAGCTCCTAAAACAATGAGAACAGTTTATTAATTACCTACCATACCACGTTCCTCTGCATGATAAGTACGTAAGGTTCAATCCACACAAGTCCTAAGTGTAAAGTTTAAAAAAAATTAAAACTATAGGTAAGTAGGTACTTGGAGAGAAAAGCACTTTTAGTGCACGGTTTTTTATTTTACTATACTGCTATACTTTGTAAACGAGTCCGGTAAAGTGCGTTTGACGAGCACGCATTTATTTAAACTTTAAAATGAAAAATAGAAATGCATCGTTGTTTAATCGACTTCATTCTAAACAGTATTGCCGTCTAATAAGTACTTATAGGTAGGTACATGACGGTGCAGGTCGCGGCGCTTCGCCGGGAAGATCGTGTGAACGTCAACCGCGCGGTCATGTGAAGTTAGCCTACCTACCTACCTACTTTGTGTTTGACATAATACTTTGTCGTCATCAAACCCTCAAACCCCAACTGTAATAATTTGTAACAAAGTGAAAATAGGCACTAAAAGCGTTAACAAAATACATACCAATGGAGTTTCGGTACTCGCGAATCCGTTAATAACTACACTGCCCATTATCTCAATAATTCTCTCAGTTGCGCTGAGCGTCGGCCCTGCAGGTCCCCCCTTATTCCCTTATTTAGCGGGCCTTCGTTTTGATCTGGAAAACGTGGATCAAATTATATCTTGGCATGATAATGAACATGGGATCAAAACAAAACAGTTGTATATACTTACCTACATGCTGCCACTCCGATAGGTTCCTGCTGCAGCCCATATCATTTAGCTCACTAGCCAAAATTGGACCACTAGTGGTTCTCTTGCATTACCTGAAATCGACATAAGTATTTAATAGCCTGACTCTAACTGAACCGAAGAAAATGAAGTAAATAAAGTACTTTCTTGTAAATAAAATTTAAGGCGCTTAGATAACAAGGTTGAGTATATAATAATTCATTGCTTGTCTTACCTCTCGCCATGTGTATATTTGCGTAATGTTTTTCAACTAGCCAGTAAAGTTTTGCTGGCGTTTATTAGATCCACTTCTATTATTCATGTTCATAATTATTGTTCATAGCTGTGTTCTCGGCTCTCGCAAACAAATCTTTTTTTTTTACTTTTCCGCCAGAAAAAACTCCTGCCGCCAATGTTGCTAGATATTTTAATTGAACGAAGAATTTATTTTTGAGTTTTATTTTACGTAAACATCACATAACTTAATGTAAAATAAATCTTAAATTCAACTTGCACGGAAAACAGTTTTTTTGTTACTTCAATATTTTAGTTTGATGAGAACCAACCATAGACGACAGAGTAGTCACGAAATTTAGAGCTGTCATTTGAGACGTCAGATAAGTTTTAAATTTAAGTGGATTCAATTTAGGCGTATTTCCGAATACCAATTGGCGCGTAACTTAAAATGACATAACCTAAATTTACAGATTCCTAACTTAAATTTAAATTTAGAGGCCAGTGTTCCGAATTGGATCCAATGGCAACCTAAGTTTAAAATAAGAATTTGACAGTGCGTCCCTAAAGGTTAGTTTATATTTAACCGAGGTACCATTTCGTGATGAAAGTGTATGTATTTAAACTAATCTCCAGTTCTGAGGCCGTCACTTTACTTCTTTTAACGACAAAACGGACTGGTTTTTGGTTGTAAATACTAAATAATTCTAAATATAAAAGATAAAAAAATATTTATTCATTAAGTAGGCCGCACGGGCACTTTTACACGTCAAAATCTACCAGCGCTTCCCAAGAGGCCACTGCTGAGAAGAAGCGCCGCAAGAAACTCAACAGTTAGTCAGTCAGTTTTTAAATAGAACTTATATTACATGTATGTATTTACCTGTATATAATAAAAGCCGTTGTAACACCTACCTTTGACGTGATAAAGCATCGTGTAGAAAGACTGCGAAAAGACATTACAGTTAAACGGCCTAGTTAAACATTTATTGTTCAAAGTCACAAAGCTTACATGTTTTACTCCGACATAATCTTGGTATTAAAGCAAAGTGCTTATGTGTGAAACGAGAATTAACACATACATGAAGGTTAATGCGGTCGTAAATATGAGCGTCATAATCTCCTTCTTAGATGGTGTTATTCTCAACTGTCTCTCGACCTATAATCTAACCACACCGTTATATTTTGACCTTAAGACTAAGAATGTGATCGCCAAAGCCGGTTAAGATGTGATGGTTAGTGGTTAGGGTTTGCTGACCAGCCAGAATATTTTGATCTGTGATTTAAAGCAGTTGTCCCAAGTTTGAGAGTCGACTTAAAATAGTTTTGTAAATTCGATGTTGCATTCAATGCCTCGATGATTTCGATTCGAATTTGATACGATATCGAGTAATGGTATTAAATGTATGGTGTCGCTGATATGAGAAAGAATAACTACTAAATTAGCTGACGACTGGGCTTACGACACTTATGCCTCTTATTCTTATGGCACTTATGACTCTTTACAATTTATATTATACTAGCTTTTGCCCGCGACTCCGTCCGCGTAATATTCGTTTATCGGTTTTCCTTCGGGAACTATCCAGTTTTCCGGGATGAAGTCCAGCCGTTGCAGCGTGAAGAGTAACAAACTAACACACAAACACCCACCCACCCCCACACACACACACACTCACACACACACACACACACAAACTTTCGCATTTATAATATTATAGTAGGATTGATCTCAATGAACGTTTGTTGTGCAAAGTGTGTGTTTCAAAGGTTGAAACTTTTGAAATGAGTACCTAAGTTTATGTAGTTAGGAGGACACGTTTGAAGCAAGTAAGTAAAATGCAGTAACTTCAATTGTCAGACTATTCAACATTGAGACTTTAAGTAAAATGCGCAGTCAAAGTTCGAAACAAATTTAACTTCATACATGTTTCCTTTTTCTTTTCAACATGCGACAGGTTCTCCACCATTTTTAACCTCAAAAAAGGAGGAGGTTCTCAATTCGAATGTATGTTTTTTTTTGTTCGCTACAGTTTGTTCGCTTCGTGGGTTTCTCCCTGACCAAGCCACGAATTCTCAAAATGAAATCACCTGCCAACTACCAGCTAAATTATACATTTTATCAACCCGACTATCAGTTGGACATTTAATTAGGGAAAGTTTTATCATCGTCCGCTCCGCTGGCTCCTTTTACAATGTTCACTCGGCGCTCAAAGGATGGCTTTATTTCGGTCACGCTTCCGTGTTAATGAAAATAATAGGAGAAAAGTTCCATACAAAGAGAAAAAAATACTGGATAGGGAAGTGTTATATCATATCTCTATTAATAATGCTTTGCACGGGTGCAATTACAAAAAGATCTTTAACATAAACCTTGTCCCGACAGTTGTTGTTGTTTATTACGAACACAACAAAAAAAAAACCGGGCAAGAGCATGTTGGGGCATGTTTAGATTGTTCAGAATAGTAGGATTCCGTTGCCATTAAGAACTACAAATAAGTACAATAGTTTATAACAATCTCCAAATATTTTATACAAAGTTGTCTAAGCCGATTTTCGGCGGGTATAAACATTTTAGTCGTCTGCCGTGTGGATGTTTTAAGACAAAAAATATTTTTACCTTTGCTTTATATGTATGGGAGGTACCTTAAATATTTTTTCCTTACAAATTTTATTATTGATCTATATGCGCGGTAAACATTTCTATACGTATACAGACAACTTTGTGAGACTCTGAGAAAAAGTAAGTGTGACATAAAGACAGACATGACGAAACTATAAGGGTTCCTAGTTTAACTGCGGAACCCTAAAAACGGCCAAATCGGTTGAGCCATTCTCAAGTGATGGTCTTTCATAGATGCGGCAATTGATTTTTATTTATAATATAAATGACGAATATTATTCCTATAGAAATAAAGATGTATTGCGATATATTTGGCCGCTTTTGCAGCTCCTATGTATTTGTTGCTGACTGTACAATCGACTAACTCATTATTCACTCTAGATCAATCATCTCCTCGAAGTTTTGTAGCTCAAGCACGAACATTTCAACCATACGTCACGTTTTCGAATCGCCAATACATTACTATTCGAAAACGCATCGTATGTCAAACCCGTAGCACGAACCCTTAAAACAGACTCGCGTTTCCATACATAATAGGTACGCATATTTCACTTTACTACTCGATGACGATGCAAAATGTCAACATCAAAGTTCGCGCTAGAAAATTTTAGTACTAAATACGGACACGGGAGCGCTGTTGAAATCGCCATACATTATTTTCTCGATGACAATACGTTAACGTTACTTTCGATAGAAGGAAAAGTTCGGGCTAGTCCAAACTAGTCCCTTCCAGAACTAGCTGAGCCTCTTGGTCAGCTGTTTTGTATTCAGCCGCGGCACTGTCTCTGTCACTATAACTATAAACTATGCTCTCTCTCGTTCTAACATTTCCAAGCGAATCTCAACCAAATCAACTATGTATTGAGGTTAGGATGTTAATAATAAGAATAGGGATTAGTTAGTTTTTGGTACTCTTATTTGGCATTTTTTAAAAGATGAAAATATAAGTTTTGGCCAAGCAGACAAAATAATTATAAAGTTTTCGATAATTAATAGCCAAAAGAAACTCATAATTTGATATTTTGTGAACAGAAACTTATCTGTAGTGAGACATGTGCAAAAATTAAATTAAAAAAAGTGGAACTTTTTTTTACCTTTGGTATAGCAGCATTATGAACGTTCGCCAAAAATACAACTCTTTTACATAGCAAAGACAAGCATGGGGGATGAATTAATAATACACGTAACTCCGTTCATAAAGAAACTGGGAAAAGGGCTGGACTTACATTTGTCTTTGGTCTATATCTTGGCCTTTATATGGCGGACAACTCCTCAGGTATAAAGATGTGCTGAAGCGACACATGAAAAGGTGTAGCATAGAGCCCTCGCAGTGGGAGAAGCAGTCCGTCAAGCGATCGGAATGGAGGACTCTGGTCAAAACTAGAGTCCAAGACTTTGAGACCCTGCGGCGTTCCGAGCTGGACGCAAAAAGGGATTTTTTGAAAGCCCGAATACCTGTGGCGGTCAATTACCACTACGTTGATGCTGTGCTCGTATGCTCACTTTGTGGGAGAACGTTCTCAAATAAGATAGGCTACGTAAGTCACATGCGAGCACACAATCGACATACTTTACGGAGTTGAGGTAGTCGCCATGGTCGAAACCGGCCGGAAAGGCATCATCATCATATCTTGGCCATCAGGCTTTACATCCGTAGCCTAAACAACCAAATAAAACCAGTTATATCCGGTAATGAATTCACGTGTGTTTTCATTCTGCCTCTCGGAACACTAGCAACACACGCACGCGTTATTCTTTATCAAAAGACAAAAGACTGCTGGCCCATTTTGATCTAGTTTATCGATGAGTTTAAAAAAAACGTGGATGAAACATTTGTCGCTTTATGACCAGTAAGTGCGAGAGTGACGGATGCTTTATCCACGTTTATCTACCGCGATAAAACGAGAAGGTTGATGGCAATCTTAAACCACTCTGTTCTCAGTAAACACAAACAAACAATAATGCAGTGTCCGGATAAGCAAGCATATTTTTCTACAACCCTTTTTGTTCAAATCCAAGGAGCAAGCCCTCCGTCCGATTGACGAACCCTTGGAAGGGTGTGGTAAACATTTTGAATTGCACCCTCATTTACTGCTGAGGTTGGCAGAATAATTTTGTATGGGAATTTTACGGTTTGTATGCTATTGTGGTAAGATAGGTACACTTTTTTTTTTTTCATGTGAAATGTTAAATTGGTCGTATGTTTAGTATTTCTCTTAACTTTATTGCTCTCGATTTTGTTAAGATTGATGTTTGAAGATTAACATACTAAGTGACAAACAAAAACAAACATCTGAACTTAAATAAAAGCTTATCATTTTTCTTTTTTTTGTAAATCTTTTGCAATTTTTTTTTTTTCAGAAATCGATGAAAAATCGGTTTCGATCCAAGCGACGCTCGGTCTCCCAGATATTAGTTGTTAAAACCTCTTGAAAATGTCTTAAGTAACCTTTTATCTTCAACTTCGTATAAAGTTGTAAGTTTAGCTTCAACACTTTCGGGGCAAAATGACCAAAACTAAAGTTGCCCTCAATTATAAAGTTTAAGCGTAAAGGGACTTAGAGCGTCCACAATATATCGTATATCTTAACATGTTAACACTTGCTTCAGCGAATCTTAATGACAAGAGAAGTTCTTATTTATTTTAAATGTCTAGATTTTTTTTATCAAATGATATTAAAAAAATCAGTGGACTTAACTTGCCAGTAATTAAATTAACTTAACAAGAGCCTGAAAAGCAAAAGTTAAAAATAAATACTTTTAAAGTACTTAAATATATAGTCGTTTTAAACTATTCTTCAATTTTTTTTTAATTTTATTTAGGTATGTATTAAGTTAAGAAACTCTGATCCCACAGTCGAACTATTGATACGGTTTTTTGGGACAATATTTATTTATAAGAATATAAAAATGTTTACTGGATAGGTAACTAAATAAATTTATAAGTAATAATTACGATCATAACTTCAAGTCCAGCCTGATAGGATAAGAATAGTGGTTATCCACTGACGAACAAACATTTATCTGACAAAGTAACTTCATAAATGCGATTATAGCTCGTACAGTAATCTCAACACCAGCTGCTTAAGTTCCATAAATCAGCTCAAGATCAGGCATTTCCACCAATACAAGTGCCGTTCGCAAAAACTATCGGCAATAAGAGAAAACTCCCTTATTGCGCCCATTACGCGAATAAAACTATCATTAATACCGGCCTTGACCGAAACAAAACCAATTACGTTCCACATAAATCACCAAAAATGTTCGCGGTGGGCAGTTTTATAGAAAAACCGAACACGGACCAAACAGTACCTAAACGTTCGAACCTTAAGCTGAAAACAGATTGTACAACCCTAACGGTCAGTATCGTTCCAATGTATCGAACGTTCTAATTTGTATCGTAAAGTCGACTGTACTTGGTTTGTATTGCATCGCGTTGATTCTCGGACTTATTGAAAGCTATTATTGTATTTTGGTACCGCTTAGAAGTCTACTGTGTAAATACTGGCGAATCGATTGGATTTAGAATATTTTAGGGGATTTTGCCTTTTTATTTGGTGAAATGTAATTATGTTTGATTAACTGCATGGTGCATCATTTTGCAATATTATTCGGGAAAAAATAAACACAAAATATGCCTTAAAAGTGGTTCGGCATGCTTTCCGTCACTTTTAAAATTAGTTTCTATTTAGACTGTAATTTCTTATTGAACTTGATTTTGAGTACACGTATGTTTTATTTGTTCATAATTTTATATTTTAACTCCTCATACGTAAGGTAATGCAATGGTTAACAATCGATAAAATATTTTATACAATGACTAAATTACATGCTTTGCCGGTAACATTTACATGTGCAAGCTACTGCAGTAAGTACTCTGGACTTAACAGTACAAATACAGAGCTACACAGCATTGTTGGTTCCTCGTAAATCGAATGATGCCTTACCCGAACAGAATCAGGGACGACTGACGGATCAAATGCTGTGAGGCGTCCAGAGTAACACGAGTCTTAAATATTAACAGAATGGGACACGTCAGAGGTCTTTCTAGACTGTGGAGTGCGGTCTCTAGATAAAGGCATTCAGGTAATTTAGAAACAAATGAGCTTGCATTGTATTTTTGTTATTAAGATTCTGATTTTATGAAGTTGAATATTTGATAGGTTCTGATTTGGTGTATTGCAAAGCGTTATTAGTTTAGTAAACTAAAAAAAAATATTCAATAAATAGTTGATTTAATGTTTTTTGTGGTAGGGGTGACCCCCAATTATAACGTACTAAAGTCCCCAGTTTACAGTTTAGTTTACTAAAGTCCCTAGTAACGTACTAAAGTTTCGGCGGGAGAGGTGTTAAAAGGTACCATTTTTTGGGCTTTTCTCGAGTAAGCATCTTAGAAAAACTGAGATTGACGTAAATAATAAAGCTAATTCAACTGACGATCTGTCAAGTTTTGGCCGTTTATGTCAATTCCATACATTTTGTCAGTAAGTTAACGAAATACATCTTGTCTTGGCTCCTTTTATAGTTAACGTTAATATTTAACGTTAATTTTACGTCAAGTTATATTAATAAACCGGTAGACTACACAAAGTAGAGTCTCAAACCTATACTTGATACATTTCTTTAGCAAACGCCTTCACATAGGCTTCAACATGATTCTGTTACTATCAATTTGCTGGAAAGGCCCAATCAACTCGCCTGTTGCTTGATCAATCTCAATCTTGCCTGACAGACAGTTAATTAATAAAGCCTATGCAGCCATGTTCCAGTAACTTTGTGATGGCTAATATTGATATACACTACAGATTTACCACTAATAAATACAGGGTGTAAGGAACGAACCGAAAACGGACGTAGGTACCAACGTATTTTAGACTATATATTTCGGCTCTGAATTTTTTGCCAGAATCTTAAAGATGAATCGTTTTGCTTTTGAAAATTATTTTCGCTGCGCAATTTTAAATTATATCACTCACCACACAGGTAAAAGTGCATGAGGCTTGCGAGCAGATTTTGGATAAAAAAAAATTCTCAGTAAAACGCTACTTTCTTTACAAAAAAAACCACAATGAGCTTTAGTATATATAGTATAGTAGTAAAATACATTTTTTAAGATTGAATAATTTTATGCATAAATAAAAAACGCGGAAGCAATTTTCTTTTTTTCATGTTAATGTATGAGTAGGTACCTATTTTAATATTTGGGAGAACATAAAATATTGCCGCATTAAAAACTTACATAACTTTAGTTTTGTTTAATCATTCCCAACTTTGTTAATAGCAATACTTTTTCTCCGAATATTATTGATTCTGCAGTTCGTATTCCAAAATTACAGTTTTTAAAGCAATACAGACATTTTTGTTGGCTTTTAATTTGTATTTACACAGTATTTTAGTATGACAGATTCACTAAATATTTAGTTAAATCAGCTAAATTAATAACGTATCTTCCATCAAAACCTAAGTCACCTAAAATATCTATCTTGTATCCATCGAATATAAGCTTTATATATCAGATAACAATGTAACGCATCAATCCCCATAAACCTGTAGAAGTACCTTTATAACTAAGGTGTATTTAATATCCAACGGATCACTAGGTATTGTGTAAGCTGGCAGCTTCCCAAGTCCTAAATATAATCAGGTTACAATCCCGAGCAGATTACAGCTGGAATCGTTTCCAGCGGCTTACACGAAAATGGTTTTATAAAAATATAGCTTTTACCCGCGACTCCGTCCGCGTATAGGAGTCGTTTATCGTGTATCCCACGGGAACTATCATATTTCCGAGAAAAACTATCCTATGTCGCGGGACTCAAACTAACAAATACCGGTTCAGCGGTTTAGCGTGAATAGTTATCAGATGGACAGACTTTCGCATTTATAATATTAGTAGGGAATAGGATTTTGTGGTTTTTCGAAATTACATGCTGTATTTAAAGCAAAAATCTCTGATTCAGAATTGCAATATGTTTCTTTACAATTATTAGATTATTTATTATACACACGACAATTTTTACTTGAGACATTCCAGAAAGTTTCCTTTTTTTAAAAAGAAAGCACAATTTATTGAATTAATTGGGTACAAAATTATAATCTAAATGTTAACATTACTAAGGAGAATAAGTAAACAACAAATTAACCTTTGAACAATTAGCGCGTAAAAATATTAGTTAAATCATCTATGTAGTTACATAAAAGATAATAGTTATTTTCTTCCAAAAGTATAATTTTAGGCGAGATTTTTTTTAAATAGATAAAATACTTGCGCATGCAGCACCGCGCGTACACATGATACAAGTGAAACTAAAACACTTTTGTGGCGTCGGTAACTTTTTGAACATTTTTGGGTTATAAATTAAAAAGTACGTCACGGAAAATTATAAAAAAATAGTTTTGAAATTTGCAAATTAAGTCCTTTCATTATGACACCCCATTTTTTTAATTATTTATAAAATTAGTTTCATTTTTTAATAAAAATAGATGCGGGCAAGCAAGTTTTACAACTATGCCAAATGTCAAGTTGATAGCTTGTGTAGTTGCTGAGAAAAACGGCTGTGACATTCGGACATACAGACAGACAATGAAGTCTCACCATAAGGGTTCCTTTTTTATTATTTTGTACGGAACCCTAAAAACTAAACAAAAAAACTGCTAATCGCCTCACCCGCGTTCAACTAACCAGAAGACTGTCCAGCCTTCAATAAAAAGGCGCTGCATTTCAATTACTACCTAGTCATCGATATCCAATCGCTAGCTGCAGTTCGACAGGCAGTCTTATCGTCGACAGGCCAGTGGACGTTCAGCCGTGGACAATGACTCTGTCGAGACTGATGTAGTGGGCGACAGAGCGCCACGATTTGTGATTTTCAGTTAAAGAATGAGTTGGTGTTTTGTAGGAGTATTTTTAACAACACCATAAAATAGGGGTGACGTACATAACTGAGCTAGCTTTTTGTTTTGCGGATAAATATTGATTTAAATAAAACATAGTTTTGGAATACAACCTTCCTAATAAACAATTCACTGGTAAAATATCCTCCTGAGGCCCAACGTCCTACATAGAGGACAATTGTCAAAATGACTTTCAACTTTCGTTGACTGACATAAGATTCTATTTCGAACTAGCGAAATTTTTTACGTAGGCTTCAGGAGGTTATACAAAAAGTTTCAACTCTTATGAGTCCGTTTTTGTGTCGATTGATACATTTCTATAGTTTAAGTACAAATTTCACCATACGATGTTAAATGTTAATCGACTGTTAGTTCATACATTTTGACAGCTGTTAATACTATAATAGTTTGTTAAGTTATTGGTAAAATTCGACATTAGCCTAGGTTCACATGAACGCGCGTCACCGCGTGATTGGTTTAGAGTGAAAAAAAAACCTACGTGGAATTTGAAAACCGTCATAGCCGTCACAGAGAACGTAATTTATTTACTAATCCATATTTATAGTCATATTAAACATACGTCAAAGGCGTGAGGACTATTTGACCTGTATGTACGTATGTATGTATGTGTGTATGTATGATGTGTATATGTATGATGTGTGTATGTATGAATGCATGTATGAAAGCCATTGTAAAATGCTCTCCTGGTCTCACTGAAAACCAGCGTCACTGAATGTATGTACTGAATGTATTAACCACATTCAGTGACACAAAGCTGAGCAGAGACCATTTTGGCAATTTGCATTTAGTGTAAGAAATTGTTATTGTTTGTATGTGAGCTTATTTTTATTATTACGTGCTAAATAAATTATTTTTAATTTTTCCAAAAGTGTGTACATATTTTTAAACTCGACTGTACCAAAATATTCATGGATCAGATAAAAGAAAAAGTAGACGTCGTGTCGTATCAGGCCCTAAAAGAAAAGGCTCTAGATAGAGTGTCATGTAAATTGCTCCACCGAGAAGAGCATATATATAGCTCTTAAATTTAAGAAGAATTTAAGAAGTACCAAAGAATGCAGTTGAACTCTGTGTACCCCAGCACAGCTCTAGACTGGGTTACGAGACCTCTCCATCCATCTCAAACGCCTCGCCGGAGCGATCTGAAACACTCACTTGTTCAACGTTCAAATTCGCCATTACCATGATTGGATCTCCCCGAGTGGTTTACGAATTCAATGTTTTATTTTAAACTATGTTGATAAGTTTAGAATTTAAATTGAGATTTATTCTAATTTCAAATTTACTTTTTACTCTTTGTGGACGGTGATGTTGCGTCGATTTGAATTTGATTTTGACATAAGTATTATATTTGTGCTTAACGTAAACCCTTCCATATTTAATTTTGTTTACTTTTGTGGTTTCGAGTCTCACCTTATACTTTACCTATAAAAATAAGCCTTTATAAACAGGCTTATTTTTATGGGTAAAGTAAGGCGAGACTCGAGACCACAAAAAATGCTGCAGCTGGAAATACCTTTTTTACATACTTATCGAAGTGAACCAGTAAACCTACAAAGATTGTAGTAGACTATCCGAATAAGGAATGACATTCACCCATCTGTTGGATGAAAAGTATGTCATATCAAAAATATGTTAAGTAATATATCGCGATTGAAAAATGTCAGTCCAGGATAAGAAAACTTGATTTTTTTTTCTTTTCTAACATTGCACTTGTTTGAATAATGCACATATTTCATACCAATCGAAAGTATGTAGCCTATAGAATATGTAAACGTTAGGTTGACTATTTTTTCCCTTCTGTTTATACCTGCCTACCCAATAGTTTAAGACGAAAAAAAATAGTCATCCTAGCGTTTACATACTCTATAGGCTACATACTTTCGATTGGTATATAATTCATCTATTAAACAAACAAGTGCATTGTTTAAAAATACATTTTTAAATTTTTACTTAAGTAATTTTTACAAAAAAAATATTCAGTCAACCTATTCGCGATATCATCATCATCAGCCTACACTAGTCCACTGCTGGACATAGGCCTCCCCCAATGAGCGCCATAGCGCCTTGTCTTCAGCTTGCCGCATCCAGCATCTGCCTGCTGTCTTTCGCAGATCGTCATCCCACCTGGCCTGAGGGCGTCCTACACTACGTTTATTTATTATTATTCGCGATATATTACTTAACATATTAAATTTAATATAAAATACTTTTCAACCATTGAACAGACGGGTGAAGGTCGTTTTCTGTTCGGATCTTAGACAATTAAATTATAAAACGTAACTAACATAAGGAAAAAAGTAAAAAAAAGGAAGACTATATAAAACCTGCGGAGTTAGAACATAAGCAGACACACTCTTAAATAACAACGACAAAAGAAGGACTAAATCCTTGACTTATTCCAGAAGAACACGACCCTTATAACGCAACCATGAAAATAAATGTACTAAATACACAATATACCTTACACCTCTCTGAGAAGGTTCTTACAAAAATATTAACACTATTACTATAAAAAATGCAATAAGCCTTATCGTCGGCAAGCAGCTGTGTAAGGGTCAGGAATAAATATGGATTAACCGGGGAATATACGACCTGAACACCACAGGACCTTTCCCTGGTAATCTCGAGCCAATAGATTTTGGACCCAAATTGTGAACACATAAGGGCATGTGTACTTGCTATTGTTCTGACAAAAAGACGAGTTATAAGTTGTAAGACTTTTTATAAATGTTAATAGACAAACCCGTAGGCACACAACAAAACTATTTTAGTAAAAGTATGCTTTGTCACTTTCTGTCAGATTCAAATGTCACAGTAAAAGATAAGGCCACAAAATACTTCAAGCATACTTTACTTATTGTGCGATTATGAATAAGAGGGAAAGTGTTCAGTATGAAACGTTTTTGGGTCCTAACTTGGTGTATAAAAAACTTTGACGTGACGTCTTTTTCATACTTACTTAATAATCAGTTATAGTACCTCCGCTTGTATGTACGTCATTCATCTATACTAATATTATATAGGTAAATGCGAAATTTACTCTGTCCTGTCTGTCTGCCTGTATGTCTGTTACCCTCTTCAGGTTTAAACTGCCAAACCGATTTACATGAAATTTGTTACTGAGACAGTTTGAGTCCTGGGGAAGGACATAGGATACTTTTTATCCTGGAAAATTTCATGGTGCATGATAGAAAAGCGATAAACGACTTCTACGCGGACGGAGGTGCGGGAAAAAGCTAGTATATATAAATTATAATGTTATCACTATTATTTCAGGAGTTATGGGTCACGTTATTTGTACCTATACTTACTCATATTTTTTTTTTCTATTTGTAGTCTATTTCTACTCGTATTAAGTTTGCCATCTACATGTAGGTTATACTTTGTTTCGAAAAAAGTAAATTTAAAAAGACAGTCTTGTACGAATGATGTCGTAAATGCTGAAGTATTTCATCCAGTTTTTAGTATCACAGAGCAAGCGATTTGCAATCAAGACACTAAAAACTTTAGTACAAAGAACAGCTGTTTCTTGAGAAAATATAGCATAAACCTTTTCATTGCTCTTGTGAAAATTGTCTTTCTAAACTACCAACCACAAAAAACTTTATAAACATTAGGGAAAGTTTGAATAATATTCCTGACACAAGGCTAAAACGCTCTTCTTATTCCGAACAAAAATCATACAATTGGGGGACTCTATTCTCACGCACGCCAGCTTCAAAACCAGGATTCAATTTACATTTTAATGTCAAAGTCGAACGATAGACCGGTGACAACATTGGACCGGCAGCCGTGAATCTGGGCAACTTTATACGGGCCCTTTGCTCCTATATCAGTTTAAACGTAAAGTCAGAGAAGAGAGGCCAGCAAAGAGTGGACGGTAAATTCCAAGTTTTTCACAACTATTTTCTAGAAATTTCGAATATGTATGAGAGCTCAAGTTGAGCCTTTGTTAGGCGTCTGTTTTCAACATAATGAAAGGTTTGAAATGTGTAGAGCCTCTAATGCTTAGGTGTGGAGTTGCGAGCAATTTAAAATAAACGTAACACTTGAGAGTAAATAAATATTACTTTATAAAGCTTTGCCTAAACCAGAAAACTAATAGCTTACTACCTCACAAATAACTAATAAAATCATGTAAACATTGTATCTTGTCTAGGGGTTACGGTTTATGTAGGGAAATATATCGAAACTCGTTTATGAAATTATTAGACCGCAACAAATTGTTTTACGTTACCTATTTGGACGCTATTGATAAACAAAAGTTTTAGCCAGAACTGGAATTAAAGCGAAAATATTGTTTATTTTATATTGTATACTTCTTGTTTAGTGTAATAAATCCAGCCTATATACGTCCCATTGCTGGGCACAGGCCTCCACTCACAATGAGAGGGTTTGGGCTATAGCTCCCACGCGGGCCCAGTGCGGATTGGAAACTTCGCACACACCGTCAAATTGCTTTGCAGGTGTGTGCAGGTTTCCTCACGATGTTTTCCTTCACTGAAAAGCTCATGGTAAATTTACAAATTATATTTCGCACATAAATTCCGAATAACTTAGAGGTGCGAGCCCGGGTTCGAACCCACGACTCTCTGCTTAAGAGTCGGCAGGTCAAACTATTAGGCTACCACGGCTCAGTGTAGGTACTTACTAGGAATTCAGTTTAAAAAGTTTGATTATGACAAACGAGCTTATTCTCTTTTCAACTAGGTTCACAAGGGAAAGCCATTTTGCTACGTACATAAGTAGCGTAAAAATGGAGATATTCATTATGAAATGCTGCTATTACTCCTTGCTGAAATGTATTTTTAAGAGAGTGATATTTCTTGTAAAGTTATAATTATCGTCAATTTCCAAAAGTGTCTCATAATATTATACATCATAACATCGGTCGAGCCGTTCTCGAGATTTTGCGATACGATTTGATTTATATTTAAATAGAGATAAAGCTGGATTCACAAAATCATTTGTCTCTTTGCCGCTTTATTATTTTGGTGCCCAAGCCGCGTCTCTCCCGATAGTTCTGCAGAGTTTGTGTAGGCTGTCCCTCGTAACTATTTGTCTTAGCGTCTTGCCAAATCAATCCAATTTGCAAGGAAATGTCTATTTAGACAAATCGTTGTCCATCAAAGACGTCGGTATCGAGCCATGGCCTGTTTATTCAAACAAATATCTGGAATAATCCGGAGCGGAACTATCGCTTACGCAAAAACGGTTTCCGTTTTAGATTTGTATTAACACGTAGCATAAAATTTGTATAATAGCTTATACAGCCACTATAACTCAAGTTTCAGCATTTAAAGGTCTGTATAAGCTCTTTATACAGCGTGTGTGCTACTTGGGCGCTAGCTTTGTAGGCTAGACACTGGAATGAACACTTAATGGTGAATTTCAGGGCGTTTCAACCGCCGTTATTAGTGTCACCAAATATATTGACGAAATCAATGACACCAACCAGCAACTCCTGGTGTAAACAGAAGCAGAACCGGGGATGTAGTTTCTATCAGCATCAGAAGTTGCTGTAGTGTCATTGATTTCGTCAATATTATTGGTGATACTAATGACGGCGGTTGAAACGCGCTGAAATTCACCCTTAACTAGTAACTAGGTTATCCTAGGTTAAAAATAAAATAATATTACAATGACATCAAATAAATTACGAGTTATACCATGATGAGTATTACTAATTTTAATCAAAATCTGTTAATAAATCTCTACATACTCGTACTCGTAGTATAAAACAAAGTCGATTTCCGCCGTCTGTCCCTTTGTATGTATGTACGCTTAGATCTTTCAAACTACACAACGGATTTTAATGTGGTTTTCACCATCAGTTAGATAGTTTTTCACGGAAGGTTTATGTATATAATATTACCCGGAGCGAAGCGAGGGCGGGTCACTAGTGGTTAATATAATTTAGAATAAATAAGCATTCAATATTTATTTATATCTTGAGGAAAACCATCACAATACCACAGAAAAGATAAAACCTGTTCAAATGTCTGAGCTATTGTTAGAACTACTGGGACAAGGTCCAACTTTATCTGTTCTCATTAACCAAATGGACCCAATAAGATACTAATTATATAAATCCTACGTTAGTCCGTCGGTAATCTCGTTAAACTCCTAACTAAATCTCACGGAGAGCCCACTTACCGTGGCTTTCATTAAGATATTCTCTTTCAGGTTCCTTTGAAATCTTATAAAAACTCGTCTTTAATAAACTCGTCTTATAAAAAACTCGTCTTTAAATCAGAAGTTAAATTAGCATAAACTTATATTTTTTTAAGTACGCCTTACGTACGTTTTAATACGGCTCATTGTGTTGTAGGTATAGATATTTTCTACCCAAGTCTTACTCATGTCACGTCAAGATTTAAAAACAACGGCCTGTGTATTTATATTTTCTTGTATTTCTGTTAATAGGAAAAAATATTTATGACTATGATGCTCCTGAGATAAGAACCAATCCGACAATACCCCTCAACATCCGTCGAGCCGTTTAGCCTACAGAAGGTCACTAAGAAACAGGCAAACATAAAAACACTTGAAAAAATTACCCTTCTTTAGTTGGATTGGAATATAAATGTAGCCCAAATTAAGAATAAATGAGTAATAGAATAGTCTACGAAAATCTGTTGACGAGTTGGAAAATATGGTAATTTTAAAAATCGTTCATTTGTGTATCACATGAAAAACATGAGCAAACACAAGCACGCGCATTCAAAGCAAATCAGAACCTTTTAGATTGTTATTCAAGTTGAAAGATACTGAAATTCTGCTATGAATAAGTGGCAATCACGCGGTACACGTTGATAGGTACATGTCATGTCAACAGATAGAACCTAGATTCACCTTAGGTAACTTGAAAAACAATAATATTATGTCATAAATGTGTAAATGAAATTGTAAGCCTAGTAAGGACAATAATATAAACCATAAATAAAATGCACTTATTCTATATAATATGCAATTTAATTTATAATGTAATTTAATTTATAATATGCAAATAAATCGCTTTAAAATGGTTTTACCGTTCGGGCCCTAGACAATCACAAACATAGGGCTTCAAAACATCACACTTATTTTGTATTGTGTTTCTTGTTGTTTCGGTTGTCAAAAAAAAAAAAAAACACTGAGTTTAGTACTTTACCGTTACCATATTAAACGTTTAAGCAGAGACATGTATAAACATGCAGTATACAGTACCTGGTGACCGCAACAATCACATTAACCGCCAGCTCAAACGCAATTACCGCGGGCACTGCGCGTGGCGCCGCAGCGGCGTCACGGCGGCGGCTATTAAGACGTGATCACGGATTAATTGATCAACATGTTGGGGGAGGTTTAGTTTTAAAGAAAATATGGTTTTAGTGTTTGCCATTGAAAAAGATGAGTGGTGAAATGACAAATAAGTATATCCATACTTATTAAATGTGATGATAATATTTGCTATGGAGATTCAATCCATAAATTCTTATAGTAGTTACTCCAGGGAAAAGCAATAAACGAATTTTTCGCGGACGCCTAGTAACCTATATAGGGTTGCTACATAATAAAGATATGTTTTCTTTAATCTTGGAGTAAAAAGTACATTAATTCCGATCTGTCAAAAGCATGTCACAATAAAAGACAAAGTAAAAAGCATGTTTTATTAATTCAGCTATAGTACGTTTATGAATAAGTTTATCCCCTTGTTACAGATATAAGAGCACTGAAAGACGTGCAGCTGATAGCGCCATCTGCCGTCCGGCTGGGCGACACGGTCCAGCTGGGCTGCAAGTGGACGCTGGAAGGCAATGAGACGCTGTACAGCGTCAAGTGGTACCGCGGAAGACAAGAGTTCTTCAGCTATCTGCCGAAAGAGTACCCTTTTACCAGGATTTTCGCACAGCCGGGGATCGATGTTGATGTAAGTGTGTTAGTGTGAGCATTACTACCATTGTTATTAGGAGTAAAATAAATTTAATTTTTGGTCAATTTTGGGACAAGCTTTTCTTCTGGTTTAGTGATACTGGTAAAGAACCTTGCGGTACCTTTAGTTCCCTTCGCTAATTAGTGATTCTGAAACTTGATATCTAACTCAACGTCAAGTTATGGGTGTAAAGCCACTAAACGAAGGGTAATTAACAGACCACAGATTAATCGTCGGCTGTAGATGTTAATAGACCTATGATAATGACACTAGAACAGTTTGGATGCAGGATTGGCTCAATTTGGCTCTCGATCGAAGACAGGTACTTCGCGCTCTTGATAGGAAGTAGGAGTAATTCACTTTTTACATTATCCTTATATTCAACTCATTTCTTCATTTGCCGGGAATTCCTCTTTGGCAGCAGTCGCTTTGCATCAAGAATCTCGCTTGCTCGTTTACTCTCTTCCAGCATAAAAAAAGTTTTTCAATCAAGCTATACCTACGAGCTGCGATTTTATCAGCACCCAAACGTTTATTTTAAGCATTTAAGCAAAACCCTCGCAGCATGCGAAATATTAAAAAATATTTTCGCCCGACAAAATGTATCCAAGCATAACTTATAAAGCGTAATGGAAATTGAACACAAATTAACCCCAAGCTTAACGGTTCCCCTCCAAAACCTTTTATACAGAATCAAATAACTGTGAGCATCGGATTTTTTCCCCGAAATATTCCCCTAAAAACCCTAAGCTTATTAAGAGAGCCCTTGAAGACTTAATTATTCATTAACACGAATAGCTTGTCTTTGTGCTTTTGGGCAAGGCTAAACAAGATAAGTTGAACTTGTTTTTCTCAGCAGTGTTTGGGGCAATAAAGAACGGTAAATACTTTTAGTTACGTGAACTTAGCTCAAATATTAACTAGTGCTTACTATGTTATTGATGTGAAGGTGCTGTAAGAGAACCTTTTCAGTCAAGCTATCGCCAATCAAATTATTCAAACAATCAGTGACACTGAGTGTGTTTTAAAATCTGATTAGTCGTTTTCGCTCCAGGTGAAGGACAAGAGTGTATAGAAAAACCTAAGCTAGGACTAATCTACACTCGACAAAATGACACTGTTCCCGTGGGATGGCAAAATTACTGATTCTAAGCGGACGTAGTCGCGGACAGAAGCTAGTCGCCGATAAACCGAAGTTCCTTTGTCCGTTTAAGTGCAGAACAACCGCCGTAAACACATCTACAACTAACCCCAGGAAACACGAGTAAACATGGCCATTTATCTCATAAATAGACGTGATATCCCGACGAGCAAGAATTTTAATACGGAAAATCTTGTTTAAAGTATACTCAGCTAGAACTTTTCACTTAGGTGAACTATAAAAATTTAACTTCAAATTTATTAATAAGGAAAAAAATGGCGGCTGAATAACGCTGGTTGGTTGGAAATTGATTATCTTCATAGTGCATAATTTATGCGGAATAGCTGTAATTTTGAGGGAGAAAGTTTGGAGTACTGAACTACTGCTAGCGAGCGAGAGTGAGGAGATATCGATAGGGGCCGCCGCCCTAGGCGCACATAAATAAGGATCAAATTCGCGACGTACTCAGCAAATGCTATATCAAAAGCACGCGAAACTGACGTGCGTGCATGAAGGGGTTGATGGATGTCGAGGAAGCGAAAGAGGTATGTTTGGACCGGTGCACCTGGCGTCCCATTGGGAGACAGCCGTGAAGGTATGTATGTATGTACTATATACTCTTCCCGCTGCCCGCGATCTTGTCCGCGTCGAGATCAAGTCTTGTTTCCATAGAAATACATAATATTATATGGGAAAAATTAAAAAGGTAAAGGGTGGAAGGGGTTGATGCTGATGACTTGGTAGTTAACAAGTAAGAAAGTATTATCTTCACAAAGTAATAATCGTTTTAAGGGTTCCGTACCAAAATGATAAAAAAGGAACCCTTATCGTGAGACTTTGTTGTCTGTCCGTCTGTCTGTAGGTCACAGGAGTTTTTCTCAGCAACTACACAAGCTATCAACTTGAAATTTGGCATAGTTGTATAACTTGCTTGTTCGCATCTGTTTTTAGTAAAAAAAATATAAAACTAATTGTATAAATAATTGAAAAGGGGTCTAGAATGGGGGGTTGAAAAATGAAAGTGATTTGATTATAGCAAGTGGGGTGTCATAATATTATGAAAGAGCTCAATCTGCACATTATAAAACTATTTTTTTTCGTGACGTACTTTTTGACTTATAACCAAAAGCGTTAAAAAAATGACCGTTCCCCCCTTATCTCCGAAGTTCATCAACCGAAAAATCTGAAAAATTCCTAACTTATAGATAATTTCTTATATTTTACAGGAAAAATAAGAGAACTTGTTCAAAATGTTTTCGAGAAATTGACAAAAAGCTTTAAAGATAAATAAACTTTACTTTAAATTTAGGCAAGCCAAAATGGAAGGTCGGTACGGAATCCTCGGTGCACGAGTCCAACTCGCACTTGACCGGTTTTTTTTCTTTCGATTATTATTTAATGAATAGACAATTGTAATTTTTTTGGGTTCCATACCTCAAAAGAAAAAACAAACCCATACTTCGTTGTCTTTATTTCTTTCTTTCAAAAAAAAACGTAAGTGTCGCTATAGGTTTTATAGCATACACAAAGCGTCATGTACGCCATCAAATTATTTATCACAGCAATCTAGCAGCAACCTGGCCAATTCTCCGGATCCGTTTGACGGCATAGTAAACACGTTTTATAGGCCGTTAACGCACTTTTCATGTTTTATTGTTTGCCGTCGTTAGAAGAAACTCTTTACGACGACTATTAAAAACGTAGGTACAGAATTAATGAGTGACGCGAACCGGCGCTTAACCACTAGGCGTTCTTAATCATTGGTGTAACTAAAATTAATTGCTCTGGTATGCATTAGGTTATGGTCTTCATTTTAAACCGACTTCCAACAGGAGGGTTCTATGTTCGGTTGCATGTGTTTTTTTAGTAACACCCTTTGTTGACTGTTCCTCTTACAGTTTGAGGAGTTACTATGACCACCTTCCATCTTCATCATAATACCAGCTCAATGATACTATATTATTGTATTGCCATCGGGATTACATAAGCAAAATTTTAAGTCAATCCGACAATTGACTTTGTGATTTGTTTGTTTGTTAGTGAGTTACAAACCTACAAACAAAAACAAAGGTGTAAGCTTGACGTATCTGCTTACAACACCGCACGCGTAAAGCCACTGGGCTTATAGTACATTCCAAACGGATGGACTGATTACATTCCGGGTCCGATAGCTAATTTTATCGAGGTAGTTCTAAGCCAAATTTAGATATCGATTTGGTCCATTCAATGGTTATTATCCGTAAAATATCCGTATGGCTTTATGGAATAGAAAAAAGAAGAAGAATAAACATTTATTCACAACAATGAACACAGTAAGAAATTAAAATAACATGAAGGTACACAGCAAAGTTGTCGCGAAACGGTCCCAACTCAGCTTGTGCTGGCTGTAAAGCCAACGCTGGTCTTCCGTTGAGACCGCCCGGTGAGAACACGGAAGGTGACACAAACAATACATTTACATTTCAAGTGACAGACAAAACACGAAACAATACAAAACAAATAGGCATGTAGTTACGCCGTAAGGCTTTATAATTTTGAAAGTTATGTGAACTTCTAAGGTGTCCCTGTCCTGTCTACATCTGTTATCAACTTATCCGTTATCCCAATCATTTGAGGTCGGCGCATCACGACTTTTTCTTCCATATAACACTACCACTTGTCCTTTCAGTATATACTTCCTTCAATCATCATCATCATTATCATTATCATCAGCATAATCTTCTTCTTCTTCTTCATCGTCATAATCGTCAGATACTTCCTTATTTTTCATATATCACTTTTCATACAGTCCATACGTTTCTTTTTTGGCCTGTCTACATCTTTTAAGTCCGAAATATTATATGTAACAATTATACCAATAGTGGACTCATACAGTTAATAAATAGGTGCTAGCCATACGTTGTCTTTATTCATTACGTTACCCAAAATCTAGAAATTTATTTTTGTCAGTATTACCACCTTAGCTTATTGAGTTTTTGAACCAATATTTGCTATTGGTAATGAGAACCAATGCGCTGCATGCAAAGAGACTAAAAATACTTTATTCTTTTTACGAGTGAATTTTTCTCTGCGTATTCTCGTAGTACGTGAGAATAACGTTTTATCCGAGAAAATTTTACCGTTAATATTCAGTCCTTGTTATATCTTGATTATTAAGTTGTTGATAAAAGGGAAATTTCTCTTAGCCGTTGACAAAGTTCGCAAGTGTCGTTTACGTCGATATTTTAATGGAAAAATCATCGAAGGTTCTTTACCTGAACGATTGAATGTTGTTAGTCGACTCCTTAAATGGAATTAACATTTTTGGTCCTGTATTTGATATTGTACGACATCGTAATTTGTTTTGTTACAATGTGGTAGCTCTACATATTACAGCGGCTGTAAAGTCGAGGACAGAAAGATGTTTACACTTTTGGACCTTATTACAATGGAATAAGGTGAAAAAGTGTAAACATCTTTCTGTCCGCTACTGTACCGTTGAAAAATCGGTCACGAGCATGCCGGGACATGCTCAATATCTAAATGTTGGTTTCCTCCGCCGTTACCACAAACACCAAACTTCAAAAAGCATAAATATTAGTTTATTTTCTATTTAAAGTTAGATATTTTGGAGAAATAATGATAAGCTACTTAACTTATGGTAGCTCTTATTTGTTTAACAGTAAGAGCGTCGGTATCATTAACAATTCTGATAAGAAAACCGACCATCGTGGAGGAAGGGAAGTCCTATATCCAGCAGTGGACGTCTTTCGGCTGAAATGATGATAATGATGGAGAATAGACCCTTTATGGCTTTGAACCTCTATAACATAATGAAACTATATAATAAAGTTGGGTAAATCTAAAATAAACAAAGCAATTTGATGGACCTTCAAGTCATCGTTCCTAAGTGTATGTATGAGATCTCCATGTTTATTTATTGTAATAAGGTAAATGCATAAATTTATCAGCGAAACACATTTCAAAGAAATAACAAAGAAAACAATGAGTAAGTTTGTCTTGCCCGTCGGACCAATCTATTATTGTTAGAATTTTAGGCCAAACTCAAGTTGTAGCCAGGGAGCCATGAGATAAATAAAACATTGTTTTTTTTGCTTGAACAAATACATCGATCCTTTTCATGTATGTTTATTTAGTTAGGTAATCAATAATAATAAAATACTTAACCACCTTTTTTACTTTTGCCTTTTATATCGCTCCGTGGATACAGCGGTCTGAATTTATTGTCAAAAAAAAAACTAAATTAATGTAATGCCATGCCAAATAGTAATGTTTTGCGCAAGCGTAAGGGATTGATAAAAAACGGTGAAATAACGGGATGAACGGTGGCATTTGGGACACTACATTATAATGCCATTATAGTGCCTGTACGGCCTACTTACTGAATAAAAAAAAAGCGGTGTAAGACACAATGATAATTACTATGGGTTGTGTAGAGTTTTTGTAACTCGATTAAAATATCCGATGAAAACAAGGAAATACGAATAGCTAATAAACTAAAATATGACTACGTTTTTTATACTTTATAATAACTGTGATACTACAATAAATTTAATGACATCTCATTTATGAGAATCATGGAAACTGTTGACATTAGAAGTCCTCCTTTTATAGTCCTCCTATCGTAATTAGATAAAACTGCTAACGACCGCAAAAGCAACTTCCTTAACATACAGTACTTCTCTAAAGTAACCTATAACTTAGCTCAAATAAACCATACTTTACAAATAAATCCAGCTCCCTGTCCACCCGGCACTGAAATTTCCTCGAAAGTTGAACACTAATTCAGTACTTTTCGACAGTGGGTCGGAAGCAAAGACAGCAAAATGTTACGTAATTTTCACAAGCAAAAACAATCAGGAGCAAATGGGTCATTCATTTAAGGAAACGAGATAAAATTATTAAATTAATAACTCAATTTGGTAGACAGGCACTGGGGGCAGTTAAAATTATTCTTCACGGATACCCAGGGGTTTACTATATTGTTAATATTGTGTCTTTGCGGGAATGAGTTTTGATCTAAATAAACTAGGTAACATTAACTTAATGGATGTTCTTGATGACACTTAAACGTTCTTTTTGACACACAAAACTTTGAGTAACGTAGCGTAGTACAGTCGGTAGATACACATTTTTGTACCTTGTGGCTTTACAGCCACGTTAGCGATGTCAAACAAGATTGACTTTTGACGTTGACTATATCGGTGCGTTACGAAGTTTTTTTACATTATTATATCAAAGGTTTAAGGGTTATTTGGCAGTTACGTTCATTGATCCTATACAGGTACGATATGTAGGCACCACTTACGAGGAACTGTAGATACGAGAAAGTATTGATTATCATATCAAAGTGTATCCATTCGTAATGAAACTTTACACTTCTGTTCCTTCATTACAAGTTACAAAGTAATAATACTTACATCGTTTTGTCACGTCTTTTATACATAGTTATTTAATTTATATCTGTTTGAATATGACCTAATCATAAGGTTTTTCTCCAAGCCGTGAAATAAAATACTATTTTATTAATAGAGAAATAAATGAAGAGAAAATTCCGAATTCGAGTTTTCTAATTTTTTTTAACTTGTAGGAGAAAGGTTACGTCTTACGCGTTTATTTAAAAAATGTCTTACTAGAATATTAATCACATAAATTCTTACATTTCCGTAAAAAAGCTATAATAATAATAAATAAATAATAAATATCAGGGGACAATCTCACACAAATTGACCTAGTCCCAAACTAAGCTCTAGGCTTGTACTATGGGTACTAGACAACGATAAACATACTTATATAGAGAAATATATACTTAAATACATAGAAAACATCCATGACTCAGAAACAAATACTCGCGCTCATCACACAAATATTTGTCCATACCGGGATTCGAACCCGGGACCGCTAGCTTCGTAGGCAGGGTCACTACCAACTAGGCTAACCGCGTCGTCAAACTAAACTAAGCTAAACTGAAACTTGCACATACAAAAAACATAAACATTTAATATAGCCGTCTCGGGTCAAATCGAGTTATCTCCGGATAACTTCAAGTTTATTTTAACTGTGGACTTTAAGAGTTAAGGGATATAACTCGGGGCCGTTAAGATTCAGTTGAAATAGGTTATCCTTCGGCCTCGTGTCCTTTGCAAATATCTGAAGCTCCCTTGTAAAAGGGTGTAAGTCGACTTAGCTCGTAATAAATATTAAATAGATAAAACCTCCCGACATCCTACTTTCAGGGCTCATAACTCTTAAATGCCCTAATGGTTTTTTACCAAACTTAGCTAAGAACAATCTCCATCAAAGTCACCTTAAAAAAAAAAACAAAATCGGTTCGTCAGTTTGGGAGTTACGATGCCGTAGACAGATACACAGATACACGCGTTAAACATATAACACCCTCTCTTTTGCGAGGGGACTAAAAAGGCATAAATTATACACATATAATACTAGACTTCTACCCTTTTCACTTGCACCTCTGAAGACATATGCCCTTTTTCATTTGAGTCACAGATATTAGGGTTGCAAAGCATTCATTGCGGACTATCCGCTTTGCTTACAAATGAGCAAAAAATTTCATTTACTGAGTCAAAAGTAGCCTCTGGCAATACTATGAACAGCCAAACTGGACCAATATATTTAAGTTTTGGACGTCGAAGATAGTTGAAAAAGGGAATATGCATGAATTTTTTTATCGCACTTCTTAACAAAATATGTAAATACTGTAAAAAAGGTGGCAAAAAGTGAAATAAAATAAAAACGGCCAAAAAAAACGAATAAAATAACCATTTAAAAACTACTAATTAAACAGAGAGATCCGACATTAACTGTGATGTCAGCGGGCACTACGGCTGTATAAACTCCATGTTAAATTCTGTTTCGCTAGATAGAGATAGAAACAAATCTTTAATGGCTTATATCTTGGTTATTTTTATAGTTATTCGAAAAACATTTTTTCTCTACTATTTGTTACATGAATGACTGTTTATTAAAGCTAAAAAAATCCACGTATATTTCCTATTAGTTTATTAGACGCGTCGTGCCCTTTATAATCAACAAAACAATCGGACTTCTAGTAAACCAAATCTGATCTATCTAGGTTAAAAAAATGAGCAGATTACAGCTCTTTAACCTCCATACCAAAGTTCATTGAAATTGGTTCAGTGGTTTACCCGTGGAAACTTAGCAAACAAACAAACTCACTTTCACATTTATAAGTAAGGATATGGATTATGCGTCAATTATAATAAATCAACTCTTAGGTTCAAACTAATGTTACCAGAAATCTTAAATCGATAATCCATTCCGCCTCGAATGATCACATCCGCAAATTACATTAACCTACAAAGGTTGTCATCGCGCAGTTTCGATGGCTATCTAAAACTGAAAAGCAAATAATTCCGGTCACTTTGCATGCATCTTTGTAAGAGCTACCCGTTATCATTGCTTTTGAGAGTATTCCACTACGTTCCGATTCAGAACCGATAGCAATCAGATTGAATCGATTACGGTAACACCTTCATTGGCGCTCAACGATATTGCGTGTTTATTAGATTCCCCGTTTAGGGCCAGTAATTTGCAATACGATATATTTAATGGAAAAACGTTGCTGTTGGGAATTGTTTGGTGAATAAAGCAATTTTGTGGATTCTTGGGTGTTATTCATTTTAAGAGGATTGTGAGGTGACGGCTTTCCATACAAACGGCGATAACGTTTTCCACCCTCTAAATGTTAACCGATTTCGACCAATTTTTGACACAGTGTCAGTCGGAACAAAAACTATGTCCGTACGTTTCTTTTTTTTCAATATTATTAATATATTTCGATTTATTCCCGTTTTATTGTTTTCATACAAAAGTAATTTCGGCCATAATCTCTTTATAACTAATCAATATTTTAAAAAACGTAACGTACGGACATAGTTTTTGTTCCGACTGACCACATATCAAAAATTGGTCGAATTCGGTTAACGTTTAGGGGGCGGAAAACGTTGCCGCCGTTTGTATGAAAAGGCTAGATTTTGCAGTTGGTTCTCAGTCCTCTTAACAACACACTTTTTCCGCTGGCGAATTCGGTACTAACCATCAAAGTAGGGCGATGGCACCAGTAATGGACAAGGACCAATGATGGAATAATTTTTATTCTGAAGATAGATAGAACATAAGGGTTAGTCATTTGTTTGCAACAATTAATTTATAACCCTATGATCTTTAAATTATGAGTTAAGTGTCCATTAATGGTGCCCATCAGTGTCCAACACGGGTGCCGTCACCCTAGGCTCATTGGCACGTAAGGCAGTTAGGTAGGTACCTTTACAGTTAGTATTATATATTTTATTTATTTATATAATATTTTTATGCAGTGTTTATATTGTTATTTTTTGGATGTTTTGTCATCTACATTACACGGGTCCAGCTGAAAATCAGCGCTTGTTTATGTTTTCTTTTCATTTCAATCAACTTAAACACTTCCTAGCCTAGCTTGTCCATTTCAGAACGGCTAGCACATATCTTGTATTTTCTCGCTTGTTGCGTCTTTATCGGTACAAACCAGTTAGGAAGATCCGAGCGGCAAACAAGTTTTATTTTATTTTTTATAAAGACACAACAACAGTAACAAACAAATTATATACCAAACATAAAAATTAAAGAAGGCACATTCCCGTTTATGAACCAATTATAGGCGTGCAACAGCATTGGCATAGACTAAAATTAAAGACTAAAATATACAAAGCACAGATTTTAAAGGAAAAAAAATAACGAGCAAACCTAAAGTATAAAAAAGTTACGGACCACTAGTAGGCACTAGTAACCATAGTTGCAACCGTATAATAATAGTGCTAATAGGGTTAATCAGACCAATCATCTCAGCTCATTGGGCAGTAAGAGCGATTTGGCATGCGGCTATAAGCCAGCCACAGCCAATCAGACAGGAGGATTTGAAAGCAACCGTACAAATAGACCTATGACTACTTTGGATATCATCACATCAGCCGGAAGACGTCCACTGCTGGACACAAGTCTTCTTCAATGATCTCCATCTATTTACCACCTCCCACTAATGTGCATTTACCGATATTTATCTATGAAGCCATCCCTTCTATAAAACCTAGACTATTTATAACATATTTTTTTATTCTAGATGATTAACATTAAGTGCCAACCGTAAGACCGTAAAACATGTAGGACAGTCCATCACAAAATAAGGCCGGTGTACATAAGCTGCCCCTTAACTGTTATGGGACGGATGAAGCCATTCCATGCCGTAATGGCCGCACGGCGGCGAATACACCTGACTGCCTGAATTAGCCAGATTAACTATGTATATGCTGTTTAAACTGTAAGGGCGGCGATTAAACCAGCACGTACACGCGCCCTTGATGAAGCTTTTAAAGGGTTAGTTTTAGGAAGTAAGGGACAAATGTCAAGTTTTTACCAAGCATTGTAAATGAATGGGTATCCAATCACCTGCTAAACAACATTTCATCATCAATCAATCATTTGTCAAACCGCTTTTTTCCCGAAACTGGATATATTTCAGGACTATTGTGTAGAACCCAATAGGCTATGTTAAGTTCGTTTTATAAAAATCCTGAAATATTTACAGTGTTGGAAAAAAAGCGGTTTTTAAATGATATGTTTGTGAAATGAATCAATTTGTAAAACGTTTTAGCAAATGATGGTAAACCAAATGATTGAGATTGTAGCGATGGCATAGAATACAGATGTGGTATGTGCAATAAAATAGGTCACACGTCATAATTGACCTCAACCAAGTTTATGTTATAACTAGCATTTGCCCACGACTTCATCCGCGTTGAAACCGTTTATCGCTACTCCATCGGGAACTATCAAATCTCCCGGGATAAATAGTATTCTATCTTCCCCGGGATTCAAGCTATGTCCATACCAAATTTAATCGAAATCAACTCAGCGGTTTAGCCTTGAAAGCGTAATAAACAAGCAAACAAACTCACTTTCGCATTAATAATATTAGTAAGGATACCTGCATCCTTCTCTGGACCTTTACACCCTCCCCCACCCCTTAGCATCACCCCCCTTTTAGTATGTTGTTTAAGACACCTTTTTGTACAACTGTGCTAAAATAAGCTTTTACACGAGTTATTTTTCCTATTCGGCCTTTTTTGTTTTTGTTGCACGAGCTATTCAGACTTAATTGGGAGATAGAGATAAAGTTATAACTTCAAACCTTGATGTTTAAAAGAGGATCCTAAAATGAAAAGGCAATGAAATTATAAGCTAAGTTTGAGACAAACACCAACATGGATGTTTTCAGAAATATCTCTAGAAACTCAACCCTATTTATGTTTTCGGGTTAAAATAAAAACACTGGAACGGAATCGCCAACAAATATCTCCATGCATCCGCATACTTGGCAGCATTATTATACTGACTACGACTTTATACGACTACAGATTACTTGCCGTTTCGGCCCCAACGACTCAGTAGATTTGGTTTGAATGAGCCACACTGGTTCAGTCCTTGCCAAATCACCTACCATCACATTCGCTATAGTTTATTTTGGTTTGTGAGAATAAAAATGTCTTACCACGTACTCGTACACGTTAGTAAAAAATGCCCGCAATGCCTTTAAAAAATATAAAAAAGCAATTTTTACAAAGAGAGAAGATGAAATTCTTAAATACTTGGCGATTTTTTCCTTATCAAAATCGAGCTTCGAATACTTAAAGAAACAACTTCCTTACCTTAAAATTCCAATGTAACAAAATAGCAATCCAGATTCTTAAATAAGTAAATTTTGTTTCTTAAAAAAAAAAAAAACAAAAGACAATCGGCTTTATAACTTCAATGAAACATCCCACAATAAGTAAAGGAAATGGCATTATTTGGGGAAAAATTCACCAATCGCTTATATTATATTAACTAAATAACTCGACCGATCCGGACCCTAAATATTGGAAATCGAAGCTCAATATATACGGAAAGAGCGAAGTCAGACAAAGACGATTATTTGATACAATAAGAAATTTCCTCGAGGCAAATTTCCTTCGGCCTTATAAAAATGAGCGCCTCATAAGCGGGGGCAATAACCCTTTACAGGCTTCTCTTTTTGTCGTCACAGATAATAAAGGGGGGAATTAAAATGAGAGCGGTCACTGTAAACAAGGAAAGCTGCCAGCGCTATTTTCCAATGGCGGATCAATACGGAGAAACGGGACACAGGATATTGCTAGACGCTTGAATGGGAAAAAGTGTGTTTTTTAATTACGCTTCGCCGCTTCGGAGCGCTCAAGTGTTGGAATTTGCGTTGCGGTCGAGCGAAAGCGAATCTGGATGCTGTTGTGATTCGAATTGAATTAAACCGGTGCTTCGCTTAGTGCTTTGTGTCGATGGATTATTTTTTTCGTGCATTCATATAATAACTTTTGCCCGTAGAAGTAGTTTACCGCTGCTCCCTTGGGAATTGTCCAATTTTCCGAAATAAAAGTATCTTGATGTCCTTCCTAAATTTTATCGTACTATAGGGTCAAGGACTATCTAACGGACAAAAATGCTTGGCCTAAACCAGAAAATTAACTGAAAATTAACTAATAGCTGCTTACTACCTCACAAAAATCATGTAAACACTGTATTTTGTCTAGGGGACATATATGTGTATACTATGTGTATACTATGTGTATACTTATATAACTGTGTATATATATATATATATAATATGCTATTTTTTTTTTTTCGTAATAATTCTGACATGTTTTCCTGCAGAACTACGCAGATATATTATATTATCTTTATAGTTTTATATAATGCTAGAATAAGTAGTATCATTGTCATAAGTGAATATTCTATAAAAAAAATGACTAACTGTTGAGTTTCTTGCGGCGCTTCTTCTCAGCAGTGGTCTCCTCTTGGGAAGCGCTGGTAGATTTTGACGTGTAAAAGTGCCCGTGTGGCCTACTTACTGAATAAATATCTTTTACCTTTTTTATCTTTTTATCGAAATCGGTTCGGCGGTTCAGCCATGAAAGCGTAACACATGGATTAATAGACAGACTTTCACATTTATAATATAATTATAGATAGTACTGATTTACAATCGACAAGTAAACTTATCTGCCAGTTAAAGCTGTTATATATACAATGTCTAAGCGCTACATTAATTTAATATAATTACTACTTAAGTATTTTGACTAAGGGCCCAGCAGGTTTACGATGGCCGCGTTTATCTCTATGGATAAATGTGGTTAATTAGTTTCCCATTACATACTTGTAAGAAAGTGACAGTTATCAACGACAAACGTGATCGTCAAAGGCTTATTTTTTACTTTATTATCGGGTTAGAAGAGTACATTAGGTGGCTTAGAATAAACAATTAAATTTTTTTGCAGTCGGCCATGTTGTCAACTGACTTCAAAAAAGGTAATAAATTCGGCTGTATAAGCTTTTTTTTGTGTACCTACCTATGTTACGCGATATCATCGACGATTTATGAACCGATTTTGAATTTTTTTTTATTTATTGGGTACACTTGCGAGGAGATTGTCATTAAGTCAGGATCTGATGATGGAATCCTAGGGAATATGACAAAACTCTCCAAAATGTATACACACAAACAGCGACTTTCATAGGTATTTTCTGTAGGTCTTAAGCATTTGCATTCCAAAAGCACCATTTGGTTAAGTTAAACTGATGATGAAAACCCCCTGATCCACCGGAACTCCTTAATAATAGGTATCTCACGATTAACAGTCCCTTTTGTTGCAGGTGTCTCGCTCGACCTCCCAACAGGTGGCGCTGCGGGAAGCGACGCGTGCGCTCGCCGGCCGATACCGGTGCGAGGTGTCAGCTGATGCCCCCTCATTTCACACCCAAGTGCGGTCCGCCTTCATACACGTCGTCGGTGAGTTTTACATTACTTATAAATGAGTTCTAAATCGGCTATTCTCAAAGTGTGTACCGCGGACCTGTCAAGACCTCCGCAATGGTTCCGCCGCAAATCAACCTTATCTTGAAGTTGAATTTTTACCTATACGAGTTAACAATGTTATGTAAAGTACCTAATTGGGTAAGGCCGTGGAGCGTTCGAACCACCCCGCTTTTATGTAAGGAAAAAATGACGTGTAATATTACAAACAGCTTTTACTTTCGAGGTATTATGTTAGAACCTAAGCACGACTCCCTATTTTCATTAAAAGTAAATGCCGTTTGTCAAGTAGGTAATAGACAATAGCAATGTCACATGATTTTTGCCACTGACTTCGATATATTTCATCTACCTTTTAGGCACTAAATAGGCAATTCCTAGGCCGGTCTTTATATAACCCTTTTCAGTGGGTTTTTGAAGACGGTTTTTGTTAAAATTTATTTCTTCGCTTTTTAGTGATGTACCTAATATTATTATGTGAAAAACTAAATCACATATACATCACATTAAGATACAATAGCCTTATACCAATTTCCCATCCCCTTAACAAAATGTCGCTTTCCAGGATGCAAGGCCGTTAATCATTGAGGAGTTCTCCCGGTACTTCAACATCAGTTGCACTTCACCACATTCATTATAAGGAGTATAAAAATAGCTTCATATTCTTAATAAAGAAATCTCATTGCTGACGTCAATCACTAACGACTAAGGAATTCCGGTGGTCATCTCTTCATTATCAGTTCCTTGAATCTTCACCCATTGGTGCTTTTGGAATGCAAGTACTTAAGGTCTTACAGGTAATACCAAATTCGCTGTATATGTGCGTATAACTTTTGAGGAGTTCCCTCGATTTCTCATGGATTCCATGATCAGATTCTGACTTGGGGACAATGGGATCACCTCGGGAGTATACCCAATTGACGGAGAAATCGGTGAACATACATAAAAAAACATACCTACATACAGCCCAACATAGAACCTCCTTCTTTTTTGAAGTCTGTTAAAAATATGTAACTATCTTTTTAGGGGCTCTGTAAACTATTTAATGTTTTAAAAGGGTTCCATTGCTTAAAAAGTTTGATAATCGATGTTCTAAATGGACAAGGTTGAAGTTGAAGACGTAAATCAGAAATTGTTTTCAGATAATTAAGGTATTTAAAACAATACTCATACTGCCGCACTCAGAGACGTCAATTAATTTTTAAGTTTGATTAAAGTTGCTGCGTCTTATTCTATTGCTATAGCAAAGAAAGTGACAGCAGCAACAAGTGCGGCTGTTAGAAAATTGGATTAAAATAGTAAAAGTATTTTTTACTAGCCTAAATAAGGGCCCTTCTGCTGGGGAACGGCCTCTCCCCTAAATCTCCATGATTCCCCTTTTGGTATGTCTTCAGGCCAGCTGCAGTCTTCAGGCAAGGGAAAAACGACTTAACGACGAACTACATGCCTATAAGTCTGCCTCTTCAATGTCACCCACTTGGTGGCCACGCTGGTCCTGTTCGCCTGCTTGGCAACATAAAAAAATATACTGGGTGTTTAGAAAGAAAAAAAAGAAATGTGTAACTTATTGGGGATCCTACATCAAATCCAAGTAAGACGAAAAAGTAGTTTTGCCTTCATTTTCTTCAGCGTCAAAATGATCTATCCTTCAATCTCTTGTCTCTAGCCGCAGGCTATATGAATGCATATTTATCCAAAGAACGGTTGGAAAGTTGACCCCTGGAAGCAAAACAATCTCTCTTATAGTAGTAATATACTCGTAGATCTTTGTTTTACTTAGGTAGCACATAAAAGCGAACCCAATTTACATTACTATTTCAAAACATACTTTGCAATTCAACGCAATCTAGATAAACGATACTATAAAGGATAACTATAGACTACTAGCTTCTGCCCGCGACTCCGTCCGCGTAGAAGTCGTTTATCGCTGCTCCCTCGGGAACTTTTAAATTTTCCAAGATGAAAGTAGCCTATGTGTTTTATTGGAGGGTATAAGCTATATCTCCATTCCAAATTTCATCCATTTCATTAATTTCAGCATGAAAGAGTAACAAACTAACACACACACACATATACACACGTTCATTTATAATATTAGTAGGATTGTTGCAAAGGTTTACTGATTTACTTCAAAATGTAATATTATCCAATGGAGTTTAAAACTATTAGTACCTATTAACTATCGGCCGCACTCAGAGACGTCAATTAACTTTCAAGTTTGATTAAAGTTGCTGCTGTCACTTTCTTTGCTATAGCAATGTAATAAGACGCAGCAACTTTAAGTAATCAAACTTAAAAATTAATTGACGTCTCTGAGTGCGGCAGTAAGGGTCTATATTAGAAATCCTAATTATCTTTGTCCTGATGCATCGTTTATCCTAAAGTTATTTTTAAGAGTCTACTTCAAAATATTCCTCAACAACCTACCACAGTAAAAGCAGATAACCGAACAAAGAACAAAGATATCTTGCGGTTTGTGCACTCATACAAATGCGCCTTACAAGCTACAAGCGTGTGGTGGGGCGTGAACACTGATAATCATGAATGTAGTCGATGCTGCGCCGCCTGCGTGTGTGTGCGTCGTGAGGGTTTTTAGGAGATCGAGTTAGGTTAGGTAACTCGATCTTCTAAAAGGCCAGAGTTGAATTACTTGTCTGTATGTATAATAATAATAATAATAGTAATCCAGCCTATATACGTCCCGCTGCTGGGCACAGGCCTCCACTCACAATGAGAGTGTTCGGGCTATAGCTCCCACGCGAGCCCAGTGCGGATTAGGAACTTTGCACACACCGTCAAATTGCTTTGCAGGTGTGTGCAGGTTTCCTCACGATGTTTTCCTTCACCGAAAAGTTCATGGTAAATTTACAAATTATATTTCGCACATAAATTCCGAAAAACTTAGAGGTGCAAGCCCGGGTTCGAACCTACGACCCTCTGCTTAAGAGTCGGCAGGTCAAACCATTAGGCTACCACGGCTTTTTTCCTGTATGTATACTTTTCCTATATCGAGGTGCAAATTTCCTCCCTCGTTCCTCATGTACCCCGGATACATGGCAACCGATTTGCATCCCCATCGCCCCGGAAACCGCCGGGTCATCACTGGAGTTCTCCATATCCTGCATAACGGAGCACGATATCTAGGTTAATTTGATGGAAACGTCCAATTTGCAAGATGATTTCATGTTTTACTTGTAAATTTGATGCTGATACGACAAATCTGGTGAAGCCGTCGCTTATGTATGATTGGCTGGTTTTGAAATTCTTGCAATTTCACTGTTTGTTTGTTAACAGGTAAGTTGTGGCACGCATCATCTAGACCTAGACTTTGACTATGAAACTAATTAATAGTCTAGTTTTGATTACTAGAAACATTTATATACAAGGCATAAACGACAGTTTATTGAAAATCGATATTTCAGACGTACTTTAAATTGTAGAATTTGTCATGATCTAAAAAAACTGAAACTGTCATTTGTAAATGGTCTTTACAAATGATTTATTATTTAAAAAAAAAAATACGTTTGCTAATTGAAATAAATATACCACAAACAAAATGCTTGCATTTTAGTAACTACTATCACATTGATTATATTACTTGCTTTACAACAAATTGAAATCAAATGTCGATTTCCTTGATCAAAAGACTTGCGTACTTGTTAATTGTATTAAATCTAATCACACTTACAACAGTTATTTTTGATCAATCGCCGTCCGTTATAAGATGAAAACATTGCAATAAGATCAGAAATATGCGTCGAATAAAACCACAAAAACCAAGCTACGATTTACATCGCCCTGAATGTAATGAGCAAATTTATTTTTTCCTTCAGCTAGGCAATTTTCGGTCAGCCTTTTTGTATGCCCGGCAAAGTTACCGCGGATCGCGAATTGAAACATCCCATTTCTTTGAATATAGCTAATTTAGTGGCCTCCCCGCCAGCCAGTATTTTTTACAAGGCAAAACTTTTTCTGATACTCCTTTGCAGGTTGTACAACTTCTTTGATGAAATTCAGTAGCCACTCTGACGAATTAACAAAGTTTCCGTCTGTTATGATAATTAATAACAACGCACGCAGTAAACCGCGAAATTTGGTATGGAATTTTTCATTTAGATTTATGCGAACTTTACAGCTGTAAATAAAAGGAATGCCATAAATTCTGTAGTACCAGAAGACATTAAAAGCCAAGCACTCTAAAATTTTATATTCCTGTTCGAACGAGAAAGATTCGACTGAAATTTATTCCGCCTACTAAATCTAATGAAAATAAATTTTAAGGGATGATTTTTATGCTTTATGTTTAATTAGTGGTTTCATTTTAATGTCTGAGGGCAGTAAGTTCGCCGGCCGTTTATTTAGAGAAAATATTTACTTCGCACAAGTGAAGTAAACGAACTAAACTATGGAGGGTTCTCAATAGTTTATAAACTGATTACGTGCACGAGGTTTTAGATTTGACTTACGATTAGTTTTGTGTAGGGATTCAACTCTATATTTTTCTAAGTCTGGATTTTTTGGCTTCATTTTTGTTGTATGTTTAGGTCCACAGTACCCAATCTTGAGTGATGGATGAGTTGTTTCATACGTTACGTCGTTGCGACAGGGCTCTGCGATTCTTATAAGTACTCTTATGATAGGTTAACCTACAATAAACAGTAAGTTAAAATAACCTTGTCCTGCCCAATGTTCTTTATCAAAAACAAAATAGATTTGTACGTTCTGCCTGGTAATTCTGGGTAATTCAAATTAGGAAAACGAGACGAGAAAAAAGATGAGAGTATAATCTACATGCCGTATGTTTCCTTACCTGATAAAACTCTATTTAACAATGCTTTGTTGCCTCGTGTTTTTTATCTTATTAGTTTGTTTCTTGGCTTAGACGTTGGACTTCAGCAACGAAGTTTGCGGCTTCAAATCCCGGGAGAGCAAATAGTTCTGATTAGTCCGTACTCGAGCGTGGAAAGTTGGCGTTGTATTAAAAATTATTATCCCCGTAGACTGAAAACGTTAGAAGCTATTTCCTGATATTAAGAGAGTTTTAAAAAATAATAGACCAAGTATACTATGCAAATATGATCTTAATTGTTTGCCTAAGTCGAGATTTAGTAACCAAAACTATGGCTTCCATGTTGTTTTTTTTTATTATTTCCAGTTAGGCATTTTTGTATATTTTATGTTCAGAAATTAAATATTCGAGTTTGACTTTGTTATAAGTCAGAAGTTATCTTCAATTTTGCTTTGCCTTCACTGTTTTTGCATCTTCGACTATTCTAGTAAAAAATAATTTTCTATCTTAATCTTTTTTGTTATTAGTGTTATATACGCCTTTAAACATACATCGTCAATCTCCTGCCCTTGTCCTAAACTAGGTAGGGTCGGCACAACATGTCGCACATTTGCTTCCACTCTCCTCTACGTACACATACACTCATCACATGTCGTTGATTTTTAACTTTATAAGAAAGATTTTGGGTGGTAAAGTATCGAGATGTTTATGCACGCTATGTTCAATACGGGAATAATATTCACCAAAAAATATAATATCAACTTCATGACAGAATTAACATAAAACAACGTTTAAAATAAAAGGACAGGTAGCAATAGCAATTTTCTTATTTTTCCGCGCGTATCACCAGTATCAAGTATAAAACGGGCCGCTACATAATTTTTTAGTATATCATTCGCCCGGTAGTGCTGTAAAAAATTTAACGTATATCTTTATGCCAAAATGACTTGGAGTTTACGGTTTTTATATGGACGGTTTCGTCAGCAGATAAGACAGGAATAGTGCTACTATAAACTATGAAGAAGTGTTTTTGTTTAAAGGAGCAATTGAAATAAACGCTTTTATTGAGTTGAACTGTGAACGCGACTTCTATGAGCCATTGTTGCAACAAAAGAGTTTTATTTTTCATGTTGGAGCAAGTGTGGGAAAACGAAAAAAGGATATTTTACTGTTTTGTTTCTTGAAAACATATAATATTGTTACAACGTTCAATGTATGCCATGTTTGATAAATAGTGCAATCACCGTACAGTTCAATTCATAAATATAATATACATTCCCAAGGTGGTATAAATATCTACACACTCCTAGGCCACTGATAATAAGGTCTATGAATACATATAATTGGCGCGATGGCCGTATAGATATTAGTGCTTTTGACTCTACAATTAGCCTTGCGATTGGTAATGCGTGCAAATATAATGACTTAAGACATTAAATCTGTTCGTTTTAGGGTTTAGAAGGTGGTAACAAGATAAAGTTGAAACTAAAACCAAAATTATGCTGTTTTTATCCGTCACAAAGGTAATGCTACAATTTTTATTAATAAATCATAATCACTACATCATTCTAAAATAATATTTTTTTCACCTCACCAGCTCAGAAAGGCCTTCTTTGTCGGTCAAAATCTGTGCGCAAAAGTCCACTTTAACCGCTAGCGTGGAAAGTAATGGTGGTGCGGAGCGCGGAGGGGCGCTGCGCGAGCACGGCCACAACTGATGTAGCACTCGTGTAATTGTTTTTCCAACACCAAGTGTTTTCCTTGCTACGGTGAGGTAAAAAATTGTGTGTTTCGCACGGCAGCAAAGTTATTTGGGTCTCGAGGCCTTGAATCCCTCGTTACGCTCAGGATTCTATTTATTAACCACTCACTAGGCTCGTGGTTCAATCTCCGCTCACTGGCTCTCGCTCTCGCGCCAAATAACAACTTTGTAGCCTTGCATAACAAATAACTGGATTCGCTCAGCATCTTTTTATGCATGCAAAATCCACCATGTCGGATTTTATAATATGACGTCATAAGTAATAGCCTACAACGACGAAGCTAATGACAGCTAATTTTTCATTGTGATGGATAGTCTAAGAGCTACGGAGGAACAGATGAACATACTAACATAAATATACTGCTAAAATCATAACCTTCCTTTTTGCGTCGCCGTAGTTGGATAAGGTGCCCACCTATTACACCTTCCCACCAGAGATATGCGAGGTAGCATGTGCCGTGTGATTACTAACACTAGTATTAATCTTAATTGTTACTAAAAAATTATCCTTTCTTGGTCGTATTTTTAAATTAAAATAAATAAATAAATAAAATAATGAACGGTGATCGAAGTCAAACCTTCCCGTTTCAACCAGCGCTAAGCTAAGCTATGAAAATGAATGATCCTAATTGGTGAATATGAACACATCTTTAGCTACGCAGATTAGCACGTCTTTGGTGGAAACGCAGCCTTAAGAGGACTGTGAACCGCTGCAAAATCTAGCCTTTTCATACAAACGGCGATAACGTTTTCCTCCCCCTAAACGTTAACTGAATTCAAAGAATTTTTGATATGTGGTCAGTCAAAACAAAAAATATGTCCGTACGTTTCGTTTTTTTAAATATTGATTAGTTTTAAAGAGATTATGGCCAAAATTACTTTTGTATGAAAACAATAAAACGGGAATAAATCGAAATTTATTAATAATATTGAAAAAAACGTAATGTACGGACATAGTTTTTGTTCCGACTGACACCGTATCAAAAATTGGTCGAAATCGGTTAACATTTAGGGGGTGGAAACCGTTATCACCGTTTGTATGGAAAGTATCCTCACCTGACAATCCTCTTAAGTTGTAAGACGTTGTTATCTGAATTTCGGTCTGACTGTATATCACAGCTGCAATTTAAAGTATCAGATGATTGCACATGATAATAATAATGTTCGACGTAAACAGAGCAATTTTCTCGCATCAAAATGTAGTAACTGGGATATTTTGGAATTTAATAAACAGCGTTTATTGTGTATAATTTTGAACGAATTGATTAATGTTATTTTGCCTTGTAAGGGTTTGTCTTAAGATGGTAAATTAAGCCCTGCGAGGAGATTTATAGACAAGAAACTCGAGAGAGATAGATTGACGCCTCGAATATTGTTTAATTTTATCATGAATACTTCGGTTAATGGTGAATACTTCGATACATAAATACTCACTTGTTATTAACCCCCGACGCAAATAGCCAGGTCTAATAAATTAACGTGTGTATCTGTGTATTTTATTCTACATTAATAATAGCCGATTTATCAAATGCCCAGATAAAACTGACTGTTAAAACAATCGCTTTCCTTTTTTTGCCGTATGAAAGAAAGGGACAGAGCTAAAATTTATCTGTCAGAGTGAAACCTATCTGGAGATTAAAAATCAGCACCGAGTCAAAAGCAATTAGAAGTTTTTTTAATAAATCAACTGCTATCGAAATTACACAGCAAATTCGTGATATAATTCAACATAACCTTTAAGAAGTAAAAAACAAGAAATAAGCGAAATAGATAAGTTTAAATTGAGCGACAAAATATAAAAGCGAGCGAAATAAACCGCCTCCGTGAACTGCGCAATCGAGCTCTGTTTCCTAGGTCCGGTTGAGGTGTGGTATTTGATAGTTTAATTTATATATTTTTATAATCCTTTTAAAAAGAAAAATCTGTTAAATCGAAGTTATCGTTTGCATGCGACCACGTTCTAATAGATTCATTTAACGTTTTTTTCACGGAAACTGTCAAATATTCCGAGATAAAAGGTATTCTACATTTTATTTTATTACACGATCTATCTGTATCAAATGTTATCCAAATTCGTTTAAAAAGTTTAACCAAGATGGAAAAACAAGAACTTCCTCACAAATTCACACATTTATTATTGTGGTGTTTTCCACACTTTCGTCCGTGTCTATCTTATTTGAAAACCAATTATAATTTTCCGAAATGTATAATATTTGTAATCCAGGCTTTAGCCACTTTTCCTTTAGCGTTTATAACTATATGACTGATAGAAGAACATCCAAATATTAACTATTTATTAAAAACTACATACCTATACTAAATACAATTTTCCAAAAATTATCTTTCATACAAACCTTGTCTTGAACATTACGAACACAACAAAAAAACAGTAAATCGGTCTAGTCGTTCTCAAGTGATGATCAGTCAACACGCGGCAATTGATATTATTCAAATACCTAGATTAAGTAGTATAAAAGTCATCCTATTACAGGCTTTTTAGTATAAAAACTTTTTACTAAAATGCATTTACTATTACAGATTTATTTTTAAACTTAGAACGTAGCCTGTAGGTTAACTCAAGAGTACAAACAACGGGTACATACAAATATCACATATCCTCACAGCTTAAATTCAAAATGGCGTCGTATCACCACGTTTATTGTCGCCCTTTATGAGTCTTAGAACCTCGGCGATCCCGCGCTATCTACGTCACTAAATCCCGGGAAAGTTAAAAAGGTTCATGAATTAAATATGTCGCATCACAGTTACTGACCACAGCGCCGCTCGACCATCTTTTTCATTTTGTTCTCTTTTTTTCATTTTGCATTCTTTGCAAGCGGTCTGGAATCCGATTTGTGCCCTGAGATCCTTTATGCACTTGAAAAGGGATGCACCTCTGGAATAACAGATTTTTTATTATTTGTGCTCGTGTTTTTTTATAGTTGGTGATGTTTTAACGTTTTAGGTAAATTATTGTTGTGTATTTGTTCAGAATTAAATCAAATGCGAATAAAATCTCAAACGTAGGTAGGTAGACAAAAACCTAAACCTAATAAACCTAACCTGAAGCAAATATTGCAATTTAAACGCTTATACACGAAGTCAATTTGTATATTTGAGGCGAACATTATATAGGTACTTTGATTCACGTCTTAGCACTTAATGCCCTCTAAAATGTATTTACTTTAATCAGTCACAAAAAAGTAACCGAAATGCCTAATCATCATATTCTCCAATAATACTCGTATATGAGTTTGTCGAGTTCAGTATTAGCATACAACAGTACTCAATTTAATGCGGCATCCACTCCACAGAGACCTGCCCCTCTGGGCTTATCATTTGACATCGAATTATCAGTGGACTATCCCGTATTGGCAATTTATTACTTCACAATATTTCTGATTGCCTGCAATTTTCATGTTTAACGTCAATTTTCGATGTAGAGTACCTGAACCATTGAAATGTTGGCATGAATGCTGGCTGGTTTTATATTTCGAATGAATTTTAATAATGGAACGTGTGTGGTGCCAGTATTCAGAAAAGGTCTGTAATATTGGTCAGTTATTTTTTCCTATTATCATGATAAACTGGTGTAGTTTCACCAACCACTTAACAGATGATTAGAGTGTTAAAAGCTGTAAAAATAAATGAACTAACAGTTGATTAACATTTAACATCGTATAGTGAAATTGGTAAAGCCTTGAATGAAGTTAAATAGGCTAAGGCCGGGTTGCACCAAAGCTTAAATCAGATATATGCCTGGAAATTTGATTTAAGTTTGACAGTATAAGTATTACACAATTTAATCTAGCGTGAGTCATAATTTAAAACAAAATTAACACTGCTACAGTTTTTCGATAGCCAGGTAAGTTGAGTTCTAATTAAGTTAAGTACCTTTGAGTTCGCATTGTTACCAACTATAACTCATATAAGGCGTAAACATCGACGTCGCGTCTTGTGGAAACTACGACGTACATACATTTTAAATGTTCATGACAAGACGTCGTATCGTGGTACGACGCACAGCACGACGTTGTGTCGTGAGGATTGTCACAATCAACACTGAATCGAAATATAAATGAGGTAACAGTCTAACTCCCCGCGCAGACTGCAGACTATTTAGTCAGCCGTTTGAGTTGTATCTTCACCAACTTTGTAAAAATTGATAAGGACAACTGTATAATCAGCCGATAGAAAGTCGGCAGCGGCAGCGTGCGGTGAGGGTTATAGTTTAGCATTGCATTGCTTTTACAATGTACGTCGTACTTTCCCGACGCGACGACGTGTGTTGACTCTGCTATACTGACTGGTAAACAAGTAAATAAATAAAAACGACACAAATTCGTCATAGTCGCATACCTCATTACAACTTGGAATGTTTGTACAAAATATAACTTCTAGCTTCGATCAGAATGATTTAGAGAGGGCATTGTGATCGGGACAAAGAGGGAGATATATCACAAAGGAATCAAATAAATCCTTGTAGGTGCGATAGGGATAGGATTTTACACTTCATTCGTTGTAAATATTTTATCTTAATCTTCTGTTGCTCTTGTTAGACGTATTGTGGGTTTCATTTGAACGAGTAAGCATGTGAATTCTTTTATTGTCATGTTCTTAAGTGTACTTGGGTAACGCTGCGGATCGTTCGTACCGCCCCTCCTCTACGCTACCAAAAAATTACGTGTAACGTTACAAATAGCGTTTACTTTCGAGGTATCATGTACCTAAGCACCACTACCTATTTTCATTGAAATTAAATGCCGTGTATTATATTACACCTCATGTTTTGGTAGTGTTAGATTAATAAAGTATTTATTTAATTGTTAACATATTTCATCCTTGATAATAAGAGTAATAATGCAATATTAAGTAAGTAAGTAAGTAAGTATTTCATTTATTCAACGGTAACCAAAAATTATAATATACAATGTAACAAAAGAAATTCAAAAATTAAATTAAAATTATTGAATTATTACTATATTTAATGTGTGCATTATTTTTGTTAATAAATAGTAATTCTAAGTGTACTCTCTATGGTTAACCAAAGATAATAGACTAGGCGTCACTCTCTTGTTTTACCAGCGAAAAATATAGCGGTTTTGTATTAGGAGATTGTTTGATTCTAAGTGGAAATAAATTACAAATATCCGAAGATTAATGGTTTAATTTGCTGCAAAAGCTTAAGTATTTCAGTAGCACAGAGGAGGCGCGGTTAGAAAGATCCGCGGCCTTACTGACTTACTTATCATTTATACATAATAAGATAGAAATTGATAATCAAAAGTTAGTGAAAACGAATCTAACGAAAAGCAATATTTTAAAACCTATTTAAGTATTTCTTTTATCAATGACTTACACGGTGGCGCTTTTAAATTATTTGCGACATACAACAGGCATAAATAGCGGTCTCTTTCTGACTACGTTGTGAAGAGAAGGTAAGAACAAAGATACATGAGTTGTGTTAAACATGAAATCTACTAAAATAGACCATGTTAATTGACAGACGCATCTTATCGCCCTTGGCTTCTTTTCCACCAGAGATGTGCTAAGCTGCATAGCTAAGGATGTGTCCGCAATTAGTTTATTTTCATTGCATGAACAGATTAAACGATCCTAATTGGTGGATATTGTATACTCTTCCTTAGCTACGCTAACACGCACGCACATCTCTTGGAAAAGCAGCCTTGTTGTTGGGGACGTGGAGATGGAAACCTTATTTCCATGAAAAATAAACGGTAGTGAAAAAAGTACAGGACACAGAGCCAAGATGCATTACGCTAACTAGCGTTTCTATTAGTTTCGTTTTTAAACCAATCGCGTCACTGGTAGATCACGTGACTCTTCGTATGACGTGATCTACCAGTGACGCGATTGGTTTAAAAATGAAACTAATAGAAACGCTAGTTAGCGTAATGCATCTTGGCTAAGGGCCCGGTTACAAACCGATTGGTACACAACCAATTACCGAAACCGACCCACATAATGTGTAGACAAACCCATAGGGCATTCTGAGCTACATCGAATTCAGGGATTAGAAGGGATTATGGAGGGCAGAGAACCAGTATAATTGAAAAAGCCGAAAGAGGTCGCCCCGAGGGACAGATATAGAGCAATCAACTCTTGACAAAACCAACGGAATTGTATTTTTTCTACTAACGAAAATATAAACGGATGCTTCTTGAACGTGAGTTGGTAAAATGTTCAATGAATATGATGACGCAGGTTAATTGAGTCTTTTATATTTTTTTGTTTTTCTCTTTCAGTAATCTAAAACAAATTGTCTTCGTCTCTAAGCTCTAGGCTTGTACTATGGGTACTAGACAACGAAAAACGTACTTGTATAGAAAAATACATACTTAAATACAATAGCAAACATCGATGACTCAGGAACAAATACTTGCGATCATCATACAAATATTTACCCATACCGGGATTCGAACCCGGGACCGCTTCGTAGGTTTTTAAACTACTAGCTCTTGTCAATAGAGTGGTGTCCATCCTACTCTATTCAAAGCCATTGACGCCGATATTTACGGCAAGGTACTCAAGTTTTTTACTTGATCTAAATGATCTGTTTGGCCTCTTTTTTCCTTCTACTAATAATTGGAAAAAAAAAAAACTTTGACATTCTGCTTTTTTGAAGGAGAAGTTTATACAATCTCTTTCAAAAATAGGTTAACAAATCACTAACTTAGCTAAGAAGTATAATAGTATCACACTGAACATAACGTTGAAATATACTACACTAAGCTTAGAAAATAGAACAGAGAAGTTAGTAACATTTCACCAAGTTAGCGATCATGGCTACATATTAATATGTCGCAAAGCATACAATTGGCAAAGTTTTTCGTTCTTGTGAGCAAATAAATGATAATGTTAGAGGTTAATCCAGAGCCTTATTCTTTCATATTTAGATATAACGACAATATTACTTATTTATTATTCAATCACTGATATAAATATTGATTATGTACCATTGCGTTTTCCCATAGCAATATCACCGTATTGGTTTAGAGGTTCTTGTTTTTGTTTGTACAGATATTTCATTGTGAAATTGAAGTCGTAGTATACAAATACAAAACCCGACCATCTTTCAATCGCCATCGCCTTGTACAGTCAAGGTCATACATATTATGTGTACACCTTTAGTACCTTTGTCACTTTAATTGCTGTGACATGTATATATGGCAGTTTAAACATGACATTATATAGACAAGGTACTAAAATGTACAGATATTTATGACCTTGACTGTACGTCCAACATATAAGTAAAGTAAAAGCATCTTTTTCCAACAATGCTTCAGTTATAAACAATAACATTTTTTTATAGAAATCTTGGCAACACGGAACATTTTATTCTAATGGTCATCCCGAATAATTTCAATCTAACCTAACTGTAACGCTAATAGCATATTAATCTCGAAAGCTTATTAGATTGTTGACAACTATAGCACTGTCCATAATGGGTGCTTTTACCTTATTTTATTTTATTTGTCACTTTCAAGAAAAGTTTTACTTTGTAATGTAAGAAGCGAAGGACTAAAAACTTAAACGCTACATTTATATGTATGTTGCGGGCCAGTTTAAAATATAAAGTGGCACCGCGTGCGACCGCGTTACGTCAACATATGTATGTAATCGTTTTATTACACACGGAGCGGGCGTAAAATGGAACAAGACGCGATTTAGTTTATTATAGTACTGAACTGGCGCCGTGACTTTACAATACAGTTCAGCCGTATTATGCTGTTAAAACCTGCCAAGTTCCTTTCAGTAAAAGAGTTAGGGCCGTTCATGAGCTGTAACGCCACCGTTATATAATATGAATTTCCATAATAGGTAACGGCATTTTACTTGAGGGCGGTAGTAATAAGAGTCCTCTATACCTTTTGGTGCCTGAAACTTGCCAGGCTTGGCTGGGGTATTGAGACCTTGTGAAACGGCCTCTATTTACCTACATCAAGTGACAGGGACGGAGTCATACACGATGAGCAAAATGGGTCAGTAAGGAGTCTGAAAGTATAAAAGAGTTTTGTCCACGATTTGACCGCGTAGAACTCGTAAATTGCCATTCTCTCAGGAACTAGGTATATTTATATTTATCTGAAATTATGTATATGTCCTTCCTCCGCTTCAGCTATTCCACACTGAATGTCATTATAATCGTTTCAACAGTTTAGCTGTTAAAGCGTAAGAAACAAAGAAACAGAGATACTTTTGCATTTATAATATTAGATTGGGAATCGTGTTTTTAGGAACCTTATTCTCGATATAGAACTAAGAAAAACTGCATTCCAAGATTTCCAAAATCTCTTATTACATGTAAGTAATTTTCCTCGAAAGTGAAAATGATTTAGTACGTTTGATTTTTACATTTTATCGTTGCCTAGTACCCATAGTACATAATCTAGAGGTTGGTTTGGGTCTAGGTTTGTTTGAGATTGTCGCTTGATATTTATTTTATTAATTATTATACAAGTTATGTCAATAATATATTTTAAATTTGAACGATTTGCGCGCCATTTTCGTTTTCCTTTCATTTGGTGGTGATACGTTGGCGCGCCAACCGGCGCCTGTAGGCGGATGCGGGGCTGCGGGCAGCTTCCGGCGTGTTTAGGCGGTCAAAAAAAGTAACTTTGTTACAAACTAACCCGGCAGGCGACGGGACTAACAATTTAGAAGTTCTGCTGGCGGTAAGTAGTGAATTGGCCAATTTGTTGGTCAACGTTTGTGTTTTTAATTGATTTCTTGCGGAATTTAGCTTTGAAGTTGTTGCTTAAATAATAATAATAATCCAGCCTATATACGTCCCACTGCTGGGCACAGGCCTCCACTCACAATGAGAGGGTTTAGGCTATAGTTCCCACGCGGGCCCAGTGCGGATTGGGAACTTCGCACACACCGTCAAATTGCTTTGCAGGTGTGTGCAGGTTTCCTCACGATGTTTTCCTTCACCGAAAAGCTCATGTTAAATTTACAAATGATATTTCGCACATAAATTCCGAAAAACTTAGAGGCGCGAGACCGGGTTCGAACCCACGACCCTCTGGTTAAGAGTCGGCAGGTCAAACCATTAGGCTACCACGGCTTTTTTTGAAGTTGTTGCTTACTTAAGTATAAATTTAATCGAAGTCCAAATTACAAGCTATGAAAAAATTCAAGTTTAAGCAATGTTTTAACCGTAAATTTACAAATCGAGTATACCTTTTCTGACAAGTTATTGACTACAAAAAACCTCAAATCATTCATACATTTCCTTACAACATTTCTGACCTTATCTACACTTTGCGGCTTATTTCAAGCACCACAATTTACAATGCGACGCTATCCTGATTAAACTCATAACTTTATCCCTTAAGGTTGAAAATACAATGAACCACTCACTGTTAGTTATTACGTTGTTATTAAATAACTTGTTGAATAATAAATCAGTGCAATAAACAGGGGAATGTACTGTAATGTGTGTAAATGTATTCTAATAAGGCCGGTAATCCGTTTATTATGAACGTAACATAAATACTGTGGGAAAGAATTATTACTTACCACGTAGGTAAAGCCAAGTTGACTACCAGCTTACTTGTTTGCGACTAAGGCATTTTGACGGCGAAATAAATACAGAATTATAAATAAATAGCGTCCCGCTTTTACTTCGCTTCGGTTTAGTCAAAATACCTTCCTAGCTAATCCTTCTTTCTATTGGTGAAAACCGTATGAAAATTCGTAAAAAAGTTTCAGAGATTAGCCACATACTCAGCGCGACTTTATTATCTAAGAAGGTTTCAAATCTAGATATTAACACAACACTAAAAACATTTCATGAATGTAATAAGCAAGCAGCATCCTTACACATCATAAAAGTCGCTTTCCACATCTGTCTGTATATCCGCTAACTCCTCTTAAACCACGCAACGGATTTTGATGTGGTTTTCACCATCAGTTAGATAATGTTTCACGGAAGGTTAATGTATATATTAGTACCCGGAGCAAAGCGAGGGCGGGTCGCTACGTTTACATTTCAATCACCTTAGATCTCTTTACAGTTGACTGTGCCCCAGTTAGTAACATATATCCACCGTGCGCTCAAGAATTTACCTAATATCGGATGTGATAAATATCAAAGTTCAATACCTAAATATATGAAGTCACTCGTGACAACATTCCCTTTTTAACGGTATTAAGTGGCATTAGAGCGCTGTTAATGACGTTAGTTTTAGGTATTGCTTTGATTATATCTAAGCTTGTGGTAACCTCAAATACCGAGTACTTCTTAATTAAGGTGATTCTAGTAACCGAGGATAATTGAGTGGATTTTAGATCGCACGAAGTTTTGCTCAGCTCTCGTATGTTTGAATGTTTTTTTTCGTATAAAATTACTTTTTAAATAGGGCAGGTTTTTTATAAACAAATGTAACGTAACTTTACTTTACATAACATGGCGGTTGGATTTAAGCAAAATCAAGATCATTTTATTCCAATATAGATACAATAAAATTAACAGGGAAACCCAAAACACTCAAGAAAATTTCCAACAAACTTCCAAACATAATAATTACTTGAATGTTCAAAACTCCCATGGGATAAATACGAACCCCAAAAAGCATAACCGTTTGTGTTATTTGCTACACTACACCATTACTAGCCTTCCTTGGAACTGGGTCGCAAACGACACAAATTAAATTGGAGACTTAGATTACCAGGGTAAATGGACCAATTAGTGTTTCGGTAGGTCGCAGTTCCGAGTTAAGACAAACGAGATTGCCTGGGCATCTGATTCGGTAGTGTTGTGCCAGACGGGATTTGTAAGCATTTTGTACGTAAACGTGTTTTGTGTGTGTGTTTTGTATTTTGTTGTTTTGTGTTTCGTACGTTTTTTGTGCGTTGTTGGTTTTTGTCGTTCGGAATTTTATTTGGGTTCTTGCTTTTTTTATCCGACTGTGCGAAGCCAAAAAAGGGTAAAGCGTTTAACAGACTGTTGAGTGTAATTGATAATAATTAAAATAAGAAAGATATGAATACGTGTTGGGGACAGCCATACAGCCAAAAGTACAAATAGTAATTTAGGGCTTAGATAACCAATTTATAAGAAAAATTATCACTACTAAATTAGAGTTTATTGGTTCTTGAGTGAAAGGCAAATAAAATGTTATATATACCTACTAATAATCATGTAACTGATGTGAGGATAGGCGGGATTTATATGTGGTAAAAATTTAAAGAAAGAAAGAAAAGCGTTTATTAAAAAAATAGTTAGTTGTTTGTGATTGTAGTGACAGCTATGTAGCCTACACTAAGTGCTTTGCCCGGCATTTGTTTCTACATACAGACCTATATCAGACAAATAAATATTATTAAATCAGATAAAAATCCATTTATTTTTCTTAAGGTTTCTTGGCTAACAAATATCACTTTATAATCGTAATAAATTTAGCGGTACTCGAATTAAACTTTATCTTCAGTGTATGACAAATGTTTAGACTAACAAAGTTCTCAGAATAATATTTTTAATTGTTTTGTTAAAGCTCAAAGAAAAATAAAAACCTACGCGCGACTTAAATTTTATTTGTGTAATATTAACTTCATGTAAGTATACTTAATAGGATATAAAATCACCTCATTCTACAAGCACATCCCTATTGTTCCCTGAATGCGATTTCCGTCTTGATTGTGGCTTGCTGTTTAACACATTCAGTTCCAGCCTCACTAATTCCCATATAAACCGGGCTCTATATTGATGTTTTCGGCACTAAATGTATTAAAGTTGCGAGTGCTCGGCGACCGGCGCAGTTACCCTAGCCGTCCGTCATTTGTTATTGCCAAAACTATAACTAATCTATAACTGGCTCTCGAGAGTTCGAACTTTATGACCCGAATCCACCTGAAAGTGTTTACGGAAGTTTATTGTATTTATTAAAGTGTGTGTTGGTAAGCTATTAGTTGGAGAGTTTAACGGGGTTATTCCCGTTTTGTTTCTGTTCTGTGTACCGAGTTAAAAAGAAAAGTTTGATTAGTCTTTTTTTATCCGGCTGTGTTACACCTAATAATTAGAGTATATTTTATGTGTTCTTAAAGTTTAAAACTTGTAAAAAAATATGTAAGTTTCATCCCCACTCACCTGATTTACATTTCATGAATATATTGAGGATAAGGACCACTATCAGCAATAATGTTTATAATATAAGTCTATGATCGGTCGTGATGCATCTTCTTCTATCTCTAGTTTTTTAAACATTCATGAATATTTGGTAAATAAAATTGGGGGGGCGATTGGAACGATCTGAGTATGACGGATTTAATAAAAGGCAGTGCCATATTGTTTTCAGTCTGTGTGCTGCGTAATAGCTTTCTGTAACCAACGTTTTTTCACTCAACCGTGCGAAGGAGACAAAAAGTGGGCCATTTAGGTTAATATCCTTCCCGGAGAATGTATTGTCTAATTACTGAAAATGCTCTGCTTTTTGCCGCCTCCTCCCAAAATGCTATTTTTCTGACGTTTTCTTCCACCGCACCCGTCTTGCTCACTTAAGTTGAGTATGAACGAGACCAGAATAATATCGCCGCATCTGTTGCTACGCCAGCTCTTCGTCACTTATGATTAGTATTAATAGTGACATATCTCTTTCGCAGTGTTTGTACAAGGAAAGTAACTCTACGACTCTTGTTTATATTAGGGACATTATTTCAATCAAGGCTGCTCTCGTTATTTTGTTAGGGTTATAAAAATCCAACAATAATATTACCGTCTGACCTTTGCCCGCGATCAGCATACGTAAAGTTTTTATTGCCGTTCTTTCAGTAGTAGTCGTAGTAGACTATGTTATCGGATGGGGTATAGGAAAGAGTATCCTATTTTACTCAGTTTGAGAGAAACTGAACCTACTCGTAAATAAGTATTTACTGGTTGTTACATTTTTTGTCCAGGCTTAACATTGATCTGATGTTTCACTATCAAAATGCCTGAATTAAAACCATTTAATATTTGACAAAAAGGTAAGCCTAGTTGGTAGTAATCCGCTTATAAAACTAGCGGTCCTTGGTTCAATTCTCGGTATGGCTAAATATTGATGCCACGAACGCGAGTATTTTCCTGAGTCTTGGATGTATTTTGGTATGTATTTATCTGTACACACATTTACGTATGTTTTTTGCTGTCTAGTACCCATAGTACAAACTTAGAGCTTTGTTAGGACTAGGTCAATTTGTGTGTGATTGTCCCCTGACGTTAATACAACTAGTACCTGAATATTATTTGTACATGTATTGTTGTTCCTTCGTAAATAAAAGAGTTTACACACATACAAACATACTACTCAGGCATCATATAGGTCCTCACAAACATTCAAAAACATTTTTCAACTACACCCAAACATAAATCCATGGCAAAAATACTTTCTAACTCCATAATTCCCGCCAAATTAACTTTTAAATTTTAATACCAGTTGCCCGGTAAAATGGCAAATCAAGCTCAGGAGGTTCATAAGTTAAATTTACTAAGCTAGTTGCGAAATTGGCGAGGCTTGGCGACTCTTGGCGACTCTTGGCGGGTCTTGGCGGGCCTTGGCTTGTTAGACGACCGCCTGGCGAGATGCCAGGTGACAGTTAACCTGCCGATTGGCGTTACGGCCGCGTAGCCTGGGTGTACATGTGCGGTGTACTTTGGATTATTTACTTGTAGTTTCGGGAGGCCTAACGTTTGAGCCTACAATGCACTTGTAGTGTTACCCCCTTATTCTTAAACCTATTTTAGTACAAGTATGCTTTGTTACTTTCTGTCAGATTTAAATGTTACAATGAAAGATAAGGCCACAGAACAGTTCAAGCATACTTTAGGTTATTGTGCGATTATAAATAAGAGGGTTAGTCTGTACTTATTGTGTCATTTAAAAGGTTTATTATTTATTTAAAATACAGTTTTACAAATGCCTAAAATTGTAAAATCCTTGTGAATAAAACACATTATAATTATTTAACGCTACGGTAATCATCGTCTTTGCTATGAATTGACAATTGTTTAAATACATCTTAAAAGCACCTTTACAACCTTAATTAAAAGTCCTGTCTTTATTATTCTATATTGTGTCCAATTGTCTCTACCTTCCCATGTTTTGTCTTTCTCTGTTCCCTTTTCTCTCTTGTCGAAGCAACAATAGAACATAACTGTTGGACTTTTACTTTGCAGGTAATGGACGGTGATGGAAATTTAAAAAAACTAGAACACCTAAAATTATTAAAAATTGTAATTTTTTTTATGATTTAATAATTTTTAAGTTTTAAATAAATTTATATAATGTTCTCATCATCATCATCATTATCAGCCGCAAGACGTCCACTGCTGGACAAAGGCCTTCCCCAAGGTTTTCCACAACGACCGGTCCTCTGCTGCTGTCATCCAGCGGTTTCCCGCGATCTTTATCAGATCGTCGGTCCACCTTGTGGAAGGCCTGTCGACACTTCGTCTTCCGGTTTGTTCTAGTTTTTTCAAATTTCCATCACCTTCCATTATCTGCGAAGTTGAAGTCCTGTTTCGAGTTTTGTCTACTTACGAACTAAGCTGGAGTCAATCCTTGTTTGACTTGGGTCAGGGCATGCGGGCCGTAAGTCCCCTTCGCGGTCCAGCGAGTACATTACCTTGTTTTATTGATTACTGACAGCTAATGCAGGTTACTGGCGACGGCGAGGAATAGAACGCTCTCCCTGCTTCTGTATTCCCGGAATCCTATAACCTTGATGTTTTCAAGGCAAGAGTAAATAGGCATTTTCTAAGCGACCTTCGACCTTATCGCCACTTAACATCAAGTGAGAGGTCAAACGCAAACCCATTTGATTAAAAAGAAAGGTTTAAAGGTGATCCTCATCTGAATATTAAAAGCGACTATGAAATTACAGACTTGGTTTTAGAAATACCTTTTAAGAGAATATTATTGAAGATTTTTTGACAGAAATCATTTTTGTGTCAAGCTTTGTTGCCAACTGTACTTGACTGTAGTCATCATAACTCACTAGTAGGTACTCTTAAAAAAACCGGTCAAGCGCGAGTTGGACTCGCGCACTAAGGTTTCCGTACACATTTCGCCAGTTAGTATTTCTGTTTTTATATAGGGTCTGTTAAAGCTCTTTTTAGTTAGGACAGACAGACGGATGGACAGCATAGGCTTAGTAATAGGGTCCCCTTAGGTACCCGCGGGTACGGAACCCTAATTATGACGAATGGTGGTAAATTGTACTTTATCCTGAAAGTTCCCGCCAGCACTAGTGTTCTCATTGTTATGTTCCGGTGTAAGGAGACAACCAGTGAAATAACTAGCATAGAGGCGTTCTATTTTAGTCCTCAGGGTCGGCTTACGTTAGAATATGGAACAGATGTATTAATTTCCCTAGCACCTGTCAAATTTTATCTCGTGCATGCGTGTTAAGCCCGCTGTGTGCTTGATTGCATTCTCAATGCCATAATAACCTAACCCAGTTAAAAAAAACCCGACAAAATCAGGACCCCTAATTTCAGAGCTCATAACTCTTAAATGGATTAACGGATTTTCATCAAATTAGCTATAACACACTCTCGATTAAGTCACCTTTCTAACAAAAAAAAAAAATCAAAATCAGTTCATCAGTTTAGGAGCTGCGACACACAGATACACATGCCAAACTTATAAACACCCCTCTTTGGCGTCGGGGGTAAAAGGTAATCGATGAAGATTATAAGCTCTCAAATAACTTAAACTGCATTACAATCTGTTTACTTGTGAAGGTCTTAAACACTACCAGATAGCAGACACACACAGATAAAGGATTCAAACACTTCTCTTCCTGGTCTCTTAAAATACCTACACTTAAATTTAATCGAAAATCCCGATCAGAAAACTAATAAATTTCCACTAGAACCGTTACATTATATTTCTGTAAAGAACGAAGTGACAATCGCGCCTGATTCCGTTAAGGACATTACTCACGGCGCACCCGCGATAAATTTTGGCTAGATTCCGAGCTGTCAAAGAGCTCGAGCGAACATCGAGTGGCAGTTGTCGTAGTTGGGCTTCTTTGGCGTCCAGCGAACAATATTAATGTGTTATTGGATTGCTTTGTAGTAGTTAAAACTGGTGTGAACCAGTTATTTTGGAGCGCGGTGTTATTAAAGCGTCTTGACGTACGTAACGTAAGATATGACTTGATAGGGTTTGCAGGTACCTCTTATCTTCAAGCACATGCTTTTCAAAGATTAAAGACCGACGCTATAGTCTTTACCTAAGATGAAATATCATTAATTTCTACCGGAGAAAGATCTTCCATGGTAACACAACACTCATCATCATCATCATATCAGCCTAATCAAGTCCACTGCTGGACATAGGCCTTTCCCAAAGATCTCCGTGATCGGTCCTGTGCTAATTGCATCCAGCTGTTTCTTGCAACCCTTATCAGATCATCAATCCACCTTTTTCCTACAAGGCCTGTCTACATTGCGCTTTCCGGTGCGTGGTCGCTACTCTAGAACCTTCCAGCCCTACACCCATCAAGTCTGCAACTTGCAGAGCTATGTCAGTAACTACATTTCTTCTGCAGGTCGCCTCATTCCTGAATCGATCCCGTATAGAAACTCCAAGCATCGCTCTTCTCATTGCCCTTAATTCAACATTAATAGTGACAACATAAAACATAAAAAAATCATAAAACTGAAATTTCAGCTAAATTGCCCCAAACCAACTTGAAAACTGTACAATTTATCCCAAAACTAACGCAAGTCGTGCACCAAATGTGCACTCTCCCATTCTAAATCGGGTCTAATTCAGCAATTAGGGTTTGGCGGGAATTATGCAGAAGTCAGCCCCAAGCCCGTTATGCGATATTAATGCAGGCCGATAATTGTCGACGACCTGCCCGCAGCGGTCATGAAACGCTCACGCTAAACGAATTCTGGACGGAATAGGGACGTTTCGCGTCAAACAGAATTACATCTGACAGGTTATTATCTCGTTAGTTTAGATGGATATCGGCCTATAGAAGCAGTTTCTAAAGAGCTGACTGTAGAAAATATAGATGTAGGATTGAGTTGAAAGTAAGTCGGAGTAAGTTAGATTGGTATATATATACTTATTTATTCTATTTATTATGAGGAATAAAATGCAATTAGTTTATGTCAAAGCTCTATGTTGACTAACGTCCGGTTCCTATATTCAAACCGCAGATACTCCAAATTTAAATATGACACTTTTTGGAAGTGGCTAATAATGTAAAATTGTAAATTGGAATAACCTTATCTATCCGCGGTTTGATTATAGGGACTGGACATAAGTCATATAATACATAATACTTAGTCATATCAGAAGTCATGAGTCTTCACCGTTTCTCTATTTAAAGTCACCTTTCAGGATACTTATGCTTATGTATGCCGTGCCTATTTATGCTGCGCTTGCAGACAATTTTCTTTTACATATGTACCTACATTTTTATTTTTTACTAGCGAACCGCCCTCGCTTCACTTCGGTTAAAGTTCCCCCTCCCATTTCCCCTCCTTAAAGTTGAAATATAAAATTTTTCTCTTAATAAGAACCTTCCTCAGACTTCAAGAAATATTTGAAAAAAAATAGCCGCTTCGTCTCAGCTATGATGGTTGACGCAAGAGGCCAGATATGTTCATTTCCTTATTAAATGTTTTCAATTTGTGTTCATATTAAATCATAATGCCGTCGTTATAAGCACTTTTAAAATCTCATTGTTTTTCTCCAAGATTAATCATACTCTTATTTAGAGACAACAAGTATAAAATAATAATCATATAAAACATAATTAAAACATTTTCAATTGTTTTTGCTAAACTTACTTTTATTTGTATAGATTTTTACATTACAGTTCTAGATTCCAAAACGTCCCTACTCTCATATAGTTACGTAAAAGGGTAAAATGTATTAAAACCCAGAAAAACCCGTATAAATGTATTTCCCCGTTATCTGCGAGTAAACAACGTAAGTTTACCCCTCCTCGTTTGCGGCTGTAACTGAGAAAATAAAGAGTTCCCTGCACCAACCTTTCAAGGAGCTAAAGTGATTCGCTCGGTTTTGTTGTCATCGATTAAAGATAGAGGTACAACAACAAATAAAGAAGAACTTTATATTGTACAAGAGAAATGAAGACTTCAGATGATATAGTTAAAGCAATGGCACTTAAAGTTTCATCGGAGAGGCAACCGGATGGCGAGTGGTAATCTGGGTCTTGAAGTGATGTGATATATAAGTGGTGATTGATACAGTGTAACTTGATTTCCCCATCCGAAACGCACTAGCGTTTTAAAAAAAAAATTAAAAGGCAACCGCTTTTTATTGGTACTGCCTATGTTTATGTATTTTTGAAGTTTATCGCTGCTCCCTCGGGAACTGTAAAAAAATATTTTCGGTATAAAAAGTATTCCATGTCCTTCCCAAAGACTCAAAATATCTTCATACCAAATTTCAAAAGGAAAGAGACTAGAGTTCAATTTTTTTTTTTTAATTTAGTGCCTCAAACATACATTATAAACAACAAACGGCCTCTTAAATCCTCAAAATAACGGATCATACTTCCCAAAGCCAGCGTAAGTCACCCGCAGAAGTCATGGTTAAGGCATCAAGGCATTTCCGACACAATGTACGTGACATTAACACTTTAATACCCAAGATGTCACCGGCAGTGCGGTCGACATTTTCATAATCGGCCCCCGATATGCAAGGCACGCCTCCGCAAACGTAACTCGAAATAAATTAAAATTCCTTATACAAGCTGGGAAATCGTGAGGAAGCGGGAATGGCGGAACTTTTGTTTTAATTGTTTCAACTGCCCGTTTTTTGAGCCGTCAAAAATGGCGAGACATTGTTTTTATTGAGTTTTTGGACTTTAAAATAAAACAATCTAAAGATCGTGTCTACTAGATTAGTAATCACTCGAATCAAGTATGGCAATAAAAATTAACATTAATAATCTTTTTAATGGCAGGAAAAGACAATCAAGCTCACAGGTCTCATGGTAGGTGGGTTGAGACCTATAGACTAATTAATCTCAAGATTGCAATTGCGTCGCCAACCCTACGTTGTTGCCAAGGCTGGAAAGTGAGCAATACCTTGATGAACGAGCGATATAGACTCTAGGCCCTAGTGCCTAGTAGGTAGTGCTCTCTAGGTTATACAAGTCTATCTGTTGCCCTTTCTGAGGCAGACATATTTAGTTCATATTATCAGACATATTTCACCAATAACTGCAAGGCATCCTAACCGAGTAAAAAAAAATCGGGACCTGTACTTTCAGCGCTCATGTTAGCTGAAAACACATTTCAGCATAAGTTACACAAAATCGAATGCGAATGGGAATAATCTCGTTATCTACTATGCTGTAGCAAATTAAACCGACAGTGGCACCGCCGCTCGTTTATGGGAATTAACTTGATTGCGTTAATTGACCGCATTAATCCGGTTTCAACTGGCTATAACCGGTTATAGCCGGTTATTACCGGTAGGCGGTGGTGCGTATATTATATTTTTAGAGGTAGTGCTACTTAGTATAATATAATTTTTAATAAAAAAATATATAGTGCTATTGCGCTGAAATTTATTAATAAGATTTTCGCATATTTTTTTTTAAATTAATTTATCCGTAATTATCGTATCCATCTCAAGTAATAATTCAATGCTTACCTGTAAAAATATTCAATATCTATCGAACAAGCTCTTTTTATGTTTAAAAAACCTTCAAACAAAAATAACTTTCACATTCAAAATAACTCAGCGTGGTGTGAAATTAAAAAGATCACGCCCAAAGCCAAACAATATTCCACGTACAATAGCAAAAAAAAAAAAAAAACAAGCTTGATTTCTACGCGAGGAAGCGTTTGGAAGGGCCGGAACTGGCACCGTCACGATGCAATAATTTACGTGCCGATGGAAAGGGGATGTTTTTGACATCGCCTCTAATAGCTTTTTAGGTCTACGCCGATGTTACCCGTGAAATCAATAGGCTGTTGAGGAAATTTAAAAAATATTTTTGCTCTAGCGTGTTGCCATATACATGGTGTGCCAGATCTTTACGTAAATATTTCGGTATAAGAAAACGACCTCTATAAACGTTCAGGATACTTACATTCAGTCAACAAAGTATCGGGAATGGATGATTTGTTTATGGTTCCAAATTCAAATTTTTGTTTTTTTTGTTGTTGTTAGATTGGCACAACTGTTTTCTATTTTGGCGCGGAGTTTGAGTTGCATCTGTTATTTATATTAAATACAGTGCTGTTTTTAGTTATATCATATCTAGTGTGTATTGCGAATTTCATAATGGACAAAAACATTGAACAAAGAGTTTGTCTTAAATTTTGCATCGCCAATGGAATTTCGTGTTCGGAGTCACTGAAAATGTTACAGAAGGCTTACGGTGATTCGACTTTATCAAAAACACGTGTTTATGAGTGGTACAAAGCGTTCAAAAGCGGTCGAGATGTGATGGAAGATTTGCCTCGCTCTGGTAGGCCATCAACGTCTGCAACTGAAGTTAACATCGCAAAAGTGAAGGAAATAGTGACTGAAAATCCTCATTCAACTTTGAGAGAGATAGCCGCCGAACTTTCTGTATCTCACGAGTCGATCCGTACTATTTTAACTAATCATTTGGGTATGAAACATGTTACCGCTCGGCTAGTCCCAAAAGACCTGAATTTTCTCCAAAAACTCAATCGCATGAGAGTCGCTGAGGACATGCTAGAACGAGTCAATTCCGACCCAACATTCATGAAACGCATTGTTACTGGTGACGAGACGTGGGTTTACGAGTTTGACATGCAAACTAGTCAACAAGCTTCGGAGTGGCGCCTTCCAACTGAACCGAAACCGAAGAAACCACGCCAAAGTCGATCAAAAGTCAAAGTCATGTTGACTGTTTTCTTTGACTATCGCGGTGTTGTGCACTCGGAATTCTTGCCGGAAGGTCAAACGGTAAATAAAGAATATTATTTGAGCGTTATGCGGCATTTAAGAGAGCAAATTCGACGAAAAAGGCCAGATTTGTGGAATGAAAATTCTTGGATTTTGCACCACGATAATGCGCCTTCGCACAAGGCCATCATTGTGAAAGAATTTTTGACCAAACACTCAACAAATACCATCGAGCAACCACCATATTCACCAGATATGGCTCCTGCCGACTTCTTTCTTTTTCCTAAACTCAAATTACCACTTCGTGGCACCCGTTTTCAATCGGTAGAAGACATAAAGGAGAATTCGCGCCGAGAACTGAATTCAATTCCGGAAACAGCGTTTAAAAAATGTTTTGATGATTGGATTATTCGTTGGCGTAAGTGTATCGTTTCTGAAGGAGCATACTTTGAAGGTGATAAAATAAATTTGGATGATTAACAAACAGTTTGTGTATTATTGATCTTTTCCCGGTACTTTCTTGACAGAGTAGTATATCTTTAATTTTTTAATACGATGTTTGATTGAGGAGTTATTAAGATTGAGGAGTTATACTTTTGGTTGTATTGGCTAAAAATATATAATAATAAGTGGTTCTGTTTTTTTTTTCTTATCCCTCAATTATGTTTTAATTAGGTATTAAAAATTACTTTTTTAAGTCCCGCAATACGGCCTTAAAGAATACCGACGCGGTTCGACGAACGTATTTCGAATCCATATACAGGGGATTACGATAATGCCTGAAAATTGAAAATGTTTATTGAAAAAAAACCTGTTTGCGTACGTTGAAAGCTTTCTTTCGAATCCTTGGATTTCGTCCATTTTGGAGTAAGTAAATATTTGAGATGGTATAAAGGCATTGAAATTGTTTAATTGGTTATAGGCCATCTTAAAACATAAAGTTTTTTTTTTCGTAATAGTTTTGCGAGTATTTAATCTGTTTAGGGACTTTGTAAAAATTACAAAAAAAAAAATTTACTTCAAATTACACAAAAGTCACAACAGTGACTTTGATAATCAGCATGGCAACCAATTTTGCTTTTTCTGTTTGTGCAGTAATTACTGGCAATAAATGTATTTTCTTTCTACTTTCTTTAAACAATAAAAGTTAATGAACGTTAAGAACTCTCATTAGAGATTAATATATTATTTTCTTTTTATGGCATTATTGTTTAATGTTAAAAAAAAATCTAGTTTTACAATGCCCTTGCAGGGTTATAGCTAGAGTTTGGGTTGAGTTTTACGATTTTGTAATTTTCACATATATTTCTCACGAAAAATATACAGCGTTCTAAACTTCGCAATCGAGTGTACGTCAAATTGAAATCTTACTGCAGAAAATTACGGAAGGCGAGAGGGTCATGAAGCGTTTGAATATTATTTCTCACAACCGGAACATTTCCACGACACCGAAGTAGTGAGAATAAAAAGGCAAATACTGAATTTATGGGCGCGATCAACCGTGAACGCAGCGGGCGGGGCGCGGGCGGGGCGCGGGGCATGCATATTTGATTCCATCATAAACTCAATTTACAGCTAATCTCATCTCAGATTGTCGAAGAAATAAAATTTCACACGCCGTTGGCTCTGTCGTGAATGTAAATAGGGGGTAGTGTGGAGGGGGGAACACGTCATAGGGTGGCTAATAAAATGTACGCGGCAACGTTCACGGCTCATTTGGCATAAGACGGCCCCGCCGGCAAGCTTGCCGTCGGTTTAATATTTTCCCTCTAATTCCAAGTACTAAATTAAAACGGCTCAGCTATAATCCCACGCTCGACGTAAAATTTTTGTCCTCCTCTCACTTGATCGGTATCGAATTGATCGATTTTACGGGCCTACCGGTTCCGTTTTGTACGGTTGTAACTTTTTAGTACTTCTTTTATTACGACAAACGATTTTAATCAAGCGAGTTTTTGTTCACAGCGGACGCCATTAGCGACTTGAGTTGGAATAAAATTCCGAGTTGAGTCGCTTTCAACTTGAGAATTTGCTCTTAATTTTGTTTGATAGGTCGCGACCGTTTGCTGACCCTTTAGCAAATTGAGTGGATTTTACATTAACCTTTAAAATTTAATGTAAAATCTAAGCTTCGAAAACCTTGTATCAAAATATTATACCGCCCTAACGAAACAACGCCCTGACGAAAAGTCTATAAGTATTCCAAATCTGATGATTGTCTACTTGAAAGCGCCTATTCTTGCTTTATTTTCTAGTTCACTCTTATATTGATAGTTTTCACTAAACTCCACACCACAACGATCAAGTTCAAAAAGGGGGCTATTATGCTGCCGAATGCAACTCTTTCGCGGTGGCGTGAATTTCTCACTGGAGGCAAACCGCTTGGAAGCAGCGAGCAAAGTTCGGCGGACGCCGCGAGTCCTTGTTAATAACACAACTTTGAAGGACGAATTTGAGATGCAGATTTTTTTGGTCGATTGTTTTTAAAAAAGAGCAGAACTTGTACAAACTTGACGAACGTTGAAAATGGCCGTCACATTTTTACCACGTGGTGAATCAACAGGCAACAGATCTTTGTACACTTATTTTTGATTCAACTTCGTGGAATAGAAACACTATATATAATGTATACATGAGAATACGTTGGCACACAAACAGCTCTGCTTCTTCCAACTATGCTAATAGGGACGATTTCTTTTTTCATGAATAGTTACGGAGATATATTGAGTTGAAATGTCGCATGACGTCAAGTCTTGGTACAATTTGGTACGATTTTTACACAAAAGTGACGTCACGAGCTCCCATTCTCGAACTTTGATGCGCTTTATCTTTGTAATTTTATGTTTGATTGACAAAATAAAAAAGACGTGTCCAATATTTTTTGATAATCTAACTGACAGACCGAACAGAATTTCGTTTTCTTTACCAAGTCATCCTACCTATTGCGTTATCATAATAATATCTACGTGATGAGTATTTTCCTTTAATCATTAACTTCATTTATTCAAAAAATAGTATAAGGTGAGTTAAAAATTAATAATAATTCATTTTTCTTATATTATCACAAAAACCTAATTTTGCAGAGGCCGCTAGAAAACTCAACCAAACTTTATTGATTGAATCCATCGATTCTCAAAAAGAACACTGGGAACTCACAACTTTATCTTCGTGAGAGCGTACTTTTCTTAAAAATTTCCAAAGGATGCTTGGAAATTTTCTGAAAATCACTTTACAACTACGATTCTTTTCCGAACACTGCGAGTTTTCATGAGGAAAGTTTGTGTTGCTCGCATGCGGCCAAGTTTGGCGGATTGTAAATTATAATCTTGTTAAACACCCACTGGGGCTCAGGGTTTGAATACCTCATGAGATATAAGATACGGAGGTTTAAACTCGTATTTATGTTTTAAAAATAGATTAAATTTATTTATAACCTCCCAAATATTTATTAAATATGAGTGGATTCTGTAATAAAATATAGTGTCATTATACGTTTTTTGCAAAACAACAAAACTTTCACAATCTTTTCTTCCCTTTTTTAGCGCTTTTTATAGGAATTGGAATGTTTTCATAACTAACTTAAAGGTCATAATGATTTCACACAAAATTTTGAAGCATGCCAATGAATTATTAAATTTGCGACATAAACCGAAGATTAAACTCACTGTACCTATAAAATACCTTGCGGAATTCCGCACTGGTTGACTGAGCCATACCTTCAAACTCGACCTGTCTTGCCTAAGCGTAACTTAATGCATAATTAATTATTCGCATCTCAAGCTGCCATCATCCCCGGTATGCCTGCAACACGACACAGCATGCACTGCGCATGCATCTCTGGCTTAGCACCAAAGCCGGGTATCCCAACAATTTACCTGGTGTTGCATTTGATGTTACTGTGTCTGTGGGATTAGAGTTTCTGGATGAGCTTTCAGAATAAACTGCTGATTGTACTAATTAAATGAAAACCAAGAACTTTACCTAAGGGCCGCTTGCACCATCTGCGTTAAATATGTTTAAATCTTAAACATATTTAACAACGTGACATTTCTATACATATTGACACAACTTTAAACTGATTTAAGACTTGATATTTAGATGGTGCAAGCGGCTCTAAGATTCTGGAATATTGTTTTACCTATACCGTACTCTTAGATCTTTTCAATACAATTTTTTCATGTCAATTGGAGGTCAGGTATAAACTGTTGGTCTAAATATTTGTTAACTGATAAGATAAGATAAGATAATTTTCCCGTGGGTAATTAAACCTCCACTATCAAAATTAATGGTCTTGTGCGTAGTTAACACAAATATAAAGAACATGTATAAGATACCCTTGCCCAAAATGTATTGCACATTTCTGAACTTTGCTAATTTCGTTTCTTATTACCAAATGACTGGAAAACAACTCCATATGTTGTTTCACATGAAAGTTAAACACACTGAAAAGGTTAGCTTCATAAAGATTGTCTTAATTTGATTATTTGGCTACCTTTATTTAAGGTACTACCCTCGTATTTGTATTTTATAGCGGGCTGATTTCTGCAACTCGACGGCATGAACCAGTTTTGCGTGTGGAAGTAGGTACTACTCTTAAATTAAGATACAACAAAATACTTAAAAAACCAAATAGTGACATATCCAGTTCAAAATGAAGTGTCCCCAAACACAATGTTCTAAATTCAAATGGGAGCAGATGGGTTTTCAGTGATCTCGAATTAGATTCGTAGTTTGTTGATTTAGATTCCTACATGGCCGATTGAATGTTAGAGATGTGATTTGAGTCTAATTCCAATTGGTTGTCTTTGTAGACATCTACTTAATCGGTTTGGTGTTTGTTGTTTTTGGTTTACCCATGAATCACCGGCACTCATTTCAAACGTTTTACTTCGCGCAATTTTCATTTCATCGACATGCACTTCCACGTTCAGGAGTTATATTTGTTTGGTGGTCACAAGTCTAACCTAACCTAACCTACGTAACTAATACATAAGATAATCTGTAAACAATAAGTTTTCAGCAGAAATTAGCTTTCGATGAAATGAAATTCGGTGAAACGATACATTCGATGAAAAGTTTGTCGGTGAAACAAGGAGCACCCGTTGTTTTCCATCCATAAACCCTTTATTTATGTTTACCAAACACGGTAGGTACATACATTGTTTCAAAGAGCTAACCGCCGCGTAACCGGCAAGCCACATTAAAAAAATCTGTTTTGTTATACTAAGACAATAAACCAGACACGCCAGTTTGACGTAACGGGCCAAGACGTGGAGACTCACGCTGAGAATATTCTACCAGTTCAAAGTCGCCTATCAAGTCTATATCCAGTTTATCTAGCACATCTTGCCCGTGACTTGGTTATCGCTCGGATATCCCTTTCTAACTGGTCTGTAACGAAAGAGACGTACTGAGCGATAAACGAGAAATACAAGATGTGCTAGTGGACTAACAAAGGCTGAAGACTTAGCCTATTAAATCATCAGTGTACGTTGCTACATCTTATAACGACGTAGCTATGAACAATATACAAGTTAATCCTCGTCGAAACGTAAATGCTAATGCGTCCCCACAGGCTGATCGGAACATCCACGCATCAAATTGTCCGCGATCCCTCGGCACCGCGTGTTGGCAAACTAAACTACCGATGGAAATAAAACGTTATGAAACGACATAAGAATGAGACAGGCCCGATCAATACCTTCAGACTGAAAGGTTTATTTATAACTTAGAATAGAATGGAGTAAACACTTTGCGAAAAGTTTGTTCGAATCAAAACAATCCCGAGACAACGTTGTACAGCTGATATTATATTTATATAATTTTATAAGCTTCAAAATTCTGTAATCATCTGATAATATATCATACTTGATTCAAAAATATATAGGCTTTGAAGCGCCACAACAGTACAATAGTCATGTCCATTTCGTGGCCGGGTGCAAATTAATTCCCTACCGATGGTATATCGAGGAATGAATTTACATTTCCAGGTTTCACAGGCTTGCCTCAAAATAGAACACGTGTATTCACTGCGCAAAACTTAGCGTAGATTTCTCAATTGTGCTGTTTTATAAGGCTGACTAATTAGCGTTCCTAGTGTTTCGCGAGTGACAACGCGAAACGCAAAACAGATACTGCGGTTGCAGTGTGATGCATCAAGCGCTACGCTAGGAGCTGTCGTAATTCTATAATTAATGTGTAATTTTGCCAGCTGTATTTAGAGTAGCGCTATGGACGGTGCTGAATTACTCTACACTAGATAGGTGTATATTTGTAACTGTGAAAAGCCAAAGACGAAATTTGTAGTACTCACCAATTATTTGTTGTTTTTAACTTCGTATATTAATTAACTAATACATTTGCATGTACACTGCATATACTATATACTGATATTTATGTGTTGCAGTGTACACGCAAAAGGAAAAACCGAAAAGTTTCAAGTTATATAATTTAAAACTTCTTATGGTACCCGGAGCGACTCGCCCTCGCTTCGCTCCGGGTACTATTATATACATAATCCTTCCGTGTAAAATTATCTAACCGATGGTGAAAACCGCATTAAAATCCATTGCGTAGTTTGAAAGACCTAAGCGTACATACATACAAAGGGACAGACGGCGGTAAGCGACTTTGTTTTATACTATGTGATATGCCTAAATTCGCGACATTATTAAACATCACCTAACCCCTCGGAGAAGCTTTATTCAGTAATTCTCGCAGATCAGCCCCTTCTATTGAGTTTTATTGAAATTTCGTATATCGTCGCCCCCTAATGGGCAATGCCGTACAGAATGCTCCGACGCGTCACTACAAGGAACGGGGGCATAGACGTTTCGGGGGTTAAAAAACCATTCCATTCTGCAATCATTTTGTGATTTCCTTGCTTATATTACTGTTACAAGGCAATGTTCTTGGATCGAATTTCGTTGTTCATTGCTCGTGTTGCAAAATTTTATAGCTGTTGGTAATGTCTTGAATAAGACGTGGTCCAAGTGAGATATGGGTAGAGGAGGAGTCATACGCAAAGTAACCAACAAGATTTTGTTATAAGTGTGTTGACGCCTAATAACATGCCAAGTGCTTAGTACCCATAATATAATAAACAATTCTGGTGATGGTGACTTTATAAGTCATGAATTTATTAGTCAAAAGTCTAATTTAAATATTAAACAGTATTTTCCAATACCATTCTATCAAAAATATGTGATGCCATATTAGGGCTTATCCCTCATTTCAATCAACACCTGCCCGTCTATTCCCTTTAAAGAGCACTTTTCATAGATTCCCCAGTCCCAAACCTAATCTCTGGATCGTTGCCCCAAGCCCCACTTTCCCCACTTTTTAGGGGAGTTAAAGTTATTGCAAATAACCGAGCGAGATGTGCCCAATCAAAAGTTAGTCTACTGGAAAACTGGGAAGGTATAGTTATATTTGAAGCTGCTGATGAGATTTTTGCTTCATAAACTCAAGATTTTGGCTTATTGGGGTAAGATGGATTGCCAATTATTAAAGATAGAATGCCTAAGATTTTAGATTATTTTAGCAAAGTTTGTTAGTTTTGTTAATATTATAAGGACGTTGCATGACGAAGCGTGGTTTAACTAGTTAATCGAACCATTGTTATGTTTGCGGTTGTTTATACGATATTACCGATTGATCCTATATACGTATAATCGTCAAAGTTCTATCGATGTAGTTACTTACCAATAAGATAGTTATTATATTTGTTTTGGTTATATTTATTATTTATTTATCCAGTTCCAAAATTGTCTTGAAATAATTTTCCCTCGGCTTATTTACGTTATAAAATCGTTTTACGTTTTCTTTTTACGTTTTAAATTTGTAATCAAAATTAAAGTAAATGTTCAATTTTTCTATTAGCTCCAAAACAAATGTCATTAATAAAATCCAGCCTTTACCCAAATCATTTTGCTTTCCGAACTAACTCGCAAAATATCGTCGAGTGAAAAAATATGGCCGTATATTTTACCAGATAATTCAATACCCCTTGACCATAACTCAGCATAACACCGCTGCAAAAAGAACCAATATTATTGCCGAATATTCTTTATGCGGCAATATTTTAAATATGTTTCTGAGCGCGCTTAATTTTCGCTTTTGATACGCTTTCTGAAAATAATTGTATTGATGAATTATGTTTTTGAGTTGACGATATAAAGTCGCATATTAGTAAGTTTATTTAAATATAAGAGTATTTCATTGCCACGTGGGCGTAATGTAAGTATGCTAGAAAGTTTAGTTTTTATACAAATAAATACGGGTCAGTATTAACGTATATATTGTAATGTAGGTCCTTTCTTTTGGGGGAGTGACGACCTTCGTCTGAAATAAACGCGTTTCGGATATAGTAAGCTAATTGGGATATGTATATATCAAGAAATGGTCTAACATAAGCTGATGATAATGAGAGTTTATCGTGGAGGTCTCGAGTAGAGTTACGTAGATTGAATTGTAACGATAGACCAAAGTAAAGTGACCCACATCGTGGCCTTATTAGTTTGTTGTAGAATTTTAATATTGAAACTTACTTGTAACTTGTGTGCGAGTCCATTTTTATGTTTTCCAATTCAGTTAGTAGTGCTACAAAGCAAGCAGTGCCGCGTTCCATCCTCAGTACGGAAATATATTTGATAAATAAAAATTCTTACAATTTTTTTACTGAGTCTTGGATATTTATCAAGATATTTAAAGTAGTATTTATTTATCAAAATAATGTGACATCGTTGCGTAGTACCCATATAGACATGAGCTAAATTTCAGACTGTATATGTAAACTTGACTCCGGATATTTTGTATCATACAAAATTGATGATGCCAATATAATCGCGCCGTGATCTTACCCATCAATATATTTACATGAACCAAACACTAGTGTTCGTGAATATATGTCATTCATCTATAAATGCCATATATTTCCATATCCGTCGTCCAAGCAAGTCCGTTTATTTATATTCTTCATAATTTGTGCAACCTTACCAACCATATATCCGGGATAAGCTCTATTTACAAAAGGACAGAAGGATTTGTAAAGGTTTCGTGAACATATATCATTTCGGTCGCAGGTCGCATAGAAATATGCGCTGCCTGAATTTATTTATAAGTCCAAATCGGCAAAGGAAACAAAATAGCGCAGTTGACAAACGGATTCAGTGCAGCATGGTAGATAGGGGAATGGATAGCGGAATGTTTTATGTTGTTGTAAAGTTTGAAAATTATGGAAGGGTTAGTTAACTGAATTACGTTAGGCAGTCATTCGTTATATTATAACAATTAGTTATCATATTTTAAAATCATGTTGTCGCGTTTGTCGGATTTTTTTGAACGAGATGGTGGCAATTTTAAATTTACTTTTTCTTGAAATTTTGTTTTACATCGTTTTTCACTAACTGTGTTATCACATTTATAAACATTCGTCAGTTTCTTAACCGATTGCAATCAACAGATTGAATGGGCCAGTAAACTGTGCTCAATTTAATAAATTAATAAGTCCTTCAAATTGACTTGTTATTTTGCCGCTACTATAATCTTCTGCGCTATTCTGGTCGTGTTTATTGATGTGGATTAACGTGAATAAAACATCTGTCACTTTCTGACCAAATCGTAGTGCGAGAGAGATGGATGCTGTATCCATTCATCGCGATAAAGGCGACCATATTACGGGGGCTATTTAAACTGACACCAAAACCTCGCCAATATGGCGTGACTCGGTCCCAACCTTGGTACGGCTGAATTACAATACAATGTTTTTATGCGACGTCTCCGTGGCACGGTTCCGTAAACTTGATATTTTATTAGTGGTATTATCGAAGTAGGCCAGAAGGGAAGGGCAAATATTGAATTTGGTGCACAGTACAGTACAGTTTGTACACACAGCGGGCTTAGCATGCATACACGAGATAAAATTTGTCAGGTGTTAGGGAAATGAATACATCTACATTTTATATTCCATATTCTAACGTAAGACTTAACGGTTCAGGTTTCAAATAAAAGTGTCCCGTCTTGATGAAACCGCTATAAAAAAGTGAAAACCGCTATAGTCGCTTAGTAATAAAAGGTAATAAAAGTCAGGACGAGACACTTTTATTTTAAACCTTAAGCGTTAAGTCTTACGTTAGAATATGGAATAAATGTATCAATTTCCCTAGCAACTGTCGAATTTTATCTCGTGCATGCATTTAAAGCCCGCTGAGAATCAGAGCAGGTCAAGAAATGAGAAAAAAAAATTTGTTAAGCCTAATAGTAATTAAATATATAAAAAGGCAAGGTACTTGAACCTGAGTGGTTAGTTTGTCCAGCTAACAACAGGACCTGTTAGTATCAATCCAGCATTAATGAGTAGTTACAAAAAAAAATCGTAAGACACAATGAAGGCGTCTTAATGCTGAGAAGAATCTTGAGAATAATAATCATCCTATCGTATAGCCCAAGGAACTTACTTAACTTACCTTTTACAATAATATTGTTGATATCATTGTCTAAATTTTTTGCTGCCGGGCTAGTTACTTTCATAAAGTATTGAGGCTCTCCCTTTGATTTCTTTCAAGTAAGTGACTAACAAAGAAACTCAGGCCAAATTCGACCAAATTGAAATATTTAATCAAAGAGTAAGTGGCGATATTGCATAAAGTAATCAGAGATTTAATATATAACTATTGGTTTGTCAACCTTACTGGTGTTTAATGTCATCATGAACGTGTGTCCTTCTTTGTTGTAGTCAGAATACTCAGATGCAAGCGACAAAAAAAAAACTAGACGGTAAATAAGTTTCTTCGCTCGTAAATCCGTACCGTACCTCGTTGTTGCTGGCGTCGCTTGCTTTTTGTCTAATTTCCGATGCACTGTACGGGGCCTTGGGAAATTTATTTCCAAACTCTGGTATTTCTGATTACAAATAAAGTCCATAACTTGAACAATGTATTTCACTTCATTTAGGTACTCGTATTCATAGTGATATTATGTGGAATTTCGACTTTTTCTGTTTGTTGGTTTTACCACGTGTTTACTGGCTCGATTCCTTGTCTGTCTGTCCGATTCTTTATATATACGGTACGTTGCCCCTGATATTATATGTATTTTAAAACTTTCCGAAAAACTTTATAAACCTTTAAACATGTAGCTCAGAAATTAATATCAATTTAAGAATATGGTACAAAAAAAGTTTTAGTCAGTAATAAAAAAAAAGAGTTTTTAATGGATATTTATTGTTATGATTATTATCATTATGTACGTACTAATTATTTAAAAACTCATTTTTTAGTGTACCATCTTGATAAATTATAATAATTTGAGCAATATTATATCAACATTTATTCCTTTGTCTTTTTATTATGTTTCAGATTTCGAAATTTTTACTGTTACAAAATTCATTGATAATGGACGAAACTAATGACGTGTCAAAATATTAGAATCAAAGACATCCCTCTACACCAAAAAAAAAACGCCTTTCGTTGTATATTTTTGGCGATTGGCTATTGCTGTCGTAGCATCGTCTACGCCGTAGCTCCCTTTTCGTAGCAACTTTCGTAGCACAATTACTCATACTTGATTTTCGGTAAAAAGTTAAATAATTTCAGTGGCCCTAGTAAAACTGGATAAATATCAACTTGGCTCATAAAATAAAAGAGAGATTCATTCATATACCCTTTTCACAAACTTACCAAGGACATAATAGACAAAATTGTTTACTTTATGATACGTAAAATCATCTCAATTAGCAAAATAATTAAATCTCTTCACTTTGCACGAACTCACAGTTTATACATAATATATTCAACTACACAATTAACAATAATCATCTCTTAACCTCAGTGTAAACATATATAATATGAAAACCGCAAATAAACACGCGGGTCCGAGACCCGAGAGCTTCGTAACTATATTGTTTAGTGTAAATAATGTTTGTTCTACCCTTTATGTTATGTTTATGTAGCACTAGCCTATTCCCCGCGACTTCGTTCATGTTGAAGTCGTTTATTATTTCCTCCAAAACTATTCAAAAATATTCTATAACCTTGTTCGGGATTCAAACTATCTCTATACCAAATTTTATCAATATCAGTTTAGCAGTTTAGCTGTAAAAGCGTAACAAACAGACAGTCGAACAGACAGAGTTACTTTCACATTTATAATTTTTAGTATGGAAGTATGGATTTGGCCTCCGTTCGCGTAGAACTCGTTTAGCGTTCTATCTCGTGAATTATTTATTTAGCTTCCTTAAGCAATCTATGTTCTAAAGACAAAAACTATGTTTTCATTCCTCACAAACGTACACATTTATTACACGTATTAATGTTTTATTTACTCAATATTAACCAAAACACTAAAAAAAATAACTAAATAAAGCTAATTATTAAAATCTAAAAATGGCCCCCGTAGCCTTTTGAAAAAAGTAAGCTCCATTGCAAAGTGGAAATGCTGTCAGTATATTCAGCACATTTTTTGATTTGAATAATAAGCTTTATTTATTTTTAGTGGTAATGATCATAATTATACAGTTCGTGTTCCAAAAAATTCAAAAACACGTGTCTATCAAAACACTTTCTCTTTTCCCAACACTAATACTTTACATCCCTTGGGTGTAATCTGAAATATGACAATAAATGGGCACTAAAACACTTAGTGGGCGAATTTCGTTTGTAATTTATTCACCGACCGCGGTGGGGGATAATGGAAAAATTCCCGCATACATATTCATGGGGTACAATGACTTCTTTGGCTCCCTCGGGCAGTAAATACTATTATACAACTACTGGTTATAGAAATCATGTTGCTACGGATGATTATAAAAGATGAAATATATATTTATTTTTCAAATTAAGTAAATATAAAATAAATATTAAATATTAGAGGGACAATCTCACACAAATAGATCCTAAACTAAGCTCTAGGCTTGTACAGTCAGCATCAAATAGATATGAGCAGCGTAAGTGGCCAAATATATCGCAACACATCTTATTACTATAGGAATAAGGATGTGTTGCGATATATCTGGCCATTTTGGCTGCTCCTATCTATTTGATGCTGACTGTACACTCATATTGTGACAGTCAAATACGGTATCGGACAGGTATAGGTGTCGGCACGAGAGTTGAGGTGAATAATTACGCACACAGCTACATGCAACAAAGGTAGTGAATGAACGAAGGAGTTAATGTGAATAAAATTTCGCTGCCAATACATGACATAATGTTGTGTGCGTGACCTCAACTCTGGTGCCGATACCTATAATAGTACATATGAATTATTTTATACTAAGCACAAAATGCAACCCCCCCAAACACAAAATATCAAAACGGAACTTATTTTTATGTTCATTAAGATTTTTAAATTATCGGAAACCTTAAAGAGTATGGTGTCATGACGTACACACGTATGACGTCATATGTAAGTACTTCATATAGCTCTACATTATACAAGCTATTGTTTTGACACTTCATAAAAAGAAGCTGATTCGGCCTGTCAACTTATAAGTTGACATATTCTTATCATAACTAAGTATGGCCCCTATACTCGTTTCAATCTCTGAGAGACCAAAATAACCGAAAATAAAATCAGCTTATAATGTTGACTTACCGAGACCCATTTTAAATGAATTTATGCAAGCAACAGATCCTGTTAAAATAATTTTAATAAAATTGAATAAAGCCTACATAGTGTTTCCAGAAACACATTAAATATGATTAATTAATGAACCTGAATAATTAAATGACCAAATGATTTCAGTGCGGGATGCGTTACCTATTTAGTTTATTATAAGGTGCCAGGGGCGATGGGGTCGCTCAGCGACAAAGCCGTTGTCAATATAGTAAAAAAAATGCATGCCAGTGATATTTCTTGAAAATTAATTGTTCATTCATTCATTTTGGCGTTAATATTATGACCTGTTTATTGAGCGTATGAAGTGAGGTCCTGGATTCGTATGATAGTTTGGCGATAATTTGAGTATCATTAATCTGATCTCCATTAAATTTGCTTCAGAATACATAGTTGAGTTTGAATTTAGAAGTTCGAACATGAATTCTCAGTGGGTTACGGAGTTAGGGGTGGTAATCGTGGGGTACCTGGGTAGAACTATTAGTTTATTGCAATATAATGTTTACTTATGATATAATTTGTCCTGACTGACGATCATCACACAGCTAAAACTAGGTACTAAGTCTAGAAGCTGAAAGGCCGTAGCAGGATAAGGGAAGGAGAAAAATGACCTTTTATGACAATGAACTGTTTTTTTTTTCTACAGTTACATACATGTAGCAGTGCAATTGTGTCAAGTTTGGTTGAAAAATTCATGATGGTTCCGCAGAAAAAAATATCCGAATTCATTAAATATGACTTATCCCGAAAACTATTCAACTTTAATATGCCGTTCCTTTTTCATTTTGGTAAGTTTAATCAAATATATTTTCTAAAAGAAAATGGAGTCTCCATCTTTAACACCTACTAGCGCCCCGTCCTCGCTTCGCTTCGGTTACATAAGTTAAAATATAGCCTATAGTGACCCGCCCTCGCTTTGCTCCAGGTTTTATTATATACATTAACCTTCCGTGAAGAATTATCTAACTGATGGTGAAAACCGCATCAAAATCCGTTGCGTAGTTTTAAAGATCTAAACATTCATTTCTAGGGCGACTTCATTTTATATTATGCATTGATGTAAAAAATTGATTTTTGTAAATTTCAACTTTAAGGGGGAGATGGGAGCGGGTACTCTGTATCTATGAGTCTTTGTTCTTTGAAGTAAGAAACATGAAAATTTTAATTACAGGCTATATTTTAACTACTATTAACTATTTTACCGAAGCAAAGTGACTACGGGTCTCTAGCAATGTAGGCAGTAGGTAGGTAGGTATATGATTAAAACTCGGATGTTCTATTTAGGCTCCTTAATGATTGGACCGGGTTTAACTTGTCTCAAGATTCGTCTAAAACGAACGAGTAGGCTACATAAAACCTATAAAGGTATTAAAGCAATAGCCGAGTTTTTAGTTTCTCACTCTATCTTCTAAAATTACTATAAACTCAACAAGTAATAACGCTATATCGTTATCGATTACTTATTTGATGACAACAAAGAACACTCACAAAGAATATCGTCTCATATTTCTAACAAAAATCTCTCTTGTATCTTTTATTTTTTTTAATTTAATTCAATACTTTAAAATTCCCGAGGGCAAAAATGTCGACGTGGCCATCTTAATTTTCCCTTTTTTAAATCTTTTTATATTTAAATAAATTATCGGGCCCCGGGGGATTTCCGTCAAAACGCTTTAAGTCATTCCGGCTGTAATCAAATAAAATCACCGGCTGGATTAGACGCGATCGGGACTGCCGGTTTAACATTATTGGATGAGTCTACTTTCTACCTTCACTTCGAATATTAAGACTACAATGACCAAGTATTTTTATAGAAAGACATGTATTTCTATGTGAGACAAGACTCATGTCTTGATTTTATTTGTGAAGATTTTTATAAATCTATAGCTGAAAAATTGTGAACTAATCATTAAACATTCTCTAAAAAAACTTTAATCTTAGCTCCATATTTTTTAACCCAAAGTTGCAACCGAATGGACCCCGTTAGATGTCCACCGGAGCAGAGGCAGACCAAAAAGGAGATGGCGGGATGACTTGGACGCGTTTCGGAGCGAGTGGCGGGCGCATGCGCTCAATAGGGACGAATGGCAGAAAAGAGGGGAGGCCTTTGCCCAGCAGTAGGATACTAACACAGATTAAAATTAAAATAAAATGTTTCGTAAATAATCATTACTTTGATGTTTAGGAAATCAAATTTAATTCACCAAAATTAAAGTTTTAATATCCTACAAAATACTTTCTTTTGCAACATACTCCAGGAACCAATAATGTATCAAATAACCAATCTATATAAATAAAAATAAATTGCCGCATAAATGATAGATCATCAATCATCTCTTGAGAACGGCTCGACCGATTTGGCTGTTATTTTTTTGTTGTGTTCGTAACTGTCAGGGCTAGGTTTGCATGAAATACCTTTTTTGGAACATTGCGCCCGTGCGACGCCGGTTTTTATATCATAGTCAAGAAATTACAATTAAATATCACGTCGAATTTAGAACGACCCAGATTAAGTCTCACGCCCAAACGTAATTTCTCTAAAAGGACATTTTTCACATCGCTCACAATCTCAAAGGGCATTTTTGAACGCATCGACCTTTGTGAAGTTACGTCTTTACCCCGATTGAATTCGGAATTAAGATGGATCATTGATAAATGAGGTGTCGGCGGTTTCGGAGATCCGAATGATTGATTCGAAATTCGATTTTTGATCTTTTTGAGAGATCCATGTGAATTTTGCTTCTGACTTGATGAAATGGGAATCGCGAAGGGCGACGGTATATAATCCGGATTTTCTGATGACATTAGCAAGATTTTTTTGCGGAGTCATGTTGTGAAATTGTGTTAGAAAAATTGTTTTGCAAGGAAATAACCAAAAGAATCACAATTTCATTCATTTGATTTGTTTCGGAACTCTCCTTTTATTTATTTGAGATTGGTTTAACTTGATAAGTAGGAATTAATTTTTATGGCAATTATGTTGCGTCGTTCGTACTATATTTGCAAGGTAGAAACCAATATAACACGACATCTAACATATATCTGCTTTTAAATACTTAATTACAAATATTAAGTCTTTCTAATAAGTTATACAAGTATATCAAAACGTGGTAAAATCTAAAACATTTCTAAATTAAGAAATTTTATTTCAATCGTGTATAACTCTATCCTAGTAAAAACGCGTATAAGTCAACTTAACTCGTAATAAAATCACATACAGAGTACAGAGACTTATACCATTTTTCACCTAAATTTTAGAAGACGTATACCCTTTTTCACTAGGACCCCAGAACTGATCTTTATTTTACCCTGGATATACGGTTGTAAAGTGTTTACAAAGTGAAATGTACGACGCAAAGCACATTAAGGCTGACCACGAGAGATGGCGGTACAGTCGCCTCAACCGACATTCTTAATTTAATTTAAATTCTTTAAATTCTTTTTAGAAACACTCTGTTTAAGGAAGAAAGAGAAGACTAGGATCATTTCTTTAGTTCTTGTTTTTACTATTATGACTTTATTTCTTTCCTTTTTTTTGTCATGTGATAGAAAAAGATAGACCTAAAATTAATCTGACGGATAGTGTTATCTGGAGATTGATAAATCGGCCCTTAATATAATTCTAGGTTTAATTAAAACTATGTATCCATGTAACGTCATAGTTTAGTTTGTGCAATTAAGAGTTTACATACATACATAACAAATTACGGATACCTTGACGCTTTAAATAATTAAAACTCAATAAATATCACAGGACAATCCCACACAAATTGACCTAATCCCAAACTAAGCTATAGTCTTTTAAATTAGGTACTATTAGGCAACGAGTAAACATACTTATACATAATACATAGAAAACATCCATGACTCGCTCGCGCTCATACCGGGATTTGAACCCGGGACTGCTAGCGTTGTAGGCAGGGACACTACCAACTAGGCTAACCGCGTACATTCAGTTGTCGCATTATCTTTAACCTAATCAATCAGTGCCACTACTAGCATTTAAAAAGGTTGTATAAAATAGTAAGGAAAGCTGTATAACGGTGTTCGGCGAAGCGATATATCATTGTGGTAGAATAAAAGCGCGATACGCGGCATAATGACCCGCTCTGTCCGCGTCGCGTTGCAAGTGGCCATCGCTTACCATGTTACAGCAGAGTTACTTTAGCTGGACCCTTAGCCAAGATGCATTACGCTAACTAGCGTTTCTATTTGTTTCGTTTTTAAACCAATCGCGTCACTGGTAGATCACGTGATACAAAGAGTCACGTGATCTACCAGTGACGCGATTGGTTTAAAAACGAAACGAATAGAAACGCTAGTTAGCGTAATGCATCTTGGCACTCAAATATTTTTATAGCCAGAATATGTTCAGTGCGGTAGCTCTTACAACGACTTCAGTTTTTAACCTGACGCAAAAAGAGGGGTGTTATAAGTTTAACGTGTGCATCTGTCTGTCTGTGGTATTGTAACTCCTGAACGGATGGACCGATTTTGATTTAGTTTGTTTTGTTAGAAAGATGACTTAATGGAAAGTGTTCTAGCTTGCTTTGATAAAAATCTGTTAAGACATTTAAAATGTATGACCTCTGAAACTAGAGGACCCGATTTTGTCAGGGTTTTTTAACTCGGTTATGTTATTTCTTCTCTTTCACTCGGTTTCAAATGCTAGTTTAACCGACTTTATAACCGAAAAACTTTTTAATAGCTATTGCACTGTAAATGTAGTTGTTGTTAAATGGTTGTACAAAGAAGCTGTATAGCGGTGATTGGCACCGCGATATATCTGCGTAGAACAAAGGCATGAGGTGTAATGAGCCGCGCCGTCTGCGTGGTGAAAGTGGCTACCACTTAGTTAATAGCAGCGATGTCATTCCAACTGATTACTGCATTTTTATACAGCTTATAGTAACCAAAATGCTCATGTAAAGCTCATATTTTTATAAATATACCAAACAAAGTGATTTTTTTTTTTGATTTTTTTATATAATTATTATTTTTGATTATTTAATTGACGCCAGGTATGTTTGTTTTAGTGTTGTTTGTACAGCTGCATGTATTCATAACCATTTTATACATGAATTATAGGTACTACAATTATACAAAGCCATAAACAACATTTTAATTCTGATGCTAGTCAAATAATGCAGACACTGATTCTTAGTTTCTTAACTATGGGAAGAAATAAACTTTTTGTCAGTTTGTGATAAGGTCCTCTTGAAAAACTTGCTAGTAAAATCATCAACGAAGATGTACTGGCATTTTCAAATGACCTGCGGGCCTAGCGCCTGGCTAAGATGTTTTACGCTAACTTAACGATTTTAGATATCAAAGAAACTGTATATGTGACGTTTTCAATATAAATGAGCCTTATGGAGGAAGGCAGTTAAGCTCTTCTTATTCTTGAAACTATACGAATACTATGGTAACAGTTCTAAAACGGCGTAACCGCCTGCCTCCATAAGGTCCCTTTATATTGAGAACGATCAGTCGCGTCAGTCGCTTATGTCAATGGTAGGTAAGGTAACAATTCGATAATATGGTACCATGAAGCCGGTCTGATGATGCAGTTGGAAGGTGGCCATAGGAACCCCGCCACGAAACAAGATAGCCCCGGCATGTTTGGGCTCATTTTATGAGTCTTGGTAAGCAGATGCAAAAAAATGTACAATCGGTAAGAAAAGCTTGTCCCAAAAAATAACTTTTCACGGAAACTTATTTTCAGTCAAACCAAACTCGCTGTAACCATAGCAACGCTGTAAATACTTGCACTTGGCAAAATTATTAGGGTAAACGTACACTGGCGTGTATTGCGATGCTGAGCGATGGCCCGTTGTCAGCAGACGCTGGAATTAATGGGGAAGATAAATTTATCTCGCGGTTCAGCTTCAGCGGCGAATTTTCTAGAAGCTGTCGTGTAAGAAATTGTGGTTGTAGAGGTTTTTATTAATATCTCGGAAGACATGCACTGCTCTAACTATAAACTAGGATAAACTGTTACATGGATAAAAATAATGTAACTATAAAATGGTTCCGTAGGTTGCCGTATGATGCAACAGAACCTAAAAGTAACTGAGATCCCTAAAAAAAACATATAATGACAAATACAGCATGTTACATTACACATATTAGAATAAATTGCATTAATTGTCTCGGCACTTTGAATATTATAGGTCAAACATCATGTCGGAGAAATAAAGACATACACTCAAAAACCAGTGAATAAGTGAATTTTGTTAACCGACCTTCTTTTTGTGACAACTCACTGAGTATAAAAAACGCAACCCATCCTAAACTATAAATAAACATGTCACAATAATCCCCAGGTTCCTCTCACCGATCATTCAATCGGAATAACTCAACTAATAAAATAACCCACTCGCACGTGTTTGCCGATATTCCCCGCTCTCCCCCCGACTGCTCCATCTCGCCCGGGCTCCCCACAAAGGGTAACTGCGCCGATTCGCGAACAATATTTTTCCTAGCTCTGTCAACGGTCCGTTCGCTTTTTTGATCGGGAGTTTTATTTAGGGTTTCGGCGTAATGAGAATGATTTATTTATAGACTAGATTTTTTTTACATTTAAAATTAAAGTTACAGTTTACAAGAGACTAAATGAGTATTTACGTGTTAAAACTTTAGTGCATACCTACGCTATATATTACACTTTTTTGTTGAATTTTAATATATTTAGTGCAATTTGCTACAACGTTATTATATATATTTTTTAATCACTTTTTCATCTCTACTCTTTAAACCAGATTTTGTTTTTGAAAATATTGTTCTTTATTAGTTTGTTTTACATGCAGGCAACATACAAGGTGTTTGACCATTTTAATAGTCGGTTGCATAAAATGTAACTATACACGATGTACTAATTATTTGTTCAAATGGTCTGCAGAACCAACTTTCAATTCTTGATTCTCTCTTAACGGCCATGTCATGTATTTCGCAGCGTTTTGTATTGGATTTGTTTCGACAAAGGCAAGTAACGCCGACTTTGGCGGGAAAAGGGAGGTTTATTCTGTTAAGAACCGGTTTTCTTGTATTTCAGATTTATTTCCAATCGTAGCTAGTTATGACTTCTGTTGTGGTTTTATTTGTACCTTTTTAGTGGATGGTTGTTTTATATACTTAGTCATTAGCTTAACTTATTTCGTTTTAAACGATATATTACTAAACCACCGTATTATAAATGCCATATCATATTAAACTTAATTTAAAAATACTCAATTTTCTTCATGAATACACTATTTTTCGTAAACAATTGCATATGTATAGGCTAACATTCTTATTTTTTTATTGCTTTTTTAATGTTTGGTCTCAACATGGCGCAAAATACGTTGATCGATATTGTTTATCTTTCAAAAATATTATTTTTTGGGATAAACAGAAATTTATGTCACTCTTCGGTCTTTTAAGTAGCAAAAATCAAAGCAAGTAAATATCCCTAAACTCTTTTGCATATTTATTGTAAGGGTTACAAAAATATGTTACTAATATAATAACGTTACCCAAACGTCAGAGTAAATCAAACATGTTTTAACACGATTAAGTTTACCAATACCCAAACGGATCTATCAAGGATTCGGTCCCGAAGTCACGCAACCGTCGGCAAAAAGCCACTGTCAACTTCTCTTACCTTTCGGGATTGTGCTATTTCTCACGCGCCGCGGAAATAGTTGGTGACACACATTACTCACCAGCCTTACCACGAGTGTCTATTTACAGGTGAGAATACCCTACTTATTAAACAAGAAACATTTGTAAATAATATAAGTATATATACATCTTTGTACTTACGTTCTCGAAAACGGCACTAGCGATTTCGATGAAATTTGCAACACGCGGGCGAAAAATCGATCTAGCTGTCTCATATCTGGGAAAATTCGTTTTTAATATGGTTCGTAATTTTGATGCGGCTACCTACTACGCCAAAACTGCGGGTTCGAACCCCAGCTTTGAACCGGTTTTTATTTGTTTTTTTTTGTTCTTTTTTTGGGGATATGTATAAAAATACCCAAATAAGTTTTGCTGAAATTTCTTTGGAAAAGCATGTTATACTCGTAATTATGAACTAAAACATTAATAAAATATAGATACTTTAAATTTGCTAGCCAATCCAATTTGAATCCTAATGCCAAGCACAGCCACTTGCGGATACGAAAGTTTTTCGAATTTCAACAAGGATTTTTTTTTTATTTTAAATTGTACCAGAGAAAACAGTTTAAAAAAAATTATCTCGTAAGCCTTGTTATTTAAAATCTAAAAACAACACAGTCACTAATTCACCATAAACATCATCATATTCTGTAGCTGAAAAATATCACCCCCTATAAACGTATGTCTCCCCAACTACGTCAGAATTATTATCCCTGTATTGCTAAGCATTTCCTCTTATTTTCTTCACTGGCGACATTGTATCGTAAACCACTGGTAGCCGAAAGGGCCCGATGAGTTACAGTCCACTTACCGAGCGAATTCGTGAAAGAGCAAAGTTCCTAAGTTGCTCTATGGTAATATCATGAAGATTTATAATAATTTCCCCCTCAACTTGTGGGGGAGCTCTTTGGTCGGCTAATGCGGTTTTTTTACGATTAAATTGGCTAAAGAAACTAAGAAAGTGTTAAGTTTGGAATATTGAAAGTTTTTTTAATTAGATATTAGTTTCAGCGTTTTTAGAGGTCTAAATCTGTTACTATCTTTAAATATCCAAAATATTTTATCATATCCATAATAATTTATTTTCTACAATTAACATCAAATCGATTCCTGAGCAGAGGGTACCTAACTCTTTCTTACGCGTAAAACTTTAGTTTGTTGGTTAATACCACGACAACGAATTGAAAAGTGAGTTGTTCAAGGAAATTAACAAATTAATGTACAATCACACCATGGGATTGTTGAGCCATTTGCTAACATTCTTAATTCGGTCGGGTTGTCAAATCCGTACACGGTATGTTACTATTCATATTTGACAATTTGACAACCCGATCGAATTAAGAATGTTAGCAAGTGGCTCAACAATCCCATAGTGTCACTATACCTTTTTTGAAAAAGTAAAAAAAAAAAGTCTAAATAAGTTTGTACATCAATTAAGATTGAGATTGTAAGTGTCTAATCACTTTAGTACCCACTTATCATCAGCTGGCCCGCGTGTCCGTTTGCCTTTTGCGTGTCATTAAAATATAGCGACCAATGTATTTTCCATATCCAAGAAAAATGTAATCACTCAACCAAATGACTGAATCAATGAAATTTTAAACGTTTTCAGTCAAACTATGAATTTTAAATTGTTTTAACAAAATTTGTAACAGTCTATTTTTTTGAAATAAAAGCATATTTAAAAACCAATATTGGATATTTCCAATCACTAGGGAACTTTAATATTAATAAAAACCCGTCGGCGTGTCGAGGGTTTTGTGCCATCATAATATTAACGCTAATTAAATGGTAAAGAATAAAATAGGGATAGGTATCATATATTACACGACACGTTAAAAAAATTCTACCAGCAAGCTATTTTATTTAAGGTTTCCGCAACTCGACGTCTAGCGCCTATTTTGCGTGTGAGGCCCTGCCAGCAAGCTAAGCAACTACAAGAACAGACTGAAACATGATATATCACCCTCAAAATCTAGTTGATTTGATTAATTTTTCAAAACTGAATCAACCTTACGCCTGATTAGTAAATATTAATTAGGCAACTTTTTTAAAACTTAATTATGTATAATATGAATTAGCTAATATTTAAAAAACACGCTGGAAGTTCCAGGCTTCTTTGCTTAAGGCTCGTGTACACTTTGGGCCAATGCACTGGCCACTAATTTTGATCTGCAACTCGAATGATTTGGGTATATTTAAACAAATATTGGCACTTGCGAGCGTATGTTTATTAATGCTCGTCGAAAACGAAGTTGCACTCCATCTGAAACCTTTACGTTCAGGCTCTGTTTATACGAAAGCTTTATGCAATACTAAAAGACCGGTGCTCATGCAAATAATATTACCTAGTAGTTCGCCCCGAACTCTCACGCTCACGTTTGACCTTAAAAATGGCATTTGTCTCGACCAAACCTTCTATTAAATATCACGAAGACAAAAGATCAGCAATAGGTACTCAAGTTGTTATCAAACAAACAATGAAATATACCAATGCCGTGTCTTCCCAGTTGACTAAGATCTCACTTCGTTTATGTCCGGTCTCTAATTAAAACCGCGAACAGATAGGTCAATCAACTTTTTGATGTACCTCGTTGCCATGGTTACGTTTCTTAAGTTACTCTTTAACGGCCGCACTCATAGACGTCAATTAATTTTTAAGTTTGATTAAAGTTGCTGCTGTCACTTTCTTTACTAGAGCAATAGAATAAGACGCAGCAACTTTAATGAAACTTAAAAATGAATGGACGACTCTGAGTGCGGCAGTAAAACTATACAGAATATAAATCAACGTTACATGATTTTTGTGGCAATTATAAGCCCATTCATTTGTGCGCTTTCTTCTATCCATGTTAGTAGTATATAATATACGTTGGAGGGAGATCCATGGTGAATAAATAAGACGAGTAACTGTGATCCACAAACTGTGTATTCAGGACGTTCTAGTTTCAGCGTCTGACCAAGAGTGCCGTACTGACTGGTGCTACCGCTTTTTATAAGACGCTGTCAACAAGCTGCACCTGCACTCTAGTCAAATGACTGTTTTTAATACCAAATAAACAATAATTAAATCTTATGTTACAATTAAGTCTTCTTATTAATTTTATAACACCTTTTATGAAACTAACATAATTTATCGTTATTTCCTTTCATTTAGTACAATAAAACATACAATACAAATAATCATTAAATACCTAACTACATTACAACAAATATTATTATAAAAATCATTTCAATCATAGTGAGGGTAGTAATTAAATGCGTATGATTATTATCTGTAAGGCGCTATCATATATTACAAACATCTTTCTAAGAAACACTATCACTGTTGTCTCTTGAGTTACGGGACAGAATAACAACGACAAAAAGTTGATCGACCCAGATCACCCAGGTGAGGTTACTTCAAATTAAAATTTGACGCATAATTGTCAAATTTTTACTCAAGGTATCCTTATAGTATCTGTCCGTGGTTAGATTTTAGTCATCAAGTGCATCAATAGACAGCCGTAGCCATGATTGTTTTTATTAAGTCCATTTTCTTAGAATAGCCAACGCCAACTAAACAGTTCGCCAGCCTTAAATTCGCACTGCCCAAACGTGTACAGAGTCCATTATAAAATAAAAACCCCCAAAATAATAACCGCGTACCCTGCATATTGTTCAAGAATGATTTAGAAAGGAAATATTCGTAGAACAGTTGATTATATCCTCTCAGCTATAAAACACAGTTATCACGAGGCATGTGACACCGCAAAACACCACGGAACCCTCCGCCATTAGCAATGCAAATTCGGGGACACATGCGGGAAAGAATTCTCTTTTATGTTAGGTACTAGGTTTGGCGTTGGTGTAAGTTTAATATGAATTATGACGTCAACGGGAATGTTTGTTTGAGGTGGCACAGATAGGTTGATCGACTGAAGGTGGATTTTATGCTGGCAACTCACTTAGCTGTTATTTGTCAAATATTGTAAAAAATGGCGTCTCTTTCTTTCGGTATGTCATATAAAAGAGATTTAAGACCATTACTTGGCAAATACTACTGAGTGAGTGGCCGGCGTAAGGCTCTAAGTGCTGTCAGTGACATACAATTAAAGATTGTAGTCGTTCTATCTCAAACAAAATGAAAGCAAGGAATATAAACGTAACATTTAATTTTGTAGGTTGCTATTATTTTTTTTTTTCAATTAAATAATCCTTGTTATACCTGTAGGTATTGTTATTCAGGTAATGCATTAGTATAAAGAATAATTTTCGTATAATTTTTTGCATAATTAGGTAAAACTTAATGAGTTTTGTACACAAGCACAAAACCCTGAGCGGGTAAAGAAATATGGATTCCAAATAGGACTGTATTTTTTTCTTAACATTAAGTTTGCCAGAAAGTCAAAACAAATTAATAATTTCATTTTAATTATTGAATTATGTACGATCCTTAACTAGCTTCTTAAAAACTAAAATGGTGTCATTGACGTTTAACTATGTAAATAGATTTCGTTTCTACAAAAACAATCACTTTGTAGTTAGTCCAAATCCAACGACGTTAACATGACATTAATTGGAATTCAGCTTCCAACTTTTCAAAGAAAACCCAACCCTAGCAAGACAAACCTTAGATTCATTTCTGGAAAACCATTTTTTTGCTTAAAAAAACATTTGTCCGGAAGGCAATCTGTCCGTCTGTCGCTGTGTGACTCACGCGAGACGCAAAGTCGGTGATTCTTCTTTGTAATACTGATTGACGTGCTCTGATAAGCTAAATTCGACGTTGATCCCAACGGCTTATGGTGCAGAGTCGGGTGATTGATGTGACAATCGGACTAGATACACGATAAGGTTATGTATTAGTAATTGAAATAGATTTTAGTTCAATAATGGAATGATATTATTAAGGGAATTGCCTATCCATTAGAGATTTGAGCAAATTTGGATGTGAGCCCTTATAATTGTCATGATACGATATCTGTAGAAATTGTATATTTTATTTTAATAGAATATTCTCCTTTAAGTAAATCTGTTCTAAGTTATTAGGTAATAATTAGGTATATAAAATCAAATTAGGGCTTATGGTCTCACAGAAAGTTGTACTTCCTTAAAGGATACAGGCAGCATCAAATAGATAGGAGTAGCAAAATTGACCAAATATATCGCAATATTTATTACTATAGGAATAAGAATATGTTGTGATATATTATTTGGACATTTTGACTGCTCCTATCTATTTGATGCTGACTGTACATAAAATAATTCAAGCAAAAAGTTCTTATTGTAGCTTAAAAGTTACATTTGTTTATTTTTTGTTTAAATTTTGATTAGATTGAACACTTCACTTTTAAATTGAATTTATTTTAACAAAATGACAATAGAGTCCATTTTCGTTGGAAAAGTTACCCTAAAATCAATTGCTAACAGCGATACATAAATACCACAAAGTTATTTGTGATTTTCAATAACTCGATGACAACCTCCCGCTATTTCCCAACGGCATTGCACCACGCTGCAAACCATGCAATTCGTATTATTGAAGGATTTAAAAAAATGAAAATACGCGGTTTTATTTTACTCGGGGTGTTTGTTTATAAATTTAGTACAGTCAAGGACTTTAATTGATATGCCGCCATAGAACCCTGTCATGATGACAGCGATAAATCACAAGAAAGAAATAACGTCAAATTTCCTTCTTGTGACTTATCGCTGTCATTATGACAGGGTTCTATGGCGGCACATCAATTAAAGTCCGTGATGGTACCTACCTGGTCAAAATCAAATTTTCATCGAATTTTTATACCAAAAACAAAAAAAAAACAACAAAAAAAAACGATCCATACCAGGGGTTCGAACCCGCAGTTTTAGCGCAGTAGGCCAACGCTCTAACCATCAGTCTATTCAGACGGTGGCAGCCACCCCGAAATTACGAAACATATTACCTATACGGGAAATCTTTTGGCGTGAAAATACGGGGGAAACGAATTTTCCCAGAATGAGACTAGCTAGACCGAAGTTTCGCCCCCGTTTCGCAATTTTCATTGAAATCGTTAGAGCCGTTTTCGATAACGTGAGTACAAATAAAATAATAATAATAATCCAGCCTATATACGTCCCACTGCTGGGCACAGGCCTCCACTCACAATGAGAGGGTTTGGGCTATAGCTCCCACGCGGGCCCAGTGCGGATTGGGAACTTCGCACACACCGTCAAATTGCTTTGCAGGTGTGTGCAGGTTTCCTCACGATGTTTTCCTTCACCGAAAAGCTCGTGATAAATGGTGAGTACAAATATATATACATAATATACAAATGTTTCTCGTTTAATAGTAAAAGATTACAGTAATAAGATTGCTTTAGAAGGTCATTGATGGGTGCCAGCACCTCAAATGGAAAATGGATTCAAATCAGACCTACTAGATACTTGTCTACAACTCTGATATTATATTATACTGATATTATAAAAAGGTAAAGTTATTTGTAATTTAACATATGGAGACTTAGAGAAAGAAGATTTCCTATTATGAGTCCACTTGTAGTAAATTATTTCTGCCCAATTAAATACGAGAACATCAGTGTGTTAGTGTGTATCTATGTCTCCATATCTTAAATTAAACCGAAATGTTTGTAGAAACATGCCACATTCGTAAGAGTCGCCGTCAATAGAACTTGGAAAAGATGTAAACAAATTAGTACTGTTTGACACATAACCTCAAATATTCACTAAGCGTGTTTTTATTCAAAATAACGTATATTGAATAGATATTTAATCTTGAAATTAATATGAAAATAATGATCTAGTGTATAAATCATTGCAAAGACCTCTCTTGATCTTTAAAAGTACGTGATTATCGAGTATCATGGTGAATTGGTTCGTTTGGTTTTGTTTACATCGTTCACAAGTTCTATTGACGGCGACATATGTATACATACCACGTAGTAATATGAGGCCTGAGCGGCAGCCGCCGACAATGTCCCAGTGGCCAGGACGGCTAGCACAAGTGGTCCGCGACATATTTGTCGCTCGGATCTCTCTTTCTAACTAATCATAACGATAGAGACGCACTGAGCGACAAGCGAGAAAACACATGATGTGTGATGATCGGTCTGGAAACTCTGCAATTCGAATTATTACCACATGGGCGGACAAATACTATGTGCAGAACATCGCGGAATGCATGCGTGTATGTTGGAGGCGTGTCTGTTATACAGGGTGTCCCGCGATTATTATTATTATTATTAGCGTACGGCCTGGAAAAACTATCCTGCGTTCATTATAAGGCCAAATCTAAATTTTGCAGCCAGTCCACAGCCGCCTCAGATAAAAATAAATTGTACGGGAATTACAATAATAAATTATTGTAAACTCCATGTAAAATTAAAAAAAAATATTTATTTTTTCCGTGATAAAATCACATGTAGTTTCACTCTTATTCGTTTGTGCACTTTATCGCGGGACAGCCTGTATATGGATCAGGCTTAGACAAACCATATTTCAAACTACGAGTACATTTTAAGGTTATATATTTTAATGTTAACCTATATTGCTTATTTCGCGGAAAAATAAGACGGTCACGTGCGAGGCGGAGTCGTAGGTATAGGTAGTTGGTACAAACTTGTAGGTATGTAAATAGTTCTTAAGTCACGGGAATACAATAGAAACAATAATAATAAAAAAAAAACCAGCCTATATACGTCCCACTGCTGGGCACAGGCCTCCACTCACAATGAGAGGGTTTGGGCTATAATTCCCACGCGGGCCCAGCGCGGATTGGGAACTTCGCACACACCGACAAATTGCTTTGCAGGTGTGTGCAGGTTTCCTCACGATGTTTTCCTTCACCGAAAAGCTCATGGTAAATTTACAAATTATATTTTGCACATAAATTCCGAAAAGCTTGGAGGTGCGAGCCCAGAATAGAAACAATGTCCAGTATAAATTGACACGCACTAAATATGCACTCTCGCGTACTTAGTGAGTGTCAGTTTATACTGGACTTTATTTTTATGTGATGTACCTAACTACTTAACGGTTTTCGGATTTTTTCCTTTACTTGTTTACATTGCTTTACACCCTTTACATTGCTTGTTGCCAAATTTCATGATTCTAAGTCAACGGAAAGTAGGTACCCTATAGGTTTTGATTCCCTTGATATTCCCTTGAATATGCGGCATAAACGGCCGTATCTTTTGATTGCGTTGACTTTGATTTTTTCACAGCTCCAAGGGATGCAGAGTTGAATATTTGATATGAATTTCAACTTGATACCTCCACCTCGTTACTGAGAAAAGGGTCTTGACAGACAGACAGACAGACGGACAACGAAGTGATCCTATAAGGGTTCCTTTTTTCCTTTTGAGTTATGGAACCGTAAAAAGATACTTAGGTAATTTTGTTTTTATGCTCAATTAAGCTATTTGTAAGTAGGTATGTTTATTAAATTTGGTGACTCTGTACATTAATATATATTCGATACAAAGTTTGCTAAAAATTGATTCGTCTGTTCTAAAAAGGAAATTTTATGAATAAAGTTTAATTCAATCTAAAATCCTTTTCAATTCATTTGTTATTCTTTTATCTTAATAATACCTATTATTATATCACATAAACTAAACCACTAACTAATTACTTATAATTCAATATTATCTTTGACTTCCACCCGTAACGCGATAATAAAAGATTAGTATTTTAATTTCTTTGCTAATCAACTACTTAAAGGGGGTTCTAAATAAAACATAGTATAGCAAGGTAACATTGTAATTTTTTATTTAAAAAATGACTAATTGTTGAGTTTCTTGCGGCGCCTCTTCTCAGCAGTGGTCTCCTCTTGGGAAGCGCTGGTAGATTTTGACGTGTAAAAGTGCCCGTGCGGCCTACTTACTGAATAAATATATTTTATCTTTACATTTATTTATTTTAAAGTATCTTTTGGATAAAATTATCTATCAATAAAAATCACCTAAAGTGCAAGAACCAGAATTAAAAAAGGAACTTGTCAGATATTCATTTTAGCCCAAGTTGCAGCGACGGCAATAGTCACGAGCCTAGGGCTGCCACATCCGATTACAACCGGAGCTCACCGGGTAACCGGTTAACCGCAGATACCCGGCGACGGCGATAGTTGCTTGCTCACACTAGCGAATAGGAAGTCTCCTGTACGTACATTGCTATTACATGAACAAGTTAAATTTGATTAATTCATAAATACACACAATAAAGTACAACTCAAAACCACAATATTGAACTTTGTCAAAAATATCATTACTTTTTACGCTTTTTTAGTAACTAATGCTTTTGATTCTAAAATTAAATGTATAATTATATTATTATTTAAGCAATTCTGAAGTGAATTTCCGTCATCTTTGCTGGGATCATAATTGCTTTTTAGGTACTAAACCTCACTCAGGGTTGTAAAATAAAAATGATTAAATAATCCTTTACCCTGGTGATTTTAAAAGTTTCTGAGAAAAAAACTGTAACTACCGTCATACAGACAAATAAACATGGGTAACTATAATGTTCTAAGTTTGACTTAAAAACCCTAAAATATTACCTATATTAGCGCTTGCTTACTTTTATTTCCGTTATTATTTATTTAACCGTCAGATATCCTCATCCGTCTTATCATCTTGAAGGTACTTTTTAACCCAACAATGTAGCTCTGCAGCCCTGGTTATGCTTAGCAAGCAGTAATAAAGGTGCAGCTGGTATCGATTACCCGGTCCACCCGGGCGGGACGATCGCGATCGCCGGATAAATCATACGGATCATATAAAACCGGATCGCGGAGCCGGATAAGCGGTGCATCTTAGTAAGTTCAAATATCGAAACGGTTAAGGCGCTCTATTTAAATTGAAATACACCCTAAAAGTACTATCAATGTTATTTTTTTTTATAAGAAAATGTATTTAATCAAGTGTTTTAAAATAACTTGTCTTGCATTTTATGGGTAGCCACATTATAACAAATTTTTATCTAAAAGCGAATTATCTAATGATGAGACGTCAGTAAAAATGGCTTTTCAAAAATATGTACACACTAGCACCTTATTTCAATGGGATAAGGCACAAAAGTGTTTACATATATTTGAATTGGATTGAACTCCTCGGTTAATGGTTTTTCGAATGATTATTACCAACTCTAGTTATCATTGAACTACAATTCGAATGACATCGTTATTCAGATTTATACAAAACTTATAGTGAAAATAACTATTTAATTTAAGTGCTACTGTCAAAACTAATAATGAGAAATTATTCGGAAAGCCTAATCCTTCAAATGGTGTTTGAATTTCGCTATGATGTAAAATCAGGTGTAATATTATTAGGTGACAATCTCACACAAATTGACCTAGTCCCAAACTAAGCTAGGCTTGTGCTATGGGTACTAGGCAACGATAAACATTACTTATAAAGAGAAATACATACTTAAATACATAGAAAACATCCATGACTCAGGAACAAATACTCGCGCTCATCAAACAAATATTTTCCCATACCAGGATTCGATTAAATGCACATAATGTAACCAGTTCATAGATGAAACCAGCGACTAAATGAAAACGCAGGCAGTTAAATGTGATATACATACACACTTTGACGGACGCCGTAAATTTGCCGGTTAAATGACTCGTCCGACGATGTGAAAGGCGTAATGTAATGTTTAACAGAGTCACACGGCAGATTCCAAATTCAATTAATACAGTACCGGATTCAATAACTTGCCAAATCACGCCATCAAACTCGATCGTAAACCGGCGCGCGGCCGCCCGTCGGGGACTTTTGCCCACAAATGTGTTTTTCTTGTTACCCCCACTTTGATATTTCACCTATTTTACATTCGAGAAAGGATGGCTGTAAACCCCAAGTTAAGGGTTGCAAGATCACGGCTCTGATTTTTTTATGTGCGCGTGCGTTGCGGAATAGTTGATACATTTTAGCTGAGTACAGGGGTTTTTTTTGGTGAGCATTTATGTTTAGTGATGGGGAATCAGAATAAGAATAACCGGTTAATTGCGAGTTGGACTCGCACACTGCGGGTTCCGTAACGCCCGACTTACATTTGGCCGGTTTTTATTATAGTGGTTTTCTTTAGAATTCGCACTATGCTCACATAAAATTTAACGATTGTATGTATTTTCGTTTTTACGATAGAACAAAATTATAAAAACGTTGAAAAATAAAGTTTCTTACATAATAAAAATTTAGCAACACAGTTTACATTTCCTTTATCTGTATAATTTCAAGCTATTATTTATTAATGCCCTTACTAATAAACGTTGAGTAACCGCTGAGTAGTTATACCATCCTTTGTCCTTATCTGTCATTGTGACATTTGAATTCGACAGATAAGGACAAAGCATGGTATAACTACTCAGCGGTTACTCAACGTTTATTAGTAAGGGCATAAATGTATTAGTTTTACAAGTGTGTATTTTAGACTAGTAGCCTAAAAATAAATTATTTTGATTTTGATGTTATTTGATTTGTATCTACTCTATATTTCCTCAACAATAATTGTTTCAGATCTTTTGTCCTACTCTTAATATACCAAAAAATGGAAAGGAACAAAGTCGAAATTCAGTCCCTGATTTGTTTTTATTATAATTATTGTATTCGATTCTGGTAATCAAAGAAAACTGCAACCTTCATTAATAAACCCATGTAAACATCTATCTAGCTTAATCGCCAATAAGCAAGCCCTCCCATTGTGTGCATCGCAGATGGAGGGGAGACGCTTAATGAATCATTAGAAAAAAACAAGCGAGCCATATAGACAGTGGTCAAAGTCAAAACAAAGGTCGATTAAGAAACTATGCCTCCAGCGCGAGAGCGGCATTATGAATGCATAATGTAACATAATGTAACTCAGCTCCAAATTGAAGCCTTTGTTAAACTCACCGCATTCAGAACTCTGAAATATTAAAGCTTTATATTTTCCCCAATCTAATAACCTAAATTTAAATATCGCATCGCCTTAACGCGGTAGCGCAGTACGGATTTGAATTACAAAGTCAACCCGCCTTTTCGTGGCGCCACCTTTGACGGCCCTGGTACCTGCGAAATGCGAAATTCGAAATATGAGTTTACCACGCGAAAGTGGTTACCGCCTACTGAGCTTTGAGTCCGGCCCTGTACGGGTATATTGTGACTTGTACGTGCTTCGTTAAATACAGGTTGTTTTTTTATTTCGAATATCAAATTTCACCCGAACGCGTGATTTTTGGTAACGTATGTATTTTTTAGCGTTGGTGTTGTTATTGTTTTTGCTTGAAGTGTTGACTGCGAGCGTAATGGTTGGTAAATGTTTGTTTCAGGCCAATAAAATAAAGTTTGACTTTTTTATTGCATGTGTAAATTCATTTACAGGTTAATATTCGCTTTTAGGCAGAGGCTGAAGTGCTGTTTCGCGAGTTTGACACCAATTAAAACGAATATATCCGTTTATCGGACATAATCATCAGATGGCCCTTAAAAATAATAATATATACGTTTCACTGTTCGAATATAGGTTTAAGAACAAAAAGGTCGGGTACAACAGTTAGTCTTTTAGTCCATTATTATCGCTCATCCTGAAAAAATGACGGTTTGGCTTTTACGCCGATTGATCCCCAAAATATCGATATACGTGACAATTTGAGAAAAATTGAAAACCAAACCAAGTAGTTAACCTATTTTATCCGTTGTCATAAATCCGCGTCTGCTTTTGGTACCTTTGGAATCTTACCGTCACGGTCCGCAATACAGTACCTCTCATTTTATCAAGCTCCCCTTAGGTCACTTCCAGCTTCACTCAACTCATGCAATTTTATCTGCCAACTTTTAAATTCCAGCACATTTTCAAGATTGAATTTTTTATTAATATTTCCATTCCCCCGAAAAGAGTTTATTCTCAGTTTCACTAACAACTCCAAAATCTTTTCCACACCCTCGACGACTATTATGTAAATAAACTTAACTATCAACAGATTCCAGAAATTCAAATTTGCATTTTTAAACTCAAACTTTTCTAGATAGATATTCGTTTATGCCAAAGTTACGCGATAATTTTGACAATTCATCTGAGTTCTGAGCATTCAATTTGAAAGATTGAAAAGAGGTCATCACACCGAACAATGTGGTAGTCTAGGGAGCATGTCCTAACTCAGAATAGAATTGAGGAATTGAACAGTTTTCATATTTTTCTGGAATTTAGAATTAAGAAATAAAAAATATACATTAAGTATCATAAAGTGAGAACTTTAAATTCACTTTTTTAGCATTACCCACTATCATACGTAAGTAGACGTCATACTATTATTATAAGGCATTTTTCAAAATAAAAGCAAATGTCATGTCATTTTTAAAAACAATTTTAAGCGATAATTAGAATCGGGAAAGAAAACTGTTGGCTCTCTAAAAATCTCAAACAACTCAACTAGCGGCATGCAAATTTACTTGAGCTTCGCGACCGCATTTTTTGAAAAAATGGCATAAATATACGAGTTAAATTCATCGCTAATTCGAAAGCAGTCTCGAGCCACTTAAAATTGCCCGGCGTGCATATCAAAGCCAAATTGAGGGCGGGACCGGCCGACGGACACGATATTTGAATTCTGGTCCCGAGATGTTTTTGAGGCAGAAGTTATCAGCGGCCATACCACTTTCCTTCTTTCCAGTTAACTAGATTAACGAAGTGTCACACGCTACGTAGCGTTTCAGGGCCCTTAACCAAGATGCATTACGCTAACTAGCGTTTCTATTCGTTTCGTTTTTAAACCAATCGCGTCACTGATAGACCACGTGACTCTTCGTATCACGTGATCTACCAGTGACGCGATTGGTTTAGAAACGAAACGAATAGAAACGCTAGTTAGCGTAGTGCATCTAGGCTAAGGGCTCTGTTCGTTTCGTTTTTAAGCCAGTCGCGTCACTGGTAGATCACGTGATACGATAAGTCAGGTGGTCTACTAATGACGCGATTGGACTAGAGACGAAACGAGCAGAAATGCTAAGGAGCGTGTGGCACTTGGCTATAGGCTCTAGTCTGACTAATTTATCCTATGAACAAGCAATAAGATAAACCAAACATTAAGTACTTCTAAGTCATTTAAATATTTAGTTTGCTTGTACTCATTGGCATGACCCGGTTAAGAAAGTATCAATACTGGTCCATATCTAAATACGTGTACATACACGAATACATCCAGTTAACAGATTATATTAAATAGTATTAATTACGAATTTTTTAAAAGCTTCTCATCTCTGTCTTTTCAAAAAAAATTGACCTATTTGTCAAGAAGTTTTAGAGATGAACGCGTCGAAACTTTGAAAATTATTCTAGAAAAGAAGACAAGTCAAGTCATTGAAATACAATAATACCTTTGGTGAAACATTTTTTCTTCAAATGGTTTATTTATACATTTAGAACATCTATCCACATGCACAAGTAAGCTGCGTTTTTAAAATCCGCTTCAAAACATTTCGAGATGATTTTAATTGTAAAGATTGTTTTCAAGCTTGAAATTTTTGTAACAAATTATCAGGATCACGGAAAAATTGGTTCTAATTCTGAGCGACGACGTCCAAATCTATGAAACAACAATGTTTATAAACATGTTTATTGGTATAAATCCCCCTGTTTATATATACTCTTGCAGTCAATTCTCAACTACCGAAGAAGTACTGGTGTTGATACTGGCAAAGTGGCACTATTCCAATGGGCTTATTGCTATTAAAAAAAATTACTTGTGGCCTATAAATTGTGATACCATTATCTGGAAAATAAGTATAATGGTATTTAGTTTTTATTTATATACTATAAATTAAATAGATTCAAGGCGTTCTGATAAAAAACCGCAGCTAAAAGTAGGTATACATTGACCCTTTAAACACTTATGATTAAAACGTAACTATTTAGGTCTTCTGTTAAAACGAGCGATGGAGTTATACAAGCCTTTATTCGACTTTGATTTGATATGACATTGTGAAGCTGTTTGGCTGTTTGTCTATCAATCACGAATAAATCTAAACGGATTATAATATATAAAAAAATATTCCGACGAATTGAGAAGCTCCTCCTTTTTTGAAGACGGTTGAAAATAGAATATTTTTTTATCAAAAAAAAAGTAGTTTACTATGAATAACGATAAACGAGTTATATTTGTAGAAGTCTGGAAGATTGACTAGTTATTTATTATAAAATTGAACCACCCTTTGTTCCGCCTCAGCCTGCCGCTGGCGCCGTCGCCCGGCCTCTCCTTATTCCAGCAACGGCTAACCGGCTACAGATCCCCTACATATATTCATCGTAAGTCCTCTTATCCGGCTGAATTTGTTTCGAAAGTCTCCCACGGAACCTCACGGGTTTTACTGCCCTAATACCCTGCTTTATTTTGAATTGTTTTCTTACCGTAAGCGATTTCAGTTATCGCATGGAACACACATTTCTCATTTTTTTGCGAACGCTACCTTTCATATTTATGTTTTTAGGGTTCCGTTAAAAAATTTGGACCTTTGTAACGAGTTGTAGATTTTTTTTTCGGTTTTAGGTTAATTTTAGAAAAAGTATTTCTGTAGGCACCTCTAATATACTCGTAAACAGGGTGCTATCGTTATAATTCGTTAAAGGTAAACAAATTATTACAATAAAAATAACACCCTTTATTTCGGTATTAAGGATATGCTCTGCCTGTTGATCACTTGATTCAGATTAGGTTGACATAGTTTTAAAAGCGATTCGAAATATGCAAATAGAAAAAAATGGGGACTAAAAAAAAAAGTTTAAACTGGTATTTTTTTTGTCAAGTCGGAAACTGAAGCTCACCTACAGTAATTAAAACATTAAAATATTAGTACTGAACCCACAGCTCGTGGGGTCTACACCACCCAAAACCTGTTTTTATGAGTTGTGTTTAGAGCATAAAGGGTAAGAATGAATGTAAGCCGAGCGGTGCGCGCGTTGCGATAAAATTGTTTCGGTAAATGTTTTGCGTACACATCCACCTTTTTATTTTATTCTAAGAGAACCAAACGTATGATTTCAATGCTTGCTACATTTGTACATCCTGTATACGCGGTAAGCATATTTTTTGTAAAGGAAACAGTGTTTTTAGCTGCTTTCAACACCTGTTTTCTTGTTTCATGCCCTATGACGCTGATATTATTTATTAAATATAAAATGGAAAAATTAAGAAAAAATAATTATATTAAGAAAAATAGAGTTCTGAGTGGCTGTCAAAAACGAAAGGAACTGTGAGTAGTCTTGTTTCGCCGGGCACTAAACTGAAGGGCTTCAGTCTCCCTCGTCACGAATGGTGCAAACTTAACAGGCTGCGCACAGGGTTCGGACGAAGCGCGCATTTTAAACACCTTTGGGGTTGGACTGACTCCCCCCGTTGTGACTGTGGCGCCGAGTGTCAAACTGTCCAGCATATTATACAGGATTGCCCACTAAGAGCCTACCCTGGGAACCCGAAAGACCTGATCTCCCTTACTGATGACGCGGCTGAATGGCTAAGAAACTTGGATATTAATTTGTGACATATTGTGTATATTTCGATTAGGTATTTTAATTTGTGATTATCCATGCCATACGAATAAAAAAAATATAAAATAATGTAATAAGTTCGTAGTTTTTCACTTCCTACCACATTTCTTCAGAAGGTTCAGAATTTTTGCTGCTGGAAATAAGTCAGACTACACCGTCTTATATATACTCATTTTAATATGTGCACTTTGTAAAGACAGCCTGTATAGTAGCTAAACTCGTCGGTGACTATGACGTGGTTATAAATATTTAAAAGCGCTGAGGCTATATAATCTTCAGAAAACACTTGCTGTCAGATAAATTTTATCTGTCCTTTTTACCCGACTGAGCGAAGCCAATAGAAGGGTAATGATTTTAGCAGTCTATGTATGTATGTAACCAAAAATCTGATGTTCTACTCTAGCTCCTAAAATATTGGACAGATTTTAATTGATGAGGTTTGATATGGAGGTTTGATATGAGGTTTGGTTCGTCAAGAAGTGTAAGGGCCTGCTTCACAATCGACAAGTAAATTCATCTGTCAAATAAAGATAGTCCTCTCCTTGTCTATTTTCAAGTGTAAGAAAGGGAAAGGGCTAAATTTATTTGACAGATATGCTTTACTTGACGATTGTGAAACAGGCGGTATGCTATATAAAAAAGGGACGATGACTAATTTTTTTTTCTTTATCGATCAGATAGATTATCAAAAAGTATTGGACGCGTATTTTTAACTTTTTTCACATAATAAAAAAATTACGGAGTTATAAAATAATGAGTTGAAATGTCGCACGACGTCACGCCAGTGCAATTTGGTACAATTTTTACACAGAAGTGACATCACGAGCCCCCACTCCCAAACTTTGACGCGCTTTATCTTTGTAATTTTTTGTTTAATTGCCAAAAGAAAAAATACGTGTCCAATATTTTTTGATAATCTAACTGACGGACTAAATAGAATTTCGTTTTCTTTACCCAGTCATCATCTCCATTGTAAGGCTGTGATATACTAGCCACCAGTCGCCTGTTAGTTACCTTTGAATTATGTTTTATATGGAGAAGAGTAAAGCGATAACTGGGTCAGATCGTATTTGAGTCACCCGCAATATTAACATCAAATTCTGTGCGTTAAAAAATAATTTTGCTCACATTATTATTCGTGTGGAGGCAGGGTAATGTATCTGTTTTCATGCATATTATGACATCATAAATAACTCAGGTCCCGCGAACTTTACGCGATATGAAATCTAAATTCCCTGTTTATGAGTTACGGAGACATTTCTCAGCTCTAATAAATCTGTCCACGTGATAAAGAATACACGTGTTTTATTAAGCAGCACTCTTTATTTTACAATAGCTTTTGCCCGGAACTTCTTCCGCGTAAAAGTAGTTTATCGATTAACAAATTTTCCGGGATAAAAAGTATCGCTCACCGAACAGGGCCCTTAGCCAAGATGCCCATCGCTAACTAGCGTTTCTATCCGTTTCGTTTTTAAACCAATCGCGTCACTGGTAGATAACGTCATACGAAGAGTCACGTGATCTACCAGTGACGCGATTGGTTTAAAAATGAAACGAATAGAAACGCTAGTTAGCGATGGGCATCTTGGCTAAGGCCTCAGGCGGTTAATCGGTATTTACAGGCACTATATTCGAAAATCGCTTGCCGCGCCGCCAGTCGCACATAGTCGTGGCCAGGCCGTTACGGTGCTGAGATACAGCCGGTCAATTTATCATTATTTATTCATCATCATCATTTATTCATCCAAAACACGTTCCCTGCTGGACATAGGCCTACTCCAAGGATCCACGGCGGTTGGTTTTGTGCTACTCGATTCAAGAAACAAATCGATTAATTTAATTGGCAAACAGAAGCGAAATATTTCCAATAATTGATAATTGGAAAAAACCTAAATATGTACTTAAGCAATCTTGTAACGAATCAATTCGCATCCGAAACAGATGCTCTTAAAGCTTCCGTTGATTTTCCCTATAATTATCTCATTTCCCTCATTCGTAGCTTAGTGAATACCATCAAAGCCTTACAAAATAAATTAAGGTTAACATAATCTCGGGATAAACACTTGTACAGCTTTAATACGTTTTGACACCTTTTTGCTTAAAAATAATTAAGTCTGGAGATCTTGCAGGTCAAGGGCAGGTTGGTATCGGTACAGTCGAAGTCATAAATATGTTTACACTTTAGTACCTTGTCTACTCAACGTCGTGTTTAAATTATCATATTATGAAATTGTCACAAAGTGACAAGGTACTAAAGTGTAAACATATTTATGACTTCAACTGTACAGTACCTCGAGCACGAACTTTTACCTTCTATCGAGTAAGTAACGTTAACGCATTGTGATGGAGAAAATATGTATGGCGATTGGAACAGCGCCCCCGTGTCCGTATTTAGTACTAACATTTCCTAGCACGAACTTTGAAGTTGACAAAAGTACCGTCATCGAGTAGTAAAGGAGAAGTAAACGTGTGTAATTTTGACACAAATGTATGTTATTTGACACACCAGGTGTGCCACCGGCTCCGATTGTGTTGAGTGTGTTATTTGACAATAGTGACTTGTAGGTCAGCGGCCGTATTATGAACTGTTTAAACCTGCCAAATTTTGGACTGTTAAACAGACAGCGCTATAGCAGTTACATAACTATCTCCGTCGCGGTTACTGCTACCCTTCATATAAGTCTCGATACGAGCTATAGTTTTGCCACTTCATAAAATAAGTTTTTTCAAAAAAAAATCTTTATTTAATACACTTTCTTGCCGACTGTATTTATAAACTCGCTATACGAGTCAAACATATACTATAAATAATTGAGGAGTTCCTATGACCATCTTCCGCGTCCATCATCATACCAGCACGATTGTACCATGTTATTATTATCGCCGGAATTACATAAATTTCAAGTCAATCAGACAGTTAGAAGTAGGTTAAAATAAACTTTCGAGATTTTATTACATTGCCAGTTAGTTATTTTCACGTGAAGCTAAAGTGTGTTAAAAACATTAAAGATTTGACCTAGCCACCCAAGAACCCTATTTCAATATCCATAGACGCAAAAAGCAAAATCATTTTCCAAACCAAACATGGCGCCTTGACATCACAGAGGTGTTTTTTCAAGGCAACAAACACGTCCTCGCAATAAGTTCATCCATCGTTAGCTACTGAAAAAACACCCCGGCTTCAACGAACTGGCAACGTCAACACACAACTGCAGAGAGTAACGAGCCAATCACAGAGCGGGGAGTCATGGCAAATATTAAACATCTCAAGGGAATTTGCGAGGAAGTGGGGGTGTGTTGGGCTTCGAAATTGTTCTTGTGTTAAGTCAACTGTTATTATTTTTAAACGTTAGTAGGTTCAGGTAGTTGTTGGTTTTGTAAGATATTGAATGTTTATAAGATATTAATGTTATTTACCCGACTATTTAAATAAAGTTATTTGGGACTTTCCGAACTCTACGTAAACAGCATTTACAAACTATAATATTTTATTTTATTTTATTTGTAAAGCTCCTCAATATACATAGTTGGATCGTTAACTACAAGGAAATTATAAACTTCAACATGAAAACATTGGTTTATTATCTTTTTTTACCCATCTTGTAAGTTGTAACTAATTTTGGGTATCCTCGTACATTTTCCCCAATCATGGTATGGTTGACTGGAAGAGATCCCTAAAAACGATAAGTTCGTCATTGCAAATGTTAATTATCAAATTTATGTATGTACTTATTTTTAAATTGGTTTTGTGCTATAAAGAGTTTACATACTTGCAGAATAACAAAGATGTTTTCAAATAACTATATAACGATATAACTATAATTTATATTATTATACCGTGCCGTTATAGATATAGCTGTTTGTAAGGTCTGTTCTCAACTTATAAATCCGTGGATGGCGTGAATAAGTTGATAAGTCGAGATGTAAACTTAAGGAAATTTGTATTTAGTATAGATTGTATAAGGTTTAAATTACTTATTGCTTTTTTGACTTTATATTAATAATAGCTGAATCACAAAGCGAGCCACAAATTTCCTCCCCACTGTTAAATTTTCGTAATGCCCACTTGACTAATAACTGGGCGCGCGTTGTGAATTATTATATTTATTTAGCACTTCAATACGTAGGATTTAATTTTAATAATAAAAAGATTTCAAAAATCATTATCTTTTGTTGTTTTATCGATGAGTACAAAATATGAAAAAACTTTCTTAATAAACACGTTTGCAACGTAATAATTTAATTTCACTCAAAGTTACGAAAACTTTATTTCAATTTTGAAACTTCAATTTTGGCAAATTCGTGACGTCATTTATTATGATATTTAATAGACAACGAAACAAAGCGTTTACAAGCGAGCATTCAATAAACAAGTTATGATAACTCAAATTGAAAACTTCTGGAAATCTTGCAAATTAAATTGCCAGTTAAAAACTGATGCCGAGGGAAAACACAATGCTTAATAAACTTTTGTTTGGAACAAGCTCTTCAAAAGGCGTATTTCTCTTTGTCTCTAGGGTTGCCAACCTTTTTTTAAGAACAACAAAGAGTTCAAAAAACTTCCACACACAATATTCCTATAACAATCTAGAAAGGTCCTTTCCTTTATTCATATGATTATCACACCAACTACGTACTAGTCCATTAATCATACATTTTCATCATAGCAACTATAGCCATACTTACTGTTTAATGTAGACACTAAACGAAAATAAATACATACATACAAATATACAATTAAAGAAAATCACACTCTCATGCTTATTAAATTTATAATATCTTTTAAACTCATTATACAAAAATAAAGATTTCATCCTCATGACGTCACGTTCCTCTAAACATACAACATTTTGACATTTGCCTAGAAACAAGATTTGCTTGAGCCACAGAGTAGGTACTTTAGTATAAACTAGTTTTTAGAGGATCGTGACGTCATAGCGACGTCATAACAGAAGTTAGCGTTTTAGCGGGAAATTTTAAAATCAAATTTATTTTAAAGCATTTTAAATTAATTTACCAACGAGTAAACTTTTTTTAAATAATATAGATATCTTTCATGTATATCTATAAAATAAAATAAAAAAAATCGTCTACACGCCTATATTTTTTTAGAATTACCGAGAGAACCGGGTCGTAATTTTTTAAATCTTTAGATAAAATTATCCGACAGTTAATTTTCATTGTCATATGAAAAAGGCAAAGCTAAAATATATCTGGCAGATAGTGTTATCTAGATATTGGAAAATCAGCCCTCATTCGATGAAATCACTGCAATTTGCTTGAAATTTACAAAATATACCTTATAAATATGGCAACCCTACACATTTCGCATCATTTCGCCGAATCCTGCTGGTTACGTGTTCAAACAGTTTCCTCGATTTACCTTTGTTTTTGATAAACATCACGGTTCGAGGCCGCTTCTGTGTTTGAGAGCCTCGATTACTCTGTTATACGTAAGCAAACGTTTCTTATCAGCGGGCTTAGCATACAAGCATGAGATAAAATTTGACAGGTGCTAGGGAAACTAATAAATCTACTCCATATTCTAACGTAAGACTTAACGCTTAAGGTTTAAAATAATAATGTCTCATCCAGTCTTTTAATACCTTTTATTACTAAGCAATTTTATCCGGTATTTTTTTTATTGTCTTAGACAGACAAACAGGCAGACCGCCCACCTGATGGGAAGTGGTCACCGCCGCCTATGGACATCTGCAACACCAGGCGTCACTAATGCGTTGCCGGTCTCGAATAAATTTAATGACACCCTTTTTAAAAAGCCCCATATTGTAGCGCATTGGGAAAATCTCAGCGGGAAGTTCATTCCAAGTGTAATAGTACGCGTTAGAAATGTTCTAGAGAACCGGCGCGTGGTCGAGCGCAATGGCTGAAGGAAATGTGAATGGGTATTGCTAGAGTAATGAAATAAATCGTTCAAATTTATTAAAAGCATGTGCACACCTAGCATTTTTGCCCGGGGGTCTAAGGGCTAAATACTCTAGTGTGCACAAAATATAAGCTAAGCATGATATTTAATTACTCTAGCAACATTTTATTCGTGCTGCCACTTTATTCTTGTGATGCATGTTAGGCTCGCTGTATGAAAACAACCTACAACGTATACGAATTTCTAATTTGTCACAAAAATAATTTTGTGGCCAACTTTTGTTGCTAACTGTACTTTTTTGTACAGGGAACTGGCTTAGCTTTATTTATCACAAATTAAAATCGAATTAACATTGCGTCTAGTCGAAATAGAATCTAAACGGAGAAAATACGATCAATATTAACTAAAGTATAGTGAGTAGTAAAAGTATAGTAAAAAAAGTACGGCGCCAACAGCTGAGGTGAGGCCGAATCGCACTTTTTACCCAACTGCCCGAAGGAGGTTTATGTTTTACGAGCGTATGTATGTCTATTTCTTTGTGTCGCTCTGCAGCCTAAAAGGCTTGACGGATTTTAACATATGAGATATCATCGGATTTGTCTTAACTGTCGGAGTGACATAGGGTATATAAGATTTCAATATGGCGTCCGCGAAAAAAATAATGAAGGGGAATAAAAAAAAGTATTTTTTATTATAACAGTATGGATATCAAATGAAAGTTAATAAATAGCCCATTCCAAATATATATACATTATGACACTTTGATGCTAACATTTAAATAAAAAATATAAAAGTATGAAATAAATTAATTCATTTATAAAATCAATAAACCCGACTGCTTTAAAAAATATCAACTGACAAGCTAAGAACAAGCCATAATCTAAATAATATAACTTAAAGGTTGGAAATGGTACTGCAGGCGGGGACAAGCAAATTTTGTTGTACAAATTTAAATATTTTCATTTAAAGAGCACCACTTGAACTTGTCCCCGCCTGCAATACCTTTTCCAACATTTATGTTATATTTTTAGATTATGGTGTGTTCTTAGCTTTTCAGTTAATATTTTTTAAAGCATTCGATTGGTTTTTGTGTGTCAGTAAAGGCCATATTTGAATGAAAACTCTCTAATGCACTTTGCAGTCACCGTGTAGTTGCGGTGATCGACGCCATGAACAAATGGAACAACAAATTTGCACTTTCAATTGGTCTGCCAGAGTTTAATCGTTTCACGTTCATTGCAATGTATTAGTGGATTCGAATTCGCCGTGAATGCAGTTTTAACGAGGGTTTTCACAATGTTTTATTTAAATTTTGTTTTGGGACAATATAAAATAAAGAAAGGGATACATTGATTATGATTATCTTATTAAAATAATGTTGTTTTTTTTTTTAAATAATATTTTTAGGCGAGCTTTTAATATCGATTGTACTTTTTTGTACAATCTTCATCTACCACTATTGTCGTACAATCTCTAAAAATCTGAAACAAATCACTTCCCTCCAAATAAATTTTCACGTTTGTTGGCGATTCGAAGCTATACGAAATTTGAAAGTCATTCTGTTATCCGTGGTATAGTCGCGGTATGAAAAGGTTCGTCTTTTTTGGGCCTTAACAGCATTAAAATAGAGTCTAAAAGTGACGAACCTTTTCATTCCACGACTGTACATAGTTGTTATGAATGACTTCATAAACACTACCAGACATTTTCATTGGTCGATGGTTAGAATGCTACTAGAAGTACATTGACGGGTTACTTTTCACGTTTGAGGCGAGAGATATTGTAACGACGCAGTGTACTACTACTAGCATGCGGGCTATCGGCCAATGAAAATGAGCCTATAAGGTAATTAGTGATGATAACACTGTTGTTAATCAAACGCTTTAAAACTTCAAGTTGACGTAATGCAAGTCAATACCTAATGGTATTATAATAAAAGACTTACGATATCAGTGTAAATAAAAGGGTTTTATATTATTGCCTGAATAACATTGCCAAGTTTTTTAATGAAACCCGACGCAAAGCGGTAATCCTGAAATGGCCCGCGGCGTCAAACACAGCTTGTAGGACTTCGCGGAACACCTGAGGCGGGGCGAGGTGTTTACGTTTATACCACACTACGGCGAAGCAAAGGAAGGGTCATTTTGACACTCTTTCTATGTATGTATGTAAATATATTATGTTCAACTCTAGCGTCGTTCCTAATTAACAGATTTTGAAAATAAGGTGTCTTTATTGTGCGATGGTTATTGGCTATTTTGTTTTATTATTAATTAAACATGGTGGCTAGAAATAAAAAAAAAAACTAGGATTTTCATTCTTTTTTGCAGTCGGGTTTTAGTTTTTAAACTTATTTTTTTATGGGATGTTTTTTAAATAAATAATTAATATTGTCTCTAAGTTTTGGGCTTGTAGCAACTTACTGGTATTAAAGTAAGTTTTGCTTCATTTTACTACTAGCTTTGGCTCGCGATTAAGTCCACGTAGAATTCACTATTCACTCGGGAACTATACAATTTTCCGAGATATCCTTCTTCTTCTATCTGTAGGTACCAAATTTTACGACGATTGGTTGGATTGGACTATGAAGGCGGAACAAACAGACAAATTATCAAACACATTCATATTTACAATATTTGTAAGAATTACTTTACTTACTTAATCCTTATATTAATATGTCAAAGTTTATAAGGATGTTTGGAGGCCTGTCTTGACAGTCTTTTATCACGCATGAACGGCTAAAACGAGTTTCAACTACGAGTACCTATAGTGTATTTATTTGTAATCACGTTCTCGAAAACGCCTCTATTTCGATGAAAATTGCGACATGGGGGTTTATAAGGGCCAAAAATTTTATCTAGTTAGGATTCATAACTGGGAAAATTCATTTTCACTGTATTTTTAACGCAAAAAGATTTCCCGCGCATTATGGTTCGTAATTTCGGGGCGGCTGCCACCGTCTGAATAGACTGATGGTTAGAGCGTTGGCCTACTACGCAAATACTGCGGGTTCGAACCCCAGGTATGGATCGGTTTTTTTTTTTTTTTTTTTTTTTTTATAAAAAATCGATGAAGGTACTGCTCATTACACATATATTAGGTTTATCTTTGCCTTTATCGTAAAAGGGCTTTAGTACTTTAGTGAACGGAACTTCAAATATACGCCTACACTAGCTTATCCATTTTTCTCCTCCAAGCTTGCTTTCGTCATCGGTGTAACTTGCGGCTTATCCCCAGCGATTTCAGTAATTAACGCAAATTCATCGGCCTTCTACTCGAGCACGTAATGTTTACAGATTTCACTAAGCCCATTCGTTGCGTCACATGCGACGGTTGGGCCAATGTTTGGGCAAACAGCAGATTTAGGGCAAACATTTTGAATTTGGAACGCGTAGGTTTAAACTTAGAACCCTAGTTGAGGGTTAAAGGTTTAATCCAGTAGATTAAGACGCGCTGTAATGTACGGGAAAATCGGATAATGCCTTTATCATTGCTGATTGACTTTAAAAAGCGCTGATTCGCACCCGCTTCGCCGCGTGGTTTTCATTTTTTATTGTTTTCTGTTCATACAGCGCTTTTTATCCGACTGGTGAAGAAGAAGGGTAATGTTTTTAACCTGTATGTATGATAAAAAAATATAAAACTTAAAACTCTTTGTTCCCTCATAGATGATTGATTTCGACAAACGGTATCATTCAATTCATCTTAGCGTCGCGAGTGTCACTGAGTACTTTAAAAAAATGGCGGATTTAAAAATATATAAGTAGTTTTTGACATATACGTGCACATAGACGACAATATACAGGGTGACCTCGAATTGGTAATACAAAATACTTGATTATGATTCAGTTAATCACTAATAGTGTATTGCATTAACTCAGTTGTTAAAGTTAGCTTTCCTTAATTATCGTTAATTTTCTAACAAAACAAAATAATAAAAATAATTTAAAATCCCAAGTGTGGTTAACCTACATGACGTCATGCATATCTGTCGTACAGACAAGGAAATTGATTCTCGCACCATTTTGTACTCTGTCACAACAACGACGGAGATAATGACAGTGGACATTCAACGTGACGCACTGCCACCCAAAGCGACAAGGAACAAAATGTGTCTCAATTTCCATTCCTGTATCTATCACTCGATGTTATTAATAAACTAGGTGCTGATATCCATCCAACCCTTTAGTTTTAAGTAGGTACCCTAATAAATTATCTGATAAAGTGAATAACTGAATAATGAGTGAATTATTAAAAATAATTTATTGTTGAATAACGTACAGTACAAAATACAAAATTGTAAAACTTAAACAACTTTTAAAATGTGCTCAAAATGACCCCCGCCTTCTTGGATACATAACTCTGCCCGTCGCCTATGATTGTCTTTCAATCTGTGGAGAACAAATTCATTGGTTTTTACATTATTAAATGCCTCAACTATCTTTTGGCGAAGTTCACCCACAGTATCTGTTTCCCGTGCGTACACTCTCCTTTTTATTTCGCCCCACAAAAAGAAGTCGAGAGGTGTGAGATCAGGGCTTCTAGGAGCCCAAGCGACTGGGCCACAGCGTCCAATCCATCTCCCAGGGAACTCTTGGTCCAAGTAGCTTCGCACACGCAGGGAAAAATGAGCTGGTGCCCCATCCTGCTGGTAATACAGAGCCTCCAAATTTTGCTGCGGCACCTCTCGTAGCAATACCGGTAACACATTTCTCAGGAATTCTTCATATTTCGGTCCATTTAAATTTCCGTCAATGAAATGAGGACCAATCAAACAGTCGTTCAGTATTCCTGCCCAAACATTTACCGAGAAACGTGTCTGGTAGGAGTCCCTGCGAGTTACGTGAGGATTTGCTTCACGATCAGACCACCAGTGTTCATTGTGAACGTTGAACATGCCTACTCTTGTAAATGTTGCCTCGTCGGTCCATAAAATGTTCAAGTGTAGATTTTGCAGCAGCCAACGACAAAATTGCACTCTTCTAGGATAATCGGCTAATATGATATCCTGCACCCTTTGGAATTTAAACGGATACTTTCCTTCAGCATTCAGTAATCGCCAAATAAACCATTGGCTCGTTCCGAATCTTGCGGCAGCGTCCCTTGAGCTCGCCTCTGGGTGGTGGCTAAAATAATCGAGAACTCGTCTCCGAAACGTCTGCGAGTACCGCGGCCGCCGGCCCGGAGCTTGAGCGTGCACTGGGACAGTAAACTGTCCAAAATCTCTTAAGTTTTGGACAATGGAGTTTATTAGAACACGAGTAGGAGTTGGGCAGTCAGGGTGTCGTTCATGAAACAATGCTTGAGTTCGTACGGTACTTCGTGACGTAAAATAAAAAGATAACATATCCATTCGCTGAATATTCGTATAAGGATAAGCTCGGGGCATTTTGTTTAATTACTATCTTAATTAAATACGAAAATTCTTACTTTCTTTGACAAGACAAGTGACAATTTACTAATCAAGATACGCTATTATCATAAATGATGTGTCAGATAACGAACCAAAGAGGAAAGTGTTCATTTGAAATACTTTAAACCTCTTTCATTTTAAAGGTAATGGTAGGGTAACCAATTTAAGCAAAAAAAAATGGGATAATTAGAAAACTTAAAAAAAAGTACTTATGTTTTAAAATTAAGCGTGAGACCTCGTAGAAGCGATTGGTTTAGGGAAGCTCTCTGTAGTACTTTGAATTTGTATTACCAATTCGAGGTCACCCTGTATGCAGTTGTTTTCATATCAAGTTTCAAATTAATGTGTGTATCCAGGTGTTTCTAGTGTTATAGTCATTTCAGGAATAGGTATATAACTCATATAAAAGGATATCTAGGAAATGAGAAAATCCTGCCTATCTAAGAACCTTATTAATACCTAAACTGATTTTCAGTGAGCTCGTCTCAAGACACGCTAGAGATAATAAATAAATAAGTAATAAAATAATTTATTCGAAGTAAAAGGGATTGTACAATCGACGATAGTTTAAATTTAGTACATGTAAGTGGTTGTATATAATAATTGTACAGTTAATTGTTAAACCCTGATCTCCAAACTAGGCAAAAGCCTGTATCTTGGAAGGCCAGTGTTCTACACGTGAGAGCTATTTGAGTATAATTTACAACCTCTTAAGCACTATGTGCTAATGTAAAACATGTTATTAACTTAACTTAATTTAACACTATGTGTCTTGTGTGTGTGTGTGCGTTTGTAAGTGTGTATGTGAGTGAGTGATTGTGTGTGTGTGAGTTTTATGTGTTTGTATAATTGTGTGTGTATTGATCATTCGCTTTAGATGACAGTTTTCTGTGACATTTATATTGACGTAGCATGAAACGGAAGATCAGTATATTAATTCTTCTACGTTCTAATTAATTTAAATAACCGTATTTTTTTTGTCGACAGAACTGCCTCCAGAGAAGCCGACGATTAAGGCCGAGAAGGGCTGGTACGCCTCGGGGGACTCGTTGCGAGCGCAATGCTCGTCGCCGCCGGCGGACCCGCCTGCCAATCTTACCTGGCTGCTCAATGGACGAGATGTAAGTCGTTTTTTACTGTTACACTAACGTAAACAGTAACTTGTACTTAAAGGCTCTATTTTAAAGTTTTCACGACCAAACTTGCAAATTTTCCATACATCAGCAGTGATCAGTGACGTCATAATTATGTAATAATTTGTATTATGCGTTTTCAATGCTCAGTAAGAATGTCTGACTTTGACACTTATTTCTTTCTTTTGTAGTGCACTAATTGCAATGTGGTCTCATTTATAACAATTGAGGGTCATAAAGTACAGGGCTGATTGGCCAATTCATTAATCAGAAGCTAAAGGACAAATATACACACTATAAAACGTTAACGCACGCTCAAATAAATGCTTTTCAAAATGGCGGCTCCGCAAACATGTCACAACCGGCTTGGCCTGGCAAACGGATCGACGAAATGTCCGTCGCAATTTTTTATTGATTCTAAAAATGCTTGTGTTTGACCAAGTACCTAGTGTGAGCTTGCGATGTGTATTACTTATTTATTTTAGATTTTTAAACACTATAAAGCCTACGAACTAATTGTAACATTTCGATTTTCTGTCGACAAACTCGACATGCATTACAATTTAACGCTTCCCAAGCAGCACGCAAGCTGTATAAGAGCTTATACAGCCCTTATGCAGCTAAAACTAGAGTTATAATAGCTTTATAAGCTCTTATACAGCTTGCGTGCTACTTGGGTTATTATCTACGTTAGAACATGTTACAACAAGTAATTGCTTAGATTTATCTGCGCCTATAGTTTTTATATATTTAGCTGTTAGATAGCTGTGGTTACCAGTGGCCGGCACTTAAATAAAACCGCCATTTAATTATATTTAAAATCAACTCAACATTTTGAATTTTCAGTCTCACATATACACCGCACACCAATTTTAACATCGTGATCCTTTTAATTTAGCTGGACCCGTGTATAACCAGTGATGTCAGTAAAGAGGGCTATCGTTTTGGTGCTCACCAGTTGGCGCCACTGTAGAGTAAGGTCCTGAAGTATAGCTTTCAAAGCTTGTTATTACGGGCGCGAGAACAGTTTACATTTAAATCAAATTTAATACCTTAAATATACCTATATAGTTATACTGGGTGTTTTTTTATTCGTCTACAAAATTTTGGGGCTTAAATCAGTAAGTCATACTGACCAACTTTCACTATGGTACTAACCCCGAAATCGCGAAAAAAAAATTGACCATCCCATACATTTTGGCTAGTCAGCTGACGATGTTTTGTATGGGAGGGTCAAATTTTTTTTCGCGATTTCGGGGTTGGTCGCATATTGAAAGTTGGTCAGTATGACTTATTGATTTAAGCCCCAAAATTTTGTAGACGAATAAAAAAACACCCAGTATATACCTAAGACAATAAACAAACTAAGTTCTGAATTAGTTTTTCTTTCAACTCACTTAATTTTGCACCTCTTTTTCTTAGCTCCGCTTTTAAATTTATTGACCCGTGACTCATATTTGCCATAATTAATTTCAGGTATTGCCAAATATTCACAACATTATTCTAATTATCAGTGATCGGAATAGGTAGAGTATATTTACCTAAACTTGACGCATGTTCATTCAATAATGTGTTCCCATCTCACTCACGCATGAATGAACAAGCGTCAAGTTTAGGTAAATATACTCAACCTATTCCGATCACTGCTAATTATAAATAAACCCGCGTAGCCCACCCACAAACAGCGAACTTCACGCTACACTAGCGCCTCTAGCGGCGAATTCACACGCGATGGCCCTCATTTCAATAACACTATGAACACATCTCAGAGCAATTACTCCGTTGTTCGCTGTCGACAAAACTTCCTCAATCGGATTCGCCAGTTTTATACAGTACTTTTACAGAATAAAGTGAATTTTATAAAATGGACCAGGTTTTTCAGCGTTTCCACACAATACCCTCGTTCATGTTTGAACAAATTGGATTGAACTGAACAGAACAAATGCTCAGTGCATTGAATCTTTTTCCGGCAAAAATTGTATTATATTGAATGCGAGTCGACCCCGAGGGGCGATTTCGGCCCCATTGGGAAATACTTTAAAGTATTTTAACTATTTTATTTATTTGGGTCACATATTTTTCAACGGGTTAGCTGCAAAGCTGGAATTAAATTACACGATCAGCACTCGATTTATATAAATGGACTTACCCAATATAAATTGTATTTAACATATTATAAATTAAATTCCTCCAAGTGTTTGTCCGTTCTCAAATCTCAAAAAGGTATGTACGGATTTTCATACAGTTTTCACCAATAGAAAGAGGGACAATCTAGGAAGGTTAAAGTCTATAATTGTATGAACAGTCGGGGCGTGGCGCTGTTAAATAATAAATTCCATATCTTACAGCACAAAGTGACGACACTTTAAAACAAATCTAATACGCAGGACATCATTGAGTGAGCCTCGTCGGGCGCTTCGTCACGTTCCGGTTAATCTGTGTTATCTATGCAAATAACCAAGCCATAATATTCTACAAACGGTCCGTTGCTGTGCCGATTGAAAATTGATATCTGATCCTGATCAATTATTTTGCTTGAAAACAAACCGGACGTTTTAACGGGTGCAAGAGGCCCGAGCACGAACCTTTTCACGTTTTCGTATTGCCTTTACTATTTGAAAACACGCCGTATGCCAATTCAGTACCCTTACCATGAGCACTAAATTTTAAGTTTCGAATGCTCGGTCTCTTTCACTCTACAGCTATATTGTATTGGAGTGAAGGGACAGAGCGTTCGAAGTGTCGAATTTAGTGCTCATGGTAAGGGTACTGTAGCATGAACCCCTGAAACAGACTAAAGTTTCCATTATTTTACGTTTACTTCATCTTTACTACTCGATGACGATACAAAATGTCAACTCCAAAGTTCATGCTAGGAAATTTTAGTACTAAATACGAACAAGGTACGCTGTTAAAATCGCTATACATTTTTCTTGTTGACGATACGTTAACGTTGCTTACTCGATAGAAGGAAATGTTTGTGCTCGAGGTACTAGCGCACGTCTCGTATTTACTCGCTTGTCACTCATTGCGTCTTTATCATTACAGACTAGAAAGGGATATCTTAGCGACATCATGAACAAGTCAGAAGTAGCTGTAGGTACATTTTGATACCTTGTCACAGCTATTGATTTAAAAATAAACTACTCTTACTTTAAGAGCCCTTTCACATCTAGCGTCTTTTTAGCGTCGTCGGCGTCCCTGCCACGCCTGCGATAGCGGGTAGCGGGGCGAGGGGATTTCGTTATGCACTAGGCGCTGGCAGGACGCCGACGCTCAAAAGACGCTAGATGTGAAGGGGCCCTAATACGTTACTTCGACTAGGTACTAAGATGTACAGCTACTTCTGAGTTCGACTGTATGTCCACAAGTACAGGTAGATGTGTAATGTAAACGGTAACCCAATGTAAACGGTAACCCGTTATGTTAGCACTTATTAACAAGTTAATAACACAGGTACAGTAAACACGGTAACATTGTCCGCCCCTATATTTCAAGCTTTTCTTTTTATATTTTACAATTTCATGTAACAATTAAACAACTAGCTTTTCCGGCCGTGTAGTAGTAATTTTTCGCTTATCTATGGAATTTACTGGGATAAAAGTATCCTATGTGTTAATCCAAGTAAGTATCTGTATGCCAAATTTCATAAAATTCGGTCGAGCCGTTCTTGAGTTATAATTATAAATGGTGTAACTAACCTCACTTTGTTTTATATATTATTTTGCAATTGCAATACGGGTAAAACCAACGTAGAAAGAGCTCCAGGACATTAAATACTTTGCATCTCTAAAAATGTTTCAGTTGTCAGCAACCAAAAACCAGTTTAAAGCGAGCGCGTTCGTCTAGTTTATGACGTTGATATGTCACCATTTGTTTTAAAACTTCCGAAAACGTAAGGTACAACTGTTATTTGCGAAAAACGTTCACGATTTATCACAAGCTCAATCGTGAGCTACGCTAGTTTCGCCGAGTTGAACACCAAGTTCGGGGGGTAACGACGAGTTCTCGAACGTTCCATCCGGCCATAGATCTGTGCGTGGAAAGTTAATGTACGGGAGAGCTGCCATCATTTTCATGAGTGACGTAATTGCTCTAGGAGATATTTTCCATAATTTTTGTTTGATTTTTTTTTATCTTTCGAGAGGCTCTTTGAAGTGGCGTATTAAAATATTTATTTTAGTTTTAGTCAACTATTTATTAAAATTTGGATTTTTATTGTTGTTACTTTAGTTTCAAATTCGGATATGTTATTTTAATGTTTTTTATGTTCGGTTTTATATGATACTAGCTTTTCCCCGCGACTTCGTCCGTGTAGAAGTCATTTTTCGCTTATCCCTTGGGAACTTTCAAATTTTTCGAGATAAAAAGTATGTTTTATGTTAATCCAGATATATCTGTATGCCAAATTTCATAAAAATCGGTCAAGCCGTTCTTGAGTTATAAATGGTGTAACTAACCCGACTTTGTTTTATATGTTTAGATTTTTACCTTGATTTTAATTTAGATTGTTATTTAAATCTTGATCTATGGATAATTTTAATTTCACCTTTGGTTTTAGTTTCAATAGAACTAGATGTAACGAATTTAACTAACGGTTAAAAAAACGGTAACTAATGCAATTTTTATCGTTATCTTGTATTCCAGATTTGTGACCAAGCCGTATAATTATTACATTTTCATAGCTGAACAGCGAATTTGTGATAAAAAATATATGTTATAATGTATAAATCAATAGTCGATTGTTCAATCGAATCTGAAAATTACCAAACAATTGTATTTATTTTCGTGAGCAATTACAATGGTAGCGTAACAGCGGTCACTTGAGCCGTCTTGCGCGTTCAGTTTAAAAGTTCTGGAAGTTACGAAACTTACAAATTGTTCGGATATTTTAACTCTTAGCTGACCTTTGTAATATATTTCATAAGTTTTAAAAACGGATGGTTTAAAATAACCTAACCGTGGAATGCAAGAAACTGAATTGCGCTTTAGTTACGCAATTAATAATTTATTATGAGCCCTATTAAGGGCTCCGTATTGACAATCACAAAGGATCGTTTCGGGGAACCCTTATAGACTTAACTGTTTAATCAACCATCTAATTTAAAAAAAAAACATTTAAAAACAAAAATCCTTGCAAAAATATTCGTTCACGAAAAACGATTTTATAAAACCATTTACAGGGTTTACTGGAATGATGGCAAAACAAAAGGATTTGCGTGGAAACCATTTTCTCCTTATGCCACTCGGTTCACGAATTTAATCCGAATTCATTGGTTATATTCTGGGTCGTAGGAAAATGCAATATTTCCGTCGACAACGACTAAGAAGTTTTTGTTTTTATTGAGTCTGAGGCCGTGTTGTAAAGTATCATACCTGTCAAATTCCAAGCCAGTGATCAAAATTCGAAATTCGAAAACCATAACAGTATCGGCAGCGAACACGTAAAGTAAACTTTACATTACAACCACTAGATAAGATTTGGCGACAGCAACGCCACTGACTGACGTAAAGCTAGTCATTACCTACTGTTTCTGAACGCGTTGTAGAGGTTTTACGACATGCGTGTAGATAAAAATCTGTTCGTACCATAACTACCATTCAACATATGCATAAACATCACTTTCCTTTGGCAGTAGGGTGAATAGCAAAGTTTTTAAAAATTACATTATATACTATTGTCTTTATAAATTTGGATTTACGCCGTTTTCTTCCCACTGCTATAAATTATTAACAAGAGCTGTTGAAGTCGTATCATCAACATACTCTTTGTATTGCTAATTCCATTCTTTCCAATAGTCATTGACCTTCCGATCCGTCGTACAATGTTCAGGGAGGTCGTAAAAACCGTAAAAGTCATCGCCGGTGGCGGTTTATGGCACGTTCGAGAACCATAGACTGGCTTATGATGGAAAAAAATATACTCCTTTTATTGCGAATCCGGTAATGTTGAGCTAGGCGATGTCCCTTTATATTTGACGATTAAAAAAGTGCGTTTTGTTATGTATGTTTTTTGATGCCCGGTAGAAGCCAAGTTGAGATGTAATAAATAAATAATAATCCAGCCTATATACGTCCCACTGCTGGGGCACCGGCCTCCACTCACAATGAGAGGGTTGAAGGAAATCTCAAGTGCGCCAAGTAAGCTTTATTTTAAAACTCGAACTCAAGGCCAGTGAAATTACTTAAAAACGACGTTAAACTTTTATTTGACCGCTGTAGTGTGATATATAAGACACCACACCATAGCTAATGTCAACCTTCCTCAAATACACTTAGGTCTATATTACGTCATTGGCGTTCATAAGGTTAATTGCATTGAAGGCTACGAGTAACATAGTGAATACTTTTAAACTTCTTGAAAAATGCTCCATATTAATATGACAATACATACCAGTACATTCCACTCTGCCTTTTTCCATTCAGTCCCTAAAAATCATTTTATCACAAGAAAATGTAACAGCTCAGTCTTAGTCAAGTGCCTCTTTGTAAGGATGCAAATTCTTTATACACCGATTGTGCCATTGTTCGCCGAAATGCCATTTGGACGAAAAGAGCCGTAAGATCGAACACTTGCGCAACAACAATTATTCTGGGACAAGGGTTTTCGATGGCTTCCTTATAGGTACAATAAATGTGTTGGGCAAGGGAACATTTGGGTGCGTATTGTTTTGAAAGAATGCTGAAGTTAAAGATATTTACAGTATTCTTACGACTTTTCAAATATTTCATTAAATTATTGCAATATTTCTCAACAAGCAAAACATTGAAATAAGATTGAAAGATCATTCAAGCAAAATTAACAACACTATGGTATTAATAAACAGGGCCCTTAGCCAAGATACATTACGCTAACTAGCGTTTCTATTCATTTCGTTGTTAAACCAATCGCGTCACTGGTAGATCACGTGACTCTTCTTATCATGTGATCTACCAGTGACGCGATTGGTTTAAAAACGAAATGAATAGAAACGCTAGTTAGCGTAATGCATCTTGGCTAAGGGCCCAGATCTGCGGCCCTAGACAAGATAGCGCTAACGATAATTACGATGTTCGTAAACTGTCAAAATGTAGGATTGACGTAAGCAGGCTGCCAATCTATCGCGTCAGCTGCTAATGTCAACTCCATAAACTTGTCCAGCCCGCAGGGCTGAGATGCCCGTCTCAAGACACTTCAAAGCTAACGTCATGTCATAGAGTACTGTCATTTATGACGTATCTTGAGACAAGTTTCTCAATCGAGACGAGTTTATGAGTACTAAAATCTGAACAAGTTATCGTCACGTTATTAATTCTGTGACCCCAGTGTACAAAGGGCATAAGTTTTCTGAGGTTCAAGTGAAAAAGATTATAAGTCTAGTATACTCAGTACGATTTATGATTTATATTACGAACTACGTCCATTTACACCCTTTCACACTGGAGCCACAGAATTATTACGCTCCTAATAACCATATTTCAATCGATACACAAAATAATTAACATTGTACCGTCGACAATGACAAGTAGCCTGTTCGATTCCCCGCTCGGTTACCGATAGAGTCCCATGATTCAGTGCAGTGATCGGTCTTACCAGTACACTAGTGACGGGAACCACCGATATCGAGATATTGGGACGAGTCATTTAACAATCTAATTATAAATCTAACATGAACAATGGCAATACTAAATCAAAAATATTATAAGTAATTGGAACTATACATATATTAAGGCTGCCTTTCCTTAGAAGCGGAGAAGAGCGGAGCGGAGAGGAGCTGTGTAGGAATCGACCAATCACATTGGATGTAATCCACATCTCGTCTCCGCTCCGCTTCAATGGAAACAGTCAAGCGGAGACGACTGTATCAAATTTGTATAGTACGCCACTCATCCCCGCTCGTCTCCGCCTCAGTGGAATCACATACCTCTTTTCACAGCTCCGCTCCTCTCCGCTCCGCTCGTCTCCGCTTCTATGGAAAGGCAGCCAAAAATTAAAACTTTTTCATAAACAGTGTGCGGTTATTACCTAATCATATCCCATTGCTTCATAGTACTTTATTAAATAAATAAAAAATGTTTTGATGTTTTGATTGCTGATTTTTTTTTATTTATCGCGTAATGAAAACTTTTAGTGGTCACGAGGTAAAAGTTACCATGAGTTAATTTTTTATGCATTTAACAGCTAAATATTACTACAAATTAAGCGCTCGGCAATCAGTTATGTGTTATTGTTTGAAGTTTTTTTTCCATTATTAAAAGTTTTTTTTATTGAACCAATCATTCATTTCTCGCATGATGCAAATACCAATAAGTATTTGTTTACTAAAGTTTACTATATAACACGTTTATCGTATGAATGAAGCTCTAAAAATAAGTTAGTAATGTTCCGTTATAAAACTACGTTCTACAAAAACGTCACAATTTCGTACCTCCCGAGGTACAAAATAATGAACTGGACATGAGTGATCGCCGTCATCGCTCTTGCCTATAAACCGATCACTAGTGATTGGGAACGGTCGTTTTAGATATCGATATTAGGGACAACATTTCGTTTGAAAAATTATCGCGATATTGCAATTCGGCAAAGAAGATTTAGAGTTATTATGTAAAATAAAACTTATAACAAAATTCTGCCTCTATACGACCTCGTTACGACGAGGTTGAATTTTGTTATAGTTAAGTAATTAAGAAAATACTTTGAAAACAAATGGTTATGTTTTCGATTAATTTTCAAAACTTTGTAAGACATTTGGGTGTTTACCATTCAATCACGCATGGACAACTAAATGAATGGATTTTGATAGAATAGATAGTTTATTATGTCCTAGATGAGAACATAATATTATTGTAAACATATAGCACAAATTATATTTTTCTGCTATATAACACATAATTCATATTTAGTCTAAAGTGGACGTAGCTCAACCAACATCGTAGATACTGAATGAGGCATAATGCTACGAGCTCGGGGGTCAATTTATGATTGTCAGGCCGAAACAGGGAGTAAGTGAGCGACGGTGATTTCTAAAATAACACTTACAATATACAAATATATGAAAAATATAGTACAAACTATAATATGAATAGAAACTAAAAAAAACACATAACCCTCCTTTTGGGCTTCGCCGCACTGGGTTATAAAGTACTTTTTTCATTACGAGTAATGAGTCGATTTTTCCAATCCGCGGATAAAATTATCTGTCAGTTAAAATTCTCACTTTCCTTTTGCTTTGTCATATCATAAACCTTATTGAAAAGAACATAGCTAAAATTTGTTTGACAGTGTTATCTGGAGATTATACAATCGGCAACTAAACTGAGTTTTTAAATGTAATTCCAGTTCATTCAGTATTTGTGACGTTCTCAATATAAAGAGACCTTATGGAGGAAGGCAGTTACGCTCTTCTCATTATTGTAACTATACGAATACTATGGTAACAGTTCTAAAAACGGCGTAACCGCCTGCCTCCATAAGGTCCCTCTATATTGAGAACGTCACATTTGTTTTAATTAGAACGACTTCACTTAGTATTTCTATTTACCCCTTCAAAGTTCTATTTTCGGCCCCTAACCGGCGAAAAATTCAGCCCTGCTAAGGTAAAAGGCAGTATTTTACACAAAACTACTGTAATAATTGCAACCTCATTACTGGGTAATAAGGTTGCAATTGCTACAGTAGTTTTGTGTAAAATACTGCCTTTTACTTTAGCAGGGCAGAATTCCGGCCGCACAAATTCTTGTCTAACAATAACAATAAAACACATATCTAAAACCAACAACACGGATAAACACGGAGATCTTCCTCTTACAACCTTCGGTTCGGACTCGCGGGGCACTTGAGTTATTTTCTCCTTAAGTGGTTGTGACAGCGGCAGGCGACATGTGGAGTCACGCTTCTAACTTGTTGATTAGCGGACGGTTAATGCTTTGTTTAGATAATTAAGGTACTGGTAGGTTGTGATTGATTGTTTAATTAAAAGGTACCTGAATGGAAACGTAATGCTTACGGGCAGACGAGTCGAATGTGATGCCGTCGAATTGCGAGTTAGTTAAAAAAAACCGGCCAAGTGCGAGTCGGACTTCGCGCATTTAGGGTTCCGTAACAAATTATCAATATATTGATATTTGTTAGTTAAATATATTTATTATTACCATACCCTTAAAAATAAAAATAAATTGTCAAGACAGACATGTGAGTGACAGCAATAGGGCTCCGGTAGGACCCTTCGGGTACGGAACCCTAAATACACCTTCAAAAACCCACTAAAAAGTGTTAGAGATAATGACCAGACTCTTTTAAATTCTCTGCATCTAATATTTCTAATATAGATAATGCATGAATTCCATCGATTCCTCATGGATTTCATCATCAGATCCAGACTTGGTGACAATCAAATGGAACCACCTCGGAAGTAATACTACTTTAAACAAAAAATATAGTAAAAGGAAAGGAAATATAGTAAATAAAAATAGTAAAAGGATCGCGTTTGGCACTCTTTGGTTATGGGACCCTAAAAAAAGGAAAAAAAAATACAAACAGTTGAACGTGAAACCTCATCCTTTTTCGAAGTTTGTCAAATAACACCCTAGCCTTCCTAATGCTGTTGCTTCACCTATCACTCGGTTTATATTGTTCCATTTTATTCGGTTTACCAACGCGTTCACGTTTAATCGTAACTGGTGCTGACGGCGGCGTGACGTCACGTGGCGTGTTGACGTGACGCGGGACGACGTGACAGGGCCGGCACGCTTGAATAACAATACTCGAATTGGGTGTTTATCCTGGGCCTGTTTACCCTATAGAAAAAAGGGAAAAGATTTTTGACCTGTATAATTCTTACTTAATAAACGATAAACATTATAACTATACATATTATATACATATTTGTACTCACGTTCTCGAAAACGGCTCTAACGATTTCGATAAAATTTGCAGTGCGGGGGTTTATGGGCGCAAAAAATCGATCTAGCTAGGTTTCATATCTGAGAAAATTCGTTTTCCCCGTTTTTTCACGCAAAAAGATTTCCCGCGCAATATGGTTCGTAATTTCGATGCGATCGTCGCCGTCTAAATAGACTGATGATTAGAGCGTTGGACTACTATGCAAAGACGGATTCTAACCCTAGCTATGGATCGTTTTTTTTTTTGTTTTCTTTTTTTTTGTTTTCTATAGAATATCGATGAAAATTCGGTTTCGACCCGAGCGACGACGCTCTGTCTCCCAGGTACTAAGTGGAGTAAGTAAGTATAGGTAAGTAATTGACTTTGTCTTATGTTGGTGGGAATGTATGTATGCTTATTCGTTCCCCGGTAGAGTTGTCACGTGGCGTGTGGACATGACGCGGCACGACGTGACACGGCACGTTTTAATAACAAACACTCGAATTGGGTGTTAGGGCCTTTTACCCTACCGGAGAAGGGTACAATTTTTGACCTGTATATTTTTGTATGTATGTTTGTGTGTATGGTTGTTTGTTCTCTCGTAGAGACTTAACAGATGGCCGGATTACGACCAACGGTTTAGGTGGACCCTACATATCCGACGCACTCCACACTTTAGGCGCGAAGCTACAAGTATACATAACGGGCATCGTTGGTAACTTTTGTATGGATTGGGTTACGTGCGAAAATAATTATCTTTAATCTTCTTAAACTAAAAAAAATTATCGAAAAGAAAACTAAAATCTATGATATGTACCTAAGTAAAAATTAAAAACTATAAATCTAAAAATAGCCTCTGCAGCATTGTCCTAGATGCTGGCAGCATTTCCTCGCTGAATTGCTTAATTAATCCGTTGTGCAATGGAACTGCCAGCTCTCGGTGTTCAGTGACGTCAATGAAATCTAAATTTCTTTGAAGAGGCTTAGAGCGCTAAGTCCCCACGGACCAAGGGTCTTGACGCCGACGACACTATTCTTGCTCTTTTATTTATGTATGGCCTCTGTGATTGATTCCCAGCACAATTCTGCCAATGTAAAGTTCCAATTAATGTATCAACCTCAATCTCGTACATATCTCGGAACTGGACGACACTATATTTGCCGATTTTTTTGCCTTCAGCCGCTTCAGCCGCAAAAAAAACTTGAATAGCAGACTGCTTTAATGTACGCGTAGTATTTTCGGCCTAAGTTAAGTTTCAAACTGTAAGTACCAACTTCACCACACGATTTTAAATGTTAATCGACTGTTAGTTCATACATTTTGACAGCTACACTCTAATCGTCTTAACACTCTAATCGTCTGTTAATTGGTTGGTGAAATCGGACATAAAATGATTATGTCATATGTTAATGATACTCCAAATACAATGTAAAATCATAACAAGAGTAGGTAACATATTATGAACACGACCTTTCGGTTCTATTTCACTTCCTTTTTTATTTTCCCTCAATATTCTTTAAAAATAGCCCGCATCCACATCTCCATTACTACATTATTATAAGAAAACCGTTTTCTTGTTCCACATTTTTTCTTAGGTTAAACCAAAATTGCTACCTAATTTTCTTGTTCATGAAACTGGCAGGATGATTGATGGCACCCAATTTCATTTGCTAGGAGTTTGACATGTGTGTCAAATAAATTCCGGATACGAACGATAAGATATTCAAATGCTGGAAAAAGTGCGTTTATTTTTGTATCGGAGGCGTTGAGGAATGTTATTGTTATCCAGATTGTGTTCACGGTTGAACGACGACGATTGTGCTGAGTTTTTCGTGGAATCATCGTTTGCTGTTCGCCGCCGAATGCTTGTTGTTTCTCTCCTTTAGGAGTGTTTTAATGATGCTGTGATGATGATGAATATGATGATGATCCATACAGAAACTCAATAGTCAGTAATTCTTTAAATATACTTATTAAATTATATTGAACATTATGAATCATCATCATCATCATTTCAGCCAAAAGATCCACTGCTGGACATAGGCCTCCCCTAAGGTTTGCCACAAGGACCGGTCCTGAGCCGCTTGCATCCATCAGTTTCCCGCAATCTTAACCACGTGGTCGGTCCACCTTGTTGAAGGTCTGCCCGTGCTGCGTCTTCCGGTACGCGGACGCCACTCGATAACTCTTCGGCCCCAGCGGCCATCTGTTCTGCGAGCGATGTGCCCCGCCCACTGCCACTTAAGTCTAGCAATTCTTAGGGCTATGAACATTATGTATACAGTCAATAAAATCCTAGTATAATTTTTACCAACCGCATTGCTTTGGTTACATTACCAAGTTCCTTAACCTTGGTGTTATCTTTCCAGATCCAGGGCAAGCCGATAATCCAGCAGCGGATCCTGCCCAGTCCGGCGGTGTCCATTGACGTCCCGTTCCGCAGCACCGCGGCGCCGGGCGACGAGAACAACAACATCATCTTCAGCCCGTGGAAGGCTTTTGGGCCCTTTGTGGACACTATACAGGTGAACGCGGCAATGGCTTCTATATTTATGAGTTTATTATACAAGTCTACATCCATACATACGTACAGAGCTCATAAATGCCCCCTAACTCCGTTACTCCCTGAATGGTCCCGCTCATGTTTGAGCTTGAAAATTGTTTGCCTTGACCACTCTTCTACCAAATTTAATGAAGATCGGATGTTGATCATATATATTCATTAAATTTGGCTTAAAAACGAATGGTCACTTGACTTTTGCTGACCTGATTGCTCACTGGACTCACTTACTGCCCAATATTTCGTCGTCTTTTCAAGGCCGTCCGTCTATCGCATACTAAAATAAGTCTATCTCCACTAAAAGACCAACAGACTAACAATTCACAGTCCTTTTGTTTTCTATTCCAATCAGACTCGACGCACTAAAATCAAGTCTCATTATAAAGTTGGTAATACTATCACAGAAATACATTGTCTAGAATTGCAACAAATCTGACTATCCCCAACTCAGTAAACAAATCATTATTTTATTACAACCAAACTGTCACGTCCCAATACAAAATTTACGGGCACTTAGCTAAATTAAAATCGTTAACTCGCTCCTTTTGACGACCTGTTTTAACTCGTCGGTTAGCTAACGGCTACCTGCACTAAAACGTTTTCTAATTTGTTTGAGCAAAAAGTTTTGCTTTAGTTCGAAGCTTCGTTTGATAATTGGGTTTTTTAATGTGTTTATGAATTTGGTTTGGCTCAATTGCACTTGTGCTTAGAGTGTTTAAATGTGTTTTAGAATTAAGCATTTTTTTGTGCTGTTTATTATTTATTTAAAAATAAGTCATAAATTAAGTACGCTTTTCGATAGCCAATCGTCTGTTATTCGCCATAGTTTTGGGATCATTATAGTACATAGCTTTAACTGTCTCCTTGTTAAATGTAGCTTCTGTAGTTTTTGCTCAAATTCACTCTTTTTATATCAAATGACGTTTTTTATATCAAATTCCCTTTCGTTTTTAATTGACTTCTCCTTTCCCTAATGCAATTTTTCATTAGTTTTTATCTCTGTCCAATTTATTCCTTTTATTTTTCTCTAACGTTATATTTTAATTAGAAGTTAGTTCTAATATACAACTGCAGATGCATTATTAATTTCCAAGGACAAAACTAGTTCTGACTGGTTCGAGTCAGTGGTCTGGAACTAAGTAGGTACTTTAATTTTAAAAGCAGTAGTGGTGAATTTTTTATTTAAACATTTTTAAAAACGTTGCCTTGTTTAATCTTTTTGAGTTCAGAAGCTCTTTAGATGCGCAAAACAAAGTTATCAGAATAAGAAAAAGAATTAAAATTAGTAGCGTAAAAAATAACAATAACAGCCATAAGGTATCGTTATAACTAGGGTAATACAGGATACCTTGTAACTTTAGTCTGATTTCAGTGAGATTCAAGTCTCGATTGTAGCTTATTGTTTCTGGGCACCAAGTAAATGTGTACTTACACTATTTGCCTCAGGATGGTGAATTGTTACCGAGCCAAGATTCGGTGGTGCTGCCCACGCCGCGGCATCCCGACCTATCCCTGGACGATGACGTCACGGATCCTCTGCCCACCACAGAAACCTCCAATAAGGCAAGTTACAAACTAAATTCCGATTGGTGATAATTTTAACATTATATCATCAACATCATAATTAATTTTGTTATTGTCCTTATAAAATAATTAAAAATATTGCCCCAGCAGTGCTACGCCGCTAGACTCGTAGTGCGTAGTCGTGTAATCCTCGTATGTAGCAGAAAACTCTCTACGAACAGAGAACGACAACGTGTCGTGAGTGGCGCAGGACCAGCCAAACGGGTCCAAACTCGACGGATCAACTTATTATATTTGTGCTAGTTCTAATAATTAATATTTGTTACTTTATTACCTTGTAATGTAACTTACTTTTAAGTATTATTGTATTTTATATTTGAAAAAATGACCTTCTGCTGGAGTTTCTTGCGGCGCTTCTTCTCCGCAATGATGGTCTTGTCCGAAGCGCTGGTAGATCCACTCTATATTACTGACGTGTAAAAGAGCCCGTATGTGGCCAATTTACTGAATAAATATTTTGACTTTTGACTTTTTGATTAGCCATCAATGGCTAAGTTCCTATGGCTACCTTCCGTCTCCATCATATTAGCTCGGTGTTACCATAATTGCCACAGGTATTGTCATCGTAATTACATAAGTATGCAAAATTTCAAGTCAATCCGCCAATTCGAATGTTAAAATCGACTTCCAAGATTTTATTACAAGTGAAGCTATAATAAACAAGTACAGTAAAGAAAAGGTTTTTGGTTTAAAGGATCGACCACACCGGTGCTCAAAATACGTTGACGCACCGTAAACACCGCGACGTGACTTAGGGCCAATCTGGCAGAGATTGTATATTTGGGTACAAATACAAGATTGTATATTTTCGTATAATTGACCGCATTGTATAATTAGATACAAAAAAAAATATACAAAAAAACTTTGCGTGAACGTCACACTTCGGCTAAATATTTGGAGAGGGAGAGAAACATTGTATTTTTTTTTATAATGCTAGTGGATTTTGTATAATTTTAGCAATCTTATCGGTAGAATCAAAACGTTTCACCTGGCAGCCCTGCTTAGGGCCGTATTAATTAACTGATCTTGGCTGAGATGCCCGTCACAAGATGTGTCAAAAATGACAGATTTCTGGATTGCCGTTTACTTCGACGTATCTTGAGGCGGGGATCACAGTTGAGATGAGTTTATTAATACGGCCCTTAATACGTCACGTTTTTAAAGCACACCGTCCACACCGGATCTCAAAAAACGCTGACGCGGCGGTATGCGTTAGAAACGTGCCGCATAATACCACTTCTACACGATCGGGCGGTTGGGCCAACCGAAAGGGACGCAGCTATCCCTGTCGGTCCCAACTACCCAATCGTGTAGAAGGGGTATAAGTCAGGACACTGCGTTTACGGTGCGCCAGCGTATTTTGAACACCGTTGTGGTCGATCCTTAATTCACCACAAATATTAGATTCATTGCCCAAATTTAATAAACAAATAACAGAATTAAGTTACGTCGGACTTAACGAGGGTGATAATTTAATAATGCGGTCGCAGTTTTTAATAATAAATTTGTTCAGCACAAAACTGTTTACTGGTGCTTTGGGAAAACTGCAGAGAGTTAATGCACCGTAAAAATATGCTTCGCACTCTGGGTAATTTGATTATATCAGTGAAACAATTTTAAAGTGATTATTTTTAATTAATCTTCTTCATTGTTACAACAATAATTTAATTCGACGAACGGTATTTTTTTTTTATCTGGGTAATAAATTAACTTATAAGCTGTTTCCGTTATCTGAATGACAATTCAATAAGATTGCATGATCTGCTAGGGTTTTATAGGTGAGCTGATGATGAAGTCGAAAGGCAACAGGAACTCCGGTTGTACCTACTCAAAGTAGACCTATAAAGTTTGGACTTGTGAGATTGTTCTCAAAGAACAGCTGACGATTGTGCAAAAAAAGTTTATCTCAAAAAGGATTAAAAAATAAACTTTTAACCCCCACGCAAAAAATTAAAAGTTTAACGTGTTTGTCTGCAGGAAGACTTTAAGAGTACAGTATTATTATATTAGTATTTTACAAGGTTTTGTTCGACACGTATATATTTATTGTATATAATATGTGTATCTCACTGAGGCAGCTGCCAAGCCTATAAACCGATTTTGATTTACTTTTTTTGTGTAGGGTGAGTTGATCGAGTGTTTTCTTAGTTAGGTTTGATGAAAACCCGTTGGACCATTTAAAAAATATGAGATCTGAAAGTAGGACTCCCGAATTTATCAGGAGTTTTATTTTATTAAATAGTTATGAGACAAGTTTTTGCCAACTGGTGACCAGCGTCAGGGTCAGGGGCGTAGGCAGGCCTACGAAGCTAGTGATACCCATAGTACCTACAAGGCTAGAGCTTAATTTGTGACTAGGTCAGTTCGTATTAGGGTCCCTTTGGTGTTTATTAATTTAAATATATCTGTCCAGGTGGCTTCAATAAGCCAGCTCTCCTTCATGGTGCGTCCGGACAGCTTCGAGCGCGGCCAGCTGCGCCTGACCTGCATTTCCTCTGTGCACGCGGTCTACAGCGAGCGCGCTGAGCTGGTCATCAACGAGGAGCGTCCACAGATAGCCTCGGTCCTGGGCACTAGAGACCACGCAGGTATGACAAGAGACAAGATACTGCTTATTAATATTGTTGATTTTCTTACAGAAATCACTTTTCAATTCGTTTACCATTTTGGATTTTGTGAATGGGATTTGACTTGGAAACGATTTATGATTATAATTATTATCAGTGATCGGAATAGGTATAGTAAATATATTTATCTAAACTTGACGCTTGTTCATTCATGCGTGAGTGAGATGGCAACACATTATTGAATGAAGTTTAGGTAAATATACTCTACCTATTCCGATCACTGATTATTATAAACCGGCGAACCTAAATTGTCCCGTCAGGCCCCCTAGCATGAATACAAGAGGTAAAATTTGACAGGTGCTAGGGAAATAAATATATCTATCCCATATTATAACGTAAGACTTAACGCTTAAGGTTTAAATTAAAAGTGTCTCGTTTAGATAAAATCGCTACAAAAATGAGAAAATCACTATAGTCGCTTAGTAATAAAAGTCAGCACGAGACACTTTTATTTTAAACCTTAAGCGTTCTTACGTTTGAATATGGAATGGGATAGATGTATTCATTTCCCTAGCACCTGCCAAATTTTAAGCCCGCTGAGTATTATACCCCTTCTATACGGTCGGGTGGTTGGGCCAACCGAAAGGGAAGCAGCTATTTGTAGGAACGAGATGTAAATATTACTATCTCATTCTGACAGATAGCTGCGTCCTTCTCGGTTGGCCCAACCGCCCGACCGTATAGAAGGGGTATTATGAACATGGTGATGCTTGTGTTTTTAATTTGGTCGCAAGTTTCAACAACGAAGCAGCTAGTGCAGAGCCTGAACCAATTGCCACGCGTGACATTAGCGGCACGAGACTAAATAATTCAGGCACGCCTCGGAAGAATATTTATTTGTATACATTTGACGTCAGGTGGATTCAACATTGCATCTAGTTTTATATTTTCTTCATTAATCAATTAGTCAAGATTCTTCGACAGCACGTCATGGCATTTATTATTCGACTACGGAGCAAAGGAAGCTATGTATGTATGTAGGTATATATGTAAATAAGTTCCACTTTAGCGTCGTTCCTAATGAACCGATTTTGACAAGTCTATCGATTCGTCTTTATTGTGCGATGGTTATAAACTATTTTGTTTTATTATAAATTAAACATGACGGCTGGCAATAAAAAAAAACTAGGAGTTTCATTCTGTGTTGCAGTTGGGTTTTAGATTTTTATACTTATTTTATATATGCGCCAGTATAAAGATTCTCCACCCCTGACGTGGTATCTTACAAAGCTAATCATTTGTGTACAAACATTTTTTTTAAATATCCGCTTAAACTACTACTATCTATACTACTGTTAATATAACTAGTAAGTTATACATTTTGCACAAATCGGTAATTGCTACCGAGTTCAAATATTGCAAAACATTAATCATTTACGTTTGCTGCGGTAGCAAAATGTTTATACATTCAAATGATTGTGGTAATATCAACTTACTTTTCGGTTAGTTAAATCACCACAAAAATTTACTAATTAAATTTACGTGTTTACGCATCAGTTCGTTTCATAATTACAATAAAAAGTATTTGAAGTTTCAATCAAAATACGGATTTTAGCCGCTAATTAATCTGATGATTATGCACTCGGATCCATTAACAGTTTAATTGCAATGCACTGGTGCCCTAGCTGAGATGCATTACGCTAACTAGCGTTTCTATTCGTTTCGTAATTAAACCAATCGCGTCACTGGTAGATCATGTGACTCTTCGTATCACGTGATCTACTAGTGACGCGATTGGTTTAAAAACAAAACGAATTAAAACGCTAGTTAGCGTAATGCATCTTGGCTTGGGCCCCTGCTCTTTGGTAATTATTCACATAATAATAATAATAATAATAATAATAAAGGGGGTTAGGGACAAAGCTGTAAAGTATAGTACCTCAGAAAGCTAACCCTGAAACTAAAATCTACCTACATAATGGAGCAATGGCAAATTTTGACCACAACTTATAAAACAATCATCAACGACATTAAGATGTCAATTATTTGGATATGGATGGAAAAGATGTGGCTTTCCTTTGTGCTTTGTACATACAGGGTGTGTTCCAAAAATTGTTCGGATTAAAACCAGCCGCTATACAGGGTGTCCCGCGATAACGTGCACAAACGAATAAGGGTGAAGCTACATGTGATTTTATCACGGAAAAAAAATTAAACAATTTTTTTTTTGCTTACAGTTTACAATTATTATTATTGAAAACTCCATACAATTTTTTTTATTTTATATTTTTGTTTTCGTGATAAAACCACATGTAGTTTCACCCTTATTTCACCACCTCACAATTCTTACCAAATATGCACTATCTTTTACATTACAACTGACATGAAATAGATTAAAAAACAATACCCTCCTTCTACAGAAGTCAGGTAAAAACATAAGTGGCGTCTCATTCAAGGTGTTTTCATATTTCTGGTACACCTATGCGTAGTAGTTAATTGGTTTTGTGCAATAAATTGTTAAAATACATTCAATTATACTGTTACAAAACGGTCTTTACTCAGCATTTAGGTACTGGTATGTTATCCTGTTAAGATAACGCATCGTCCTTCACTTCTACTGAGTCGAAGAATAACCGGCGAATTTACGTGTCGCCTGTCGTTTATGTGTAAATGACATTTAATTGCCTGCACTTTCATTTAGTCGTCGGTTTTAAGCGACTAAATGAAAATGCAGACAGCCAAATGTCATTTACACACATTGATGGACGACGTAAATTAGCCGGTTTTCTTCGACTCATTCAATGTAAAGGTGAAGCCAACGCTGGTCTTTCCTTGATACCGCTCGGTGAAACACGGAAGGTGACACAAATATTAAAATAACATGAGCAAAAGAGAAAAGTAGATAATGTCCGGTAACCTTTGTAATAAACATGTGACTTCCCAAATATTTTGCCAAAGTTGGCTCAAATGTTGGTCCAGTCTAATATCAGTTTCATTCCAGATTGCAATCTAAACAGCTCGCACTTTATAAGCGCGCTGCAGTGTTAATCCCAAGTTAATTTCAAGTTATTGCACTAACTCCTAAAACTTGCAATTTTGTAATAAATATGCTTAGAACATTCGAGATGTTAACACATTTCTAACATATTACTGAGGTCGTCCCTATCCCTAATTTTTAATCTTCAGATAACACTGTCAGATAAATTTTAGCTTTATCATTTTCTATCGTGTGACAAAGAATATGGACAGACTTATTGTAGGAAAGCAGCAAAGGACTGCTATGTTTTAAAAAACTGCTACTCAATGTGTGTACTAATTTATAATAATATACCACAGCATATAAAAGAATTGAAGTCTAATAAGTTTAACGTTACATTATTTAAGTAGTTACTGACCAAAAGATTTTATTCAATTCACGAATTACTTGAAAAAAAAAAATTAATAATAAGTTGTTTTTGTTGTAAATTGTCTGTATACCCACGTGATACCTACCTAGTAATAAATTACATTTGCATGCTGTGCATTGACAGCTGAGGAAGGTTCTTTTTGCAAACGTAATTATACATGTACCTACTGTACTAACCCTTTTTCTATGCAAATAAAGCTTGATTGATTGAAAGAAAAGAAAAGTGATAACTTTAAGTGTGAGATAATTTAATCTGGAGATTGGAAAAAAAACCGCTTAATAATTTAACTTTTCATGGTATATATATATATCTCTCTCCCTTACGGCCTGGCCGCGACTTTGCGAGACCGGTGGCGCGACGAGCGATTTCCAAATACATTGCGTGGAATGCCAACTAACCGCTGCGCGATAAGCGTCTCGACCGTGCAATGAAGATAGTATTCGCTCACCGACGCTGTATGTTGTGTGAGTCGTAACTCAGGTCCGTAGACCTCACCATTCTGTATTCTCTTAAAATAGGTCTAATCGAAAAATTATTTACCATAATTTAACGTTACTTTAAATGTTACTAAAAAGTTCCAAGATGAAATGTGGCACCAACTTTCATGTAAACAGCCAACTGTTTCAAATATTATTATCTCTGAGTTGAAAATCGTTGGCAGTAAGATTGATGTTCACGACTGAACACTAAGCTTTGATGTTTCTTTGACACTCAGCCTTCAATGTTAATAAAACAAAAGAATTCCGTAACTATACAATACTGAAAATAAATTAATGAAAATAAAGGACCAATTTGAATTTGGAAATAATTATATAAATGTCGGTAATATTTTACGCTCGAGATGATTCCTGATTTAATAACGAGCGGAAATTACTTTTACGATATTACAAATATGTAATTTTTTTTATTGTTCAGCTAGAGATCTGGTTCGTACCTATTGTTCTTTGTTTTTTTAATGATTTTTTACTAGCTAGATGCAGCACTAATCAATTTGCAAATACTTGTATAGGAAATTGATTTAATAAAACCAAAAATCAGGTAAACATTTTTGAATTCAAACATTTTTAATCTAAGTAATTTCTTACTGAATAACCATCAACTGTTAGGTAGGACGCTTATAAAATTGTTAAACGACGCCCTGAATTCGTTAACGAATTCTTCTAAACTGGCGAGCTTAATTTGTCCCGTCAGTACGGTTACCACATCTTGTATTTTCTCGCTTGTCGCTCAGTGCATCTCTATCGATACAGACTATTTAGAAAGGAATCGAACGACAAACAAGCGGACAAGTTGTACTAGCCCCCCTGAGCGTATTAATAACTTTTAAGATAAAAGATAAAAGATAAAAGATATTTATTCAGTAAGTAGGCCGCACGGGCACTTTTAGACGTCAAAATCTACCAGCGCTTTCCAAGAGGAGACCACTGCTGAGAAGAAGCGCCGCAAGAAACTCAACAGTTAGTCATTTTTTAAATGAAAATATAACAATGTCACTACTTATTCTAGCATTATATAAAACTGTAAAAATAATATTAAATATCTGCGTAGTTTTGCAGGAAAACATGTCAGAATGACTACGAGAAAATTTATATATATATCACACAAAACAGTTTTGACATGTCTTCCTACATAAACCGTGTCCCCTAGACAAGATACAGCGTTTACATGATTTTTATGAGGTATGTACGAGTAGTAGGTAAGCTATTGAACATTAAACATTAGTTAATTTTCTGGTTTAGGCCAAGCATTTTTGTCCGTTAGATAGTCCTCGACCCTATAGTACGCCTTTGACATCAACGACTTTTTCAAGTAATTTTTAAGTGCTGGAAGGGGTAACTCTAAAACTACGTCGGGTAATTTATTATAAAAATGAATACATTGACCTACAAATGATTTATATACTTTACGGACACGAAACTTTTTTATGTCAATTTTATTTTTATTCCTAGTACTTATATTATGTATATCAGAATTTTTAACGAAAGAGTCTAGGTTCTTAATAACATACATAATATTTTCATAAATATATTGGGATGCTACTGTTAAAATATTAATTTGTTTAAAGAGTTCTCTTAATGAATCACGGGAATTTAAGTTATATATAGAGCGAATGGCCCTTTTTTGTAACACAAATATAGTTCGTATGTCAGCTGCTTTTATTTGCAAGTGCATGTATTTTGACTTTGGCAACATAATACATCGATGAACCCGCTTGGCCTTGGCACGGTCACTTTCCGACCAGTATGTAAGTGCGAGAGTGACGGATGCTTTAACCACTTTATCCACCGCGATAAATACGGCCATACGGGTGCAGGACACAGTAAATATGGCGTGCGGATTAAGCAATAATAGACTCTTGGTCAACGGCCAAAGCGCTTTGACGCGCGCCATAAGTTGTGTCCTGCTGTAGAACCCTCAGGCTGCTTAACACACTTACGCGCGGTGCAACTTAAGATTGCTGATTAATAATTCGTCAATGAGTTGAGACGTGATTTATATATGACAACACCCTCTGTCCTTCGAGACTAATATGGTGAGGTCAAATTTTGTGGGTCTACGTACTACCATACAACGGGGACTCTATGACGGTCCGTAGGCAATCAAACTCGATCGCGATATTGATTTCAATATAAATTACAGTATAGTTTATGAATGAAGATGAACCAAATCTTACCCGTCAATCAACTAACTATTAATTTGGATTGTGATACGATCACGATTAACGATTTCATCACGGATCGCGATCGAGAGTGAGCGTCGGCAGAGTACGGCAGCCCACTTTCCGCCTCTATAATCAGATGACTATAATATGATAAAAAAATTACATTTGGATAAATAACAACAACAGTTTTAAAATTATTTTTCATAAACTTACAGGCGAAGTTTAATAAAAACTTCTGAACAACTTTCAAGCTTTCTCTCCGTTACCCTGTAAATAGTTGTTCAACATTCATCCAACTTTGAAAACGGTGTCCATTCAAAGCTTGTTCTTGAATATAGCTCAATCGGCGTATTTTATTCCCACTCTGGATTCAAATGTCTCACTGCGATGTTTACAGCTCCGCCCAGCTTCATGACGCAAAAGAATTTTTATTTCTCGATGTAAACACTCCCTCTGAATACGTAGAAAGCAAACCAATTCCACTCTACAATTCAAATATTTGCTGCAACCGACTTGCACTGCAATTTGCCTCCAGAGAACTTTCTAGCTGAAACGCGACTCTGCAACTAAGTAAATAATTTCGAAATAAACTTTTCGGTAAACGCGTGAATGCTGCGTCAATCATAATGGAAACAAACATTCTTTGAATGGAATTCTCTTAACCCGTAACTGGGTGAATCTCAGGGCGTTTCAACCGCCGCCGTTAACGAAATCAATGACACCTACCAGCAACTCCTGTAAACAGAAGCAGAACCGGGGATGTAGTTTCTATCAGCATCAGAAGTTGCTGTAGTGTCACTGATTTCGTCAATATATTTGTTGACACTAATGACGGCGGTTGAAACGCCCTGAAAGTCACTCAAATATTTTCTAGATTTGTTTTCTTCCTATAGTACAAATATATCGCTATATATATATAACCCAACCATGGTAATTTCCCTGTCGCAATAGCTTGCACATGCATCGAAATATTCCATTAATTCTATACTATATAATATAATACTACTGATGCATAGTGTTTTCTTTGCCGATAATATCATAATTACGATGCATTTGACAGTTATTATGACGGGGGAATTACCACGGTTAGGCAAAGTTGCCACAGTTGGCGGTGGTGTTTTCAATCCACAAAATCCCGTCTCACTATGTCATTTCTCGAACAGTGACGCCACCATGCAACAATCATTAAAAAATTATACATCTTAAACAAGATTACTTATTATATATAATATTTATTTTTATAAATGTATGTTACAAAATTCTAGCCATTTTCAGGATATGCACAGTGCTATGTATACGTATATTTCCACTGATTTATTTTAGCTTGAAAAGTAATTTGCAAATCGTATGTATCTAATATTTTTCTTGTAGGTCAGCTGTAAATAATAATAAGCTGGATTTCGCTCTGTCTAGGGAGATAAATTGTATTCTAAGAAAGCTAACAATTTTTGCGTTTTTGTAGACCTCGATGCCGCTGCTAATCAAAACAGTAAAAGCTTATATTGGCAATCAATGATGAAGGTACAAAAACGATTCCGGCAAAAACGCAGCGCGATCATGTTCCCAGATCAAAGCGTGGTCGCTGCCGCCGCGAGCCGCTAAATTCGCTGCACCCGGGTCAATATCATAGATTGCCTGCGACTGAAGTGGCTTTCACGCCGGGCATTTGTGATAAAACACTGATATTCCCGCATTCCCATATCGCGGATAAACCTAGGCCTGGTTCAGCAAGCTCTATGCAGGCAATCACTCAAATATTTGCCAACGGAGGCTTCTGGTAGTGTTTGTCGACTCTGAATATTCCAGTCGAATAGGCAAAGGTAATGTTTAGTATATGCCAGCGATGTTGTTGCACCGACTCGTCTGTTTGCTCGGCATTTCTGTGGGCAAATACGGCTGGAATGTTGCGTGAGTTGTGACCCCTATGGCTGTGACAATACGGGCTGTAGGAGAGCTGGTGGAAGCCAATGACGTGTGCGACGAAATACGACGTGTATTGTTTACGTAGCATGCTGCCTTCCGACCTATATTTCATTTGTTTTGGTACTTAACAAAATACACACAAAAAACACGTAGCTGTTTTAAACAGCCAATCAAAATTGTTTTGCAGAGCACTGATACATTTTAAAAAAAACGAGTTGAAACAAAATTAGAGTTTATATCACATTGTGTAGTGTGGGAATCACAGTTAATTGTACTGTCAACATCAAAAGTAGATACTTACACACTTTAGTACATTGTCGCTATACAGCCGCTTTAGCAATGTCAAACAAGATTGTCATAATGTTAATGCGATAAAGTACAAAAGTGAGTATCTACTTTTGACGTTGACTGGTACCTAATCTTAGTTCTGAAATTTTTTTTTTTTTTTATTTGCGCGTCGGTTGATGTTTATTGTAAAGACACCATGTAGTTTCTGGTTGATTGTGACGTAGCAAAATTAACGCAGCATATTTTTGACCCGCAACTGATCCTTTATTTCTCCATCGAAAGCTACCTGTGTATCCCACGCCTTAATTTTAATGGAAGAGTTTCTCAATAGCAAATAACTTGGCAATTTAATCAATACTCACCTAGTTTGTGACTTTGCGAAGGTGCTCGACAAGGTGATTTAAATCGCAAATCCGATCGTTTCAAGTTTCGCTTCGCAACTTTCCTTCACGCTTTATTTGTATGTATAGCTGCTTACCCTAATAAAGTGGCAAAGAGAGGTATTCTAAATAAAATGAAACTAAATAAATGTCTGGTCTAGGCGGGATTTCGAGGGAAAGGCCTTTGCCTAGCAGTGGCACACTAGTAGGCTATTAAAAAAATCAGGTGATTCTCAAACAAATACACCTGGACCCAAACTAAGCTCTAGGCGTGTACAGTCACACCATGGGATTGTTGAGCCACTTGCTAACATACTTAATTCGGTTGAGTTGTCAAATTGTCAAATATTAATAGTAACATACCGTGTACGATTTAACAACCCGACCGAATTAAGAATGTTAGCAAATGGCTCAACAATCCCGTGGCGTGACTGTACTGGTACTAACGATAAATTTACTCACTTATTCAGAGAAATAAATCCTTAATAGAAAATATCCATTACAGGAACATACATTGTATTGTATTGTATTATCGCGGTCATTACACAAATATTTCCCATACCAGGAATCGAACCCGGGACCACTCTCGGCAAGGTCATTACCAACAAGGTTAACCAAGTGATCAGTCTTCTATTTTTTATACAGGTTGATTTAAAAAAGTGGGTTATCTCTTGTCTAAAAAAGTATTTGTGTATGAATCGCTTAAGTAGTAGAATGTACGCGCTATCATTTTAGATTTCAGGAATATATTGAAAAATCGGTATTTCATCATTTTATCGAATTTCATTTCATCGAACGTATCATTTCATCGAATTTCATCGAAAGCTAATTTCTGCTGAAACTTTATTGTTTTCAGGTTATCTTAAGCATGGGATACGTCGTAGGTTAGGTTCAGTTAGACCTGTGACCACCAAAAAATTATAACTCTTTAACGTGGAAATGCCTTTCGAAATGATACGTTCGATGAAAGGTGTTTCTATAAAGTAATAGCTACCCTGGGAAATCTCATAACATTTTAGGTACCTAATGCCGACTAGATTCAATGCGTATGCACGACACCCGAAGTGCCTGGAGATTCATCAGAAATGTAATAAACCCGTGAAGTCGCGCCACATAACTCGCAATAAATAGGCAAATCAATATCACCATTAACGTATCCGCCGTTAGACATTTAATATTGTCCTGGTTTCAGATATTGCTTGATCATAACAACCACAGAGTATACAATGGGGATGATGACTATTTTTTTTCTTTGTCTATCAGGTAGATTATCAAAAAGTATTGGACACGTATTTTTTCTTTTTTTGCATAATCAAAAAATGATAGATCAGGAGATACATATTGAGTTGAAATGTCGCATGACGTCACGTCTCAATACAATGTTTACACAGAAGTGACGTCACGAGCTCCCATTCCGGAACTTAGCCGCGCTTTATCTTTATAATTTTTTGTGTTTGATGACAAAAGAAAAAATACGTGCCCAATATTTTTTGATAATCTAACTGACGGACTAAATAGAATTTCGTATTGTTTACCCAGTCATCATCCCTAATATTATTGTGTCGTTACCGTTTAAGTGCCTTTTGTACAACCTTAATTGTAAATTATTGGTGCTCAACATGTTAGTGTACCTAATAAAAAAAAATAACCTACCTACACTACCTACACTATAACTTCATCATGGCGTTTACTTGACGTTATCTCAACAATATCGCCATGTTTTGTCCAGCTCTTGGTTTTCCGACAAAGGCTAAATTGTCAGCAAATATTTCATGTGTCGTTATTTCAACTTTCAAAAACATTTCATGTCAGAGGAACCTGTTTTTTTATTTATTTATGACAATGGTAAGTATCCTATTCGGATTTAAATTATTTTTAAATAATTTTGTTGAGACAGGACGTCCCACGACGCTCGTTGACCACCATTGTTTAAACATCTCTTTTAGAAATTAAGTTGATAAGTATTAAATTGTTAACGTCAGTCACGTAATTAATTATTTAGGAGCCTCCAAACTAATCACTTTGTAACCACTGCAATCTTTAACTAAGGATTCAATTTTGCAACTTTAGAATTGACGCCCACTGAACTAAACTTGAAAGTGACATTGACGATGTCACAGTCTGCAAAGTTTGGACGAAAGCGGCTACATAATACAAGGTCCCGCTGCCTCTGGAGATCTCAGGCTTTAGAATTATCAGGATAATAAAAAACAATAAACCGACTCCAAAAAAAAATGAAAATAATTAATCATCTGTCAGTCAAACTGTATCTGCTTTTGGTTTTTCAAATCGTTGGACGCCGACTTCAGTTTCACTGGTGATTTACCGAGGCATAAAGCGAGCCATTTTAACCGAGACAATTTTGCGCCCAAAGCACTACAGCAACTACGCTCAAAGTAACTACATACACAAAGCAGCTGGGTAAATTTCAGGGCGTTTCAAACGCCGTCATTTAGTGTCACTAAATATATTAACGAAATCAATGACACTACAGCAACTTCTGATGCTGATAGAAACCACATCCCCGGTTCTGCTTCTGCTTACATCAGGAGTTGCTGGTAGGTGTCATTGATTTCGTCAATATATTTGGTGACACTAATGACGGCGGTTGAAACGCCTTGAAATTCACCCAGCTACGCGTGTGGTTCAATTTTAGAATCCTTCGCTGTCTCGCGCCAAATAACTTTGCAGCCTTGCATGACAAATAACTAATCTTTGTTTACCACCTAATAACAAAAACCCATCACAAGCTTGTGCGCGTATTAAATTGAAACAAAGTTGCCTCTGAATGCATCCCAAGTTGCCAACTTGGGGGGATGGGGAGAGATTAATTAAATTGTTTTCAGTTGGCGATAGTTTGTAGTTACGGCGTGGTTAGAGCGGCTAGTAACTTGTTAGTATTTGGAAATCGGATCGTGCGGGATCTGAGGGCCGGATTAGTAAACTGATCTTAGCTGAAACGCCCGTCTTCTCCCGGTTATTATATTCAAACCGCGGATAGATAAGATTACTTCAAATTCATATTTGACACATGTTGTATGTGGCAAATGTCAAATTTTAACTCTAGATATCTTTATCTATCCGCAGTTTGCATATAGGAACGATGCCTAAGTCACGTCAATGACAGAGTTTTATAACTTGACGTTTACTTTAACGTGTCTTGAGACGGTTATCTCAGTCAAGATGAGTTTATTAATAATTTCAGGATTATTGGAGGTTATGTATTAAAACTGTATATTTTCTGCTTGGGAAACATTTGGGGAATGTTTTTTTAGTACAAACTCGACGTTTCACCCTAATTAATGGGCCACTTAAGGCACGTAATGGCATGTCACTTGGGGTCCCGGACAAATTACATAAGGCTAACTTAATGATGTCGGCCACTCATGTCAATTCCATACATTTTGTAAATTTTCGTAAATTGCTTACGTTAGCGCTATGCATCTTTTCAAGACTCCCAGATTTTAACTACAGTTTGTATAAGATTATTTGATTAATTGCTTTATACAAAAAATATATTTAAAAACAAAAATCGACTAAAATTACCTATTAGCCAACAATAAACAAAATACAAACCACCACCACAATGAATATAACAACAATAATTAATAGCGTAACAATTGATAGCAATAAAAAATAAATATCTTAAAAATAAAATATCTTAAAACATTTCACCAGTGATTAGACAAGCCAATAATTGCTGTTCCCCTCATTCCCCTAAAGAACAAACGGGACGAGAATACTTTTTCAACACCAATAATAAGCTAATAGCTTTCATCCATTAAAGCTATTACGCTAAGGATTCCGACGAAAACACTTCTAATTACAAAACAAAGCATTTTAATAAAGATTTCTTCTGACCTCGCTTTCGCTCATTGTTTTTTACCTTCCAATTGTTTTCGGCGCTGTGATTGGTTAATTGGAACAGTTTTACCGTTAGGGGACGCTTTTCGGAGTTGTTTTCCTTTTTAGGGTTCCATACCAAAATGATAAAAAAGGAACCTTATGGTGAGACTTCGTTGTCTGTCTTTCCGTTCGTCCGTCTGTAGGATATCATAGCAGTTTATCTCAGCAACTACAAATGCTATCAACTTGAAATTTGGCAAATTGTATAACTTGCTTGCCCGCATCTGTTATTAGTAAAAAAAGAAATTAATTTTATAAATAATTGAAAAGGGGTCTAGAATGGGGGGTTGAAAAATGAAAGTGATTTGATTATAAAAAAGCCGGTCAAGTGCGAGTCGGACTCGCGCACCGAGGGTTCCGCATAAACTTTTAGGCATGTAAATAGTTCGTAAATCACGGGAATACAATATAAACTAAGTCCAGTATAAACTGACCCGAAATAAGTATGCACATTCTTACTTAGTGAGTGTCAGTTTATATTGGACTTATTTTTTATGTGATTTAACCGCAAATTAACGGTTTTCGGATTTTTTCCTTTACTTGTGCTATAAGAAATTGCTTCTTGCCAAATTTCATGATTCTAAGTCAACGGGAAGTACCCTATAGGTTTTGATTCCCTTGAGATTCCCTTGAATATGCGGCATAAACGGCCGTATCTTTTGATTGCGTTGACTTAGATGTCTGATTTTTTCACTGATCCACGGGATTACAGACCAAAGTATTTGATATGAATTTCAACTTGATACCTTCACGCGTTCCTGAGAAAAAGGGTCTTGACAGACACACAGACTGACAGACAGACGGACAACAAAGTGATCCTATAAGGGTTCCGTTTTTTTTCTTTTGAGGTACGGACCCCTAAAAATGGGGTGTCATATGAAAGGGCTTAATTTGCACATTTTTAACATTTTCTTTCCAAAACGTACTTTTTGATTTATATTTGCCGGCTATTCATCGACTGAGTAGAACAGAGCCCTTAGCCAAGATGCCTATCGATAACTAGCGTTTCTATTCGTTTCGTTTTTAAACCAATCGCGTCACTGGTAGATCACGTGACTCTCCGGATGACGTGATCTACCAGTGACGCGATTGGTTTAAAAACTAAACGAATAGAAACGCTAGTTAGCGATGGGCATCTTGGCTAAGGGCTCTGAACGACAATGTGTTAACAGAATAACATAGCAGCTTTTTGGGAAAGAAATTGGGAAAAGATGTAAGAAGAATGTTCTTACATGTTTATCCAGGACGATGTCAATCAATTTCATCCCATCATTTTAGCCGTTTATAAGTGCTTGTAATAAACATCGTAATAGCCAAATAAGTATCAAATAATTAATTAATTACGAGTATGATAAAAGCACTCCCGTTACAAAAATAATTAGACTACATTTAAATACACCAGATGCTCAGAGTAATAGACTAAGCTGTTAATAATAAATACAAACGAAAACTTATATTAAATATATTGTATTGTTACTACTTAAGTATGTACAAGTATTCTTTCAGTAATATTTTTTATAAAACGATCTTTTGCCCTGAAAATCTCCCTTCTTTGACTCTTCTGCTCAAACGCGTTTCGTCTTTTCTCTTTATTATCCTTCTATCTTTTTTATTTTACCATTGATATGTTTTATCGTGCTTCATGTATTTATTTGTTGTGGTGGGTAAAAATCTGAAGCGAAAGTAACACAATCGTTGCGAACAAATTGTTTTCCTCCTTGAGTAAAAAATACATTTTCAATTCGCATTTGGAAATTCGTTCATTTTTTAAGCAATTTATTTAAAGTAAAATGTTTGTTTCGATTGCTAAAATGAGTTACGGCTTTTTAATAGATACCTAGTTTTTTTAAACAAAGAAATGAAAGATTTCCAAACTTTGCTTGTCTTGCCGATTCTGAATAATTTTATACGTATAATATTTTAATATTACGGTAACTTGGTTTCACCTACCTTATTAAACATTAACAAAAATTATTTTATCTACCCTCTACAACGCGTTCAAAAACGGTAGGTTATAACTAGCTTTACGACAGTCAGTGGTGTTGCTGTCACGGTGTCAAATCTTATCTAGTGGTTGTAGTGTAAAGTTCACTTTACGTGTTCACTACCGATACTGCTATGGTTTTCAAATTTCGAATTTATGCGAATCACGATACAATTTGATACTGCGACAATTTCTCACTCGAGAAAATGAATGAGATGAAGCATTTACAATATGAGTAGTATTGTACGCGACTTTGCGTAATGGGCATTACGGTTCGGCCATGACTTTGAGCGACGGCGGCGGCGGCGGGAGAATTCTCTCTTCATTGCTCGGGCGAGACGCTCACCGCGCAGCGGTTAGTTGACGTTACACGCAATATATTAGAAAATTCGCTCGCCACTCAGCCGGTCGCGCAAAGTCGTGTCCAGGCCCTTACCCAGCCGTCACGTAAACTACTATAACCATTTCGACTACATCCTGCCACTGACTCGTAATATTTTTTCTTTGTTTTGACCAAAACTCGTTTTCCTAGACTAAGAGAAAACATTTAAGTTGTTTGTGGGTAAAAAGGATAAACGAATTCAAAAGAAGATGTTTAATAACGTACCGAAAATTTAAGACTAAAGTAACGACGTATTATTTACTCCGAAAATAGAAATTCCCTTAATTAGCTTCCAAAGTTTCGTCTAAAGTGCCTGAAGTGCCGGGCTATGTTTGATTACTGTCTACCATTGCGTATTTTAATTTGTACATGGATGGGCTGCCTTTCTTGTTTTCTATATTGGTATTTAATAAGTTAAATTATGAAAAGACATAGTAGTTTAAATTAATTAATTTAGGGGACAATATAACACTTAACACACCCATTGGTCTATTTCCAATCTTCTACTACAAGACAACAAAAAGCATATATTATACATACAATTTTAATACAACAGAAATCATAAAAGTACCTATACAATAATAGAAATCTTTATCAGACAAATTTTGGAGCCTTTAGAAAAAAATATCAGTATCACTTGTGTATGGAGTTTAATTTTATAAATAAAATCTGAACTTCAGCTCTACTTATTACTTACTTGTTCAGTTAATATTTACGGTAATATGAACAATTTGTCAGATAGGCTAACAGCCACTCACCCGTCAAATATCGTTTGTTAGGCATAATTGAACATTTCAAAATAATAACGCAGCAATTTGCCTTATTAATTGACTCTTGATTAATGTTATAAACGCCAAAACATATTATCGTGCTACAATCGTCACAAAAAATTCAATATTCAATTCTAAATTCTAAATTTGAATCCTTATTTTCCTTGCACTATAAACTACGAACGAGGATTGTAATGTTTTCAAGAATTAATAAAAAAGGTAAGAAAAAAACAGCAATCTATTTCAAAGTCAAATGAAAATTATTCGTTGCTTATTACGTACTTATTTTGGTTTATATACTTACCTAAGCTGGTAATGAAGATTGCAGTATTCGACGAAGTTTCGATTTTGACTATTTATGACAAAATGAGATCAGGGGACTCTTATTCTGCCCTGCTAAGGTAAAAGGCAGTATGTTACACAAAACTACTGTAGCAATTGCAACCTTATTACCCAGTAATGAGGTTGCAATTATTTCAGTAGTTTTGTGTAACATACTGCCCTTTATCTTAGCAGGGTAGTATTTATTCGTACAAGTTTTTTTTATGCTTGGAACTTTGAAAAATCTTACTCAAAAATGCAGCATTTGTTTGGTTTGGCAAATGGTTTTATAATACAAAGTTACAACACGCATACGTCTCAAACTAAGGTTATAAAATATACAACAAAACTTATCTTCAAAGCGAAACGCAGCTAATGCTATTGCTTACTGCATTTTGGCTATTATTAATAAAACAAAAATATTACATGATCCTAACTTAAAATGCAGTTATACATGTATCCAAGATAAATGCAGTAGGTACTTGACACATACCGCATTCTTCTTTTGTATTGTTGGTTAGCTATATGCGAATATAAAAGATAAAATGCAGTATTCGACTTTAAAATTAAATTTCATATCATAATTTAAGTATAAACTAAACAATACGATGAAACGTAATAATATTTGTTATGTAATATGACGTACACATTAAAAAAACCTTTAGCCGCGTTTTTCTCGAAATTACCTTTTTGCAAGTGCTGCGTTTTTCATTACGAGGGCTTACGTTACGAGTACATCACTACATACGCCATTTCCAGCTCTCGCTAACATGTCTATACCAACTTGACTTATATATTTCAACTGGTTGTTGAAAAATAAACACCCTGTTAATTGGTTGAAGTTCACTAGATTGAGGTTCAGTTGCGAAACTGTTAACGTTGTAAAGTATTAAAAAACTCGACGGAGTTAACGAATTGCCTCGAGCCGAGTCTCAATTGCACTTTGTGTAATTAATACTATATTTGAGTAAGTGTTGTGCTCTTATAATGAACAAAGGTGGATCCGCTTATATTTGTTAAAGTTCAACATTTTTTTACGAGTTGTTTGTACTTGTTTACTTTAATTTGATGACTCTACTTTTCACCACCATATCATTATAGTATAGCTATGTTTTTTTATCATAGGGTTTCTGTGAGGAAATACAGGGTAAAACCAAAAAATACATATAATTCGTCGTAAAATCATCTGATTCTTTTTTAACTACGTTTCCAGTGTTAAAGACGAAAACATATAACGTCGGACACGTTATTGGTTTTAAGTTGGTTGTCTGTCTACACATAGATTCCGATTTCGATCCTCGATGAGAACAAAGTTGTGAATGATAAGTACGAATATTCTTCTGTCTTGGTTATGTTCTATGCACGTATTTCATTGTATTGTACTTAATAGCGTCATTTAGACTAGTCTTATTTATGTCAGTCCCCTGTGTCCCCTAATATTTATTGTTATACAATTTAACTATCTTTAATTATCTTTCTAATATTAATTTTTAGTTTATATAATTATAATTATCACTCGTGGTATTTGTATTTTCCTTGTTTATTTTGTATGCAGTTTAAATTTTTATTGAATAATAGATCTTCTATAATACTTTCTGTGCACGGCTTGTCACTTTGTCTATCCTCGTCATTGATCCTCGTGCATTTTTCTCTTTCACTTTCAAGGTTAACTGGAAGAGATCCCTTAAAGGAGTAAGGTCGCCTTTGTACATTATTTAAATTTATTTTTGTGGACATATTAATTTGTCAACCTTACCTGTTTTTGTGCAATAAAGAGTTTACACACATACATACATTAACCAAGCTCGTATGACTCATTAAAGCAAAGTAAATACGTAAAATTGCATCAACAAAATGCAATTCTGAATCCCTAGTGTGAAAAAGTAACTGCAGCAACTTATCGCCTCGCACTCAAACGGCAATAACGAACCAAACGCACTCGACATGCGCAATAACCCGGTGTTGCCACATCCCGCGGGAATTAATTTCCGATGTCACAAAACTCAGAACACAGAAGGTTAAAGTCTATTCGACGCTTTTGCTCGCAAATCCCGTCCGTGCAGAAATTGTGGTTCCAGGCTAGTTCTCTAATCCTTTTTATTATTAATTGTAAATCGTGCCAATTTGTGTCAATAAAATAACTTATTTATTATTAAGCCCCGGTGTAAAACAGAGGGATGATATAAGTTCAACGTGTATGTATTTATCTGTGGCATCGTTGCTCCCAAAGAAATGAACCGATATTTTTTTTGGCAAGGTGACTTAATCGAGTGTGTTCTTAGCTAAGTTTGATGAAAATCCGTTTGGCCATTTAAGAGTTATGAGCTCTGAAGTAGTCCCAATTTTGTCGGGGTTTTTTTTTTAACTCGATTAGGTTGTAATTTTACTGTCAAGACGCTCACCGCACAGCGATTAATTGACGTTACACGCAATGTATTAGAAAATTCGCTCGCCGCTCGGCTGGTCGCGCAAAGCCGTGGCCAAGCCCTTGGAGTCCATTCAACAGTATTGCTCTAGACAAAACCACGCAAAACTGGTTTATTAAAAAGTACCTATTATTATATTTCCGGGCTCTAAACCAAATTTCTCATTGATCGGTTGAGACGTTGAACCGTATAATCAAAACAAACACACGCATATTTTCTCATATGTCATTTCGTTTTTATTCTTTCACTCGCTCTCATTCCCTCTTATGCTAGTCTAACCGATTTTACCTGAACCCGGTAGACATTTTAAGAGCTATTTATTGCACTGTAGCTCTTCTGTCCTTCTCTGTCCTGCGGCTCTGTTGACGTAATGAACTGGTGCCGGATCATTTGCATCGGTATCCCGTTCCCGTTTAGCGACCGTTGCAAATTTGTCGACGCATCGAGCAATTCGAATTTGGAACTTTTCGATTATTAGACCAATAAAATATTTATGCAAATGCTCCCGGCGCCATTTTAAATTTTACTGCGGTTTGCGCTATTTAAATTTTACCAATTTTGATGTGGAGTTACGTTGTGATTGGGGATTGGATATTATTATTTAACCTACCTATTGCTGTTTCGATATTTTTTTTGGATGCAAAGCAGCCATCCCTTATGTATTTTTTGAACTGTAGACTAGATCCCACCAACAACATGTATGTAACGAGTCTAACCAAAAGCAAGCTTTTAAAACCCGACTACCCCTGCAGCATCAGGGCTCAGGAGGTCCATAGCCAATGACGCTGCTTGGGTGAATACCAATCTAACGATATCCCGCACTTTAAAATCCGTTGAGGCGTTTAGCCTACAGGAGGTTAACAATAAACATGGATATATACTTACATACATACAACTGAAAAAAAAAAAAAAAAATAGAACCGTGTTCAAAAAAAACCTACTAAACAAGACTAAATAATGACCGGCTTCCTAGGAATTGACTATTTGATGGGTGCCTAATAGGTACATGGAATATATGTAAGCCGGTGTCAAGTAGGTTTACACAATAGCAATGTCACATGATTCTTGCCACCGACTTCGATATATTCCATGTACCTATTAGGCACCCATCAAATAGGCAATTCCTAGGAAGCCGGCCATTATTTAGTCTTGTTTAGTAGGTTTTTTTTGAAGACGGTTCTATTTTTTATTAAAAAAAATTTTTCGTCTTTTTTTATTACATTTTTTTTTCGCTTTTTAGTGATACGAGTATAACTATCACTAAAAAAATCGCGTCAACACAAAATCGGTCGAGTTGAACTAATATATCGCTTAATAACGGATCCATGCGGATGACGTCACGTGGTATCAATTATTCTTGTATATCAAAACCTTCTCCAGAATGTAACAAATACTTTGCTGAAAACCCCATCTAAATCGGTTCAGCCAATCGCGAGATAATCGTGGACAAACATACATACATACATACAAACATACAGGTCAAACTGAGAACCTCCTTTTTTTTTGAAGTCGGTTAAAAACATTAATACCCTCCTTTTTGGGTAGTCGGTTAAAAAATAGGCAAGGTGAGAACCAAAAGGTAGTCATATCTAAAACATGCCAAGTTTGTAACTAGATCATTGACAGTTAAACCAATTTATTGTGACTAATGCATTTTGAGCCTTTGAGAATATGTAATTTCATGTATTCTGTTTTTTGGGTGTTCAAAAAACTGCCAAGTTAGAGCTGATACGGCCTGAACGAATTTTTTCTTTGAACTTGTCCGGACACACTGCCTAGTAAAACTAAATGTACCTAAGCATTCGAAGATTTCTTTAATTCTTTTTACGGTCACGGAAGTTAACTCTTAAGCCACCATGAAATCTTGTCACAAAAAGTCAATAAGAATACTTTGATTCCAGTTATTTATGTCTTTTGACTTGACCTTACTTCACAATGACAACATTCTGTGTTGGCTTAAATATTAAAATCCGTATTTTTTTAAACGACCAGCGATTGGCCTTGATCTCACCTGATGGTAAATGATAATCATGTCTAGGATGGAGCTCGCTGATACAATAGAAGCCTGTTCACTCCTGTTTTGAAGACACCCAAGATAAAAAGTAAATAAATTGTACGCAAAAAAAGCCTTCATATTTTTATAAACACAATTCATTAGCTCAATACAATAACGCACTTACGTTAAAAGCCGCGCGATAAAACAAACACCCGATATCGCGTCAAAATCGCAGACGCACCTTCTCGCGCGATCGCACGAAAAGAGAATTAACGCCGCGAAATACATTTAATATTTTTTATTTCCGGCAATGTAAACACTTGGGCATTATTGCCGCTTCGTATAAAAAACACGGCGTGAACGCGTCCGGACTGTTACGTTATTGCTTCCGTTTTTTCGCGTCGGCATCCGCGAACACGAAATAAAAATGTATAAAAATGTCTGCAATGTATTGTTAATACGGCTCATATATTTCCTTGCAACTATTGTCTGCGTTATATACCGTCGCAGACGCCGGCGATTGTTAAAAATTTGGAAGGAAAGGAATTTTGATTGCGCGGTTTGCGTTGTTTAAAATTTTATGAGAAACAAGTATGCGGTGAAATAATATTTTTCAGGTTATTTTTTAAGAGTGACGTTTTATTTATGTTTTATTCGCAACACTATAAATGCAGTATGTGCCAGAGTTCGTCTAGAAAGTATGTATGATTGTATATAAATGTTGATAAAATATGATATTGTGTTTTAGACAACATTGTCTACTGCCATATTTTATCAAAATTATACGGAAAAATACTAAGTAAAATTAAATTAACTCTTAATTTTTGTAAGTATAAACCCATTCATTAGAGGCCATTGCCGAGCAGTGGGATACCGTCTGTGAATAAAAACGAATACTTATAAAACACAATAACAAAAAGTAGGTAACGTATACCTATAAGCTCAATTTTTTTTTTTCAATTTATAAACATCAGTTGGACCCACATTTTACTCTCACGAAAACACCAAATCCGTTTCGTTGTACCACTCGATACCGTTTACTGCGGCTTTTTTACATTTAGATGGAGAATTTAGGATAGCCCTGATTCGCACCTATTTGGTATCAAAGTCAGGGCCATAAAGTTCGGACAGACTTGAATAGTAAACAGTCTACCTTGGATTCTCTTTGATTGGGAGATTGGAATTGGCTAAAGGTTTTTTTGTACGTGGAGGTTTGGTTTGTATTTTATGAAGGTATTTTTGGAGAAGTTAAACATTTAACTGTTACTGATCCTATTTTTTATGTATAAAATACAGTAATGCAGGGGAATATTAACGTTTTTTCGTCTTCAGAATTACCAGCTATAAATGAAATGTATTATTTATTTCACAATTATAATTATAGACTTGACTTTCTGATTGAAATTGGACGTTTTGTAAGATATACTGCAAATAGAGAGGTAAAAGTTCATTCAATCAACTATTTCCAATCTGATTTCATTTTTGCTTTGCGTATGTTGCTTATCAAATTGTTTTCTTATACAATAACACTTTATTTACGGATGATGTGAGTACAGTTCAAAAAAGTATTAAAAATATGATAGAAATTTAAAATAAACAAAGGGATGTAAACAGTAACAGCCTTTATAACATTAAACTCGATGCCTTTAATAATGCCTCAGGTTTAAAGCAATCCGTCCCCTGCGTTTGTTAACTGCTTCAATCTTACTTCACTCATTCACTCATCACTCTTCTCACTCTTCCCTTCTCTTTTCACTCTTCTGTCATTGTTATCATTAACTTTTTATCAATAAAGTTATTCTTATTCTTATTCTTACTTAATCAAAGGACATATTATCCTTTAATAAAATAGCATGTCCCGTATGTTTAGAAAACTGTTAAATATATCTACTTTGATTGAGAGTTATTTATCAGCGATTACCAGTCTCTCAACATTGCAGAAGTTAAATAAATATCAGGGGGCAATCTCAGATTGAAGCTCTACAAGCCTAGGCTTGTACTATGGTACCTACTTAGCAACAATAAACATACTTATGTATAGAGGAATATTAAAATAAATATAAAACTTTTTAATAGACTCACGAACATATACTTGCGCTCATCACACAAATATATTTGCATATAGCGGAAATCGAACTCTGGACCGCTAGCTTCGCAGGCACCATACCTACAAGGCTATTCGCGTCGTCAAAATTCGTCCAATTTAGTAAAAAAAAATCCTGGGGAAAAAACATAAATTATACTATTTATACAGTGAACGCGAAAGTGTTTTTGAAACATATTATTAACCGCAAAATAAAAAGGTACATTTTATTACAGGTGATTATCTCGAGTTTTGTAACGTACAAAATAATCGCTTTATAACTGAAACAAGAAAATCTCTTGTTTGTAAACATGGGGCTGCATTCGGTAGAAGACACCCTACCAAGTGAAAACTCAATTACGTTTTCATCTTCGCAAGTGGCAGTGTGTACACCATTCGGCAAAAAGTATCTGCACCGTTATTCATGTGTTTTGCTTTCATAAAACAATCTGTTGGAATTCAAAGTGAAATTTCACGGTCATTATTAAATCAGACCCTTTCTAACACGCAAGTTACTCAGAATTATTCTTCATTAAATTCATTTGCGTATTCCGAAGTTCGAATTCGTAATTAGGGGTCGAGTTCTGAGTAAAAAGTTTTCGAAAAAACCTGCATTTTGGAGGACGGAGGCGGAATAAAAATGGCTACGTTTGACACAACGCGAGATTCGGAATTAGACAAATTCGGCTGTTAAATTAAGGTCGTTTCGGGCCGGAATTCGATTTGGGGTAAATCTCCCGGCGGCGGGGAAATTTCCTTAACGTTACTAAACTTAAGCATCTTGCACGTGATTGGTTAAAAATAGAAAGTGTATTTACTTCTAATTTGATTTTAAATTGGATACAAATGGATGGCGATTTTTTTTACGTAATCCGGGCAAGAAGAGCCTGCTCTTGGAGTAAATTATTCAGCTTAGCGGGCGAAGCGAAAATGGAATCAATTGATTGAAACAATATTAAAATTTCAGGAGGTTGCGTCGGGTTAGGGACTGGGCGGGCTTTCTGCCTGGATTATTGATAATTTTCCCTAATTCTTGTTTGGGGATTCAACAACAGTATTGCCTGGTCCCTGTACTTTGACGTTATTAGTTTTCAGTTGATTTAGTTTGTTAGAAGTGTTGCGTAATGATTGTTATTTACTTTGCCTTCACGTGTTGTATGTTTTTATTTTGTTCTTTTATGTTTTAAGTTATGTAAAATTCATTACAACATTGGTTTCTATTAAATTTCCATTAAATTTTCAAAATGCGTTCAACAGAAATTCAAATGCCGAATATTCGTTAGCGACATTTTTTTTATTTAACGTATTTTTTTCGTTTTGTTCGTTAACTATTACTAAGTTTGATTTAGCCTTTTACAAAAATGTATATATACTGAAGGAGACAGGATGTCGAAATATAATATAAAGTCAAGCATTTCAGTTATTCAATATATTTTATCCGTAAAGTATCTAGAAATTCGTAAAAACAAGCTTTGTCTAGTTAACTTGTAATATAATGTCTACAATATAATTATTCAAAACTAACATCAAAAAATAAAAAGGTCACGTATTGGAATGCGACGTGTAACAACTTCATGATCGAATTAAAATAATTTGATGCGCATAAAAACGAAACGTCACACGCAGACTCAGATACCTACTGTGCGACCAACCAAATAACTTAAACCCCGTGTCATCTACCGTTTAGTATTAGCCAGGGATCAGATAATGTTGGGTGGGCATACAAAATCAACATGGTCCGCTCCAAGTTATAATTAAATTATTTTGTTAAATTGTACATTTCTCTTCGGTAACTCCTAGTGCCAACCAATTAGCAAAGTTGTGACGCCCGTTAATTTGGTTGTTCATACAAAACATTCATTATGAATAAATGTATAATGATTATAAACAGTTTTGTGTTAGCACAAGTCAATTAGGCTGATCCGAGGAGATAATTTTGATGATTCAAATGATTTTATTATCTGTGCATTGTTTAGAATTATTTAAATAGCTATCCTACAAAATTAAATCCGCCATTAAGCATTAATTGGCATTAAGTCAGCCATTTGTACTTTATTATTAATAATAAAGTTTAAATAAACAAATAAATAATAAAATTATTGCCATGTGAGTAAGATATCACCAGTTCGCTATTTGGTACGCGTTCCACACTCTATACCTAGTTCTATCTTCTAAGGGCAGGATAACTCATGTAAAACTTTCGACATATAAACTACCTATTTCGTATAATAAATCATAGATTAGCTTGCTACATTTCGTCCGAGTAGAACTTGCATCATTATTTCTTTTGAGTTGACCGACGACTCTTCTTGAATTGCATATGTCCATTAGCGTAATGCGCATGCCCATTTGCTTCACTCTCATATAAAACTTTATACGTTTCTGGAACTAAGTAGGTATCTCTTGTCCTTTTAGGGTCTCTAACTACATACATAGCAAGTTTCACAGAAATCTGTTCATTGGTTTAATTTCATTCATTGTATCAAGCGGAAATACCACCACCCCCTTCCTCCCCAGACATTGCACTGCACGGTTTTACGGCAATAGTCACCATATTCGGTTGCTGTTCGATAAAATTAGTATGGAAAAAACGTGCCGTGCAACGCCGTGTGAACCCACGTTTACTCACTTTAATTTCTTTAAACATTTTGAGAGCTCAAGATTTTCTCATAAAAAATCAAGTTTCATTTTCCCTAAAATGGTGGCCGTCAACTGCATCAAACGAAACACGTCCATATGAAACTAACAAGCGTATTCGGTAAACACTAAATCCTGGGATATTATAAAAGTTTTTCAACGGCGGCATGTTTATGAACCCGTTTAATTCATGCCCCTCGACGGATAGTCGTACGGTAATGATACGTTGGAAAATATCCAAGAACTCCCATACGACGGATCTGACAGGGATGCGGTATAACTTAGATACCAGAAACACGGATACGTGTATCAAGTACCAAAATACACGAAAAATCATTCGCCTAGCATGATGTCGAATTGTGAAAGAAAAAGAAAGAAAGAAAGAAAAACATTTATTCGTGACAAATATCAACAAAGGACAAAAAAAATACACACAGAAAGAATGTAGTCACGAAATGAAAACCGAATCGCTAAAAAATGCAAATGCAATGCCTAAATAATGCAAGGTTTTATAAAATTTGCTTAGATCCGGATGTCCGGATGTCGCTTCATAGGTCGCATTTCTCAACCGATTCTCTAGAAATTGTAAGCAGGTTCGATAATTATAATAATATGAATTTTTTGTCGATTCAGTTTTTCGAATTTTTTCAAAATGGTTTTTGCGATTACAAACTTATTTGTGATGTTGGTAAACTGAGCACGTCCTATGTCGATGTATGGAGATAACAGTTTTTCAACGGCAAAGTTAATTTTGTCGCAATATCTCACAGAGCCACTTTAGCCTTTTTGAAACTAAGTATCTAAAAAATATTGCTTCATTGAAATTGAAACGTATCCTACATTTTTTGCCTACAAATAGTAATAAAGATAACTATTGACAATTTGACTATACAGTACTGGAATAACGACCTCGCTTCTTATTCAAATCAAATCAAATACATTTCTCCATATGTTGTTAGTAACAATTGTGATCTTATGTAGTTCTGTCCAGTGTCCAAGTATAGGGCCATCTACCCCATTAGCAACAATGGCCAAGAGACGCTTGGCGCTGCCACGTAATCGCTGCGCGCCAGGGACGCGATACGCTTATTGATACAAGCCTTCGTTTACATTTAACATAACCTCGAGATTTTAGTTTATTATAAATTTATAATGCATCCAGTTAAAAATCATGTCATGTATTCAAGCTTACATTAATCATTTTCGATTTGCAAATATTAATAATAAAACAATTTTCTTATATTTGTCGGTGCTATGGGGGGCAGCTGGGGGCGGCTGGGGCTGGATGTGTCAGGAATCTTCAGGATATGGCTAGGCATCTTGGTCACTAGTTGAGTGAGGGTCGAAGCAAAGAGAACACAAAATAGACGTAGGTAGGTTTATTTCCTTGATGGACATTAAACTCGATACATTTGATCTTCACTGACTTTAATTAACAGTAACACGTCAACTATAACGTAATAACAGTATAGCCCTATCAGTCCCACCACCAACCCATGGTTCTGCCTTCCTCGCGGCATAACTGACCGAATCTCGGGAGATGCGCGCAATACTTGCTTAGGCTCTTTCTCACGCGCACTTTCTTCACTCCCTACAAACGTAACTTGAAACGAAGAGCAGTTCCATCCAGAGGTGTTTACTGGACGGTTTCCCAAGTAGAAGTGTTTCTTGGATGATTCCAAAGCAGACGTCCTCACTCGACGGACTCTCAAGTAGCAGTGTTTTGCCGTCGCACTGGAGCGACCACCAAGGCTCTGTCGAGCGCGCCAAAAGGTTGTAGAGGGCGTTGGTATCGCCTTCCGGTGGCACAGTTGTTCCGTTGAGCTCCTATACTATTGTCAATCTCCGACATATTTATATTTACGAGTATTTATTAATTCTTCAAGCGTTTCAATCGCCCTCATTCCCCTGGTCACATTCATGTCGAATTTCCTGTAGATTAGGATAGCATTTTCAGTTCTTTTGTAGTACAAGATAACCGAAAATAGCATCTTAAGCTACAGGAGATTCGACATTAATGCGACCAGGGGAATGAGGGCGGTTGAAACGCTCTAAAAATTCCCCAAAAGAGAGGTAAAATATAATAAATACATTTTCTTGTTGTATTACTTTCCATTCAAGCTGGCCTTCGTGGAAGCTGCCTTGGCATACTTAATTTGAATGAGTCGTATTCAGCCTCAGAACTTTATATTATAATTTAACAAAAAATAGACTCCAGTCCGCGATGTATTAGTTAATAGCTTTCCCCCGCGACTCCATCCGCGTAGAAGTTGTTTATCGGTTTTTCCTCAGAAACTACCAGTTTTTCCAGGATAAATAGCATCTTATGTGTTAACCCAGGTAATAAACTGTATGTGTGCCAAGTTTCATCCAAATCTGTTCAACCGTTTTTGCGTGATTGAGTAACAAACACCCAAACATCCTAACTTTCACATTAATAATATTAAGTAGTATTACACGTATGTATTGTATTCCTGCCAGCACAAAAACCAAAAATATAAATACTTATAAAAAAGTTGGTTCCTTTTTTTTATTATTGTTGTGAATAAGCGTCTTGATTTCATTTAAGGCTCACTGTTCGCCTAATGTGAACACAGTTTAAGGTTAACAAAACGTAAGATACATCAACTCGGATGTTACATAGTTGGCTCATCAAATATCCTTCTGATTTTACTGCTATCTTTGGTTGATAACTAATATCATAGCTAAGTATTTATAAGTATACTAGCTCTTGCCCCCGACTCGAAAAGTAGCCTATGTGTTAATCGAGGATATAAGCTATCTCCATTCCTAATTTCATCCAAATCCGTCCAGCCGTTGCAGCGTGAAAGAGTAACAAACAAACACACACGAAAACTTTCGCATATATATTATTAGTAGGATTAAATTTATGTCAACAAAGATACATTTCTCATATATGGCTCATTTTTTTCGAGTGCGGTATAGTTTTCCGGTTTCTCTTAGATTCCCATCACTACAGAGAAATAGAGTGCCAGCAATGGAAGTGAAACAACATTATAACGAGAGTCGTGTGTAGTACAGCGCAGGAACGTCGTTAAAAAGGGGTAGCCTTCATTTTGATAAGGGTTATCACGGGGTAAGGTCACTTAGAGGTGTTTTTCCAGTGAAGGAAATATTTGGTGACAGCTTTAGTCCGTCTGTACTGGTATGCTTTAGATATGAAGGAATTTATTATATTATGTTACATCATTACGTGACTCCGTTAAGGTACTGTTGGATTATAATGATATTTTTTGTAACGGCAGAGCGGTTGATTTTTTTAATGGCGTATTTCATTATAGGTAATAAAATGTTATTCAATAAGTTGATGTTTTTTGATATATTTTGCTCGAGGAATAGTTATAAACGTGAAAGTGATAGTTATACAGGGTGTCCCAATTTCAGTAACCCACATTGACACCGGACGAAGACGGACCGAACCAGACACATTTTTTTACTTTGCTTTTTTTTTACTTTTGATTTTTTTTTAACGAAGTGGAAATGCGTTACTCATTGGCCCCACACCGAACCAGCCTAACATGATCTTAGTAAAAATCGCTAGGTTTTCATGATTTGCCAGTTTAAAGTTATTTTCCAGTACAAACTTTAAACTGGCATATCTCGAAAACCATGAGACTTTTACTGAGGTCATGTTAGGCTGGTTCGGTCCGTCTTAGACTGGTCTACCTCCGGTGTCAATGTGGGTTACTGATATTGGGACACCTTTATAAGTTAAGATGTTCGGATGTTTGTCCTTCAATGCTGAATGTTTTTTTAAGAAGTTTTGCGCACAGATAGTCTATTTTTGGATTAACACATACGATATTTTTGTCCCGGAAAAATGTACAGTTCCCTGGGTAACAGCCACAAATGACTTTTACGCGGACAGCCGCTAGTTACGTAAAATAATAAAGGAATAAACTATACGTCTGTTGAGCGCACTTCCTTTTATTAAAAAGCCGGTCAAGTGCGAGTCGGACTCGCGCACCGAGGGTTCCGCACAAACTTGTAGGTATGTAAATAGTTTGTAAATCACGGGAATACAAATAGAAACAAAGTGATCCTATAAGGGTTCCGTTTTTTTTTTCATTCGAGGTACGGAACCCTAAAAAAACGAAATCATTATTTATCGTCAGTGTACACGAAGATACGAAAGAACAATTCCAGTTCAGAGTGAAGCAAAGCATTTAAATAGGAATAAAGACTTATCTCAAGCGGAATTCAAACCTATTCCGTTTGCGCCATCTTTGAGTTAGATCTTGCTAAACAGTTCAATTTGCGGTAAGCGATACTGCAACACATACACATAAACACACACACGCAGACCACACAGCCACAGATCTTGTTTGTCTACCTGTTAACTCATTCTTAAAATACCTGCATACATACGTGTCTTGTTGTCGCTGACTTTAAAAAAAAAAACGGTCAAGTGCGAGTTGGACTCGCGCACCGAGGGTTCCGCACAAACTTGTAGGCATGTAAATAGTTCGTAAATCACGGGAATACAATAAAAAACAATCAAGTATAAACTGACACGCAATAAGTACGCACTTTCATACTTAGTGAGTGTCAGTTTATATTGGACCTATTTTTTATGTGATCTAGCAACAAATTAACGGATTTTTTCCTTTATTTGTGCTATAAGACATAGCTTCTTGCCAAATTTCATGATTCTAAGTCAACGGGAAGTACCCTATAGGTTTTGATTCCCTTGAAATTCCCTTCAATATGCGGCATAAACGGCCGTATCTTTTGATTGCGTTGACTTAGATATTTGATTTTTTCACTGATCCAAGGGATTGCAGACTTAAGTATTTGATATGAGTTTCAACTTGATACCTTCACGCGTTCCTGAGAAAAAGGGTCTTGACAGACACACAGACAGACAGACAGACAGACAGACAGACAGACAGACAGACGGACAACAAAGTGATCCTATAAGGGATCGGTTTTTTTTTAATTTGAGGTACGGAACCCTAAAAAATAAGTAGGCAACATATTAAAAAAATAAAAAATGAAATCACATGTATGAAAACAAAAAAAAAAGCCATAGTTATGTATATTTACATTTTGTTGTCCAACTACTTACATAACATGATGAATGAACTCTTATATTACCTATAGATACACACAGCGCAATTAAGTTGCACTTTGTCAAATTACATATTTCACATCTCACAAAACAAAGCGCAAAAAATAAAATATCGCGCAAAAATAGTCCATCTACGTCCACTATTCTAATATATATGGCTAAATCTCAGAACAATCGCGACGTGACAGAGGGGATCGCGCTAATACCATATAAAATATCGCAGCGAGGAATAAGGCGCTATCTGGCAGTAGTCCGTCAATCTTATTGTCATTCAATTTGAATTCTCGCTCTGGGTCGGTTTTTGCGATGCCTCGGCTTGCAGCCATGAAGGCAGCGGTTTGAATAAGTCATTTCTGTTTTTGTGTTTTCTCCCTTGTCGCTCAGTGCGTCTTTTTCATTACAGAATAAGTATAAAGGGATATAGCGACAAACAAATCGCGGACTTGTGCTAGTCGTCCCGGAGTTCATTTTTGTTCTGATGACAAAAGACGGTTTGTTCCAATCTGCCACATTTGGACGGTCGGATAGTGACGAATAAATGTTCTGGATGTAAATACTTTTACTTGAGTTATCAAACATATCCCCGTATAAACTGTGCGCCAAAGTTCACATAATAATTTGTAGTCCGAATGTATCGTTATTCATGATCACCGCAAGTCCTAAAGTAATTCTAACAGAAACCGTCATTGTTTCAGGATTTTTAAAATATCGACTGATAAATAAGGTTCTGTTAGGTTAGGTTTGTTTTAAAAAATCTTAAAATCAGAACGGTTTCAGTAAAATTCACTTTATGACTTGCGATGATTATGAGTAGCTGTACATTTGGACTACAAATTATTATGTGATATAGCCACCGTATAAATCCCTGTTATATTTAAATATTTTAAAGCATTCAGCATTATTGGGTACCTAATCCAGGTATCTGATTAAGTATGCATCCCTATACATAAGTAATAATTACGCTTGAAGAAAACCCATTGTTTCCAATTGTTACCAATTTTTTTTTTATTGAGTAAGAACCAACTTTGTTACTATAAAACAAAAACACATTCCCAGTAAAATGACTAGGTAGGTCAAATTCTTGTATTATATTTTCAATCCATTTGTAATTTGTAAACAAATTCATTTAATTTAAAACCTTAATCTGACATACTTCTTACTCTTTATTGTGTAATGCGTATTCTCTCGCTTCCCGCTCCTCTTATGCGTCCGCTCTTTCCCTGGCCTCGTCCCTGACACCGACGGTCGAGAGAAACGTAACATTTGTCACTGCATTGGAATCTGTTGAATTAGACGCTCCAAGGGTTCTCTGGGGCGGGAATTCGAACGATTTTTGTTTCTTCCGAAGCTTTTTCTGCGAACGTGCCTTGATTTCGTTTTGGAGGGTGGCAATTTGGCCTGAAATTGTTAATTAACTGATTGAAAAGGTAGTGTGATTGGTTTTCGTGTTTTTTAGATGAGACGTTTTTAATGTTTGATTAATTAGAAATTATACATAATGATTTTATATGAACTATCTAAAGATAAAACTACTACTACTACTGGATAAATGTGAGATAAAAAAATTCTCACATATATTTTTTCAGTATTTGGTACGAAACCCTAAAAATATATTTAAATAAGAATGATAAATATTTAGTGACGCTTCATCAAAAAAGTATCTACACGAGGCATTAGTATCTTTCTCGAAACAAAATTAATCTCAATTCTCAGGGAACTTTTTCCTCATCCAAAAGTAATAAATGTTTTAAATTAGGGGACGGAATTGAGTTAATTAAAATCAAACAATCTTAAGGTACCTGCACACTGTCATCTAAAACTGACTTATTAAATTTGTCTTTTTAACCTCAAATCCTGTCACATTTCAATTACAAGTTTAGAAAAGACCAAAATTATTTATACAAGCAATATTTCTCAGAAATTACTCTAACAGTTTTAGTGAAAGCGCGGCTACAGGTTTTTTGGGTTAATGAATCGATCTTCGGGAAAATTCGGTTTCGACGCAAGCGATGCTCGGCTTCTCAGGTAATCAATATAAAGAATAGGCAAAAGAATTGTGACTCAGAGCGTCGTATATTAATATTTAATATTATATAACAGCTCAGCTGCTATGACGCGCTTCATACAATATTCAGCACCAAAATATAACGCGAGCGCAAGTTTTGATGCAGAGTGCTAATTATTAATTACATTAGCCATAAGAGTTCTCGCGAATTCATCAAAGTTCAGGCACATTCGCGCACACGTTCTCGCTGACTCGAAGTTTTGTTGACGCAGTAATTAGAAAGATTGATGGCGACAGCGTGAACAAAATCGCGTGTAAGCTTAAAAGTGTGACATTAAGTCAAATTAAAGGGTGTTGTAATATACAGGATGTTGTAATATACAGGGCGTTTGCTTTATGTGATAGATTTGTGAAAAAGTGGAGCTCATTAGCAACAAAACGAGTCATGAGTACCCGTCTGAAAATCGATCTTAGTTAAATATTTAAATTTTTTTGGTTCCCATCAAACACTGTGCTTTGGTAAAACAATCGGAATTTTTCAGAAAACACCTTGGTATTTTTAGTCTGAAAAAAGTCATCGTCGGTCAATTGGGCCGTTTAAGAGTTCGCAATAATTTACATAATGTCTGGGGTTTTATATATGTATTTAATGTTTAAAATAAATAGAAACTCATGACGTCACAGGACAGTTCCTTTAAATATATACGTACACAAACTATTGTTTTGTAACTTCATAAAAAGCTGATTTGACCGGTCTGTCAACAACCAAACATACAATAAATAGAAGAAAAAGAAATTCTGAATTACCTTCTACTTTGTTATTTGCACGGTAAGGTTGTACAAGGATGTCTCTAATTTCATTTATAAAATTGTCAAAGCAAAGCTCGCCGGCTAACTGATTGCCGCTATAAAATGCAACAGAGCCGGGTAACTTAAAACGGACAGATTACGGCGTCAAAATAACAATTAATCTGCAAGGAGATTATTGCCACTCTACAAACTTGGCTGGACTCGCGGGTTTAGGGTCTGCGTGTGTTGTTTACCCGCTCCCGCCGACGCTACGCGCGTGGATAAAGTGATGTAATGTTGTTACAAACTTAAGTTGTGTATTGTAAGTAATTACAGTTTTTTTCGGAACTGCAGGTTTTATATACCTTAAGTGCCGTATACAAAATAGTGCTAATAATTTTGAAATATTCATAATTGAACTTTTTATTTAAGTACATACTTCTAACGCTTTGTTAAATTTAGTTTAATTAATTATGAACTTATATCATTAAAATGTTAACCTGCTTGTTTCCAAAAATATAAATGCAATATTACAAATACAATACATTATTTCGTATTTCATGACAACACTTTACCGATCGTCCCAGCACTCATGTACTATATAATTCCTCAATACCTTATTAACTAAAGTAAAAAGACATACATTACAACATAGAAATGCACGAAAACAATATCAACTCAACTCAACTTGAAGCAACGCCATCTGTCGGTTGCTTATAAAAACTATCATCACAATAACATGCCACGACCCTAACGAAAAAAAGAAAGCAATATTTCAACGAGTTCGCGTCGCGGGGTCAGGTGCCGAGAACTGCCCCCCTGATTTACTCGCCAACTTGCTAATGGTCAAATTTACTTTTTACGTTATTAACTGGGACGCCTCCCAGTTTTGCGGGGTTGGCAATACTGACGATCATCGACAACGCGTTTTGTTTTTGTTTTTTAAACATTGACATTTCGGTGTTACGGCAGGCGAGCTAAGTTTGAAAATCGAATTTCATACTCGAATTTAGGTTACTGCATATTAGAATATTGAAAAGATAAGTATTTAAATGTTAGTTGAGAGGTTTTCAAAAAAAGTGTAATCTTTAAGGACAAAACTTGAGAAAATTTAACTTTTCCATTGCGTCACGAAAATTAGTCTCGTATTTTATCGTTAATTTTTGTGACGCAACTATTGGGTCCCGTTCGGGAATGGGAAAAAAAAATGAAAAACAACAAAAAATGTCAAAGTCAAATGAAAATTATTAATGATTTATTTTGGTTTATATGCCAACGGTACATCACTAACATAAGCACTACGGAATACCTATGCATGTTTTTTTAATAAATAATAAATATAAAAATAACCAAGATAATTATAAGCTGTATTTTTTGGCCGATTTTAATTTTAATTTCACTTTTTGCCATATCTTCATATTTATGCCATAAGTATAAGTATGCTATAAGTATGCTACTTATACATTTCTTTATACAGGTTGTAAAAATATTTTTTTTTATCTAACTAAACTAATCTTATCTTAAGGGCCTGCCTCACAATTGACAAGGAAATTTATCTGCCACTTAAAGTTAGCCCTCTCCTTGTCTATTTTCAAGTGTACGAAAGGGAAAGGGCTCAATTTATGTGACATAATATGCTTTACTTGTACGATTGTGAGACAGATATTTAAAAATATAGTTTTAAGCCATCACGTTTCCCAAGCAACCTGATTCTAACTCACAAATGAATACTAAAGCGAAGTGGAAAAAAACTTTCCAAATTTTTCATTAACAAGTTGTAGCACGGAGTCTTGTTTCTGTTTGAGATTTAATAGATCGCGATATTGGTGAAGTTTGCGAAGTTATTGCCGACTGTGAAAACGTTCGGAACGTTTGACATTTGCAGTGCTGTTATTTTCGTTTGACTTTGAAACAATAAACTGTAAATTGGACTAAGTGAGTTTCGTAATTGTTTTTTTCTTTTCAGTGTTTTGTTTTTTTGATGAATATTATTCCACTCAACATACTTGACAAAACTAGCTCTGCATGTTTTTTAGCAGTTGTATTGTGCTTTTGGGAATTTGGTCCTTATTTTTCTTTCAATAATGGTTTTTATTTGTGATTATTGTTTAAATTGACTTTGGTATTGTGTAAACTCTACGTATAATGAGGGCGCATGTGAAAACACCACTACAATTTTATCGATTTTTTTACAAAGGGCCGCCATATTGGAAAACTATATCGGGCAAATATAAAAAGCCATAAGAAATAAAGCATGTATTGGGCCAATTGAGCAAGGTCGTGACTAGCGTACGGAGCGCGGGTTCGAATCCAATCGAGTCATAATTCTAATTACGTCTCCAGCCTTGTACGTGAGAATGTATATCGATATGACTATGACGATATAAAATCGGTTGTTATTATAATAACCTACGTTTTCCAGATAAAAGACAAAATAGCTGAGGTATTATGTTTTTCTTTCATTTCATCTAGTTTACACAGAATTACAAATTAAAATAAAATATTACTGTTTATATGTTTAGGTAAAGGATGGCCAAAGTACTCTTTTTGTTTCAGCAATATACAGCCTGTATAATGCTCTAAGTAAATCAGGTCTTTTTGACGCAAACTTTTAAGATAACGTAAAATCTCGTTATATTTTTACGAAACCAGCAATAATGCTGACTTAATAATAGCACATTGTTTGGACAAAACGATGCCAAAACCGCATGAAATTATTTATTAATATTACCTCACGCCAAATACACTGCAGAATTTAAAACGGAGTAAGTGTGAATCGGCCGCTTTAGATTGATCTCCAAATTTGAACAACTGGCAACCTGTATGAGATCAAGACATGGTGGCCGCCCTGCACTTACTGCATTTTAAATTCTACAAAGCAGTACACCGCCAGACCCAGTAAGAACATTTTAAATCTGCAAAATATTGTCGCTGTGGCATTTTTGCCATGGGATGTTGAATTTGCCAACCTAATAAACACAGGCTTGGGTTTTATAATACATTCCCAGGAGGCATGAAGCTTCTTTCTGTTTATAAACTATAGACTCTTGTATTTTTGTTTAAATTGTAGTTGGTAAGCAAACATGCTGTGGCCAAGTTGTTTTTCTTGATAATACGCTTCAAGGTAGTATGGCCTTGATGGCCTTATAGGTTACAAGTAGTGTGTCATGTCGAGTCGTGACTATTACCTGATTGCTGCGGTATCTACCTCCATTCAAACAGCCGAGTGTTGAGATAATTGCACAAGAGATCCTATATTGTTGAATTGTATCTGAGAGGATTCATTTGTACAAAATAAAAATCTTTGCCCAATGTAGAGAAGTGGGCAAATTTGACATTGGTTTAAATGTACTTTTTTAGGAATTTATTAATGTCCAGGCTTATTCGTTCTATGATAAAGGGTGCGCCATTTTTTAATTCAAAAGGTATGAAAATTACTGTATAGTAATTAACCCTTTATTTTGTATATAGACATACCAACAATACATAAGGCATACACTTCTTATATATAGTATATAAGAATCTTAACAGGACGCTTAACCGGCCGGCATAGGTAGATCTTAATTTTTCTGTTTTATACATTTATTTATTTAAATACACGTGTGCCTAAACAAACCATGCTGTAATTTTCCTATTACCAAACCGTGTAACCCATTCCAATTCCCAAGGTACCAACGGCGTCGGAGTAACTCAGCGCGTCATACGTTAGTGTCGGTCCGAACAAAAAACACCACCACGATTTGGCAACAGTAAACGTGCGTAAAAAAACAACTCGGCTCACGGTTGCTACACTCTGTAGCTGGCTTCCTTCCATTTCCATTAGTGAATGTTTAGCCAAAGTGTTTCTCGAACTTGGCCCATTAGGCTTGCTTGTTTCCTTTTGTCTTGGCCCATTTTTTAGCCTCGTTTAGACGCTAAATGTTATTTTATGAGTTCGTGTGATCTGATAGCTCTTGTTTGAATTTAGATACGATTTTTTAATTACTATTAATGAGGTCGTGAAAGATGTTTTGTATAAGGACGCGACAACACTCAATCAAACAAATAATAATTATGTATAAGAAAATAGTTTGTATACTTTATTAACAATCGGTACAACCGCTTATTTAAAAATATTTGAAAAACAACGGACAAGGTACATATTTGCAATACAATTGTTATTAGTATTAGGCAAAAAAAAAACTACATTATCAAGTTTCAAAAGATATTTCTAACATAATAATGTTCCGTATTTACTTTTAAATTACAAGTGCATTTAATTCAGAATCAAATTTGCATACCGATATTTGCAGAACCTATTTACCGACAAGTTAATAATAGCAAAATTATTGTCACAAAGATAACCTCAATGGATTATTTGTATAGAAAACGTCACATAGATTACTTACATAATTATTTGATTATTATATTCATTACTTTTTAAAAATTACCGCTAGATGTCATCATCATACAGTATACAGCAATCTGTCTATTTATTTGAATAAAGGAGATTTGTAATGTTCATTAATTTCATTATATAAAAATAACGTGTATAATCATTGTAATAATATCTTTACAACTTAAACTAAAGTTTTAATTTACTTCATTTTTAACCCGATATTTCATTTAGTTGTGATTGCAACCTAGTTAAAAATACACCAAGATTATATCGTCGGTAATAAGTACAATATAAATTACACGCCATTTAACAAAGATCAAAGAAGATTCAAAGAGGCATTCCGTACGAATTAAAGTACATAAATAGGTATATTTTTTAAGTACAAACTTTACGCAACCCTCGGTGCGCGAGTCCGACTCCCACTTGATCGGTTACATGCACAATACAAAGACATATGCTAACGAAAAACCGCAATTCAGCTAGTATTCAATAGAAATTAAACTAAGCCTCAGTCTGTGCCCGCGCTTAATTAACTCCACAGCTAATATTTGCCAGCTGGCCTAAATTGTCTCATATCACCGCCTCCTAAATCACAGTTCATCGACCCCCGCATAAATAATACAGTGCAATAACAACTCGGCAGCTCGCTGCGGCGTGCCACTGTTATTGCTCCCATCCTCGCAACTTAGATCAGCCCGGCTTTGTGCTCCGTTTAAATATAATTATAATCTGAGATACTCTACTATTCCTTCTCTTACTAGGCACAGGCCCCCTAACATGCAAACACGAGATTAAATTTGACAGGTGCTAGGGAAATAACATCTATTCCACATTCTAACGTAAGACTTAACGCTTAAGGTTTAAAATAAAAGTGTCCCATCTTGATAAAAGCGCTATAAAAATGCGAAAAAGGTAAAGTCAGGACGAGACACTTTTATTTTAAACCATAAGCGTTAAGTTTTACGTTAGAATATGGAAAAGATGTAAAAATTTCCCTAGCATCTGTCAAATTTTATCTCGGGAATGCATGTCCCGCTAGTCTGTATAAATTAAAAATAAATAAGTCACTTCGTGAAAGTTATCGAGGGTTAAGAATCATGAGTAAAGTTAAAAATAAATCCTTACTAACTAATACTATAAATGCAAAAGTGTGCTTGTTCCGCCTTCACGTTCCAACGCCTCAACCGATCGACGTAAACGTAAAATTTGGTAAAGAGATCGTTTCTAGCCAGGAGGCAGAAATAAATTGCTTTCCGGGAAATTGGATAGTTATCGAGGAAATAGCAATAAACGACTTCTACGGCGGAGTCCGCGAGAAAAACCTAGTCATCAGTAAAATTATTATAAAATAATAAATAATTAAATATATGTAATGAGCTTTCCGCCCGCGACTTTGTTTGCGGTGAGTCAATACTTTCGTAAGTTAAAATATAGCCTATGTCCACCCTGAAAGTCCATTCTAAATGTTGGTGAAAGAATTTTTTAAATCGGTCCAGAGGTTTTTGTGTTTTTTCGTTACAAACATACAAAAATATAAATCTTTTCTCCTTATAATATTAATGACAGAAAGATGTTTACACTTTTTCACCTTATTCCATTGTAATAAGGTGCAAAAGTGTATACATCTTTCTGTCCTCAACTGTACCTTCATTTGTATATCATCGTTGATGAACGTCAAATATAGGAGCAAATATATGTGCTCATGACATAATTTCCAATGTTACTGTTTCCATTGTTAATGTTTGCCGTAACCGAGGCCTGATACGACACCGCTAGCTTCGTCAGCAAGGTCTCCAATTAGGCTAATTGCGTCATAATTAATAACATATATAAACTTAAATGCTAAATTCAAGTAAGGCTTACCTTTGAGATCACAAACTATTGTTTAATAAATAACAACACCTATACATAAATACGAGCGATCGATAAATTGCTTGTCTTCTTTTGTTTAATCGTATTGTGTAACTAAAATGTCTTCTTTCTTTTCTTTTCTTTATGATGTTAATGAGTATTCTACAAAACGAGCTAGCTTCCTCTACTTGAGCTTTGTCCTAATGCCACGTTCTTACGTGACAGCGATTTATCCGGCGTGTATTGTGCCGGCTTAATTTATTGTCCGGCTTAAACCGGCCCGGACATTATTTTCTTATATTTGAATAAATTTTACTGACCTGCGTTTAAGTTGTGGGTTCCGTAAACGTTTTTTTCTGCGGCGATAAAATATTCATCATTTTTATGTGGTAGTTTGGCAAATTTCTAATGAGTAGAATAAATAAATAAATATCAGGGGACAATCTCACACAAATTGACCTAGTTCCCAAACTAAGCTCTAAGGCTTGTACTATGGGTACTAGGCAACGATATACATACTTATATAGAGAAATACATACTTTAATGTATAGAAAACATCCATGACTCGGGAACAAATACTCACGCTCGTCACACAAATATTTGCCCATACCGGGATTCGAACCCGGGACCGCTAGCTTCGTAGGCAGGGTCACTACCAACTAGGCTAACCGCGTCGTCAAAAGAAAAGCAAATGTCAACAAAGTCTCAAATCAGGTCATCTTTTGACCAGGGCCCTATTTAATAAACATTACAATGCGACAATTTTGTAAAAAACACACATATTTGTTAAATTGTACTAGTCAAATTTAACAAATATGTCAGTTTTTTACAAAATTGTCGCATTGTAATGTTTATTAAATAGGGCCCAGGTCCAGCCGATTACGTGTTACAGTATTATAATCTATACTAATATTTTAAATGTGAAAGTAACTTTGTTTGTCTTCCGTTTGTTTGTTCCGCTTTCACAGCTAAACTGTTTGTCGCGGGAAATAGTACCAGAACTTTTTTTTTTTTTTAAATTTTCATAGAACGGAAAAGGAGCCAAACAGTACAAAGTTTAATCGTCTCTTTGTCTTTGCTCGAGTAACACAGCACGGATAGGAAAGTCGAAACTTCCTTTGCAAAGCTTGTAAAATTGGTAGATAAATACGTAAAACTTTATTTTTAAATTAGCCTTAGGTCGAGTAGACGTTGTTTGAAAATTTATGTTACCTACTAGACGAAGTGTTGCAGAACCCTAATTAGCTACGTTTTATTTACGATTACTACTTTCGAGAAAAGTGTTTTTAAGACGCAAAAATGCTTACTCTACATTTCACCGAAGCATTTGTTTGCCTTCTAACAGATTCAATTCAATTGTTATTGTTAACGAACCTGTGTTTCAGATCTTTTTAACGCCTGGCGCGAAACAGATTAGTAATATAATATAAGTTAACACGTGTATCTGTATATCTGTATCTGTGGCACCGTCGCTCCCAAACGGATTAACCGATTTTGATTTGTTTTTTTTTTGTTTAAAAGGTGACTTGATCTAGAGTGTTTTAACTAAATTTGGTGAACATTTGTTTGGCCAGTTAAGAGTTATGAGCTCTTAAAGTAAGTGTTCCTATTTAGTCGGGGGCTTTTACCTATTTAATTATTAAATTTTTTAATTACTAGGCACCCGCCCTCGCTTTGCTCCGGGTACTATTATATACTTAAACCATTCGTGAAAAATTACCTGATGGTGGAAACCGCACCAAAATCCATTGCGTAGTTTAAAAGATTTAAGCGTACATACAGAGGGACAGAGGGCGGGAAGCAACTGTGTTTTATACTATTGTAGTGATATTCTGACATCGAAATGAGATACCTAAAAATAACCACGTTTCTATGCATTATATTACGTAAACTTCACCTTTTATCTACTCTCTAAGTGTCAACTTGAATTTTTTTTTAAGGTAATTATTGACATTTTGTATTGTCATAAAGTAGAGTTTATGGAAACGTGAGTCTGTTTTAGGGGTTCGTGGGTTATTTTCGAATAGTAAAGGCGGTTCGAAAACGTGACGAAACGAAAATGGAAATTGAACTGAGTCCATCTCTAAGGGAACCCTAAAAAACTCCGTAGTCGTTACGAGAGTAAACACGGGGTTTATTTTGCACTGGATATTTTTCGTAAGCCCGGTGCAAACAGAAATGATCGCGCTATCATTTTCAAAGGGGAAATAAAATGCTACTCTGCAGACGCCGGTAAAATGATGTTAAATCAACGTTTTTTTCTTTCCTTTTTGACTCGAAGGTAACTAAATAAAAGTAGAACGAACTGTTGCTTTTTATGTCTTATGCCGTGTTCATTTTATAACCTATAGCGATGGATTTACGTTGTTTTTGCATTGATTTTCGTTACTAGTCCAAAGGATTTTTATACTCACCTACAAGTAAATATATAAGACTCACTTGTAACTCACTAACAATGTAATACAATCTTAATAGTCGAGTTTAACCCATTAGTAGATTGACTTGAAATTTCGAATGCTCGTGTACCTAATTCCCATGACAATATAATAATGATGGTACTTTCTGGCTGGTAAGACGATGGAGACAGGTGATCATAGAATATCCTCAATGGCTAATTTATTAATTCTATTTGTTTCTATTTGTAATTTGGCATGTTTTTTATGATTTATACATTTTTATTGACATACATTATTTTATAATTTTTACGACGCGGTTAGCCTAGTTGGTAGTGACCCTGCCTACTAAGCTAGCGGTCTCGGGTTCGAATCCCGGTATGGGCAAATATTTGTGTGATGAGCGCGAGTATTTGTTCCTGAGTCATGGATGTTTTCTATGTATTTAAGTATGTATTTCGTTGTCTAGTACCCATAGTACAAGCTTGGAGCTTAGTTTGGGACTAGGTCAATTTGTTTGTGTGAGATTGTCCCTGATACTTATGTATGATACTTATTTACATTCTATTGTACCGACAAATATTTGCATGCTTGCTTGCAAGCTGAATACACTGAACATTATTTATTTTTCAATTTGACTGTAACATCTTGTAAACTGTATTCTGCAAATAAATTTTACTGATTGATTAATTGATAATTGTAGATCCGGACTCGTTTGACTCGTCTTTTTTGACGGTCAGCAAAAGTAAGTAAAAATTAAATTTTTGAAAAACGTATTACAAATCATGAAATATATTCGTACATAAAAATTAAGGAATACAAGTGGTATAGTTCAACAAAAATATAATGTAACAATGACCAGTGGCGGATTAGCTACATAGCAAGAGTAGCAAATGCTACGGGCCCCTCACATTTTGGGGCCCCGCGCACCAACGCTTTCTGACCGTAAAAAAGTATCTATTTAGATCGATTTTTTCTTTATATCGAGGTTTTATTTAATATCATAAACTTGATAACCTAAAGCAATCCAAGGGCCCCTTGATAGAACTTGCTACAGGCCCCGCGCTGGCTTAATCCGGCACTGACAATGACACAGTATAATGTGTCATAATTGTTATCTCTTATAATCTGTTTAAAAAGACGGTATAAACTGCGTATAATCCTGTACTTATGGCTGGTTAAAATGCGGTAAAAGAACGTTCTTTTTCATGATATTGGGTAAGAAACCCTAATAAGAAAATAAGGAGCTCCGCAGTTTCTTCGCGGTCGCCCTCGGATATAATTAATATGTCGAGGCCGTCCCTTTATCACAGCTGATAAAACTAGGCTACTGTATATTTTAAAACGCATGAGCGCTATGAAGCCTTTTTATATTTACCTTCTATATTAATTATGTTAAAATTTTAACAACCTTATACCTAGAACAAGTTATAACTTAATTTTTTCTCAAACAGAATTAAAAAAACAATTGGAAACTATTTTAACGAATAAAAAACAGATCAGTTTTAAATTTACAAACTTATATTTAGCTTGCCTTTCTAGGAACAAATATTTTTTTTATGTACTTTCTGACTGACTGTTGAGTTTCCTGCGGCGCTTCTTCTCAGCTGGGCCCCCTAGCATGCATTCACGAGATATAATTTGACAGGTGCTAGAGAAATTAATAAATCTGTTCCATATTCTAACGTAAGACTTAAGGTTTAAAATAAAAGAGTCCCGTCTTGATAAAATCGCTATAGTCGCTTAGTAATAAAAGATAATAAAAGTCAGGATGAGACACTTTTACTTGGGAACTAACTTACTTGGGAAGCGCAGGTAGATTTTGATGTGTAATTGCCCGTGCGTCGTACCTACTGAATAAATATATTTTATCTTATCTTTTTTCAGTAGGTACGTAGATAGTAATAATTATGATTTTAATGTTAAAATGCTTACGTATTTTAACATTTAGTAACGTTTATAGCTATAATAAAATGAGTAATTAATAAGAGTTCCAATCACTAACAAATAAACACCTATATGTACCAAGAAGTATTTTATGGAAAGCGTTTACAAGACAAACTAGTAACTTTGTTGTATTCTGTGCCTCATCCCGGCTTCCCACCCCCCTTTAAGTTCTCTTCTCTTACACTGCTACACGCAATTTTATGGTAATTACCTTTTATCACCATATCTTTATTCAATTTAACCCAAAAGAATTACTAGCCGACTTATTAAATTTGTTTAATAAAAATTTTTCGTGAATTATGGCTCTAATTTTACGCGAAGGGACGATTAACACAAAAAAGTGTCCTAATACCATAAGTATTGGACGTTTGTGGAATTTGATGGGGGTTTTAATGGTTTAACAAGTGGGGGGTTTGCGTTACGAGGCTTGATTGTTATGGTTATGTGTCATGGTTATTGAGTTTTCGTTTCTGGAAAATGTAAAAGTGGGTATATTTTACCCGTTCGTTCCGCAGAGCTGGATGACCGTGCTCGATGGCGTACAATCATTATCATTATGAGAACGGCGTAATGTGTTAGAGATCATTCGGCATTTTGTATTAGTTTATGATGCTTTGTATACTATATACGTAACTAATAGGGTTAGGGAAAAGTGTAAAAAGTGGCACAATTTCTACTACAAAATCCCGTTTGCCCCGATAACTTCTCCATCTACAGTGTACTGGTATGCTGATGATGAGAGCTTAGTTACGTGAAGATGCTGAGCTGGGACCATTTCACGTCATCTGGTATTTGATCAACCTTATATTTTGTTTCGCTTGTTAAGTTTTTTTCGTCCTTTTGTTATGTCTGAATAAACATTTTGCTTTCTTTCTTTATTTTCTTTTAGTTTAGGACTGGGTTTGTGTAAGGTTGCTCCCTTAATTGATTTATATTTCCGTTCCTCTTTTCTTCCATCGCTGCTTGTGTTGTTTCCCTGCTGTTTAAAATTCAACCCGTTGCTGGTTTAAATTTAGAAGACGCGTGAGTCACATTTGATTAGTGGAAATTAGCGGCTCATTATGCGCCTGCACACAATCATTACGCGGCCCTTTGGAGGGTTCCGTTTAGGGCCAATTTTATACTATTTTTATTTACAATTTGTTGCACAAGAACAATTAATTGCAAATATTAAACTTGATGCATCAAAGCATTTTCTACCAGATCAGGCCAAAAAAACTCAAGGTTGAGGTTAATTTTAAATTTTATTTGCTATTTGATCAAATTACTCAAGATAAAATTATGGCATTTAGGTATTTTGTTACATGTCCTGGAATAGGACGTAATAATAGGTATTTAATTTCAAAAAATGGTGGTCAGTTAACTTTTAAGTTTGATTAAAGTTGCTGCTGTCACTTTCTTTGCAGCAACTTTGATCAAATTTAAAAATTAATTGACGTCTCTGAGTGCGGCAAATTTGACTTGTAAACTTAAAATTTCGTTGATTTTTTTTACCATCGTTTTCTTTTTAGCATTATTTACGACCAAAACCAAATGTACCACAACAACGTAACTCCATCTTCTCTCACTCAAACTCCTGACTCCCAACATAAACTATCATGTTGTCTTTTTTCTCGGCTTGTACTTTTTTATCTCTATATCCAACGCCAGTTCCAAGCGGAGCACACCTGGTTTAATACGATTAACCATCGTTTAACGCAACACGTGTTTTGCGATCTTATTTGCGGTGCGACGAGTTAAGCTTTAGACTAAGGCGAGGTTTATGTGCTTGCAATTAAGCCTGACTAGCGTTTGCCCGTGACTCCGTCTGCTTAGAAGTCGTTTATCGCCTTTACGTCATTTTTTCGAGATTTAAAGTATCAGTAAACAAAAAAAAAACCTATTTCACGATTTTCATCAAAATCGTTACATAAAAATGTTACTCGTATGATATATTTAAGTACATGAGACCCTTGCTGTATTTTTTTTTATCGGAGACGATAAATCTTATATGTCGCTCAGCATTTTCGTGAAATTCAAGACTTTGATCTTATATGTGTCGTCATTTCCAGTTTATTCAGTATTCTGCTTCTTTTTAATTTTCTTACCAAAAGTGTTTATGTGCCCTTATATCAGAAATATGGTTACAAAAAAAATTCACACCAATATTTTCTAAAGTTCGTGAAGCACCCAAACCAATTGACGATCGTAACTTTCCATAAGGAAAACCAGCGTGCTTATCTTAACATTAAAATAAATATTTAATACAAAATAACAAAGGACTGTACGAGTAAAGTAAATAATATATGCATTACACTTAAGAAAATGGGCCGATATAAGGCTGATATAGGAAATAAGATTAATTACTAACCTGGCGGTGTATCGACTACGTTCCCATTCTGTAATAATTCTATTAACAGTACGAAGTATCTCAATCACCGAAGGCTTATAATATGCTTGAGGACAAAATAACTGGATATCTACAAAAAAATATTATCGCACAACATTAAATTTTGAACTGATTTTGTACTTGGAAAGAAAGATTTAAAGGTATTTCCGAGAAAAGTTAATTGGCTGATGTTTTTATTAGTTTATCGTTAAGTAGCTTCAAACTACTTTGTTGTTGTTGAAAATATTAAAAACTCTGCGATATCTTACTAGCAAGGCTCTCTATTTTAGTATTTTAATGACGTTGGTGGCGGTTCTAAATATATTTTTTAATGATACTTACAAAACTCACTTTAAGCTCATTACTTTAAATAAAAATGCTATTTGTACGCTCATAAATGAGGAGAAAAAATGAAGGTTTAATTATTTTAAGAAAAATAAATCATCACAATCGGCCTCAAGTGTCCATTTTTCATTGGTCCACAGCATACGAATGTAACCGCGATCGAGTCGTTTGTTTATCTTCTCTTGTGTATCGGATAAGAGGGAGATAAAGAGTATTTATTGCGTATTCTTCCCTCTTGTATTTGCTCTTATCATAACCAAGAGCGATTGATGTTTGCTCAAGACGTTTCCTCGTTAGATCGAGACTAAATACTTCAGTGAAGTTTCGTGTTGGTTTCTAATTGCTAAGCGGTCCTCCTCCAAAGGAGGCTTATAAATAGAATCATTTCTATCGTAAATTACATAAATCTTATTTAAAAGATTTAATTAGGTAGGTAACTGGACTTTAGATTTAAGGGCAATATTTTTCTTCGATCACATGTGGATCGAACTTGAATTAAATAATCGCAGTGTATTGCTCTAATTTTATTTAGTAACGAATTACTTGCGTTTTTATTAGACTCCTACTAGATTTTGTCCGCGACTTCGTCCGCGTAGACTTAGCCTTATAAACAATCATACATATAGACTACAAAAACCATAATCCTTTTTTCACCGGCAAAATGATACCTCCTGTATAATAACAAAAGATCAGACGAAATTCTTAGTTCTTTTTCTGTTTAAACAAAACGCCTCCCTTTGTTACAGTTTCCCAGAAATACATTGCCTATTGAGTTTTATATCACAAGGCTTAAACGAAATTTCTCTGAATCGATGTACCTAAATGTTTTACTTTATAGCAACGGAATAAAACTTTATTATTTTCACAATACTTTCTTGTTTGACATCCATTATGTTTTCAAGTTTCGAACAAATGTTTCTAAGTATTTTTTTCTTACATAACGTATTTTAAAACCCCGACGCAAAAAAAGAGGGGTGTTATAAGTTGACGTATATTTCTTTACATTAGCTTTTGCCCGCGAATCCGTCCGCGTAGAAGTCGTTTATCGTATATACCACGAGAACTATCAAATTTTCCGGGATAAAAACTATCCTATGTCCTTCTCCGGGACTCGAACTATCTCCGTACCAAATTTCATCTCAATCGGTTCAGTGGTTTAAGCATGAAGAGTTAATAGACAGACAGAGTTATTAGTATGGATTTTAGCATTCACATTAAAATTAATTAATGAAATGATTAGTACCTAGTAGTTTAGTGTATGGAAATGTATAGGTAATTTAATGATGTAACCGGCGTTCCAGCTGTTAAGAAAAACTTTGCATGGTTTATGTTACAGCTGCTGTTATTATTTCTAAATGTGTATGTCAAATTAATAAATAAATAACCAAAACTTACCCACCCACACGCAAAATAGGCGCTAGACGTCGAGTTGCGGAAACCAGCCCGCCCTCAAAACCAAAACTTAAGAACGCGGCAGAAAAAATGTAGTTCAAAATGTTATTATTGTAGGTCTACAATCAAACGAAAGTCTTGAAAATAATAAATGTATCGTAGTTCGCATAACTTTCATATCGCGGTGCGGACTCTAATATCTTTCTTGCCACAGCCGAATCTATTGTTCATTGAGTTTATCAAATAAGGATACGGGCAGCATGTGGCCAACCTCCAAGATCCATCCACAATATATTTATCTTTAACCCTGATCCCTCGCTCGAAATATTATATTTTTTCTACGTATTTTTCCAGCGTTGGTTAGTTTTCGTTTCATTATATTACACTCCAGCAATGTAAGATATTGCGCTCTGTTATCTTTAACATGTGGTACGTTTTTATTGTTTTTGTTGGAGGCTTCAGAGAATTAAAATGTAAGACTTGTATTTTGTTAGTAACTATTTTGTACACGGGTTCTTTATTTGTACATTTTGTCCGGCTTTATTTACTTGGACGAAGTAACAGTCGTGGTAGATAATTAAGAATTGTGATGAAAATATAACTAAACACAGAAGTAATCCCACATTTCTTGACACGCATCTTTTATTGAAAACATTTTTATCCAAAGAAATATTTTTTAATTTGCTTGTTCCAAAAGGGAACATGTGAAAAAAGGACCTCATTTCGCTGATTTTATTTTATAGGTACCTACTACAGAGAGGGGAACTTTCAAAGCAAAAATTTAAATGTCATAGGGATTGAACACCATGATTTATCGACTTTTTGTGTTATCGATATGGTGTTATCACTTTTAGTTAAATACTATTATACTATTCTGTATTCATTACTATAGAAAAGATGAGGAAAATGTAATTAGTAGGTACAGATAGATTTCGATTCTATTATTTTGCGGGAAGGTTAGTTCACAGATGTTGCATTTCCTAGCATTGTTTTAATTGTAATTCATAAATAAATATTGTATATTTTTCACTCTAAGAACTCGCAATGTGATTATTGTGTGTGTTTGCTTTCAACGGTACGTGAAGCTCTAAGATTTGTAAATGTTGTGCCAAATGTTTGTCTATAAATTATAATAATATTGTTATTTTGCTTAAGTAACTATGTTTTACGTAGGAGGAGGTCTAACTACATTACCTACATTTTTGGTGCTATGTGAAAATTACTTATCGATTAGTTTATAAGGTATCTGTAATTATGGGTCTAGTCGCTTGTAATAATACTCTAATCTATTATAATTCTCATATAGGTATTTTTTATATTACAAATAGAAAAACTACGTAGTTTTAGGTTAGGTTCGGTTAGGTTATAAACCGAACCCTTTAGACCAAATTGCAAATTTGAAATGTCAATTTACCTAATGTTCCTAATCAAAACAGCGCACTTTCAATCGAACATTAGATACAAAATCGATCGTAGATCTTAACAGATGTAAACTAAATACCGATGGAGGTGTTAATAGTGTTGTAACGGTTGAATAGGCGCGATATGCCGGCACAATGGGCCTGTATTACTGCTGTTCAAGCGATAATCCATAACTGAAATTAACGTACAATTGTTATGAAACGAAGCGTTATACGGAATATACTAACCTGTAGTATTTCTAGTTATATTAAATGCTAAGCTCTGTTTATTATTGGATCGAAAAGTAATGAGACGTTATATAATGTTACAATTAAATTATGCTTTGATCTGACTTGTTATTATTACTGTGTTTAGTCTTAACAAAATAATTAAAACTGAGGCCGCAATCGAAATTTTCATAACATTTGCGGGGAATTGTTCTCTGATATTTTGTTTATTTATTACTAAACAATATAATAAATTATATTTGTCCATCGTAATTCTTTGTCTGTGCCTGTTTCTTTTTCAAGTATTTCTTAAGTTTTTCACTAACGATTGCTGTAAACAATATTTTAGGCAATGTTAAATGGAAATTTACTTTTACGAAAGTTAAAGACTATAAAATATTACCGTAATATTTTTTTCTGTCTTGCTAGCATCCAAAATTATATTCATCTCTTATTTGTATAGAAATACTCCCCAAGAATGTCTTTACATCTCACACATTTGGAGTAAATTTTTCATAGACATAATTTAAGGCAATGATAATGGTGATGAGACATCACAAAGCAATGATGATGGTGATGAGACATCATTAAGTCAATGATGATGGTGATGAGACATCATAATGAAACATCATGAAGTCAATGATGATAATAATATATTATGTAATTATATTTCTATCTTTGTCCACAGGAGCGGTCGCGTCATCACCTGCGCTTACGCTTCTTTGTTCGACGATATCAATTTACGAGATAATAATCAGGTGTGTATATATTGACACAATTCACTACGTGATTTATTAATACACAATTCACTTTAATTCATTTCACTCATTTCATTCATTTGAAATTGTAGCAAAATTTTTTTAAATATTTTAAGGGCCTGCTTCTCAATCGACAAGTATGTAAATGTATCAGCCAGGTAAAGTTACTCTATTTTCAAGAGTAAGAATGGGAACGGTCTAAATTTATCTGTCAGATACATATGCTTTATTTGACGATTGTAGCCGGCGGTAAATAAATCAAACCAGAATCAATAAATAATTTTAGATTTAGATCAGCTGTTAAACACCCTGGCGTATCGATTTTTGAGCATCAAGCGATCGAAAGTTTCATTCAAAAATGAAACGGGAATGCGTTATTTTCAAAAAAGAGGTTTGTTGTGATGTTATTTTGTATGCGATTCACTTTCAATAGAAAGCTCGACTGTCGTTTCGAACACTCGATTCTCAAAAATCGACTTGCTGAAATACACTCGAATATCACCTTCGTCAAAAAACGTCCAGTCTGTCCATACTCTTTTATATTCCCAGTGATTCATTCTCGTCTTTTCTTTTAATATTTCAGAATCGTGCGATGATGTCAGGCCCCGGGCGCACCGATTCTGCTGGCACACTGTACATAAAAGAATTTTAATAAGAGCTGAAGCTATTGTTACTAAGAGGTTGTATTATAATTAAAGCGGTAGTTATTTTCTTTCGATTGTACTATTAATAGTTTGCGGATTATTAAACTACTTGTCACTTGAGGTTCTTGAACTTCTTTCGTGAAATTGAGAATGTATCTATTGTCGTGCTAGGTTATCAGTTCAAAGGGGTCAGTGGTAGGTAAAATGTTAATTCTGCTGATGCTACATTAAAAGTAATTTTTATTATAATTTAATTGTTATTGTGTTCATTTTCGAACTGCAATATCAATTTTTTTAAATACATTTTTTGTAATTACAAGTGAAGTCTGAGAGTCACCTTAGATGGTATTTGTGTATGTTTTTTCGAATAAAACTAGGATCGGTGATCAGTTTTTAATGAAATTTGATAAAACAGTAAAGGCAAATATATATTTTTTTAAGTTTGACCCAAGTTATAAGGAGATTAATTCAGCGTTGAGGAAATGCTCTATCCAAGTTTACAAATACTTAATTTAAGAGTCTCGAACGGGAATTTCGCTTTGAATATTTATTAATTTTATTATTTATATTTTATTATAATAAGTTGACATTTTTGTATAGTATAATAGTTACGACTACCTTCCTAAATAATATAATTGCGCATGTTCTACCATTGCTGTGCCCTGACAGGATTTACGTTGACGCTATACCATAATTTAAGAACTCATGTACAACGTATAACGCAATAAATAAATTGAAATTGAAATATTATGTATGTTTTTCTACGATATTTGATAATAAACATTATGCTTTAAGATGAGCACCGAACCATATCACGAGCTCATTCATTTGCAACAGCTCAATGAAGCAGAAAATAAAATGTCTTATTGCCCATAAACAAATTATTTCTGAATTGTGCGTTTCAATGGGAATTTGAAAAAATCCTTATAGTAAAAATCTGTTATATTAATTTTTTTTGTTGGTATTTTATACAAAAACAATGAAATAATTTTAATGGGCGTTTGTAATGTTCGGAAAGCGAAATTTTCGTTTTAATTAAATTAATGCTGTTTTTTTATGGCGAATATTAATGTGTTACGATTCGCAATATATTTATTTTTATGTATTATATTTTAAAGTATGTATTGCCATGCAGGTAAAATGGCCTACTGTACAATTAGTTCATTTATGTATGGATGTTATCAAAATTAGCGCTTTCTATGTACCTATATCTCTAAATGACACCAGTAAGAAACTTTCATGTCTTGTTGAACGAATAAAATATGAATTTATACACAACGAAATTTAGTTTACAAAAACATTTATTCAATAATATTGTAATCGTTTATTATGTTTTTAATAACCTACCGCAAAAAGACGAAGTAGTGTAAATAACATAATATAAAATTAATTTTAAGTAATTTAATCTTAATAAATAATAAAACATTGTTATGATTATTATTAGGGAAAAGTATTTAATAAAGAAATGTAAATTAATATAAATGTTCTCGTGGATAATGTGTGATCTGTAGATTTTACTTGGTAGACGAAAAGTAGAATAAATAAATAAAACGAATTAACTGAAGTACTATATGTCCTCTTAATGAGTAAATAATGGACTTCCTATGTATTGATTTCTATGAGATTTCCAAACACTACTACTACTACTTTTTCGCTACTTTTTTTTACTAATTGTGTATGAAAAGAAATTAAAATGTATTCGATGATGTATCAATACACAAGGGATTAATTGAATTATTTGTATATCAAGAAATCCGTAGATGTATTCAAAATAGAACGAAGTTAGAAAAAAACTTGGTAACCTCCCTTTCACTCTATTGTTATTATGCGGTCGTTAAAAAGGGACAGAACTAAAATATCCTTTATGTTAAATGCAACCAAATACGGCGCATTGGACCCCGCAAAGCTATGATTAAAGTATTAAAAAAAAAAACAAATTTATGTTCGTAGAAAATAAAACACTTGGGTTTCCATTTTTGTAAGATAATTTTTAACTTATTTGGGTTATACCCAACAATTAATAAAATAAAATGGTATTAAATACATATAGGTACTTTTGTTAACTTAGGGCCAATTTCTCCAATCCCCAGATAAAATTATCTAATAGTTGAAATTATCACTTTCCTTTTCTTTGTCATATTGAAAAATGAGCTAAAATTTATCTGACAGATAGTGTCTGGAGATCTGGAGATTTTTCTGACAGAGAGTGTCTGGATATCTGGAGATTTATCTGACAGATAGTGTCTGGAGATCTGGAGATTTTTCTGGCAAATAGTGTCTGGAGATCTGGAGATTTTTCTGACAGAGAGTGTCTGGATATCTGGAGATTTATCTGTTGATTTAAAAATCCCTCAATCGACAAGTAAATTCATCACCAAATAAAGATAGCCCTCTCCTTCTCTATTTTGTAAGAAAGGGCTTAATTTATCTGACAGATATGCTTTACTTGACGATTGTGAAACAGGCGGTAAATCGAGTAACTAAATGGTAAACAAATCTACTTGTAGATATATTGTTTTATTTGTATGTAATTAGAAAAAAGGATGTAGACAATATTTCTATAAGGAATTCTTGAGAAATTAACGAATAATGTTGTTAGAGAAATTCTCTGTTATTACAAAGTTTTTTTAACGTCTTTTGATTTAATTAACTATTAGAATAGTGTTTTTGTTGTACGAATACATTTTATACGAAGATATTTCATGTTCGAAATTTATTTGCTCAATGATGTGGCAACTTTTTTTAAGAAATCTGTTAAATAAATTATTCAAATGAAAATTGTTATTTTATTTCCCAAGTGGAAGTAATACTCGTATTTACGTTTAATTTTCCCGTATCCGTTTCCGGGAAGCTTAACTCAAATATTACTCCTACAATTTATGAAGAAGTATTTAAGCTCTAAATGAATATCATAATAAATCGTAAGAGAAATTTTATAAATTGGAAACATTTTCCTTTAATTTTTAATGTTTACCCTTGGTTACTGTTATTTATATCCTGTTGGAAACATAAGGGCATAATCCAGGTAATTATTTGATATTATGATATTATATGCCCCCAATTTTGTAAGCTAGCAGTAATTATGGAAATAGGCCCGATTGATTACAATTATGTAACTAAAACATAGTTAAAACAAATAATATTGTCATACATATATAATTAATAAGCAAAACTAGGATGAGCATAATGCCCACAGATCACATAAATATAATGCCCTAATATATCGTCGTCAACCCGATGCATTTGATAAAACATACAAAGCACACAAAGAAACTGTGTAAAATAAAAGTAATTTTAAGACAACCTGACCGTAAAGGGAACCAAACCCACGACCAGCTTTGAAGTCAAACAAAGACTGAGTCAACTGGACGAGCGTCGGTGGTGTAGTGGCTCGAGGTGTTGTCTCATAAACGCAAGGTACTGAGTTCGATAGGTACACAGTAATCGCCGTGTACCTATGCGATTTTTTTCTTACAGTAAGTACACTCTTTTCGACTGACTGATGCACAAATTGAATTAGAAAAACATCGTAAGAAAACCTGCACATTCTTTGAATGTGTAAAAAAGGAAATGCACAAAATATTATAAGGGTTTGAAGTAACTTACACTCAAAAACGTCAATTAATTTTTAAGTTTGATTAAATTCGCTGTCTTTTATTATATTTCTATAGCGAAGAAAGTGGTAGTAGCAACTTGAATCGAACTTAAAAGTTAATCTCTGTGTGCGGCCGTTAGGCATCTAAATTAAAATAATAATAATTATGTATAAGTAAAACCGATGATCGTCTAAAAAGTCTCGTAAATTTTAAAACACAAGAACAGCAACAACAACTCTTATATAGCTCTTGTATAGCTCTTAAAATAATCTTCGGGTTTGACTATCTCACTCGCTCTCGTATGCTCTTATGCGAATAAACCTAGTTTACCCGAACCCGAAACACTTTTTAAGAGCTATCCACTGCACATTCCATTTTCAAAACGGCTACCTTGACAAACCGTAATCACGAGGCCTAAACAGATTACGATTCCAGTTTTACGCCGGCAGATAGCGAGTGTTTAAAATCTTACTCTCTCTCAGCTCCCGCTTACAAATATTGCGCGCAAAATTATAGGTGTTACACAAAATTACAGGTATTACACCGGAATTACGGGTATTACGAGGGATAACTGGGTCCTGCGGATATCCTGCCCCAGTAGCACTGATACGGCCAAATCTCTAACAAGAAAATGAAATTAATTTCACACAATGTTGCAATGGTGGCGTAGCAAATTTTGGGTATATATACCGGGTTCTAATATTGTTTTTGTTTTTTTTTTGTTTGTGTACCACTTTATTGATTTTATCACAATTGTAGTTAAAATCAAATCTCATATAATTTACTTTAGACTGTATCCATAAGTAGGTAGAAACTGCATTATTCTTTTTACAGTTAAATATTACAATAAATACAATGACATTATTTGCAACATACTACGAAGGAGTCCTACATACACATACATACATTTTTTTACATGATATACATTTTTTTTTAAAGTAAGTTTCATGTTTTTGTCATTTTTGCGAATTTCTTTGCTATCTGTGGTTCATGTGACGGCCTTTATTCCACTTTAACTTAAGCCATACTGTTTTATATAATATATAGACTCTCTATATAATATTATTTATATACAATTTTCAATACCGTTTATTCAATGTCTAATATACAGACCCTGGGTTCTCTTCACTTGTTATCTCTATCATTACATTATCCACCACAATTTAAAAATAAATTACAATATTTTCATTCAATCGAAGTGTATCTACAAATATAAATCAGGCGTGAATCATCAACCATATAACACGTAAAACCTTTGTCCCACTACCAACCCTACTTCACGATACGTAAGAGCCAACGAACTGCAAAATTCTAGCAAACACGTAATAAGCTTCTTTGAGTGGCGTTAGTCACGTAACAAATGAAGGAATAAGGAAATATGCGAACGTTTTCTCGTTCGACGTTCCTGTGTGACACCGCTCTTGAAAGGTGCTCGGTAACTGGAAGCTTGAGAGATGATTTAGATTCTAGCTGTGTGGGAGTACGAAATTGAACCTTGTCCCTACAGAATACCAAAGAAAAGGAATATTGTAGGGTGTAGCAAATTAAGCAGCAGAGATTGTGGAAAAATTTTAGTGGTTTATTTCAGTATAGGTACTTGCCACTATTAGAATATAATAACACAACTACAATTCAGTTATCCGACTTCTGTGAGTTTATTAATCTTACTAGTATTTGACCAACTTTCTGGTGTTCAATTGATACTGTGTACTGATCAGATGATGGATTCGAAAGGTTTAGAAGGAATTTATCTCAAAAAGGACATTTAAACTCGACGTTCTCACAGAAAAAATATAATTGAAGAAAGAAGAAATATTGAAAAGAAAAATGAAGTGAGTGCGTTATGCAACTTATAGAAACAATAATATATATCTTTTACAAGAACAACATGGACAGAACCACATATCTTGTTTAGTCTATAAGTTTTTTATTACATTCTAAGTTTAACTGATGTATACCGTTCTTGTGAGTAAATAAATAAATCGGAGCAGTATTGTGTTTGGTAAAAGTCTAACGATACGAAACAAATCTTTCGCGCAAGACCTTTATCTAGAATCTATTCCCAGATAACCAGACCCAGCAAGTTAGAGTTGAAAGCCTGTTTATTGATATCATTAACTGTATCTAGCAGTTATTTTCAAAAGGGGATTCATTTAGTCGCTGGTTTCACAGACGACCAGCTGTCAAACCAGCGACTAAATGAATGTGCAGGCAGTTGAATGTCATTTACCCACCTTGACGGACGACGTAAATTCGCCGGCTATTCATCGACTGAGTAGAACTGAATGACGTAGCGTTAACAGAATAACATAGCAGACTTATCAAGGTTTACATTTTTTTTACATCGTCACACATAAAATTATCACACAATTCGAAAAATGTCTTTGCTGCAAGCATGTTCTTTGCTTTTTTTATTTCCTTCACCAGCAGCAATTGCGAGCTTATCATTTGATAACTACATACCAATATTTACTCTCTTCATTTAGTTCATTATTAATTTATATGTGCTTTACCTTACAAAGGTATTTAGCAAGTTTAACTGATAATCAGATAAAGAATATAATGTCAATATTTCATTGCTCTCTTATTCAGATCTAGAAGGACAAGTTAATAGTTACCTCTAAGTTAATAGTTAATATATTTAACACTGAGAAAGGAGAAAGAAAAAAGCACAATAATACAAAAAAGGCTGAAAAAAACTTTTTTTTCAGCAATATTGAATAAGGCCATGGTTAGCATACTGTCATACGGATAGGTATTAGGTATAATAACTCCTGGCGTATAGCGAGTGTCATGTTGAATTTTTATGCAATTTAAAATTTTTGGCAAGTGTTTGTTGTTTAAGTAAATACTATCGTATCTCATTTAAAAAATATACAGACACATAAATAAAGATAAGGTGAATTGAATTAACATAAGTAACAAAAGTACTTCGTAAAAACGTTATGAATTTGGGTTAAATAGAAATGAAGACATTATTGGTAAGTAGGTATGTAGGTAAATACGAGTATCATTCTAAGAAAAGATAAATATTATCACTGATGTTTAAGTTTAAAGGTGAAGTAGAATAATGTGGTATAAAAAACTGAGCCAGAGCATGTCGGACCTTGTTCAATGTAGGGTTCCGTCGCCATTCTTAGAAACACAAACAACAATCTCCAAAAAAACAAATATTAGCAAATTTTCTTATTTTAGTCTTAGCTGATTTTCAGTACGTACCTATAAATATTTTAATTGTCTTTAACTTATATTACAAGAAGCAATAAAGTCTACTTAGTCGTGATAGTTTTCTTCTTAAACTCGTCAAATAATTCTAGTACTAAGAGTCTCTGAGCTAAGCTGCGGACGGATGGACAGGCGGGCACAGAGATGGACATGGCGAAATTATAAGGGTTCCTAGTTTGACTACGGAACCCTAAAAAGTGAAATAGTGTTAGTTTTTTCTTTTCTTTTCCTTATTTTATTCCTAGACGTAACGGGCCTATGAAGTAAACTTAAACAAAATAGCAGTGATAAAAGCAGCAAAAAAAAAACCGCAAACAAAATTTAATAATAATAATAAATAAGTAGTATTTCTGGTGCATATGCCCCAAAACGTAGTAACACCAATGTTTTTTTATAGAATAATTAGCTAAACAAAAAACTAAAAAGAACAATATTAATTTTTATAAAACATTTATTTTCTTGCGTGTAAATCTTTTTGCAAAATACACGGCAGTTATTATTTTCAGGGAACATCGCCCGCGGAAGTTTTTGAGACAAGCGCTTCAAGTTTCTCTTTGTATTCAGACAATCTTATTCACGAAATTATTTTTAAAGTGTAGACGCGCTCATTCTACGTTTAGAATAACTTCACGTAATGTTGTTTTTAGAGAGAAGTTCCTTGAGGAATGTTTTACAAAGAATAATTGATAGAACGTTTAACTATTAAAAGCTTTAAACATATAGCAATTTATGAGTGTATGCTTTAAGTAACATGATCGGTGTGATACTTTCATTACATTTTTCATGCAAAAATACTATCAGGATTTTTTCGTAGTATTTTGTCTGGTTTCCATGTAAAAAAACACAAAAATTTCTACCTCCTGGTGAAATAAATCAACAACTCACGTCCGATATTTTGCAAAAATCCTGCAAAAATTGGGTCTATGAACAAGAAAAAGAGCTAATTGGTTATTTTTTAGACGACTCTTGTCTAGATGCTAGATTACGCTAGTAGTTATTGCTATTAAACAATAATGTCATTCACACGACGCAATATTTACAAATAGGGAACACACTTATCAGGTCTGAACTAATATTTGAACACAAATGCAATAAACTACTTGAATAATTCTAATTTGGTTCAGTTTTGAATCGTCTTTAGATATTAATGCTATGGTTTCGCTTGAGGGAAGCCCTTTGAAGCCAGATTCGGTTATTAAGAAGAAAACTTTGAGAGAAAAAATAAAACATGTGAAGGATAACATAACGGTAGAGCCAGTGTTGGCCTGCTATGTTATTCCAGGAGTTATAGCCAGACTTGCTTCGCAAAATCTCAATCTGGATAAAGCATGCAGAGTAAATTTAAAATATAGCAACAAAATTTGTGATTCCTTAATAGCTAGAGATGACGATAAGTATCTGAAAGAAGAATTAGCAGTGCAAGAGCTCATCGCTTCAATGGAAGTATGGAAGAATATTCTCCTGACAGCCATTCCTAGCGTACTAATACTGTTTCTGGGAGCGTGGAGTGACAGAACAAGGAAGAGAAAAATATGCATTTTGTTGCCGATCTTCGGAGATTTATTAATGTGTTTGAGTAACATTTTTAGCGTGTATTTCTTTTACGAACTGCCAATGCAGGTTACTATGTTTTTAGATGCAATTTTTCCTGCGGTCACTGGAGCATGGATAACTACTTATATGGGAGTATTTAGTTATATTAGTGACATATCCAGTGAAGAATCTAGAACATTTAGGATTGGAATGGCTAATTTGTGCCTCACAGCCGGAGGGCCTATAGGTTCAGCTCTCAGTGGCATATTGTTGAATAAACTGGGGTATTACGGAGTTTTCTCTCTGAGCGCCTTACTTAAATTGTTAAGTATATGCTATGGGTGTATTTACATCAAAGATCCAGAGAGACCTGTCCCTGAAAAGGAAGCTAAGGTACGTAATTTCATTTAAATGCATTTATTTACAAGCTTATACGTATGTAGGTAGAATGACTTTACAATTTTCAATAAAGTTTTTATGTATAACGAAATGATGATTTTTCTGCTTGTCGATTTCATTCGTATGACCATTGTCATTGTAGTTGATTACTTGCTTGCTAGTTGCTTGAAGATTAGGTTTGATTCGAGATTGCGTACTAAGGTAAGTACAGCAGCTTAAAACCAAATCTTAAGTGAATCGTGAAGTGAGTGAGTGAAGTGTAAGATAATTACCTACAATAGTTATGAATGTAGTATCTCTGGTAAATAGGTACAATCATGTACAATTCAACTCAAACATTTTATTGATAAATGAAATAAATTATTACGTGTTAGTTTTTCGGGTTACACATATTAATTTAATTAATATTAAACAAACGTCACCGTCATGTCAGCAGTTAAATTTTGCTTTAACGAAGTTACCTGTTATCTAAAGTCTAAACATAAAAATTATATGAATGTTATTATTGACCAGTCATACCTACATATAAAATATGCTTATTTTGTCACATCGAACGAACAACTTTTTAATTTTATTTTATTCGAAAACCCCTGCTTTAAAAAGTAATACGTAATAAAGTTATTCATACATTTCGACGTGACGAACAGGAAATTACCATACAAATATTTTGGGACACATTTTGAAATTACTTAATAATTGAATAGTTTCATGCAAACTATTCAATTATTAAGTAATTTCAGTAAACGAACCTAACCTAACCTAACCTACCTGTCAGTTTTTTTCAAATCGGGGAAGGTAAGTGAAATGACCTAGTGCGTCAACTGAGTAATTTTAACGAGGTTGACGCACTAATTGAAAATAAAAACCGGGTAAGTGCGAGTCGGACTCGCGCACTGAGGGTTCCGTACACATTTGGCTGGTTTTTAGTATTTGTTGTTATTTTATAGGGTTTGTTCTATAATCATACCAAATTTGACGCTTGTATGTTTTATCGTTTTTACGATATAACAAAAATAAAAATACGTTGAAAAGAAACGTTTCTTGTATGGGGACCCTCTATTATTTCACTTTTTTTATTTTTATTTGTTAGTTAATCCGCCGTAATAACACATATTCTGAAAAAATAAATCAACCCGCTATCTATTACGGTTCAAAAGATACAGCTCTTTATAGTTAGGACAGACAGACAGACAGACGTACGGACGGACGGACGGACGGACGGACAGCGTAGGCATATTATACATTATACGGAACCCTAAAAAAAAGACGATGTTTTAAAATGCGGACAACCGATGGATGCGTCACAAAACCAACCATCGTGAAGATCCTTAGGAAAAGACTATGTATAAACTGTAGACGTCTTTCCGCTGAAGTGTTATTGATGATGATGAAATATAAAAAATATAACAAAGCAAAAAAAAACCGCCCAAACTTGTTATGGCCGCTGTACACATTAGGCCGAGGTGCTGGGCCAGCATGTTGGGCCAATGTGCAGATTTCTACTTGGCGTATGTTGGTAGTTGGCGACCAACACTGGCTGGGCAACCGAACAATATCGGTTTTTCACGCACACATCAAAGCATCTTATCACACAGCGCCAATGCAAAATGATCAATACGCCAATATGTAAACAGCGATTTAGCATCTGATATTATGGCTTAACATGCTGGCCCAGCACCTTGGGCCAATGTGTACAGCGGTCATTAGGAATAGGCGTTCCCGCCCGTCAAACCTGAAAGACCACAGATAAAGTACAATAACCATGACCTTCATCCAGCCCCAATTTCGGACATCTCTGCCATTGACATACAAAACAAAAGGACACTCCCCTAATCGCATCAACTTGAAGTCCCATTAATCCAAGATATAATTACAGAGTGAGTCGTCCCACGTATGCGGTTTCCTAAAATCCTTTTTCGACGTAAAACACGTGAAGGATACAATGATCGTCGCATTCAAGAAAGGACCCCATCAGAGGCAGATAAAGTCCATTCTGATACTAGCATGTATTGTTTTTATTCATGGACCAGCCCACGGTGCGTAATGTTTATCTTTTTTGTTTTTAAGTTCTTATAGAACGTAAATGGTGTATTAATTTGAAAGAGTTGCAATGTAAAATTATGTTATATTATAATGCCCTTACTAATAAACGTTGAGTAACCGCTGAGTAGTTATACCATGCTTTGTCCTTATCTGTCGAATTCAAATGTCACAATTACAGATAAGGACAAAGCATGGTATAACTACTCAGCTGTTACTCAACGTTTATTAGTAAGGGCATAAGTAATTTTCTAAAATACGAGTAGGTAAATTGGGATACTTACAGTGTATTTTTAGATTGAAATCTATTTTGAGAAAGTTGACCCAATTTGTATCGTTGCCTTTATCACTACAAAAATGCAACGCGACCATCAACGGATTAACTCAGACTAGCCGTGAACTTGCAAGTATTACAAACGTATTTCCTGAATTTTATGGTACCTATTGTTGCAGGCGAGTTTACCATCCGTTACCTGTTCACGAGATTCCGCTTCAACTGGGACGCTCTCAAATACAGCTTCTATAACACATTTCAGATCTGCATTCACGCTCTTGGTAAGCATTCATTTTGCGCAAATTTGATGATAATTAATTACTCTTTAAATGGGTGAAACCAAGAAGTTTCAGAAGATTTAGTTTCAACTAACAATTCACTGTTCAGAATCTATTACAAGTTAAGCTTGTAATAGAATCTGAACAGTGAATTTGTTAAGTGAAATATTTCTTGATATCTAAACTTTTTATGTTTGTGTCTTAAAATTAATCTCCGCAGTCAGGTAATTTTGATAATAAAATATTGCTGTTGATAATTATGAAAAGTAACATAAAGATCTCCGCTGTACTTAACGTAGACCGCGTTTAAACTCATTCGATTAGACGACGCGGTTAGCTTCCCTGGTGCCTGGTTCAAATCTCGGTATGGGCAAATATTTATATGATACATTCAGTCAACAAAGTATCGGGAATGGATGATTTGTTTATGGTTCCAAATTCAAATTTTTGTTTTTTTTGTTGTTGTTAGATTGGCACAACTGTTTTCTATTTTGGCGCGGAGTTTGAGTTGCATCTGTTATTTATATTAAATACAGTGCTGTTTTTAGTTATATCATATCTAGTGTGTATTGCGAATTTCATAATGGACAAAACATTGAACAAAGAGTTTGTCTTAAATTTTGCATCGCCAATGGAATTTCGTGTTCGGAGTCACTGAAAATGTTACAGAAGGCTTACGGTGATTCGACTTTATCAAAAACACGTGTTTATGAGTGGTACAAAGCGTTCAAAAGCGGTCGAGATGTGATGGAAGATTTGCCTCGCTCTGGTAGGCCATCAACGTCTGCAACTGAAGTTAACATCGCAAAAGTGAAGGAAATAGTGACTGAAAATCCTCATTCAACTTTGAGAGAGATAGCCGCCGAACTTTCTGTATCTCACGAGTCGATCCGTACTATTTTAACTAATCATTTGGGTATGAAACATGTTACCGCTCGGCTAGTCCCAAAAGACCTGAATTTTCTCCAAAAACTCAATCGCATGAGAGTCGCTGAGGACATGCTAGAACGAGTCAATTCCGACCCAACATTCATGAAACGCATTGTTACTGGTGACGAGACGTGGGTTTACGAGTTTGACATGCAAACTAGTAAACAAGCTTCGGAGTGGCGCCTTCCAACTGAACCGAAACCGAAGAAACCACGGCAAAGTCGATCAAAAGTCAAAGTCATGTTGACTGTTTTCTTTGACTATCGCGGTGTTGTGCACTCGGAATTCTTGCCGGAAGGTCAAACGGTAAATAAAGAATATTATTTGAGCGTTATGCGGCATTTAAGAGAGCAAATTCGACGAAAAAGGCCAGATTTGTGGAATGAAAATTCTTGGATTTTGCACCACGATAATGCGCCTTCGCACAAGGCCATCATTGTGAAAGAATTTTTGACCAAACACTCAACAAATACCATCGAGCAACCACCATATTCACCAGATATGGCTCCTGCCGACTTCTTTCTTTTTCCTAAACTCAAATTACCACTTCGTGGCACCCGTTTTCAATCGGTAGAAGACATAAAGGAGAATTCGCGCCGAGAACTGAATTCAATTCCGGAAACAGCGTTTAAAAAATGTTTTGATGATTGGATTATTCGTTGGCGTAAGTGTATCGTTTCTGAAGGAGCATACTTTGAAGGTGATAAAATAAATTTGGATGATTAACAAACAGTTTGTGTATTATTGATCTTTTCCCGGTACTTTCTTGACAGAGTAGTATAATCGCGTAAATCGCGCATCGCGTACTCGCATATTTGTTCCCGAGTCATGGATGTGTTCAATGTAATTAAGGATGTACATATTTCTCTATATTTATCGTTGCCTGGTACCCATAGTACAAACCTTTGGGACTAGGTCAATCTTAATCAGCAGTTGAAAAAGCTACAACAGGAGCAACAAAGCTCGTTTCACTAATGATTTTCTACCAGATCTTTTCCGCTCCTCAGGTGCCCTGATCTCAATAAGTCTGTTCAGCCGCTTCTTCAAATGGCACGATTCTATGTTGGGGTTGATCTCTAGCTGCAGTAAGATCGCTGGTGCTGTCGCCATAAGCCGCGCTAAAACGTCTCTGGACATGTATATTGGTATGTTTATTGTTCACTTGTTATAGAGAGAGTCAACGAGCACACAGGCCTCTAAGGGTCGTATTAATAAACTCATCTCAACTCTGATCCTCGTCACAAGATGTGTCAAAAATGACAGTTTTCTATGGATTGACGTTTACTTTGACGTGTCTTGAGACGGGGATCAGGGTTGAGATGAGTTTATTAATACGGCCCTAAACACGGGTAGTACGCCGTCTACAGCAGAGGCAGCTGCTGCCGTCGACGCATCAGCGAAATTTTGGCTAGGTTCACATGAACGTGTGTCAACCGTACCCATTTACAACACTACTTTGTTAGAATCTTGTACCGCGCGTCGAGCCAACCGCGCGTTTACGCGCGTTCATGTAAACCTAGCCTTAATCGGCTGCTGCCGAAGGAAGGCAACGGCACTACTGCCAGCTTAAAAGTGCTACTGCATTAGGAAGCTGCTCCCCCTACACTCTTTCACTCGCTTCGCTCGCGAGGAGGCGTGTAAGAAGATCAGGGGATATCGACACCTGCAGTTGCCTCTGCATTTGGCGGCGAGCTGCCCTTGTTATTACCAAATGGGCAACATAGTGCCATGGTCATATGAAATATTAGACCTAAAGCTATCGCAAATTGAATTGGCGAATTGTTAAATTAAAAATGTACCACACTTTTGGAATAAAAAAAATTTAAAAAAATCGCATCTTCAATCTCGCACAACCACTGTGACGTTGTGTACATCAATTTTATTAAAAGCTAGCGACCCGCCCCGGCATCGCACGGGTCGCGGAGCATATACGCGCCTAAATCTTAATGAATTATACACTTAAACCTTCCTCGTGGGTCACTCCGCTAATTGGAAAAAACCGTATGAAATTTTTTCAGTCATTTTTGAGTTTATCGCGTTCAGACAGGCGGACAGACAAACGCGTCTGGGGATTTTGCTTTATAATATTATGTAGTGATTACTGTTACGTGACTTTATTTCACATTGTATACAACATATTGATGACGATATCGACTTACGGAAACTATAACCATTCACCATAATTAATACGTGGTTTACCTACAATACCCGTAATCCGTAACTCTAGAATGTTACACAAACTAAATTAAATCATTTATTATAGGCTTCCAATTGAATACATACTTAGTTAACTTTCTTAGTGCTTATGTTAGTGTATACAGGGTGACTGGTTATTTGATACGCTAATTTTAGGGGGGCATCACTATTATTCATTATTATTCATTACAATTATGATGACAGATGACGCACTCTTTTTCAGCGGTGGCGATAGAGACTTTCAACGCCACATCATTCACCGCTCTGCGATCGCTCTCCTCGAAACTGTGTACAAGTGATGAACTAGGTAACTATCCGGCTCGAAGGACTACAAAGACGTTCGGATTATGGCCGCACTCATATGAGTTAACTACCAACTAATAGTAGATGGTAGTAGTGGTAATAATTACTTCGGCTTCATCGGAATAATTATTGATAACGTATCCCTTTCAGACCGATCAAATCAAGAATTATATTGATTTTTTTTTTTATTAACCGATTATAAGGTTCATAATTATTTGTATTTTGATCAGGTTTTATCATTTTTAAATCCATTAGTCAATACAGTTCATATATAAGTAAGTATATATTAATGTGAATCGTAACGTCCCGCAATTAACAAAAATTGTTAAAAGAAATGCATAACCGTTTCTAAAAGTAATATTATTAAAATAACTGGCATTATGTTTTCATTCATGCTGTCCATTTCATTTAAGGTAAAATGACATCATTCTTTAACATGATGGAAATGCTTTCCTCCATGGTTTTTGGCCCTCTGTACTCCTGGATATACAAAGAAACTCTAGCAATAGACGCTGGCACAGTTTTCTATATCAGCACAACACTGACTGTGCCAGCTATTGTCATATTTGCGTAAGTATTCCATCATTGGCCTCAGTCAAGTCATCATCTGTATCAATTTAACGAGTACGGAAAAGTGACTATTAGGTACAGTCGAGGACAGAAATCATCATCATTGCGTATGGCAATCATCCTGCATGGATCAAACGTCAAAGTCCAGGTGTTTCAGCCAGTTTACTGCGGCGGGCGTAAATTTATGCAGCTCCTCCAAACCAGAATAGAACAGAAATATGTTTACACTTTTTCACCTTATTGTGTACTTTAACTGTACTTTACTTTACTTTAATCTATCTATAACTGAAAATCAGAAAGTTTACTTTTGATTTGTATTGCTTTATGCGCGTGCTACACGGTTTGAAACCATGGTTTTAAACCAAGTAACCTTCTATGTTATTCTGTTAACACATCGTCGTTCAGTTCTACTCAGTCGATGAATAGCCGGCGAATTTACGTCGTCCGTCAAGCGAGCTGCTACACGCTTTCAAACAAGCTCGTTTATTTTGATATCTGCCAAGGGCGTTTAATTAAGGTCATGCGATATTTGGTTTAAAACTACTGTCTAAACGGTTTTAACCCGTTTGTTTAAAACCGTTGTTTGAAACCGTGTAGCCCACGAATTAAGTAGCATTTTCATCATATTTTTATTGGAATCAAAACCGTTGTTTAAAATTTTTATGTTGTAATTACAGATGGTTTTTTGCTCAACATAAAAAAAGAAAAACTGTATCTGAAGGAGTTGACATTATTAAAAAAGAGAATGATGTTGACGATGGCACGGATATGACTGCTGGAAAGGACTCCCTATTAAGCGCTGTAGATATGACTGACATCAAATTGTACACTGATTAAATTTAAATTATACATATATGTTTCCTCACAACTTTATTCACGTAGAAGTTTTTCATTCTTCACTCAAAGGTTCCAATTTTCCTGGATAAGAAGAATCCAGGACTTGAACAGTCATAAATGTGTGATAAATTTACAAATATTCTTGCAAACTTTAACATCAGCAACAAGAGTAAATCATAATGACAAGTGTTTGATCACGATATCGATAAAACTTTTTGATTAGAATGTTGAGGTCTGTAAACGCATTGAAAAAGCAAATGTTGTTAATAGTGAGTATTAGAGGGCAGAACATAAAGGCACCTGACAAAGAACTATAACCAAATATATTTTTCCTTTTAGTGTTGGACCGTAAAAGGTATATGATATCGAAAACAAATCGAACATTTCGTTAGTCTACTAGACACAACAAAAAGCCAGCAATGCCAGCATCAACTGGGTAGTTCATACCATCAGTTATGGCCTTGGCCGTGTCCCCCGCCATAAAGAATATCATTTCAGCAACGTCCTGCACTGAATTTGTGTTTCCCAAAGGACATGATTCAATATTCTTTTTAACTCTAGCCATCCCTTTCTTATCCCATCCACCGTGCAGGCATATATTAGTCATTATTGGTACAGGCGTTTCTGCATTCACTCTTACTCCGTGAGGTTGCGCATCGAATAAAATGACTCACCGCTGCTTTTGATATTCCATTCTGGACAAAATGACAACTTTACCCTTACACAAACCAACGCTGGAGCAGCTCTGCGTGCATTATTTCACCAATATCTCTCAAATTCACGGATAAAACACGATCAAATATTTCCATAAAATCCGGATCCAAAATGCTGCCTCCCGAAGGTCCTATGCCAGCACTGTACACAACCACATCAATCCTTCCAAATTTGCCTTATGTTTGTGTGGTTTCAACAATTTTTGTGCTTAACATCTTTTTTGTAACATAGGTAGGTAGTGAGAGCCGTGACTACTTGCCCACATATTTTTGAACATTTTTCTGAAGCCTTAACAAAGGATTTGGTCTCTTACGTCAACTAAGACCAGTGTAGTAGATGCATGTGCGAATCGAACTGCAGTTGCTTCTCCAATTCCTGAACCAGCACCAGTAATAAGTACAACTCTGTTAAACAAACTAATTTCTCATGTCGTTTTAATATTATTGTAATTAAAACCGGTTGTTATTGTAACTAGAAATAGTTCAATAATATTGTGTACATCTCAAACATGACTTCATAATGTCGAATACTTATTGATACAATAGTTATTCACGCTAGTGTCACAATAGTAAAGCACTTGAGATATTTTAATAACAGGTTCGCAAGAGGTTATGATAAACAGTTACATAAATAAATTTTTGTCAAAAAAATATTGGAATATTTGGGTTTAGTCCAATTGTTAATAATTTTCGCACAAAGGTAAGTTTCATAGAAAACTTTATTGTGTGAGTTAGCATGCCCTACTTTTTGAACCTCGTCCATTATCCTTATCATAAAGAAGTTAAGTTTTTATTTTTATTTTATTCCAAATCATATTGCAAAATGCTAAAGAGTTAGCGCGCCGCACCACTTTTTTAGTAACAAATACTATCATACCTCTGATTCTTCTAAGCAATATACTTATAGGGTGTTAAAACCCAAGCGGGCTTAGCATGCATGCGCGAGATAAAGTTTGACAGGTGCTAGGGAAATTAATACATCTAACGTACTTCTAACGTAAGACAACGCAATAAAAGAGTCTCGTCCTGACTTTTATTACTAAGCGACTTTAGCGATTTTATCAAGACGGGACACTTTTATTTTAAGCCATAAGTGTTCACTCTTATATTACAATATGGAATAGATGTATTATTTCCCCTGAGACCTGTCAAATTTTATTTGCTGCATGCAAGCTAAGCCTGCTGTTAATCTTGCATTAGTTAATTAGTAACGCCTGGCAAATAATTTCGCGCAAATGCTATCTTCGCTATCTTTGTTGAAAAAACTTGCATAGGCAACTTGAAAGTGAAAATGTAATGATAATGAAAACTGAACAATTGCCTCGAATATGCACTCTAATCGACGTAGGTACATATTAAATGGATTTCCGTTTTGAGAAAATGTGTTTTCTAGACTTATAGTTTTGAAATACGTGCAGGAGTTATTTTTTTGATGATCTGATCACAGGCCTAACCTAACCTAACCGACGGATCCCATGCTTAAGATAACCTGAAAACAATAAGGTTACAGCAGAAATTATCTTTAGATGAAATGGAATTCTGTGAAACGACACATTCTATGAAATGAGTGTGAGTCTGCAAAACAAGGGGACACCTTGCGAAACACTAGGGTAAATAAGCATTGAGTATAAGGTAGAGTTGTAGGTATATATATAGTTATATATTATATATTTTATATTGACGTTAGATTACAAACACAAAGTCAATTACTTGACGTCTCAATAAACAACAGGAGCAAATAGGTGCTAATCAATGAGCTAAGATAAGGGCCGTACACTAAAGATACTGTAGTTTACAAAGAGCTAAGATATTTTACAAGATCTATGAAGAAATATTTCTAGGTACACATTCGTATAAAGACATGAATGTGTATCTTGAAAAAATATATAAACACAAATAAAAATACAATTCAAATATCTACGAAGCAGGAAAACAGGGCGTAATTGTAGTATTTTGGCAAAAAAGCAAAGTATTACTTAAAAGGATGTTGGATAATCTGGCAATATTAATCTTACAAATTGGGTCAGTAAGGAATATTTAAAAGTAAATAATAATAAAACGCCCTGTATTTGTGAAAGGAAATATTAAACGCAATAAACTTCATCTATCTTATGTCAATACCTTTATTTATTGAATAAATCCACGTGTCTATTGTACCAGATGCGGTTATTTTAATAAAATAATAACAAACCCTTCTAAGTATAATATTATAAATGCGAAAGTTTGTCATTTTAGCAATTTTGACGGATTTTGCACTATGTATAGTCTCTTAATTAAATATACGATAGCATACTAAGCGTGGCAAGGTAACTCTGTATTACTTACTAAGCCTACGCTGTCCTTCCGTCCACCATGTTTTGGTCTGCTCTGGTGTTTGTTTAACTTTACTGGTTACATATTTTTTAATAGTCACGTAATTGTTTTGTATCTGTATTATTCTTTACCATTGGACAAGCGTTAATATGCTGGTAAATCATTTTTATATATTTTCTAAACTGCCCAGAACGGTTAGCACAACTTGATTTTCTTTCAGGGTAGCCTACGTAGCTCAAATTAGCCGCCTAGGTTGCTGTTAGATAACAATGCGGAATGTTTTTTGTTGAATTGTATTGAAGGCATAATTTTATAAAAGTATCTACTTTCTTATATAATATTCCGCATTAAACTCAATAAGAAATGCATGATGAAAAGCATTGCCAATTATGCCAAAGTCATTGGTTTCTGTAGGTTTCCGAAGCAAAACAGCCATGGTACTTCTTTTAGATAAGACGAAACGTATAACTAAGCTTCCACATAATATACGATGTTTAACTTGCTTTACATATCAAGGGACTTATTAGGTGCAGTTCTAAATGCCATATATCTGGAAGCTACACAAATGCCCTGAGCAAACACGATTGTTTGACATGTATGATAACAAGTCAGTTACAGCGTGTGTCAATTACAGTCACGCAAATAATGAACAACTGTGCGCCGCGGCAAATTACACACTTTGACCATGTTTGTAATCAATTATTGACATTATTGTGCATTCATCGCAAGATATGACAGTGACAAGATATGGATCAGTTCTTAATAAAATCCAATAGGTAAAGTTAAATAAAATAGTGCTAGTTCGATAACACAACGTGCCAGGAACATGAATAATATATTGCAACTTCAAACAGAGAAAAATAATTATACACATTTCCAAAGTAATTTTTTAAACATTCTGTATACAGAACAAGTAGAACTTATCAATGTGATTAAATTTAATTAAACTTTCCAAAAATTAGTATTCATCAAGTGACAGAGGACGCAACAACAAAACTACGTCACATAAAATGAGTGATTTAAAAACTACAGTGGAGGGAAATCCTTTAAGGGATAAAAAAGATGAATATAAATCTAAATCATTCTTTGAAAAGCTATGTTTTATCAAAAATAATGTCACGGTGGAACCTATCTTTGCTGGGCTAGTCATAGGCTCAATGCTTTCCAGAATTGCAATACAGAATTTAAATTTGGACAAAGCGTGTCGAGTGAATCAGGAGTTCGGGGATCTTATTTGCGACGCATTGATCGAAAGGAAAGGCAACTACACCTACAACGAAGCACAGATACAAAAAGTCATATCCAATATTGAGACCTGGACAAGCGTTATACAAACATCTATACCGACGTTGCTAGTCATGTTCATGGGTTCATGGAGTGACAGGACCGGGAACAGAAAGATTTGCATCCTGCTGCCAGTTATGGGGGAATTTATGGTGTGCGTTAGTAATATTCTGAGCACTTATTTCTTCTACGAGGTTCCTGTTGAGCTCACCATGCTGTTAGAAACTTTGCTGCCCGCAGTCACAGGAGGCTGGGTGATGATGTACTTGGGAGTCTTCAGTTACATAAGTGACATAACCAATACTAAAGCTAGAACATTCAGGGTTGGTCTAGCCAATTTGTGTATGACGGCTGGAATTCCGGTTGGGACAGCGTTTAGTGGCATTTTGCTGAAATTTGGAGGATACTATGGAGTGTTTCTCACATCAGGACTTATCTATTTTTCAACGTTTATCTATGGATGCAAATATTTGAATAGTAATACAAAACCTGGGAACGACAAAAATGAAAAGGTAATTAAATACTACTTCTTAAGATTTTCAGAGTCATTATGAGATAAATCAATAACTTTTAAATGGTCTTAATTTCAGACTGAACCTTTAACCGCCAGAGACTTGATAAATATGCAAAAAGAGACAGCGCAGGTAGTGACAAAGAAAAGAGAGGGCAATTTTAGATTGAAAATTATTTTGACCCTGTTAGTTGTAGCTCTGGCGTATGGTCCCAATCAAGGTAAAACTCTTTCCCATATACATAAAGAGCTCCAACTTAGTAAGTGTGATTAAAAGTCGAAAAGGTAAGTCCTTCTTCTATAATGATTATTTCAGTTCGGGAGTGAAGGGTGAATACCGAGAGACTATGAGCACTAGACAAATTCTAACATTTTACTAAAATCACACACAGTGATGTTAAACGAGCAACAGTTAGCGTGACAAAAAAAATATAAAAGAAATTTATTCAGTGAGTAGGCCGCACGGGCACTTTTACGCATCAAAATCTACTAGCGCTTCCCAAGACGAGACCACTGCTGAGAAGAAGGCGCTTCTTCGCGCAAGTCAACAGTCAGTAGTTTTTAACCGACTTCAAAAAAGGAGGACTTCATATTTATGACAATGAATGAATGAAATGAATGTTTAGCTTAGGTCATATATATATATATAGTGATCATATATATATATATATATATATATATATATATATATATATATATATATATATATATATATATGACCTAATATAAACAGCTGTTTGATCCCATTAAATCTCTTACACAAGGTCGTAAGTTACGTATCACGCAGCACTTATTTATACGAATTATTTAACGCCTTGTAGGTACATTGGACAATACTGATCAGTATTATCAAGTTTATTTAGTTTACATCATATAAATTACTGTCTTGTTTACAGGAGAGCATAAGGTGTTATATTTATTTCTAAGATACAGGCTCAATTGGGATGCAGTGAAATACAGCTTATATTCTACCGAGAGCATTATTATACATTCACTAGGTAAGTCCAATGAACTTTACGTCTATAATAATATAACAGACGACTATAATAGTAAGACGGAGGAATAATAATTATACGCACAAATATATTGATTGATTTCTTTTTTCTTTTGCAAATTAAAAACCGATCGCATGGTTAAAGAACATTTCAAACAGTTTAATAGCCGAAGAGTGATAGGCTACTTATTTTTCGTTACATTAAACTAACAACGTTCAAGTTTATCTTAAACATTAGTTTATATCGACAACAAGACTAAACATGCTACTTATCACGTTTTTAACAGTCTCCTATATTCTTATAGAACCCGTCGATAGACGTAAATGTAAAAAACTTGTCCCATTCGAAACTTTTAGTTTCAACAATTTCTTTGACAAAATCTTTAACAGTAAAGTAACTTGAATAATTGCTAACTTTTCAGGAGCATTGTTTTCTATCAGCGTGTTCAGCAAGCGCTGGGGCTGGGACGACTCTGTTTTGTGCTTCATCTCTATCTTCAGCAAACTCGTCGGATCCATCTACATCACCTTCGTTAGGACTGATTTTCAAATGTTTATGGGTAAGTTGTTGAGAATTAAATTTTAGTTTACAAGTACTTACCAAATTTCGTTGCTATAATTTATAAAATATTTAAGCTTCCGATATAAAAATTCAACAATTTACAACACACAACAACTATTGAAGATAATATGAATCAGAAAGCCGAATCCAGAAAGAACCAGAATCCGCCTTCCTCTAAACGTTATCCGTTTTAACACATCTGGTTTTGGGGTTTTTATAGTCAGTGAACGTAAATATTAGGCCGCCACTAAAAATCAGATTATCTAAAAGTTGTCCTTGTGTCCCTTTTCTTGGATCGACAAAGGTTTTGATGATACCGAGTTTATTTCAATAGTATTTTGTTATTGTCTCCTTGAATATTGTTTTTTACAGTTCCTATCGTAGAAATACTGAACGCAACGACGTTTACTTCCCTGAGATCAATGGCTTCGAAATTGGTGCCTAGTGAGGAAATGGGTAATACATTTTTTCCTTTATTTACTGCCTCACAAAGCTGGTTACACTACATTACGCAAGATAATTTAAAAACAAACCCAGTAACCCATAAGAGAGTTACATTTATGTTAAAATGTGTCAAAGTTTAATCCAAAGTAACCAAATATTTCCTTTATATAATATTGGGAACAGGCATTACTAGACTATTCAATTGCCGGGTACTATAATTAAAGGCAAGCGTTAGTAAACCTATAACTACCTTCTCCCATCTCTGCATCTACTTCCTTCATCGTTTTCCAGGTAAAATGAACTCTCTGTTCAGTCTAGTGGAGACACTAGCCGCGCTGATGTTCGGGCCGACCTACACCGCGCTGTACGCCTACACCATGGACAAGTTCACTGGCGCTGTGTTCGTTTACAGTGCGATCACCACCATTCCTGCTATTTGGATATTAATGTAAGTTTTCCTAAACATCTTCGGAAATATTCGGATCACTTGAAAAAAATGCAATGTTTCATATTTATCGCGTAACACCACCCCCTTTTTTAGCCGGCCTAATTGGGGATCGCCTAAAATAAAAACTACTTGTTTTTATTTTTTTATTCGAAAGAATAGACATTTATAAGCAAATAAAAAAAAATATCAGATTTTTTGGTTGCGTCATATAATTATAAAAAATAAAAACAGTTTATTAAATCTGGGACGGACTAAGATGGACACTAACCTTAGTCCGTCACATAATTAAAAAAAAACAGTGACAGATGTGCCATTGACAGCTACCTTGTCATGAAATAAACAACATAACCTTCGCTTGTGAATTTTTTATGCCCGATTTTTGCTCGTACATCACATGAACTTCCAGTTCTTTTCACCTCAACATGGCTATGTTGAGAGTGCAGTTGGCTAACTGCACTCTCTACATAAGACTGCCGTGATGACCTTAAAAGCAAAATATGTGGTTCTATTCATATTTTGCAGTTTTCTAATTCCAGTATCAGTTCCAAGTCGTCGTAGCAGCTATCAAGGTTAGGTTCAGGGTACAAAGCAAGAGCGTCGTAGTTATTATCGGGGGTAAGCAGTTGAAAAATTAAAAGAAATCCAGAGAAAATACCGAAAACTTAGAGAAAGACGCGGGAATAAAATCACAAGCGAAGGTTTTTTTGTTTATTTCATGACAAGGTAGCTGTCAATGCAGGGGAGGCACACTTAGAATGGTTACCATTTTCATTGACGGCAGCGACCTCTGGAGTGTTGATGAAAATACAAAACGTCAACTGTCAAACATGTGTCAGTCCAATTTCAGTCAGTCAAGCGTTGTCTGTGCGGAAATGCGTTTCTCCGAGTTCTCTCAATATTAAAATGTATTGCTGAATACTTTGTTATTGTGACACCATAGAACCGCGTCATAAGTGACATACTGAGAGGCGCAAAATGGATGTCACTTTATTATGAAGAGCTCGGTTCTATGGAGTCTCAATATAATGTTTCGGTGGTAAACTCTACGACACATGCCTAGGTACGTATATATATATATATATATATATATATATATATATATATATATATATATATATATATATAGTATAGCTTTAGTTCAACCACAGCTCTCTAGGTGGCAGCACTTGTCATACATGCAAGTTTGGCCATAGAGTTGCCACTCTTTTCCTCTATAGTTACTTTACTCTATGTGTCAATGGCACATCTGTCACTGTTTTTTTAATTATGTGACGGACTAAGGTCAGTGTCCATCTTAATCCGTCCCAGATTTAATAAACTGTTTTTATTTTTTATAATTATATGACGCAACCAAAAAATCTGATATGTTTTTTATTTGCTTATAAAAGTCTATTCTTTCGAATAAAAACATAAAAACAAGTAGTTTTTTTTGTAGGCGATCCCCAATTACCTTTGACTTGGCTTTCTAACTTTTACTCATTCAGTTATGATAATTATAATCTTGACGTATCCGTTAATGGTACCCTTTTTAGCCCAAGGACATATATTTCTAATCGGACACGTGGTCGACTGGCAGAGAATGTAATTAGGCATTAATTCCGCCATTTGTACTTGTTTTTGTGCAATAAAGATGAAATAAAAAATTAATATTTTATAAAGTTTCTTTCAAAAAATATATTTTTGGGACAAGCGTCTATGGCTGACTACTTTTTTGCGCAGTCTTCAACTACTTTTTAAGACCAAACTAACTAGCCCTAACTCCGTGGACCTACGTTAAATTAAGAGATTCTGTTCCCATCTTCCGACTCCATTTTCCGATCAACTCTCAGACACCATAATATATTCCAAATTTTAGCGCATTCCACTAACGGGAACTGGTTCTAGATTTGCAAGATTTCACCTAAATTTGGTTAAATTCTTTTCCAGTAGTTTCTTTTTATCTTTAACATGTCGCTTTTCAAAAGTTTAGCAAGTTCAAATACTTTTAATCTTCATGGAAAAATTCTACCCTCAATACAATGACTTGTCCTGACTCATTGGTATCGACACTCGACTAGGGTCAAGTTGTAAATAAAAATTAGATTTTGTTAATTGATATTAAATCATTTAATTTTTTACAGCTGGTTCTTCAAACAGCACCGCAAGGAACTGAAAGAAAAGAGAGCTGAGGCGAGAATCGAAAAACTCGACGTCATTTGCGACACTGCTTTGGAAAAGTCCGTAGAGTATTAACAAGCATTTTATTGGCAACAATGATCTCACCAAAACAGTAGTTTACTATCAATTATAAAATAATAAAAATAAAGAAGTCTGGATGTCTGTTTCTTGGTGCTCCCGATTTTGAAAACCCATAGTAAACTAAAAGGATTATACGGACTTGTACCTACTGTCAACATTCCTCTTCGAGATTCGACGTTGCTCTTGCCTTTAATAGGTGGTCCAAAAAAAGTCAGAGATCTTATTTATTTATTTATCTTATCTTATCTTATTTTTGAACATATGGGTCCAAAAAACGTAACAATTAGGATTAGGAGGATTATTTTCACTGATCGTAAAAAAATGCTATTTGTTATTACGGCTACAAGCTTGTTATTATAGTAATTACTAATTAGTAATATTGCATAGAAATGAAATAAGTAGTTACTGCTGAAACGTTTTAAATTAAACCGTTTTCGGTGACATTCTATATATAAAAATCACGTGCATGAATTTTGTAAACTGACGCGCTTAAAAGCCATATTTGCATCTAAAAGCCGTCGTTGAATTATTTTCGAATAACGTATTCTAACAAAATTGGACTGGCAGCGTGCATAGCCCAGGGGATGTGGCAACCATAATTTATTTTTGTATATTTCAAAGGTTTAATAAAAGCTTGTATGTGCAAAGGTAAAGGATATTATTTAGACAGCATGTCTGGTCTGGCTGGTATATAACACTCGATAAGAATATAAACGAATGGCAAACTTTCTCAAAACCGTAGCATTGCTGTAGAAATTATGTAATGAAAAAACCCGTTTAACCACAAATATGAGTATTGGGCATTGTGGAATAAATATTCATATTAAAATTTTCTATTGTTTATTTATTTTTTGGTTTTAAGTTATCAGTTTTAATTTTATTTAGGTGTTTATAAACTAATTATTAAGTCCATATCTGTCACATTAATACTGCGCGCCGTCCACTAATCATTGAGGAGTTCTCCCGGTACTTCACCATCAGTTGCACTTCACCACATGCATTATGATGAGTAAAAGTAGCATCATATTCTTATCCTTTTCAACGTCATGTCAAATACAAAAGACGTCACGTCACTCACACGCCGCGACAGCTAAAAACTAGAGCTAATGTCAACCTTACCTCATATATACGCTCAGAGCCCTTAGCCAAGATGTATTACGCTAACTAGCGTTTCTATTAGTTTCATTTTTATACCAATCGCGTCACTGAGCCCTTAGCCAAGATGCCCATCGCTAACTAGCGTTTCTATTCGTTTCGTTTTTAAACCAATCGCGTCACTGGTAGATCACGTGACTCTCCGTATGACGTGATCTACCAATGACGCGATTGGTTTAAAAACGAAACTGATAGAAACGCTAGTTAGCGATGAGCATCTTGGCTAAGGGCCCTGGTCTATTTTGTGCTGTCAACCGTGACGGATATATAAGTCGTTGGCGTTGAACCTACGGTGCTGATATATAAGTCGTTAGCGTTGAACCTGCGGTGCTGAAATATAAGTCGTTGGCGTTGAACCTGCGGTGCTGATATATAAGTCGTTGGCGTTGAACCTGCGGTGCTGATATATGAGTCGTTGGCGTTGAACCTGCGGTGCTGATATATAAGTCGTTGGCGTTGAACCTGCGGTGCTGATATATGAGTCGTTGGCGTTGAACCTGCGGTGCTGATATATAAGTCGTTGGCGTTGAACCTGCGGTGCTGATATATGAGTCGTTGGCGTTGAACCTGCGGTGCTGATATATAAGTCGTTGGCGTTGAACCTGCGGTGCTGATATATGAGTCGTTGGCGTCGAAAAGATTAATAAAGAAATCTCATCGCTGCCCGTGAAACACTTATGACTAAAGATTTCTGGTGATCGTCTCTGGTCTTCATCATGTGTGTCTATAACTTTTGAGGGGTTCCCTCGATTCGTCACGGATCCCTGGTAATAATGGGACCAACTCGAGAGCAAGTATACCCTTCCAAACAAAAAAATAATTTTCAAATGGGAACAAAGAACCATGCATACATACATACATACAGGTCAAACACATTACGCGCCTTCTTCGGCAGTCGGGTCAGAAGGCCAGCAAAGGGCTGGCTAATCTACTTACTGTTTGCCCTTGTTCACAGTCGGCGATAATTGTTTCCCATCAGGTAACCCGCAGGTAAGAACTGGTAAGTTTCATTACTCTACACATTTCACGCTTAGTTTGAACGTGAACTTCTTGTGAACAAACTGTGAATATACCTATTTATGTACAACACTCCTAGTGGAAATCCTAATTGTCATTTGTCATAAAGCATCGTTAGCCCGAAATATCGTTTATTCTAAAGCCATTTCCACCTGAATTATACATTTTATTAGTGTTGTTAATACAACGCTAACCTCACTTAATCACAGATTTTTTTGTAAAACTTACAAAATTTTCTGACTCAACTGTAAACCAAATTAGGATAAAACGATAATTCGGACTAGCGATGCAAAAAGTTTTAGGAGCAACGACGGTGTCCCCATTTCCAGTATCTACTTAAAAGATTACATTTTACTCGATTTGAGAAATATTCAAAATGACCATCTCTTCCACCCCTGAGTCCCTACACTCGTCCTAAAAAAATGGGCATTTTAATAGGTATTACCAGTGCAAACATTTTTGCCCATTGCAAGAGAAAAAAGACATGATCCGGTCTGGCTGTAGGCAACTGGATCAAGGTTAAAAACGTAATATACCTAGTGGACGACATTGGAATAGATCAGCACCCGTATCATGGTCGCATTTATCGCAGTGGACAAGTCTGGATAAAGCATCTGCCACTCTCGCAATTACCCATTGATCAGACAGTGGCAGATGTCGTATCCATGTCATGATCAACACGAACATAAATGGCTCGCTGCAAATTACTAACGCATGTTGAAGGTAGAAATTTTAATTGATATACCTACTCTGCCCGCTAAGGTAAAATGCAGTATTTTACACAAAACTACTGTAGCAATTGCAACCTTATTACCCAGTAATGAGGTTGCAATTATTACAGTAGCTTTGTGTAAAATACTGCCTTTAACCTTAGCAGGGCAGTACTTATCACTACATATTATAAAACAAAGTCCCCCCGCCGCGTCTGTCTGTCTGTAAGCGGTAATGCGTTTACGCTTATTCGTAAACGTACAACAAACATGTTTTAGTAAAAGTATGCTTTGTCACTTTCTGTCAAATTCAAATGTCACAATAAAAGATGAGGACAAATCATACTTCAAGCATACTGTAGTTTTTGTACGATTATGATTAAGAGGGAAAAACTACTGAACAGATTATCATACGGTGTACGTGCATAATTAGTGCAGATGTAGTGAATGTTATCAAATTCCAGCAAGTAATCAATTTACGTACAATCTACTATATCCCCACCTTTGCCACTTATTAGCTTGGCAGTTTTTTTTCTGAAACACTTTATATTAAAAAAATAACGTCAATATATACCGCATATATATCGCCCCACTCATCATAATAATAATCCAGCCTATGAGTATGAGTATTATACGTCCCACTGCTGGGCACAGGCTTCCACTCACAATAAGAGGGTTTGGGCTATAGTTCCCGCGATTACCAATAATAATAATAATAATGCGAGCACTGGAAGTTCAACACGTCAAAAAACTACCAAGCAAGAAACTCAGCAGAGTAATTCTTTAAAAATATTACTTTCTAGCGATCCGCCCTCGCTTTGCTCCGGGTACTATTGTATACATAAACCTTCCGTGAAAAATTATCTAACTGATAGTGGAAACCGCATTAAAATCCGTTGCGTAGTTTGAAATATCTAAGCGTACATTACAAAGGGACAGACGGCGGGAAGGACTTTGTTTTATACTATGTAGTGATAGTGATTTATAATGATAATTCTAGCATCTAGGCATGATATAAAACTATAAATATAATAAAAAATATCTGCGTAGTTCTATAGGAAAACGTATACAGTATATTTATTTGCAATAAATGTGGTTTATTAACACATTTAACTATTTCTGGCGTACAAATATAATGCCAATACAATATTTATGGCTCAGTAATAAATGTTTACGGTTCATACGTGCAGTCAAGGTAAATTAAATTAACTACAGAAATTAACATGTCACTTAAGGGGTAAAATACAGTTCACAGTCATATTATTCGATAAAATTGTAGTTTAACATAAAACATTATATTTTATATTTTTATATATTAACAAATTTTAACATTATATATATAATATGGTACCTATGAATAGTTATGTTAAGAAACAAATCTGTAATTTTTGCATACCAAATATGGTTAAACATGTAAACCTACCAATTGAAAACTGTACTTGTGTTAACACCTCACTGGTAATGTTTATCGCAAATAAAGTATTCTTATTCTTATTCTTATTAAATTTTGCATCTACATTCTAAGTCATAATGATAAAACTCTTGTATGGGTAAAAAACTTAAGTAAGGCCCCTCTTGTATTTAGAAGTAACGTGTCTGTAAAGATGCCGTGACGTTCCAAATTTGAAAATTGTCGTAAGTTCCACATAAGTTTTGTACACTACTACATACAAGAAAGGCATAAGTAGTGAGTAGAAGCTGTGATCACTTAAAACGCTTCGGATGGCGCAATAGAATTTGTGAGGCTGCAAATCTGTTATATGGCTAGGCACTGAATTTATATCCTGACGCACATGTAGTTACCATTCCGTTTATTCGGTAGAAGCCTGTAGACTGGCATAGTAAATGGTTTTACCGTAGCTCTGCGTCTATTTCTGGTGTCCCGGACCTCAAATTAATCAATATTTTCTCTTACAAATTTACATACTTGATATGTATAATATAAATACATGGCAGCGTTACGAGTAAAAGTTTGTGCGTCCCAAACGGCGGTTTGCATGTCTCGCATAAATTTCTTTTGAGCAACAAACTTTCTATGGTCATCACTTGAATTTCTCCATAGAAAGAAAGAAATAAAGAAAAAAATACATTTATTTTACAAAAAAATTAACATAGTAAAGACTTCTTACAAATTAAAAATAGGTACAATAAAATTGCATGCAAAAATGCACGCACAATTCCGTATCCTGTACACGTTGACGTGACTGTCATACACGAATAGTAGTTTCAAACGATTTTATTGAACGAATCTTTCTAAGAGCAAATAAAAATATATTATAAAATCCTAAAAAGTTTATGCGTGTTACCCTTTCAATATGAATACTCGTATTATCTCATACAAGTAATCTAAAGAAAATTAAAGCAATTTATGATGCAATGAATTGTTCTGTAGCTTCATATAATCTTCTCAAGGAAACTATTGGCTAAGAAGAATACTAATGAGAATATTGCGAATATTTTCTACAAAAAAAACGCTAATGACAATTGCATGAACGTCATCGTAATGTTTACATCCCGTAACAGAGAACAATGGCGTCATTGTGCCTTGGAGATAATCATAACTAACGCGATCGATACTTTAAAAATATTTCAATGACTTCAGTTTGTCTGTGGCCGTGATAGCGAAACCTGAGTAAGTGAAACCTCATTACAGGTCCAATTCGAAACTGTTCTTATACTTACATATTTAAATACAAAAAAAATCTACGTATATAAATAATTTCGAGGTCAATGCATTCATTTTTATAATAAATTACCTGACGTAGTTTTAGAGTTACTCCTTCCAGCACTTAAAAATTACTTGAAAATTATGTTTAGAGCGTACTATAGAGCCGAGAACTATCTAACGGACAAAAATTATTGGGCTGAACTAAAAAAATTGAAAATTAACTAATAGCTTACTACCTCATAAATAACTCATAAAAATAATGTAAACGCTGTATCTTGTCTAGGTACACGGTTTATATAGGAAAACATATCGAAACTCTTTTATGTGGTTACACGAATAATATGTATATGTAGGTAATATATATTTTTTTCTCTCGTAATAATTCTAACATGATTTCCTGTAGAACTATTAACTATAGCAGATATTTTATATTATTTTTACAGTTTTATATAACGCTAAAATAAGTTGTATCATTGTCATAAGTTTTATTAAAAAAATTACTAACTGTTGAGTTTCTTGCGGCGCTTCATTTCAGCAGTGGTCTCCTCTTTGGAAGCGCTGGTAGATTTTGACGTGTAAAAGTTACTGAATAAATATCTTTTATCTTTATCTTTTTAATAGGCTAGCGGCTACTTAAATCAAAAGTAAGAGTTAAGTTTTTCGAATAATTTTGGTCGAGTAACGTCAGAATGGAACTGTGTGCTTTAATGGGGTTTAAAAAATTTTGTTTTATCTTTTTGCCGTAAATGGTCCTAAAGGACAACACAGACTACAGTCCACCGGCCGATATTGAACTGTGAGTTCATCGTAATGTCAGTTTCTCTTACGATTTTATACATTGTCTCCATAGATTTTGGACCGGTCGCCGCGCCGGACAGATCCGGGACTAACGGCGGACTTTTAGTCTGACTTTGACCTAACCTAACCGTAATAAAATAATTTAGCGATTACAATTTTGAACCCAACTCAAAACTTTAACTGGAAATCATAATAATTTTTCACTGCTCTAGAAATATTACCAAAGATGGTATTTTGTGACCCCGTTATCACGAAACATCACTTATGGACAGCACAAGAATATTTTTGTCGATCAGTTTGCTGATTGGTCGACCACGTTATTGTCCAACCATGAGGACGAATCATATCATTGATACAAATGGACAACAATAGCAACTGACATTCGTTGTTGTGTTGGTTTTACTACTACAGCCAGGAAGGTACCACGAAACACTCATTTCGAAAGTTCAGATACACCATCCCTTTCCCACTTGTGCTTAAATCGTGAGAAAAAAGGAGCTAACGTAACTTCGAACTTTGAATTTCATAGTAGCCCCCCAGAGAGTCGGAACCCTACGTGATTTACCTGTAGATACCTACTTCTGTACATATGAGATCCAATTGACTAGCATAAATTATTTGTTCCTAATGTATTAAATAAATAAATATCAGAGGAAATCACATAAATTGAGCTCTAAGACTGCAATAAATAAAGTTATACAGATAAAAACATATTCAAATACATAGGCTTACGATATATATTGCAATCACTTTGATATAACATGAGATAACGGTTTTTCGTCGGTTCTGAAAACATGAAATATTTTGACTTAGTGCAGTGTTATACTGGGGGTGCGAAATATTGTCTCATCCATCACACAAATATTTGCCTATACCAGGAATCGAATCCGGGACTGCTAGCTTCGTAAGTAGGGTCAATATCAATAGGCTATCCGCGTCGTCGCCGTTGCGTATTAGTACGTAATGTTACGTATGATCATCTTTTCCCACAATTGTCTCTGAAAACCATTTCATTTTAGGATTTTTCTGTCTAGCTCATGTTTACCTTTTCTTTGTAATAGAATTTTTATTTATTTGCAATTATAGTTTCAGCGAAAAACAAGATATGAAGATGATTATACGTAACGTTACATTGATTTTTTTTTATTTGCGAAATAGATACTTAATACTCTCTACAATTTGAATAAAATTCTAGAATTAATTCCCATCCTACAAATATTATAAATGTGAAAGTTTGGATGGATGTTTGTTTGTTACTCTATCACGCCAGAACGGCTAAACAAATCTGGGTGAAATTTGACACAGAGATAGATTATAGTCTGGAATAGCACATAGGCTACTTTTTTTCCCGAAAAAACGGACAGTTCTCGCAGGAGCAGCGATAAACGATTTCCACGCGGACGATGTTGGGGCAAAAACTAGAAGAATATTATATATATTATCATTCCTCATCATATTATTACAGAATACCATATTCTCACAAATCCGGAATCGGTCGTGTGTATTTTTTTTTGCAATTGCAGTTCGCCGCACTGGTGTATAGAACTTGTTTTGAAACCGCTATTATCTGTGACATAACATTCAGTCGACGGCCACACGGCGAGTAAAGTGCATTAGTTAAGTATAGGCAAACCTTTAAAACGTTGCTGTGACTCGATAATTTCACTAGTTATTTGCGTTCTACTTGAAACTTTTGCATGGTAAGTACATGCCTTCCTGAAGATATATAAAAATCCTTATTTTGTTAAGTAGATTGTTCAAATGTATCCATTTTTTTTTTCTTCAAATAATTGCATTTTTATTTTTAGTGGTCTAATGTAAATAAAGTTATAAAGTAAGTAAGTAATAAAGTAAGTAAGTAATAAAGTAAGTAAGTAATAAAGTAAGTAAGTACCCATTTATAATATAAATATGAAAATGGTTTATGAGTTTTTTCAATTCAATTCAATTCAAATTATTTATTTCGTAATTAAATTATTCAAATAATTTATTTATAATTTTTTTTTTTAAACGGGACCCTATTACTAAGCATACGCTGTCTGTCCTAACTTTAAACAGCTGTAAAACCGTAAAAGATAGCCCGTTCTTTAAATAGTAAGAGGAATCCCACACAAGTAACGTTTTTTTTTTTGTATTTGTTCTTTAGTAAAAACAGTAATACGTACAAGCGACAAGTGTGGTATAATTATAGAAATAACCCTATAAAAAAAAATGTGTACGGAACCCTCAGTGCGCGAGTCCGACTCGCACTTGACCGGTGTTTCATTCAAACCTCAGTCACTAGTCACCAGTACTGCAATATTTTTATTGCAAAATGAGTTCGCATTGAGAATTCAGGGTTGTATTAATAAGCTAGGCTAGTGATGTAGGTGGAAGCTAAGAGTGGCCTACGCCCTGCTAGTACCTACTAGCGATGTGGCGTTGATGACTACTATCAAATATGCGACCACGCTGACTACGAGCTTGAAGTAAATTAAATTTTTAAATACTTAGGTAGGTGGTTAAAATACTATACTGTAAATAATATTTGTGGGGGTGTGTGTATGTGTATCATTGGTCATTCTCCGAGCGTTTCAACCGCCCGTCGTACTTATAATTAACGCGTCACCTAATAATTGGCTATATAGACAACTAACGTCAATTTTATAGCTTATTCCCAGCCCAGGCCTGTATTATCTATGGTTTAGCATTTGGTTCTATATTAAATTTTAACTAAATTAACAATTTCGGTGACTCGTTAATTAGAAGGACGACGGGCTGTTGAAACGTTCGGAGAATGACCGTCATATGGTTGTCATTCAAATTCAGTGACCAATTCAAAATTCTAATAACGACAAAAAACAAACCAATTACTTAGCTTTACATACTTACTTGTAACATTAATTGTATGACTTTTTTATAATCAATGTACATATAAATAAATTTTAGGTGACAATCTCACACATCTTGGTTAAGGAAAACATCATGAGGAAACCTGCACACACCTGCGAAGCAATTTGACGGTGTGTGCGAATTTCCCAATCCGCACTGGGCCCGCGTGGGAAATATACCCCAAAGCCCTCTCATTGTGAGTGGAGGCCTGTGCCCAGCAGTAGGACGTATATAGGCTGGATTATGATTATTTATTTTATTAATCTCACACAAATTGAAATAGTCCCAAACTAAGTTCTTGGCTTAAGTACCATCGGTACTAGACAACGATAAACATACTTTTAAAGAACTTTCACATTGTTTTTTATAATCATTATCACATAAATTATCTGTTTGATCTGATAATCATTAGGTGAAATTCTAAGGAAAAAACTAGAAGTTTGTAAGCAAGGTTACAAAGAAATTCAGTCTCTAGGTTTCTGCGGACCCCAAATTAGATCATGGCATTTACAAAAATACACACTCAACTTAGGGCGTAGTTAATAATAATACGGAACCATAAAAAGCGTAACGCTATCTACAATCTAGATAAAGACAAATTAATAAATAAACTATAATATAATCATTTCATTTTTTCCTAAAGATATAAACGTAAATTTAAATAAACTGTAAAAAAAAACATTTTTGGGACAAGCTTTTCTTGCCGATTTTACTTTTTTTTACACAATCATCATCTGTTTATCAACAAATCCAACAAGTTCTTATAACCACCTTCCGACTGCATCATCAAACCAGCTCCATGGTTGCGTTGACACCATGTTTTAGCTCAATCGGACACCAGCTATGTTATTCTGTTAACGCCTCGTCGTTCAGTTCTACTCAGTCGATGAATAGCCGACGAATTTACGTCGTCCGTCAAGGTGGGTAAATGACATTCAACTGCTTGCACATTCATTTAGTCGCTGGTTTCACAGCTGGTCGTCTGTGCAGGTGTAAATGAATGTGCAGGCAGTTGAATGTCATTTACCCACCTTGACGGACGACGTAAATTCGCCGGCTATTCATCGACTGAGTAGAACTGAACGACGATGTGTCAACAGAATAACATAGCAGGAAGTGGTTCAGAATTCAGTTGCAGGATTTGACCTGAACAAACATTAGTAGAATTAAAGCTTGTAAAAATTACGCGTTTTCTAAGCATCAGTAGTCGTACAGCTAGACAGTCGAGATAGGAAATTGTCCAAGTGCGCGGTCAAGTAGGTAATCGATTCACATTGTCGATTCGGACTCTGTGGCAATTCAACGGACACATCTAGAAATTATAGTAACTATTATAAAGGCGCAGAACGTCATGCTATAACACAGTTGAGACGCATTTTTGAATTGGTAGAATAATGAAGTTTTTATTTAGTGGAGATTGTTTGAGCAGGTATGTTTTAATTATAACATTGTAAGAGCTGATTTTTTTAATCTTCAGATATTATACGTACTGTTAGATAAATGTTATTTTTGGTTCTTTCTTTTATATGGCGCAGAAAAGCGACAACTGTAGGTACCTAACTATCTCATAATTTTATTTATTGCCAAATAAATTTTAGCTCTATCCTTTTCTATCATATGATAAAGATAAGGAAAATCATAACGTTATCTATCAGATAACTTTATCTGGCTATTGGAAAAATTAAAAATGGAAACATCGGTTCTATTCAATTATAAGATTGACTACAAGCCAAGTATGTAACTGAATTCAGACACAGGTTCCCGCGGACCCCTAAATTAGACAATGCTGTCTATATTTGGATGTGGGAAACTTGTGCTCAATTGAATATTGAATAATTTTGGTTTTTAAATTTCTTATTATTATAAAGGGGCTGATAATGAGGGCTATCGCGTGTGAATTCCCGCTAGAGGCGCTAGTGTAGCGTGAGGTCTTAATTAAAGTTAAATTTTACTGTTTGTGGGTGGGTTTATTTCTAATTAGAATAATGTTGTGAATATTTTGCAATACCTGAGATTAATTATGGCAAATATGAGGAACGGGTCAATGAATGTCAGTGCTTTAAAAGCGGAGTTAAGAAAAAGAGGTGAGAAATTAAGCGGGCTGAAAGAAAATCCAATTCAGAAGTCAGTTTGTTTACGGTTTTTAGGTTTATTTAAGGTATTAAATATGATTTAAATGTAAACTGTTTTCACGCCCTTACTCTAAGCTACAGTGGCGCCAACTGTTGAGCACCAAAACAATAGCCCTCATTGGTTAATATTTCCCTGCAATTTTTAGCTGGCAACTATAGTGAATTATGCAATTTTTTTTATCGTTTTTCATAACAATACAGGATGTTACACAAATACCCGTAAAGCAGAAAGGGGGTTAAATGGTCCCTTGTTAAGAGTCCATTGACAATGTATGAAAACCTTAGCATGACTTTATGATATAACAGTTTACTAGGGTTGCATTATTTTTGGCTTTGATTTTTTACGGGTCATTTTGTAACACGTTGTATAGATTTACGAGGGAAAAAGTTTAACACTGATGAAGAGGTGAAGTCAGCGGTTTTGTCACATATTAAGTGGAAAGCTTCAGATTATTTTAGGGGTATATAAATATAAAGCGTAGTGAAAAGTGTATTGAAATGAAAGGTGATTATCGAAAAATAAAAATAGTGGTTTGAGATTTATCCTTCATTTTATAGTTCAGGCCGGTAACTTTTGGACCTTACTACGTAGTTACTTTGTAAATGAGTCCCAAAATACGGCATGGAGGTCGTTTAATAATGTTAGGTACAGTCGACCTTATAAATAGTCATAGTCAAATGTAGTTTCTTATTAGAGCAGGCACGCACTGAGCGGGTAGCCGTATGCGGTTGCGGCTAACCGCATAGTGCGTTTAAGTTCCAGTTTTGCGGTTTCATACGTTTTGATCATCCGTGCCGCTAGCCGCATGCGGCCAATCGCATAGTGTGCACAAGGGCTTAGGTCGACCATACACTACATTATATCCTCTATTTTTAGCATGTAGAGGTAAACGAACTCACAGCCCAAAAGCCGGTTAGTTCACTGCCTCCTGTGGCTGTATGAACCTACTGGGTTCACAAGAAAAATACGCATTTCACTTACACATGTGCCTTTTTAGGGTTCCGTACCAAAATGGTAAAAAAGGAACCCTATGGTGAGACTTCGTTGTCTGTCTGTCTGTATGTCACAGCAACTTTTCTCAGCAACTACACACGGAACCCTCGGTGCGCGAGTTCGACTCGCAATTGACCGTTTTTTTTCTTATGAGGACAGAATACAAATTTGGAATATAAAATTTCAGCTTAATCAAACACTGGAAAGAGGGTCAAGCTAGTCTTGCTTGCAATATTTTTTCTTTAATATTCTTTGCAATAATTACTTTTGAATTTTAATATACCTGAACTAAACATAAATTCATACAAATTTGTAAATAAAAGCTTGTACATACATAATAAATATTAAACTTTGGAATATACAATGTGATAAACTTCGCAATATAATATGAATTATTTCATTCTATTCTATCGTCAATAAATAACGTCTCTGTGAAAGATGTTTTTGTCCGATAGATAGTTACATGGTAATTGTATGATAATTACCAATTAGTTGGCGTTAAGTAAATGTCAAAGTCCAATCACGAGTTATTTATATGCGTACAATAGACAATGGCAGGTTGTCTCATTGCAGATGATCATTTATTAATTATAATTTATTAATAGCTAGCGACCCGCCCCGGTTTTGCACAGGTGCATAAAAAAAATCATACAAACCTGGTCCTGACAATTTATTACAAACACAACAAAAAAAAATCAGCCAAATCGGTCGAGGGTAATTCTTCAAGCGTTTAAACCGTTCTCATTCCCCTGGTTGCATTAATGTCGAAATTCCTGTAGCTTTGGACACTATTTACGGTTATCTTGTAGAGTGCTGACTGCTGCAAAATAACTGAAAATGCTATTCTAATCTACAGGAAATTCGACATTAATGCGACCAGGGGAATGAGAGCGGTTGAAACGCTCGAAGAATTACGCTCGAGCCGTTCAAGTTATACGCGATGTACAGTTCGCCATCAAATATATCTGTACATATCAGAGTGGTCAAAAATATCTGAACATGCACTCTAACGCCTTGACAATAGAGTCGTGTTCAGATATTTGTGAGCACCTTGTTTGCTGCAATATATATGTGTATATTATGTGTACCTTTGTTCGATGATTTCCTACAGCGGGCTTTAACATGCATGCACGAGATAAAATTTGACAGGTGCTAGGGAAATGAATACATCTATTCCATATTCTATCGTAAGACTTAACGCTTAAGGTTTAAAATAGAAGTGCCTGGTCCTGACTTTTATTACCTTTTTACCCACGACGGAACGGAGACGGTGCGTTTAGGGTGAGAGGTTGTTTGTTTGTTTATTTGTTTTATCGTTTGTGTGCGCACTTGTTAAATTTTAACTCGTGCATGCATGCTAGTTGCTGATTTATCTATACTGTACTTCATAATAATAATCGTACATTGAACTCAAGCCATTAAACTTATCAGGTATTATCCGGTCAACAGATTTAGGTTAATTGACCAAATTTTTGGATCAGACCCTTTCCACCGCCGAAATATTTGTAACCTAAATGGAACGTTTTTGATGAAGTCGCGACTTTTGGGAATACCTCCAATTGTATGGTTTAATTAGCATAATTGGGAATATGTATGAATTTTTTTTATCGCATTTGTTAACAAAATATGAAAATACCGTGAAAAGATCGCAAAAAGTGAAATTAAAATTAAAATCGGCCAAAAATACGGATAAAATGAACATTTAAAACTATTAATTAGACAGAGAGATCCAACATAAACTGTCAGTGGGCACTACGGCCATAAACTCCATGTTATATTCTGAATTACATTTAAAAAAGCAAAAAAAAAATTATGTATATTCCCTATTAACAATTTGGCCAGGCAGATGCCATAGTTTGATTAATACACTTTCGACAATTACGTCTCGTAAAAACATTGCTTTATTTGGTCATACGAGTAATAACACTAAATAAAACTGCCCCACAATCCCAATCCCAACATATTCTATATTTACCCTGAAAACATAAATTCTTCCAAATTGGACAGTTTTTCAGCAGCTTAACTATTTGTTCGACGGCTGAAATTATGCAAATTCAAAATTGCTAGTACAATTTACTTTGAATGCGACAGATTTTTTGCAAATGTGTAATCGGTGTGTATATAAAAGCTGGAAAATAACCGTAACTGTCATGAAAACAATTTTCGCGTCGATTATCACACATTTTCCGCTACAAGTAAATTGAGACATGTTCAATGCTACCTTGTGACAGAAAGATCATGACTTTAGGTGTATTATACCTACTGGCCTTTTTTGAGCATGTTGCGAGCGACGCGATTGCTCATCGCCAGTAAAATAAGGCCGAAAGTCGTGGCCAGGCGGTCGAGCATTGTTATAATAGCTATTATTACTGAAATGTCCACTTCTGCAATACGAAGAGCATTTAACTTAATAAAATAATTAAATAGGTATCATTCAATATTTCTGTTGCTTGAAAAATTACCAGAGCCCTTAGCAAAGATGCCCATCGCTAACTAGCGTTCCTATTCGTTTCGTTTTTAAACCAATCGCGTCACTGGTAGATCACGTCATACGGAGAGTCACGTGATCTACCAGTGACACGATTGGTTTAAAAACTAAACGAATAGAAACGCTAGTTAGCGATGGGCATCTTGGCTAAGGGCTCTGAAAAGACGCACAAACGCTAAGTACAGCCCGTTAGCACTCAGAATAGGATTCAGGTTTGTACTTCTCTCTCACTCGCTCTCATTCGCTCTTATGCGAGCCAAGCCGACTTTACACGAACCCGAATCCTATTCTCAGTGCTCACGGGCTGTCACCTAAAAACTGACCATAGACGCAAATCTTGTTGTTTTCAACCAAAGCAGCAATAAGTTAGCAGCATTTTTGTTCTTCATTCTTAACAGCATCTGAGCTAGACTGCAATCCAAAAGGTGGTATAATAGTATGAGGCCCATGTGCACATACTACCTTTTTCCATAACGCAGTAGAACAGGACATGAATTGGCGTAAAAGGCTGAATTATGTACATTCGTTGATTGCACGTCAAAGCGGATGTGCATAGCCTCCATTACATTAATTTTAACCGTTTGCTGTGTCAAACCAAAACACGTGATTACGGTGGTGCGTGAAATGTCGACTGTACATACATAAGTCGGGTTAGTTTATATTTGTCATATGTCGTGTTCTATGGTCCTTGTAAGTTTTTTAAGTAATTTTTTTTTGTATGTACTGTAGTTTAACAAATTTTAATGATAGTGATTCGAATCAACGTTTAACGTCCAAAAATCCTCATTAACTATAATTTATTGTATTAATGTGTGTCTCAAGTTATTTTTTGGTCGGCATGTTTGCTGATCGGCATTTTGACAAAATATATGAAAGTGAATATAATAAAAAATACCATACAGAAGTAAAACATTACCTTTAAATTGCACATATTGAAATGCACAAAGTGTAGTGTATCGTATATTAGTCTCCCCTCGAGGCGGGCCTGTATCGTGGGAGGCCAACATTTCGAATAGGGATGATGACTATTTTTTTTGTCGATTAGATAGATTATCAAAAAATATTGAACAGGTTTTTTTTCACATGCCTAATCAAAAAATTACGGAGATATATTGAGTTGAAATGTCACATGACGTCACAGATGTGACGTTACAAACCCCCACTCCCGAACTTTGATGCGCTTTATCTTTGTAATTGTTTGTTTGATTGACTAAAGAAAAAATAGGTGTCTAATATTTTTTTAATAATCTAACTGACTGACTAAATATAATTGTGTTTTCTTGACCCAGTCATCATCCTTATTCGAATTAGATTATCGGTTGACAGATAACTTATTGCTTTTCTCAGTTAATAATATAATCCTATCAGTGAATTTAATTACAAAGATAATTTTCATAGGTAAGCATTGTAGAAATTGATTTTAATTATTTTTTTAAGTAACCTCCGAGCCCAGTTATAAGTTTAACGCGTATATCTGTGATTCTGTATATCTGTCTGTGGCATCGTAATTCCCAAACGGATGGGTTGATTCGAACACAATTTTTTTTATTTAAAGCTAGTTTAACTGGGATGGTTCTTAGCTAAGTTTAGTGTAAAACGGTTGTCCCATTTATGTGTCTATCGACTCTGAAAGTAGGGGTCGCAATATGTCAGCGGTCTTTATCTTTTTAATAGTAGTACCTGGGAGACCTGGGGTATCTAGTACGCTCGGGTCAAACGCGAATTTTCATCGATTTTCGATACAAAAACAAAAAGATGATCCGTAGCTGGGGTTCGAACCCGCAGTCTTTGCGTAGTAGGCCAACGCTCTAACCATCAGTCTATTCAGATGGTGTGGCAGCCGCCACGAAATTACGAACCATATTGCGCGGGAAATCGTTTTGCGTGAAAATATGGGAAAACGAATTTTCCCAGATATGAGACCTAGCTAGATAGAATTTTCGCCCCCGTAAACTCCCATGTCGCAATTGTCATCGAAATCGTTAGAGCCGTTTTCGAGAACGTGAGTACAAATTTATACACATTTATATATGTATACATATATATACAAATGTTCCTCGTTAATAGTATAAGATATCTGACACATGATTCAGTTTGGTTTATCAACTTCACTCTACAGCTTGTACTACACCACATGTTTCCCCAGTGTCAATGTCAATTGTCAACAATACCGGATGCACTTTAATAATACTTGATAGCACAGCTGCACGGGTGACAATGGCAACAAGTGCGTAGATATGCACTTAAGACTTTAAGCCTATCGAAGTAATATATCTAAGACTAGTGCGAGGAAGGTAAATACAAGGACATTTCCTTAAGTATTCTAATGAAATTATGCTATTACTAATAGAAGATAACGTGTTTAAAAGTAGATTATACTATTTTAATGAGTTTTATTGTAGTGTCTAGACAAGTATCTCAGACTAAGTATAATGCAGAAGCTCTACGAGTATATTGATAAAAGGTTGCTAAAAGTTGCAAAACAATTTTAACAAAAAAATAAAACCGTCTTCAAAAACCCACTAAAAAGCGTTAAATAAAAACCAGCCTCCTACGAGTCCTAGGAATAGCCTATTTTGTGCCTAATAGGTACATAGAATATATCCAAGCCGCTGTCAAGTAGGTATACACAGTAGCAATGACACCATGATTGTTGCTAGCGACTTCGATATATTCTATGTACTGATTAGGCACTAAATAGGCAATAATTAGTGAGTTTTTGAAGACGGTTTTTTTTTTGTTTTTTTTTTTCGCTTTTTAGTGATGCACTTAATATTATTATGTGATAAACTAAAGCACATAAACATCACATTAAGAAACAATAGCCTAATACCAATCTCTCATCACTCTTAACAAAATGTCGCTGCCCAATGCCCAAGATGCAGGGCCGTTGATCATTGAGGAGTTCTCCCGGTACTTCACCATCAGTTTCACTTCACCATATGTGTTATAAGCAGTATAGTACAGTAACGCAGAAGTCTACAACTCTAATACTTACTACTTTAATTAGGGAAGAGAATAAAGTTTATTACCGCGGATAATTTAACATTAAAGAAAGAGGTAAAAAAAACTGGGCAAGTGCAAGTCGGACTCATGCACTGAGGGTTCCGTACACTGGTGGCTGGTTTTTAGTATTTATTGTTATTCTATAGAGTTTGTTCCATAATCATACTAAATTTGACGCTTTTATGTTACACCGTTTTTACGATACAACAAAAATAAAAATACGTTGCAAAAAAAAACGTTTCTTGTATTGGGATCCCCTTTATTATTTCCGTTTTTCTTTATTTGTTAGTAAATCCGCGTAATAACACATATTCTGAAAAAAAATCAACCCGCTATCTATTATGGTTCAAAAGATGCAGCAGCTCTTTATAGTTAGGACAGACAGACAGACGGACGGACAGCGTAGGCATATTAATAGGGTCCCGTTGGGCGCCCTTCGGGTACGGTACCCTAAAAAAAGGAAGTTATTAAGAAATTTCAATAGACATAATAATATGGAACGAAAGTAAATATTAATGGAGATTAAAACTTGAGCGCGTTTGTTTGTTTAAGTTCATTCAAACATTTGTTTTTATGTGTTTCTATCACAACAAAAATCACATAACTAGAATTTGCTTTTATACACAGCGTTGCATAATGCTGAGGTATCTTCTTATCGCCTTCAATAGTGCTTGGTATTTGGTGCTTAAATATTTTATGTTTTATTGATCTACAATTTATTTTGAAACAAACTTTATAAGGCCGCTGCACATGAAACCACTTCTAAATACAGTTTTAAACGTCTAGAAGCTTTGTTACGGTTGTTTTACCAAAACACTGTTTGATCTACTTAAAGGTTTAAAGGTAAAAGTTATGTATAACATAGATTCAGTTGCCTTAAAAAAATGTTGAGCATAATTAGGACCTTGTCATTGTGTTTGCTTGTCCACGGTCGGAGCTTTGCTTGTCGTTTGACGTTCAGTTTAAAGCTTATCACAACAAAACACTATCTATACTGCCCTGCTAAGCTAAACTGCGATATGTCAGACAAAACTGCTGTAGCAATTGCTACCTCATTACTAACTGGAGAGGACTGAATCTGCTTTGGCTATTGAATTTGAGATATCGCCTTTTAGCTTAGGACGGCAGTATAGTGCTCAACATTTCCGTTGGCTTATTGTACCAACTTAGGTACTACGCGTTCCTTTAATTAAACCAGTCATTTTACGGTTTCTTAAAACATTAATTTATAATAGCCTGATTTTTTTTACTCCGTTTTTATAATATTCTAAGACACTATATTGATGAATCCTACAAACTTTCCACCCGGAAGTAATAAATGCCTTTCTTTTATTAAAAATCGTAATTGTAATTTTTGTGCCTAAGCATAATCATATTTTTGTCTATAATGAGTAGAAGGTGAAATCTAACAAAATATTTACACGGAAAGCCATTAAATCAGCGAAATACATGGCTCCAGTTATATATACCCTTAAATAATAGAAAAAGTTAGTAATAAGGAGTGCTTTGATAAAAATGACAAAACTATTTATAAGTTAAACTATTATTTATAGTTAAACTATTTATACACTGATAAATTTGTATTTTTTTATAAGGAATTATTATTTACCACCATAAAATCCACCTTCCGGTATAATTTTGTGTATGATTTGCTTGCAACGTTTATATTTATTGTAATCAACAAGGAATGAAGAAAACTATAGCCAATTACGATTTTTAAATACGGAAATATGCAAAATGAAAACAATATTCTAGCTAATTGAATATAAATTAAACATCCTTAATTATTTTTTGTGCGATTCATCTTGAATAGTATAGATCAAATATTAAGTAAGCAATATGAAAAAAAAAATGTTTATAATTATTTTTAACAAAATTTTCAGGTTTTTTTTTATATAATTTTTTTTTAAATAACTTATTGACTCATATTTAGTTGGATTATGTTTTTACCTAATAACTAGAATTATAATAATATATCCGATACATAAAAAAAATCTGCTATTATAAATTATTTCCGTTTCACCATACTAGCGTCCGTAAATTTCCTGGAGTATCATGTGCTTTTGTGTCTTAATAACCGATCAGATTTTATAAAACTCAAATATCACAGACTTATGACGTTACAGACATACCAAATTACTTCGGTCGTATTAATAAACTGATCTTGGGTAAGACGCCTTTCTCAAGACAAGTCAGAAATGATAGTTTTCTATGGGTTACCTAATGATTCGCCGACAATTTTTACGCAGATTATTGATTGGCAGACAACGTTTCGCCGAGTAACGGTACGCCGATGGATTTGTTCGTAGATGTATTGTTTCGCAGACTAACGTTTTGTAACTCAACCTTTAGCAACTATTTAGTTGGCGTATGAGTCAGTAAGCTGAACAACCATTGACAGAAATTCGTTTAGGCTATTAATCACTACACATTCTGAATGTTTGCTCGAACAACCTTTCGCTTTTAAACGGTTGAATTATTATTCAGTGCTCATATCAATTTTTCGCCGCCTTTTCGTTTTGCACTGTTCATCTGTTTCCTTTATTTTTTTTTAGTATTTATTTTTTCCTAATGAAATAAAATGTAATAAATGTATTTCTGATCATCATTTGTGTTCATTTTACTTATTGAACAAACCAAGTCGCGACACTAGCAATACGGTTCTGGCACTCGCCGGCCGCTGCCGCGGCACGCTCGCTCCGCTCGCTCGGCTCGTGCGTTGTTGGTCGCAGTTCTACCTAACACTCCTCCTCGCTGACGCTCGTCGTCGTACCTAACTACATTTTGATAACAGTATATAGGTAGTCATTAAAATCAGTTAATTTTTGTTGGCAATATTATATGAATGTATACAAATGCAACAGTTGTACGGTTTACTGAAACAATTCCGAAACAAAAATCGACTGAACCTTAAATCTACTTAACAATAATGATGCCATGTGATAACTCTGCTTGTCATGTTTCGACGAATAGGTGTTCGGTAAACTGTAACAATTACGAAACAAACAATCGACTAAACATAACTCTGCGTATCGCTTTTCTTCCTACCGACGACTCGGCGAAAAAAATAAGCGTAACGAAATTATACCAAACGTTCCTCGGCCAAAAAAAAGGTCTACCAATAGTTGTCTGCGAAACAAAAATCTGCGTAATTAAACTCGGCGAAACGACAGGTCACCTTTTCTATGACATGGCATTTACTGCGAAGCATCTATTCTTGAGGCGGGCATCTCAGCCAATATCAGTTTATTAATACAGCTCTTCGTCTTGCGGACTAGGATCGGGTTTCAAAGACCACTCAGATATTAGACAGGAGTTTTGGGAAATAGCGGGAAACAAATTCAACGATTACGAAGTTCCGAGATTTTTAGTTATTTTAAAAACACACTCAGTTGTTACAGTGTTTGCTTTACTCAGTGTTTGCTTTTTTGTACCAGCGCTTCCCAAGAGGAAACCACTGCTGAGGAGAAGCGTCGCAAGAGACTCAACAGTTAGTCATGTTTTAAATAAAACTTAAGACAATAATACTACTTATTCTAGCTTTATATAAAACTATAAAAATAATATAAAATATCTGCGTAGTTCCGCAGGAAAACATGTCAGAATTATTACGAAAAAAAATCATATATATAGGTATATAAGTATACACATATATATCTACACATATGTAACCACATAAGAGTTTCGACATGTCTTCCTACATAAACCGTGTCCCCTAGACAATATACAGTGTTTACACGATTTTTGTGAGGTAGTAAGCTATTAGTTAATTTTCTGGTTTAGGCCAAGCATTTTTGTCCGTTAGATAGTCCTCGACTCTATAAGTAGTATGCTTTAGACATCAACGACTTTTTCAAGTAATTTTTAAGTGCTGGAAGGGGTAACTCTAAAACTACGTCGGGTAATTTATTATAAAAATGAATGTATTGACCTACAAATTATTTATATACTTTACGGACACGAAATTGTTTTATGGCAATTTTATTTTTATTCCTAGTATTTAAATTATGTATATCAGAATTCTTAACGAAAGGATCTAGGTTCTTAATGACATACATAATATATTCATAAATATATTGGGACGCTACTGTTAAAATATTAATTCGTTTAAAAAGTTCTCTTAATGAATCACAATTACCTTTGGCGTTACTTTACTCGTTAATATTTAAGTAGCTTAGTGAATGGAAATGTATAATTTAATGATGTAACCGGCGTTCCATCTGTTTAGAAAAACCTTGCATTGTTACAGCTGCTGTTATGATTTATAAATGTGTATGTCAAATAAATAAATAAATAATTAAGAAAAAGAAATTTAAGTATAAAATATATATTTTATGCTATGTACTACCTACTTATGCTTGAAGAACATGAGAAAATATTTTGAAATAAAACGAACAAATTACTATATATTTTATAAATAAAAGAAAATATTTGATTTGTATAAAACTTGATAGAAAATAATAACATGTAAAATCCGTAAAGAAAGATTAAGTATATCAATTAACTCTCTCTTTGCAGATATATAATGTGTCTGGCTTTCAACAACGCTAAGATGAAATAATCAAGATTTTATCACAAGACTCACGGAAAAAGAATACGATCGGTAATATTTGCCAAATAAAAACAATATCGCAATAACCGAAGTGCACTTGGTTAAGAATATGATACAATCCAACAAATAGAGTTATTAACAATTTAACAAGAACAAAAGTGTTGCAAACAAACAAAGACCGGGAACTTAGTTTCTTATACAAACAGTACTGAGTGGTATCACTTGTAACTAGCGTGTTGATTGCAGTAATACCGAACAAAAACTTGCAATCGGCTGCAGACAAGCATCATTATCTGCTGGTAATTGATATCGGTCAAGCTGATGAATGAAAGAGTTCAGTCAATAGTGGGAAAGCAAACAATGCTATACTCGACACATTTGATGTAAATCGTGACTAAAAAGTCGATCGTTGATCCAAACACTATCATCATGTCGGAAGAAAAGAAACCGAAGGAAAAAATAGAAGAGGACCCTCTTAACAAGCCGAAAATCAAAAAGCAGCAAAGAAATTTCAAAGAAAAATTAAAACACATAAAAGACAACATCACAGTAGAACCGTTACTAGCCGGACTTATTATACCAAGTGTGATCTCCCGATTTGCAATGGGAAATTTGAATTTAGACAAAGCATGCAGAGTAAATAAAGGATTCAGTGATGAAATCTGCGACGCCTTGGTCAGTAAAAATAAAAACAATTACACCTTTTACGAACAAGAAGTGCAGAAACTAATATCATCTATTGATATTTGGAAAGGTGTTATTCAAACTGCGATGCCTTGTATCATCATCGTATTTCTTGGCGCCTGGAGTGACAGGACGGGAAAACGAAAACTATGCATTTTATTACCTATTCTTGGGGAAGTTTTAACTTCAATTAGTAATTTGGTTAATGTTTACTTTTTCTACGAGATCCCTGTTCAAGTGACAGTGTTGATGGAAACATTATTCCCCGCTTTTACGGGAGGATGGGTGACAATGTTTCTGGGTGTGTTCAGTTATATCAGTGACATCACATCGGAAGAAGCTAGAACCTTCAGAGTAGGTCTGGTTAACTTTTGCATGACAGCCGGTCTTCCCATTGGAATTGGCGCCAGTGGATATTTGCTAAAAAACATAGGCTACTACGGCATATTCAGTATGACCTTAGTGCTATTTATTGTTGTCTTGTTGTATGGATGTTTCTGTCTGAAGGAGCCCAGTCAGTTCCAAAAGGATAAAGGCCTTCCTGTGGTAAGTATTATTATTTTACAGCTTAGGGTTCACCTTTTTATAATAAGGACATCATTTAGATTAACTTAAATAATTATTGACCTTTACTTCGATATCTTATCTCCAATTTATTTATGTATTGCAAATGTGTTTGCTATTTGTGAGTAATATATTTATATTTTTGTATATATTTTTTGTTTGTATTTCACAAAGCATTAGGTGCATCGAAAGTAGCTGAAAGTGTTCATTGACTACCTATTAAAATACCTCTGTCATATTTTGGACCACCTGAAACAAAACAATAGAAATGTAGAAAAGAGTTCTTCTCAGCAGATATAAACACACATTTTGACATTGCTTGGGACCGTATAAATAATCTTAAGTATAAGATTCCCATCTCAATACTCATCAGAGGTGACAGTTTTCTATGTCGCGATTAACTTGACGTGTCTTAAAACGAGCATCTCATGAGTAGTTAATTAATTTGTCCTTTATCTCCACCAGGTGGAGCGTTCAAAAAACACAGCGATATCCTTTTTTGACGTATCACATGTACGTGAAACGGTGTCGGTAGCGTACCGTCCCCGATTAGCTGACCGAAGAATCAAAGTTATTCTAACCCTGTTCTGTGTCTTCATTCTCTATGGGCCTAGCATGTGTGAGTATTATTAAGGCTCTACGAATCAACCTAATGTTCATTATAATATAGTAAGTATAATGTATACTAAATTCAATAGTGAGGCTTGCTATGGAAAAATTTACTTGATAAAATTCTGTGCAACAGTTTATCAGCCTCTTTCTGACGAGAGCTTAAGTCAACACAATAATGATGTCCATGTTAAACGACAACGTGTTAAATACGTCATTTGGGGCCTGGTTCATAATCGACAAGTAAATTCATCCGTCAAATAAAAATAGCTCTCTCCTTGTCTATTTTCAAGTGCAAGAAAGGGTAAGGGCTAAATTTATTTGACAGATAATAATATGCTTTACTTGATGATTGTGAAACAGGCGGTAATTATAAGCAGAAGATTCTATTTTTGCCGGATATAAGACCAACGTTCGTGATTGATAGAGCAAAATTTTGATACCCTCTTTTTTAATTACTTTTTTATATAAACCTGATGCCGGTTTCCTAATGCCACTTTCTGAAGTATTCGACAAGGTTTATATCATTGATATTGTCTTTCATTGGCCCATTATCATGTAAGTTAAGTATATTGTTTACGTTTTCAGCAGAGCACTCGATATTCTACTTGTTCGTGCGTAACCAACTGAACTGGGATATGGTCAAATATGGCCTATTCACCAGCTACTCCATCGTCTTGCATTCCTTTGGTAAGCCTCCGTATGTCTACTAGTTAGCCATTGTGTTGTATTTTACTTGTTTTTCTCTAAATGCCAATTTTAAAGCCTAAGAAAAAATTCCCGCTAAAACTACATTACACGCCATTTATTTGTGGACATGTTCTAGAACGATTTGTTTAATAAGATTCAAGTATTTACATTATACAGATTAGACTACTGTTGGACGGGACATGAAATCAAAATTACTAATGAATTAAAAGTGGTAGCTCTATTTATAAAATGAAATAGTACAATGTCATGCCTCGCATGAGGTAAGGTAACATGTAACTCAATACGGTACTCTAGCATCTATTTCCTCATTTTCCTTGCAAGTGTGAGAAAGAAGTTACGATCCAATAAAGTGAATGTATCATTTGAGGTACTTCATATATGAAGAGCTTAAACATTATTAGTACAGTTACGGCCGCACTCAGAGAAGTCAATTAACTTTTAAGTTTCATTAAAGTACTTAGCTGCTGTCACTTTCTTTGCTATAGCAATAGAATAAGACGCAGCAACTTTAATGAAACTTAAAAAATAATTGACGTCTCTGAGTGCGGCAGTTAGGGCTTAATTAAAAAAAAAATACTCGTTCCTCTATGCATACAACTTTTGAAATATCTTTTACAGGAGCCATGCTCTCCATAACAGTGCTAAGCCGAAAAATGCAAATGGACGATGCCCTGCTCTGTACCATTTCAATATTTAGCAAATTGGTCGGCTCTGTGTGGGTCGCCTTTGTCACGACAGACATTGAGATGTACCTTGGTAAGTATATAAATATGTGAATGATGATGCGAGTTGCTAACCTCAAGTGGCAGTGGGTGGGGGTAAAACTGATGGCGGTTTTGCTCTTGTCAAGACAAGCTAAAATGCTAGAATATTTTGTGGCGTACATAAATGTGATAGAAGTAAGCTAATGCAATGAATTTTAATGGCGGCTGTACACTCTCGCCGAGGCTAGACTAGGTGAGTATGCCGTCCTTTTCTAACTTATTATATGTTTGAGAAGGATGGCAAGCCTGCCTCGGAATGTCTCGGCGAGAGTGTACAGCCGCTATAACACAATACCGAGTTGGGTCAGCTGGGAGGTGACTCTGTTAGTCATCTCACCGTCACTTCTACTGAGTTGAAGAATACCCGGCGAATTTAAGTCTTTCGTAAAGGTAAATAAATTACATTTGGCTGCTGCTTGCTTAAAACCGGCGACTAAATGAAAGTTCAGGCAGTTAAGTTTCATTTACGCATAAATGATGGACGACACAAATTCGCCGGTTATTCTTCGACTCAGTAGAAGTGAAGGATGATACGTTAACAGATAAACATACCAGTAATATTTGTAGGTGATTTAGTTAAAGATAAAGATAAAAGATATTTATTCAGTAAGGCCGCACGGGCACTTTTACACGTCAAAATCTACCAGCGCTTCCCAAGAGGAGACCACTGCTGAGAAGAAGCGCCGCAAGAAACTCAACAGTTAGTAATTTTTTAAATAAAAAATTACAATGATCCTACTTATTCTAGCATTTGTGTAAAACTGTAAAAATAATATAAAATATCTGCGTAGTTTTGCAGGAAAACATGTCAGAATGATTACGAAAAAAAAAATTATATATATACCACACAAAACAGTTTCGACATGTCTTCCTACATAAACCGTGTCCCCTAGACAAGATACAGCATTTACATGATTTAATTAATAAGGGTAAACAAACATCAAACCATCATGTTTCGATTTAATTACCAAAGAATCGACAATCAATATTGACATAAGTCTCGTATCAGTCATGCCTGTAATTCATAAACACAGTATGGGTGCCGCCGAGTCATTTGGTGTAAATAATGTTGTTTCCTGAAATTATGGAAATATTTTTACCGTTTTACATGATGTTATCTTTCAAGTATTTTTAATATCTTAAATAAAGAGGGTCTAAAATCGGTTGTATTTTATATGTCTCTTATCTCTTTACCTTGTCATGTATAAACCGATTTCAATATTTTGTCTAAATTAATTAATTTTAGATTGGTTCCATTTTTGTCTAAAAAAAACTTAAACACACATGTTTATTGTAAAAGTACCTGGGAGACAGAGCGTCGTCGCTCAAAAAAAAAACAAAAAGAAAACAAAAAAACACCGATCCATAGCTGGGGTTTCAACCCGCAGTCTCCGCGTAGAAGGCCGACGAAATTATGAACCATATTGCGCGGGAAATCTTTCTGCGTGAAAATACGGGGAAAACTAATTTTCCCAGATATGACCTTAGCTAGATCGATTTTTAGCCCCCATTAACCCCATAAAATACTGCAAATTTTATCGAAATAGTTAAAGCCGTTTCGAGAACGTGTGTGTGTGTGTGATATATATAATTATATATATATACAAATATTTCTCGTTTAATAATTAGGATGTCAATTCACAGTAAACTGTCATAATTTTATTTAATGCGGAGTTCACCGACAATGTATTAACTAACAGTCGATTAAAGTTTAACAGTCCATTAAATGGTTGGTGAAATCTGACATAAAACCCTTTATGTCAAGATTGTTTTTAGTACAGACGATTGAGATTAATTCTTTCACAGTACCAGTCGTCGAGTTTTTCAACGCTACTACCTTCACGTCGCTGCGGTCGATCATATCCAAGCTGGTGGAGAAAGATGAAATAGGTATGTTACACTTATTCTGCTTGCTTAAGAATAAAAAAATATGAATTAATAACAGGGCCTATTTCAAGGAATTACGTGTCCTAACTCTAGCTAGTTTGTACATCTACGAGATCGCCACCTTCGTTAAATCGAACCCTAATCTTTTCCCCCTAACCCTTAATTCAAACTCCAGAAGCTCCCGTTACAAACATAAAATCAATGTTGTGCCAGGTCAAACAGCGTTGTTACGGAATAGCATCCTAGGAATGGCATCTAGAATTTATAACTTCATACCTGAAAGGTTAAAAGTGTTAGAAACACACATTTTTAAAAAACACCTAAAAGATGAACTTATAAATAGAACCTATTACACAATTGAGGATTTTTTTAGAGATAAGACCTAACATTAATATAAAATAATCATAATCCTAATAATGTAATAAAATATCAATTTAATTGTATAAGTAAAGAAGAAACTCCATGTTTTTATATTGACATTGAACATTAATTTTGTAATATTATATATATAATGTATAATGCATGGCATGACATAATTTTAGTTATAGGAAAAAAGTTTGTACGCCTAAAAGGCAGATCACAGAGATCTCAAAAAACACTTAAGAACTGTATGTAACCAACCTGTGTATCACAAATAAATGCTTACTTACTTACTTACTTACTCTATTCCATATTGAATTAGCTTGCTGCTAAAACCAATCTATAATGTCCGTTCCAAATTATTAACATCCGGACAGATTAGTTTTGTTTAAAATTTGACACATTTTGTGTATGGCAAATGTCAAAAAATGTGCGGGTTGAAACCCGAAGTAAGTAAATTTATAAATCGGACAAAAACACGGATACTGTAGATTCCCTAACCGCCATACTTTAACATTTTCCAGCTAAAGTGAACTCGCTGTTTTCCCTGACGGAGACGGTGGCGGCGCTGGTGTTCCACCCGCTGTACTCCTGGACGTACATGCGGACCCTGAACGTATTCCCAGGAACCGTCTTCATCATCAGTGCTGCGTTTATAGTACCCGCTATTGGGGTGCTCATGTAAGTCATCTTTTAGGGTTCCGACTACCGCATCGAAACCCCTTACTGTGGCCTATCTGTTTGTTTGACAAGAGCTTTTTTTAGGATCTAACGAGCTGAAATTGGAATTAGGTAGTAGTTTTCAATGGAGTATTTAGATATCTATTTTTACTAAATCGACGATAAGAGCATTATATCTCGTAGAGGATGAGCCAGGCGAGCCAGGTTAAAAATGGTGATGTTGATGATAATGATTAATTTCCACAATGAAAAAAGTTTTCGGTGCATGAGCATAAACCAGAAGATTCGCAGGTCCGCACGGAGTTAATTTAAAATAATAAGCAGAAAAGGCTTCTCCGATTCTTCGACCTAACGTAACCTAACCTAACCGTGGTAGTTCGACATTTATTGAAATATATTAACACTGTTGATATACATTTAAAGCAAATTTCAATATAAACATTGTGCCCAAAAATCATACATATAAATTACTTCGTTTTTTGTTTACGATTTTTCTAATACGAGACGTGTTAACGCTTTGCAAAATCTGCAAGCGACGTATTCCTGCGCTAGATTTTTGCAATAATGAATACGGTCTCAAAAAATAGTAACCTTTTAATTTTCCCCAACATACATATAACAAAATGTGCGGTTTATCAGTCTTATTCGATATTAGAATACGGAGGAAACATCCCTTAAAGACATGTCTAAATTAGAGTCCCAGATAAATTCAATGACTTCAATGAAAACATTTTGTGCAGACTATATTTGGGAACAGAGTAAAACAAGCTGCTCAAATATATTAAAAATACTGACGATTCCATCACGGGTAATATCATCAGAATCAGAAGAACCCTTTAAATTTTAGACATAATATATTTAATACCAAAAACTTGATTTTTCCACCAAAAATTAAAATTTCATAGAAAACAACTCTCTGTTAAAAATAAAAATCAAAAAATCAGGAAACTTTTTTTACCATTATTTTTGGCAAAGTTGTTCGACATTGTTCGTAATAAAATTTGTTTTATGAATGTATCAATAAAAACAATTAATTACGATTAATACTGGCACAGCTAAAAAAATTCGAAACGGAACTCGTACATTACAACTATGATATTATTGGAATTGGAAACATTTTGCATGAGTTTTATTTAATGTATCCAACAAGAATCAATTAATTATTTCGCTGCATGTGCACCGAATATTTACCACGGTTAGCCAAAGTTGCCAGAGTTAATGGTACTCGTTGGTAGGTACTTACTAATGGTCAGTATTTTCTATTACTGGAACATTAAGACCAATGACGTAACGATCAAGTCTTGGGTATAAACATCATCCATAGGTTTAGCTAAATGTCATAAATAAGTGACATAGATATTCTTGCGACAAACTTTCAACCCGATAAGAATTAAGTACGCCTAGATACAGAACGTTACGTAAAATAATAAAAATTATAGATTTCACATTTCTAATCGGTCAAATGAAATTAATCACTTATTAACATTTTAGAGTTGAAGTGTATTTAGCAAAAATGTATCTGATAGAGGACGAACATTCTAAAAATAAATCCTTTCTGTTTTGATACCTAGCTACCCACTTGATTTGGCAATATTTCACTGTATGTGTATCTATTTTATACGTATAACGAGAGAAAAAGAGATATAAGTTGATTAATAAAATTATATTGATCTATTGATGTTTCACTTGTTTCAGGATGTTTTATGTGAGACATAAAATCTCAACGAGAGATGCAAGAAAGACAGCACTTAAGGCTCAAGAAAAGAAAGATGCTGAAACTAAACCAGAGCCACTAGACTTCTACAAGCCCGTAGAACATAAAGATCAAATAGACACGGTCATTTGAGCAATATAACAGAAGCACACTACGGCGCACGCTACGCACACGCACGCTACGCACACACATGCTACGCACGCACCGCACATGCTACGTGAGCCACATAGGTGCATCAACTTTTCTACGGTAACCCACGCGCACGCTGTGCACGATAGCTAGGGTATATTTGGGATGTAGCTTGTCCGTGCGCCGCAGTGGGCTAATTGGCGCGGCTTATGTCTACGTATGTGGCTTTTCCGTGTGCAGTTTGTTTTTCTCTACATAATATGGGTTTTTAATTAACGTTATGAACGATCACGTGCTCATAAATGTAGAAAAGTAGGATACTTGTAGGATATGTTTTTTCCAAAACTTTCTATGAGTCAGTGAGCAAGTTATTTCATGGATAGTATCTCTTATTGTACATGTAAGAAAAAAACGTGTCTAGTAAATAATCACATAGTTATAATAAAGGATTAAGCTGTGAGATTTATTTTAAGGGTATAAGGGCATTTTTGCTCATTAGGATTCGAATATGGTTCTATCATTTTGTATTCCGTCGGATGATAAAAAAATCATAAAAAAAATTTAGGACCTTTTTCTAAAATTTTACTCCGATGCTGTGACAAAATACCCTTATGATGGAAGAAGGGCATAGGGCCTTATAGTAGGCCCTTAGGCAATATAATATTTTTGGTCGATAATTTTCTACTTAACCATTATTTTTCCTACTTTTGCTATTCCAGGAAAACGAATGAAAGTAGAAATTTAAAAACAGTGCTGAAATTGATCGGAAACAACATTGTTTACGCAATGTTTATTATAGACGTTAGATATTAGGAAGACTGATAACTAGAATGTAAAGTGTTTGTAAAAAACGCGTTGGCTTTACAAAATAATTATAGATATAATTCAAAGTGAATAAATGAATGAATATTGTTTATCTACTGTTTTATTAGATACCCTTTTATTGCAATGTATGTATGTATAAATTGTATTTATGTATTAGTATATATTCTTGGTACGTTAATGTATACATATGTATTTATCTATAATGTATGTTTATGTATTTTAATCGCATTATATTTTTTCTATATTCTCCTAATGCTTTTATTTATTTATTTATTTTCAGGCAACAAGGCCCATAGATAAATACCTTTTGCTTTTGCTTTTGCTTTTGCTCTTACAATATTGCACCGCCTACAACAATTTTCTGCTTGCCCAAAGGTCAACTGGTAGAGAATGCCATTAGGCATTAAGTTCACCTTTTGTACTCAAATTTGTATTTTTGTGCAATAAAGATTAAATAAAAAAATAAATAAAAAAAATACCCTCTTTGATATAAAGAGGCCCCCATTGAGGCCGACAACGCATTTGCAGTACCTCGGGGTTACAGGGCCCTTAGCCTAGATGCATTACGCTACCTAGCGTTTCTATTCGTTTCGTTTTTAAACCAATCGCGTCACTGGTAGATCACGTGACTCTTCGTATCACGTGATCTACCAGTGAAATGAAATGAAATGAAATTCTTTATTCATAACAATTGTTATAGGTCAGTGTGTATGTCTCATTAATCTGATAGTATTGAGTATACTAAATAATTAGTAAATAATTAATTAATAATTCAATAAAACATATCAAATTATTACTACCCTGTGAGTTTAGCGTCGTGCAGCTGCCCCATTACGTCGTTGAGAGGCATTTCCATTTCGTGTTTCTTGGGTGTGGTGATTACTGCCGTCACGTCATCGGCGTACATAAATATTTCGGCACCCCGTATTGCTTGCGGCAGGTTATTCAACAGGATGCTAAAAAGTGTGTTCGAGAGGCATGACCCCTGTGGCACGCCCATCAAATGTTTTAAGTCCGAGGATGAAACACGCCCTTCATCGCCGACGACAACCTGCGTCCTGTTCGTCATAAAGGGCAGCACGAGATCCAATGCCGGGCCTCGAATGCCGTAATGGACGAATTTATTGGCGACGAGCGAGTGGTCGGCTGTGTCGAAGGCACGCGATAAGTCGCAGCATATAATCGCCGCATGGTGGCCCGCCTTACGCGCGCCCACGACGCGCCGCACCACTTCTCGTACAAGATCGGTGGTAGATCGTCCGGCTCTGTAGGCATACTGACTATCAGACAGGACGTTTCTCTTAGCCCAGAAGGATAGCAATCTATTATTTATTCCCACCTCGAAGGGCTTACCGGCACCGGGGACTAGGGATATCGGGCGATATGCTTTAATATTGGATTTTTTTCCCTTGCCTTTGTATAGTGGGCATACTTTTACCTTCTTTAAGCATTCTGGAAATTGTCCGTTCCTCATGCAACTGTTAAATAGTGTGCCAGGACGAAATTTATCGCGGGGCTAGCGAATTTTAATAGGCTTGCGGATAAGCCGTAGATATCCGAGCTGTTTTTGGGCGCGATATTACCTTTAAATATTTTTAAAATTTGGTTTGGAATGAAAGGTGTGAGCCAGATCGATGAATCGATCGCGGGCCTTTGGTGTGCCATGACCGCGAGGCAGGCGCGTGGGTCGGCGGCGGGCGCGCCGCACGCGGCCGCCGCCCCCACCATCTCGCAGTTGAGTGCGTCCACCAGTAGCTGCTTGGAGGGGAAGGGGCGGCCGGTGGCATCCACTACCACGTCGGTGTAGTGTACGCGCTCTCGCGATCCTCGACCAAGCTCCAGGTTAATAGCTTTCCACGTGGCTTTGTTCTTATTTGGGTTGTCACGAATGAGAGAATTGAAAAAATGGTCCGTTTGGTTTTTATTTTGAGATTGTATGATTTTATGATTTTAGACGCAGTATCAGCTATTTTATTATCTCCCGGGTTTTTCTTTGATAGATCAATAAGATCGGAGGCCAATAATCTTAGATTAATGAGTTCAATATCTACCTAAGGATTGCTTTTGGGGTGCACTGTGATGTTTTTAGTGGTATATGAGTTTCAAGGACGTTGGTTAGGATGTTGATAACTTTCGTCGCGAAACGGTACTTGCTTACTACGCCTAGCCAGTCTATTGATTCTAGTGCAGTAACAAAGGAAATTTTTTTTCTTTGGCTGAACACCCGTCTAGTTATGCGCTGTGTCGGCAGGCCGGCCTTGGCGCGCAGAGCCGCTGCGCAGTGTGGTCCCAGTGTGACGCGATTGGTTTAAAAACGAAACGAATAGAAACGCTAGTTAGCGTAATGCATCTTGGCTATAGGCTCTGGTATACATCGGTACACTGATATAAAAAGTAGGTACTCGTATTATAAACTTGACGTTTATCACGTAGCCTGTGCACACTACCATTTTTGGCCGGTGATTTCTCAGCGAAGCGGAATTGCGACGTGCAGGCGGCGAGCACGCGACGCGTACGCTGCGATGTCTTCGCGATTTTTAATTGCCGCGGTAGTACCACCAAGCGCACGCGATGGTAACGCAGCGTGCACGCCGCGTGTTGCAGTCGTTGTTACGAGTATAACCACGCCACTTTAGCGCGGCGGTACCGAGCCGATTAAAATCGCGAAACCTCTGCTCAGCAGAACAGTACAGGCTAATAAGGAAAAATAAAAAATAATAACATGACTCTTTTTATCTGTGTGTTTCTGTATTCATAGTTTCAGGACAGATAAACGAATTTGCAGCTATTTTTATTGAGATCTAGTGTTACTGTGATGGTACTTAGCTTCTAACGAAGGGTAACTCGGTGCAAAATATGTCTTTGAAATCAAATAGTGTTAATCTCTGAGAGATGCACCTCAGATATGTTGGTGATAGGTGGAGATTAGGTTGGTTCGGTTAAGTGAAACCAGGCATGGTTAGTCGAAGATCTGTATTCAAATAGATCCAATATAAAGAACATCTTAAAAGCTAGTACACAGTATTTATATTCTATTATTGCTTACTTGTCATTTCATACAATTACGTGCGTCACATGTCACAGGGCGTAACGTTAAGTTACGGTCAATGTGTTAATTCGGTGTATAGTACACCTCCCCTGAACCTCACCTCTATTGGAAATGGGTTCAGGGAAAAAAACACTGCACTTTGCAACGGTCGTATATTGAATGATAAGTAAGCGACCGAATAGAAGAGGGTAGCTATTGAAATAGACATTCTAATTTACCATCATTATAACTTGAATATTTGATTAAATACCAATAGTCCCTCTCAAATATTTGAGTATTTTTTTTAATACAAGTGTACTTAGATATAATTATGCGACAATTAACAATTATGGAACACAAAATTTATCATCAACTTAGTTACTATTGTTACTACCATAATGGTTACAATTGAGAATATATCAACAGCAAAAATATTAAGTTTTTAAATCAAGTTTAACTTGCGCCTTAATTCTAGGAACTTCGTTGTGGGCACCATTTTTGTGAAAATTTCCTGTGGAAATATGTTCTAGCTTTATTACTTTGTTAGCAATTTGTTCCCTTGTAAAATGGTACTTTATGTCTATGTGTTTGGACCTTTTATGATTCGTAGGGTTATTAGCTATGCTAATACAACCTGTTGTTGTCCTCGAAAAGTATTATTGGTTGTATTACTGGAATTGAGATACTATTAATGATAATGATTTTATCTTTTCTGATGAAGAGGCAGCGACAGAGTTTTGTTTACGTGTATTCCACGAAATTGTACAATTATCGAACACTTTAAATATATGCCCTGTTGTACTTTTTCTGTCGTTTAAATCGCCTCCCCAAACAGAACCCACGAAACCAACAACTAATTGTTTATAATCACATTTCTCGTAAGTCTGTTTTAAATCAACCGTTCCTTTTATGTACATTAAAAGATGTTTCAAGCATTTCCATAATTCCTCATTATTGTTACTTTGGTATCGACTTAAAATACCGATAGCAGCATAAATATCTGGTCGAGTACAAAGCAGAGTTGGGCGTTATTTAGATAATTTCTTATCTAGATAATTATTTCAAATAAAATCATTTCAAATAAATTTATTCGAAGATAAATTCAATCACAAATAGTGCGTTGACAACTTTTTTATTTAGATAAATTATCTAGATGAAGATAACCGACCTCGTTTGTTATTGAAGTAAGCTTATAATAATAAATGTATACAGAATGTCACGTCGGGTCAAACCGTCACACTGACATTGCTCATATAATCAGAAAATAATTGTTGCAACATAAACGCTTAATTTGTTCTTCTTTTTTCAACATGCAATAAAATAGTCACAAGCCAAAACAGGCTGTATACCAATTACATCTCAGTATCGACACGATCAGTCAACAGTGTATGTTTCTTTCCATAAGTGTGTTAAATAAGTAGCTATTCAACACACTTATGGAAAGAATATAGTAGCTACTACAGGAGAAAAATGTCCCATATATTTAATGTTTTGTAATTCATTCTTGTAGGTATTGTTGAGTAAACCCACGGGCAACTAAACGTGCCTTATACCGTGTCGGTTCACCAAGTTCGTTAATTTTAATGGTAAACTGGTACTAAATGGGTATTTAGAGCTAATTACATTAACATAATGAGGTCTGTCAACAAGATCCTAGGTTTGATTCCTATGAAATGAATCAATTTCACTTTTTATGGTTTTTAACCATTTATCAGAATCACTTCTACTGGAAATTTCATTATATGTATTTGGTAACGATTGAACAGTTGTGAGTGATAAATAGAAATCGGGGTCATTTATCTGTTTATAGTCTTTTGTGAGTAGATCGAGAATTCTTTGGCTACGTCTCTGGTTATTTTTACTATAGATTTGGACTCCATTATTACCAAAACTTACCGACATATCTGTTTGTTGTATACGATTTATCGATAACAAATTGTAACAGACCTCGGGCGAATACAAAACGTCGTCAATGGATCCTTGAATACCTAAGTTGGTGGTTATCCCAATTCTTCCTTTAAGGTCCCGTTTTTAGCAACGCCGATTTTCAATGGCGTGGGTAGTTCTACGTATGATGTAAATGCCTCTAAAGTGTTCACGATATGATCGGTCGCACCGGAATTTAGAAGAAAATAAATTTCATCATTAGCTAAACGATTGTCAGCAGCAGCCGGTAACTTACATTTTGAAAACATGAAAGCGAAACCGTCCTCGTCATTTCTGCAGGCTTGGATGTTGTTGGCCGCCCTGTTATAGCTGGTATATTGACTACTTTGCTGCTGCTGGTTCTTGAAAAAACGGCAGTCCTTTTTAAAATGGTTTCGTCGTCCACAATGATCACAATACATTTTCGTAAACTTGTGCGTAGAATTACCGGGTTGAAATTTTTCTTTTCTTTGAGGGTTTTTAAGTTTTTAAATTTTAAGTTCCCGCCAAAACATTGACACTCCAATGTTTTTTTTTTCTTTTTTTTTATTGCTATTCGGCCAGTTACACCAAGACGTTCCATTTTCAAATGAGGTTTATCACGTCTCTGTATCTACATACTTATTTTAAGTGGGCTTTTCAATTGATTGTTAGTGTTTGATTAATAGAAGTAAGCAATTGCAGTCATCAATAGATAATATTATCGCAGATAACAAAACTTCCGGAATGGTTTAATGCAATGCCAATGCCACATGATATGTAAAGCGGTACATACACCAGTTGCGATACCAGCAAAGAGGTACAAACAACCATACAGACAATTTTACATGCCTGAACTTTTGGAATATTGTAACGGTGGTCACTTCGAACACCTACTAAAATAAATTAAAGTATGTGAAAACAATGCATTTTATTCATTTTAGACATCATGTTTCATAGAGCCATTTACTGTTTAAGACCTACACAATCGATATCTAAATAGAAATAGTTTAAGTTTATTTTTTTCAAAACAACCGGGTTCGATTCCCGAGCTGAGTACAGGTTTTTTTTAAATGTATGAATGCAGTTTTTCTTCTTATTAAAATCGATGACATGGTTCCTAAGAACAGATCTTCGTATGTCTTATAGTTTCAGACTTTCCCTTACTGACCGATTTAAATGAGACACACTGTATATTAATATACTAAAATACAGGGTGTCCGGGAGATAGTGGCCAACCTTACAGGGCTGGTTAGCTCAACTCAGGAGTGTCCAACATATGATAAATCATGTTTAATAAAAGTCGCACCGAAAACGAGATATCTCAACTTTTCAAAATTTTGGAGATGCGGTACCCTGGTTTACTATTTTCAATGCCACGACTACAGTTATTAGAATTTTTCAGTTTCGTTTGCTAAGAGGAAATAGGTTTGCCATACACTCTTTATTTTAAACAACCCCTATAAAAATAGTCTAGGGGGTTTAAATCCGGTGAAATAATTGTCTAATTAATTCAATCTGGATTTGAAAGTTTGATGGCTCGTATTTACTAACAACAATGCCTCTTTGGAAGAGCTGTGTAGTCGCATAGCAAAAGCTAGCCGACAAATTGGTGAGCGACGATATGCCTCCGTACTCAAGAGATCGTTTATGAAACGCTGCCGAGCCTGCATTAGGGCTGGCGGCAAGCAAATTGAACACTTGCTTTAAATTTAAGAAAATGTAAGTTATTACCCTTTATCCTAGTGTCGTATTTCACATTCACGTAATTTGTCTTCTAAAATATTTAAAACCAGTTAACTTGATTTTAAACGGAAGCAAACGTCGTTTTTTTAAATTCCAATAGTTTGATAGAATTCAGCCTTTGTTGGACAAACTTTATAATAACTTCGCTGCTATAATCAATAAACTCAATTGTTATATCATTTTATAATTTTTTATGAAAGCAGCACTACATCATTTACCGGAAGAAAAACTCAGATTCCTAAACTTTAAATTTGACTTGAAAAATTAAAAAAACTGCTAATTATTTATTAATTTCGTTAGAAGGGTCATAAAGGAAATTTTATCAGCTTTCTTTCACATCAAACGAAACTGAAAAATTCTAATAACTGTGGTGGCATTGAAAATAGTAAACCAGGTTACCGCATTTCCAAAATTTTGAAAAGTTGAGATATCTCGTTTTCAGTGCGTCTTTTACAAAACATGATTTATCATATTTTGGACACTCTTGAGTTGAGCTATCCAGCCCTGTAAGATTGGCCACTATCTCCCGGACACCCTGTATATATTAGAGCTCCGTGTGTGACCGTCAAAACCTGTATCTAGCGATTCGGCGCAACCGAATATTCGGCCGAATATTCGGTTCGGTAAGAGCTGAACCGAATGTTCGGCCGAATATTCGTATTCGGCAAAGTCCGTATTCGGCCCATCTCTGATAGAGAGGGTTGACAGAAGAGATTAAATTGCTGGGCAACCTACATAATTTGCCAAAAACTAACTCGTATGGCGTATATTGCGTCTCAGTGTGCACGGTAGTTTGCATATAAGCAAAACACCAATAACTCAACCAACTACTCCAGTCGGTGGTGTTGTTGCTGCATTGAACCCTGAGGTATGCTCCTAGATTCTTATACGTGTTTTCGAGTGCGCCTATTGTTTCATGATGATACGCTGTTGAATGTAACTTATTTACACCTAGTAATCTACATACTTCAGAAAATACGTCAGACATGAATTCTGTACCTTGATCCGTTATGACGTCACTCGGTATGCCATACCTTAAAATAAAATTATTTACAAACGCTCTTCTTACAGTTTCAGTGTCTTTTCTTTCTAATGGATAGGCCTCAACGAACTTGGTCAGTTCACACTGAATTGTTAATGCGTACTTATAGTTTAGGTTGTCTACATCTAAAGGCCCTACTATATCTAAAGATATTCTTTCAAAGCACGTATCTGGTGTCGTAGTTATCACCATTGGTTCCTTGATATATTTATTGGTGTGCTTGTTATATTGACAATGTGCACATTTTTTAACATATTCATATACGTCGTGGCTCATTTTTGGCCAGAAGTAGTGTCGTTTTATATTATTAAGCATTCTGTTTACCCCCGCGTGGCCACTTGTGGGTAAGAGATGAAAGTCATTTAAGATAACTCTGATGTCATCTTTGTTATATATTTACGTAACACTTTTCATCACTAGGATCCTAGGTTTTTCTGCCTTATAATTTGCTAGAAATGTATTTATTTTCGTTTCATTTAGTATTTTTTTATTATAATAAGTTCATGTATTTTTAACTTTTCACAAAATATTTCTAATTCCCTCGCTAACACGCCTACGGTAGATAACGATCGGGTTATTAGATGGATACATGATTTATTTGGTACGTACACAAAGTTTTGTTTGTTGCTTAAAATTTTATCATTATTTGAGCTCATGTTATATTTATAATCCGAGTTAAATGTTAACTCAATACAATCTTTGGGTGCTTTACTAAGTTCCACAATTCTAGGTTGATCAAGCCTGTTTTTTGCGGCAACATTAGCCGTGGTATTGTTGTCGTAACCTAGTTGACTTTTTATTTTCTTAGCCTGTGCTCTTGTCGTGACTGATACAACGTTTGTACTAATTTGTTTCAAATCATTAATATTCCTCGGTAAACGACTCAATGCGTCTGCAGCTGCATTGTTTCGTCCCGGAATGTAATCAATATCGAAATTAAATTATTCTAGATATAATCTGAATTTAGTTAATCTGCTCGATGGATCAGTCATTCCGAAGAGATAAATTAATGGTTTATGATCGGTTAAGATCTTACATTTTTTACCATACAGATAAGGTCTAAAATGTCTTGTAGCCCACACAATTGCCAAAAGTTCTAACTCGATAATGGGGTACCGTGTTTCTGCCGGTTTCAAATTACGACTGGCGTATGACAGTACAGCACCGATGCCTATTTTTGATGCGTCCGTATGTAAAACGAAGGCATTGTTTTCTGAGAAATCTGGATAGTCTAATACATGTGGACTTAAAAGTTCATTTCTTAATTTTGAAAATGCTGTTTTACACTCTGGGGTCCAATTGAAAATTGCGTTTTTCTTTGATAATTTTGATAATTTTGGTTCAATGGATAAGCGATATTTGCGAAATTTGGAATAAATCGCCTGTAATAGTTGGCAAAAGCCACAAACCTTTTGACTTCGTCTGTATTTGCTGGTATTGGGTAATTTTTTAATACCTCTACTTTTGCGGGGTCAGGTTCTACTCCTTGTGAAGTTATTCTATGGCCTAGGTACATTATTTATTTGCGCAGAAATTCACACTTTAAAGGATGGAGTTTAAGATTAGTTTTGCGTAATCGATTTAAGATTCTAACGAGATTTTGATTATGTGACAACATTGAATTTCCTATTACAATACAATCATCTAAGTATATGAAACATTGTTTATACTATAATCCTGACATAGCTATAGTCATCAGTCTGGAGAATACACTAGGACTAGTGCGAAGTCCCTTTGGGCACCTCTTCATTTGATACATCTTGTCAGTTGTGAATGCGGTGTATTTGCGAGATTCTTTGTTATAATGCTAGTTGATAATAACCTTGTGATAGGTCAAGCTTCGAAAAATAGATGCTACCGGCTAGGAAATCTAATATTTCGGTGACGTTAGGCAATGGAAACTTGTCGTCTTGAATTTTATTGTTCAATTGCCTATAGTATACTACTAATCTCCATTTCTTTTGTCCTGATTTGTCCCATTTTTTGGGAACTAGTAAAACTGCGCTTGAAAGCTCCGAAGTAGTTTCTTCAATAATATCGTTATCGACCATATCTTGAATCTGACGCTGCAGTTCGTCACGTAAAACATGTGGAATCCTGTATGGTTTTACGTAAACAGGACTCGCATTTTCCTTCTATATATAACTTAAATTCCCGTGATTCATTAAGAGAACTTTTTAAACAAATTAATATTTTAACAGTAGCGTCCCAATATATTTATGAAAATATTATGTATGTCATTAAGAACCTAGACTCTTTCGTTAAGAATTCTGATATACATAATTTAAGTACTAGGAATAAAAATAAAATTGCCATAAAAAAATTTCGTGTCCGTAAAGTATATAAATCATTTGTAGGTCAATGCATTCATTTTTATAATAAATTACCCGACGTAGTTTTAGACTTACCCCTTCCAGCACTTAAAAATTACTTGAAAAAGTCGTTGATGTCTAAAGCGTACTATAGGGTCGAGGACTATCTAACGGACAAAAATGCTTGGCCTAAACCAGGAAATTAACTGAAAATAACTAATAGCTGCTTACTACCTCACAAAAATCATGTAAACACTGTATATTGTCTAGGGGACACGGTTTATGTAGGAAGACATGTCGAAACTCTATGTGTATACATAAGTATATACCTGTGTATATATATATATATATATATATATATATATTTTTTAAATTTTTTTTTCGTAATAATTCTGACAGGCCATTCAAAAAGCCGTGGTAGCCTAATGGTTTGACCTGCCGACTCTTAAGCAGAGGGTCGTCTAAGTTTTTCGGAATTTATGTGCGAAATATAATTTGTAAATTTACCATGAGCTTTTCGGTGAAGGAAAACATCGTGAGGAAACCTGCACACACCTGCAAAGCAATTTGACGGTGTGTGCGAAGTTCCCAATCCGCATTGGGCCCGCGTGGGAACTATAGCCCGAACCCTCTCATTGTGAGTGGAGGCCTGTGCCCAGCAGTGGGACGTATATAGGCTGGATTATTATTATTATAATAATTCTGACATGTTTTCCTGCAGAACTACGCAGATATTTTATATTATTTTTATAGTTTTATATAATGCTAGAATAAGTAGTATCATTGTCATAAGTGAATATTCTATTAAAAAAATGACTAACTGTTGAGTTTCTTGCGGCGCTTCTTCTCAGCAGTGGTCTCCTCTTGGGAAGCGCTGGTAGATTTTGACGTGTAAAAGTGCTCGTGTGGCCTACTTACTGAATAAATATCTTTTATCTTTATCTTTTTATCCTTTAACGTTATTATGTGCTCTAACAAGTTTGTAGTACTGAGTTTGTCACCGGGTAAATGAATAACATCCGCATATTTTGCACATATTTGTTCTATGCTTAGTTGTTCCTCCTCCTCGTTTAAGTAAGTGTCTAAATTTAAAAGATTTAGTAAAGTTTTTACTCTATTAACGCAATTTTTCCCTGTGTCAAAGTTACAAATATCAAAATTCCCTAAACTGTACATGTTTAATTTTGTTAGATCTAGATTTACTATATTATACGTTGTATTTAGTATTCGGACTGGGATTTGCCCTTTATTTGGTTTCGAAATTAGACCCGCAATGAAAACACCTGCCCGCATTTCTTCTGCTAGCACTACACAGAATGTGCGTGATTACTTCGCACCGTGGTGGGAGATTGTGTATAAAATGGTTTGAATTGCCCTCTATAGGTATTGTAATACTTTGTTGTCGGTCCTCAACTGTTAGAGTGTTATCCTTGTAACTGAAAATTGTGTTGTAACGCTTTAAAAAAATCTTGATCTAAAATTCCATCGGCATAACATGACAAATGTTTAAATACATAAAACTTTTCTTGACAAATAAAATCTACAAAGTTCAAAGTTAGATAAATAAATCCTTCTGATACTAAATCTCCACATGTCCCTTTAATTGTTATCTTATCCCCTTGTATTTGCCTAAGGAGGTCATTCCTTGTTTGTAAACATTCGTACTTAATGACGCATAGACTTGCGCCGCTGTCTACTAATAGACTAATTCTATCTATATTTCTACCTATTCCACAGCTAACTGTGCTGAAGTTATCGTAGCTAAATATTCCTTTATTCCTGTGGGTCACGAAAAAACTGCTTCCCACATTTTTAGGGTTTATTTGTGTCATCGCATACGTTTTGGGCACGAGGTGCCGCGGGGCGCGGACCCTCTCGCGTTCGATGACCGTCGCGTGCTGATCGTGCGTAATTATGCTGACTTTGTCCAGCGCGGCTTACCGGAAAGTGTTGCGAAACTCCTACATTCTGTTTGCTGTTATAATAATATGTTGGTCCGTCTATATGTCTGTCCCTATGGTAATTTGGGTTGTGATTGGTATATTTAGTGTAACTGTTTCTATAACTGTTACGAGGCTGGTTACGTCCATAATGATGTACTTGATTTTCCCTTGGTGACGAAGCATGTTCATCAAGGGCTGTTCTAATGCCTTCGGGCAAAGACACAAATTGTCTCGACGAAATTATTGTGCTTAACTTGGTGTCTGTGAGTCCGTCCGCAAAACGCTTGATAGCTGATTTCTCATTAATAGGTCGCAATATTTCGTACCTACTGTCGTCACCGTCAGCTTGGGAGATCGTTAAATTAACAACAAGATCCTCTGTCTCTGCCCCAAATGCTTCTATCGATTTACGTCCCTATGTTGCTCTATATAACTGAGCCTGAAGGGATTCTGCTGATATTTTGGGCAGCAAGTATTTTCGCATGTCGGCGATTAGATCGTCTACCCTAGCATATGACGTCTTTAGCCTAAGATTTGCGCTAGAGGAAAGCCTTTAAAACAAAATTTATGAGCATACTCTGAGAGTGGTCATTCATGGTGGAACTGTAATACCGTCTATTAATTGTTTGGTAACTTCTTCGCGTCCCGACATAATTAGTAAAAAGGCGATAGCCGTTTTAATGTCAAATCTAGATTGAGCCATTTTGCTTTCTGTTTGCGATGCCGTATCTATGAATGCTAGCAATTTTTCAATCTTATTTACTATACTGCCGTGCTAGGCCAAAAAGGCTTATAGGCGTTTTAACGGTTTCGAGAAAAACGTGTTTAAATGTTTTTTTAAGGTCGCACTATCCAAAACCGGATTTTTCTTTTTTTTTTGTGCATATGGTTTAGTTAACGATACAGATACGATACGTTTGTTATATTTTGAATTCAATAATATATATTTTTAATTTAAAACGGACTTACGACTTTTTTGCTAAGCACTTTAGTATATTCATTAACAATTATACGACATTTTACCTTATTTTTCTATGACGGTTTCTATAGTAACGTAATAACAAATTTAAGTGGGTGAATAGCTGGGGTAAAAAAAAAAGAAAAATCATTTAATAAACTTTAATGCTCTTTAATAACTCCTCTTTTTTTATTATCAAAAGAAAAACAAACAAAAAGTCAACTTGTTCTAACTTAAATTAAGAAAATAATAATCAGTCAATTCTTTTATTGTTGTCTGAATATGATATTTTGGTTTGTAATACTGAATTATACAAAATGAACTTTTAATTAAATACTCATAGCTAATGTTACAAAACATAAAAACAAATCTACCCTCATTTAAATAAATAAGATCCATTTTAGAGCAATCCTAATGAACTTTGTTAATTACTTATTTTTCTTGAATTATGAAATAAATCCCACGATGACTTATGAAATGAGATCCCAATTTGTCCCAAAATATTTCTATTAAAAAAAAGCCGGACAAGTGCGAGTCAGACTCGCGCACCGAGGGTTCCACACAAAGTTGTAAGTAGTGTTTCAAAGGACTCGAGCCTTTTAGCTCTTTTTTTAAGGCTGGCTCGATTTTGACGCCTAGAGGGCTGAAAGCTCTTTAGCCCCCAAGCCTATATAGTTATATTAATTATGCAGGTAGGTAACTAACTACCTATTTCTTCAGCTGCTTTCATTCTACTTCCTAGCTTCCAAACACAGATCCTTGTGACAACACGAAGGAAAACGAATGAATACCAATTATGACATCTCTTTCTAACTCGTTTTGAATGCCATAAACAGAAAAAGGTCAAATATATGTCTTTTGCTTTTTCTTATAGTCCGGTTTCTATGCAGAGTACTTATTCTGTGGATTGATCAAAATAATCAAAAAAAGAAATAAATAAAAAATCAAATAAGTCCATAGTGCGAGCAAATGACAACAAACATCCTAAGCGATTTGAACGTATACCGCCCTTAAGTTGCACTGATTCTGTACGATTCTAACTATACGTCCGATTGGCTTAGGACTGAGTATTAGTGCGTATAATGTTACTACAATTGACACTTAATTATTTGTTCGTATAGTAGCCGTACGACTTCATTGATAAGTATTTTATACATACGTAGGTTTCCTTAGGTACGTTATTTAGGGAAAAATGAGCCTTACATCTACTTTTCTTAGTCGTTTTTAAGGCACTTATAATTAAAATACGACTTTTTTGTTAACAATATCGCATTCCTTATAGCTTAAGGAATCCAACGCAAAAAAGAACAAAATTTGGTAGTTTTTGGACATAGGCCTTTTTGGCTTAGCACGGCAGTATAGGTTTCACTAATTTCGTGTACCAATTTGTTAGCTATGTCTATATCCGAAGACGTTAATTGTGCTTTTTGTATTTGAGACACGATATCCGCTGCTTGATTATATAACTTGGTTGATTCGTCTAATTTTTTCCTACCGATTTCCTTCTGTCGCCTCTCTGGACCTAATTTTACGATATATTCCCTTAAATTATTTAGTATATCGCGAATCGACTGCAATTCAGTTAACATAATACGAATATGAATTAGCTAGTGTCTAATTTAATTATTACATAATATACATTGACTTACATTCAGATTCAGATTCTTTATTAATAATATATTACAGGTCTAAAATATACATAAAATTACAATTTAATTAAATAATTAGTGGCGAGCAACCCGTAAGTAGGTTATGCTGACGCTGCGCGGTCATCGGCCGGCGCGCGACGCTGGCTGGCACGTGATCAAGGATGACGCTGCATACGGCAACTGGACTGCCGCTGCTCTCCATGATGGGCCGGGCTAACCCTGGACTCCCCGGAACATGGGCCGGGATAACCCTGGACTCCTCTTGACATGGGCCGGGATCACCCTGGACACCTCTTGATTTGCGAGCCGGGTAAACCCTGGACAACGCTGTTCTTTTTTTTTTCTGATTCGTTATTCTTTCTTCATTGCTGATAATATTTTGTTTTTCTTTCTTCCTTCTTCTTGTTATTATTTGTCTTATTTTTCTTCAGTTTTTCTTATTTTCTTCGTTATTGGTGGTTCTTCTATATTTTCTTCATCGTTTTCTTGGTAGCGTAGAGAGGCTTCTGTGTTCAAAATTCTTGTACAGTTTGTTCATCTACAATAGTTTCTTTCTTCCATTGGCGCTCTTCATTTAATAAGATTAGGTTGGTTCGGTTAAGTGAAACCAGACATGGTTAGTCGAAGATCTGTATTCAAATAGATCCAATATAAAGAACATCTTAAAAGCTAGTACACAGTATTTATATTCTATTATTGCGTACTATTGCTTACTTGTCTATTTCATACAGTTACGTGTGTCACATGTCGCAGGGCGTAACGTTAAGTTACGGTCAATGTGTTAATTCGGTGTATAGTACACACCCACAGTTTTTGCGTTTTCGTCTATTCTTAAAACTTGATAAAACACACAAAGAAAGCGCTTTTTTTTAAGTTTTAAAGTGCAACTTAAAAACATAAATTCACCAATGAAGTAATTGCAAACAAGGAAATGATGATGTTCGTTGATATTATCAAGTAGGGAGTTAATACATACTTGAAACAAATACCCACTATCGATAGCAGACAAAGTCTTATCAATTGATAGTATTTGATATCAGACAAGCTAATTTGTGAAATAGTCAGTAATGACAAGGCGACCAGTGAGTTGTTAAGTTGTTAAGATCAATCGTCATGGCGGAAAAAAAGAAACCAATGGAAGACCAAGAAAAAGATCCTTTAAACGGACCAAACGTTGAAAACCAACCAGAAAAGAAAACATTCAAAGATAATCTATTAAATCTTAGAAAAAATATCACAGTAGAACCATTGCTAGCAGGACTTATAATACCTGGTGTTATTTCGATGTTCGCAATGGGAAATTTGAACTTAGACAAAGCATGCAGAGTCAACAAAGGGTTTAATGATGAAATCTGCGACGCGTTAGTGAAGAAAAACAGTACAAATTACACATATTATGAAAGAGAAGTACAGAAGCTCATCTCATCTATTGACATATGGAAAGGAGTGATTCAAACCGCGATGCCGTGTGTTATCATCATATTTCTTGGTGCCTGGAGTGACAGAACAGGCAAACGGAAAATTTGTATCCTCTTACCTATTTTTGGGGAGTTTATGAATTCTATCAGTAATTTAATTAATGTTTACTTTTTCTACGAAATCCCAGTTCAAGTGACTGTTTTAATGGAGACTGTGATTCCTTCGTTTACGGGTGGGTGGCCGACAGTGTTTCTAGGGGTTTTTAGTTATATCAGTGATATTACATCAGAGGAATCTAGGACTTTCAGAGTGGGTCTGGCCAACTTTTGCATGACAGCTGGCCTTCCAATTGGGATTGGTTTAAGTGGCTATTTGGTCAAAAATATGGGATACTATGGCATATTCAGCATGACCATGACGATATTCTTCGTGGTTCTTATGTATGGGTGCTTTGTTTTAAAAGAGCCTGACCAATGGTTGAGAGACAAAGGCCTCCCTGTGGTGAGTTTAGTTAAGACTGGTGATCAATTTATACCTAATCTTAGCTCCCGTAGTTTATGTTGCATTCAATCGATTCATGTCGATTTTTATAATTGTACCTAATCTAATCTTCATTGATTGATAAACGTGAATGATTCTACGTATCTCCGATAGAGCCAAACTTGTACAATGGCAATATCAACACATTGGCATTTCAAAAAAATAAAACATATTCTTACTTTAAAATTTCTAATGATTATCAGACCACTAATATACTACAACTGTCCCAAATTGTGAGTTCGCCTTCAACAAGAGCATTTGTGCGCAAACATTCGTAAAAGGGCAATTGCAAACAAGCAATATGACTGTCAGCGAACTAAGCATCACTTTAAAAGTCAAAATTCGTAGTAGCCAAAGTTGATATTGTTATCGGTATATCAAATACATAGCCAGGTCTTGTAATCCAACAGATTGAACACTCAAATGAAAAGGTACCGTTCTTCAACTTATCGCACGTTCACGCAACAGTGTCGGTGGCATACCGACCCCGTGAAGGAGATCGCAGGACAAGAGTTATACTCACCCTGGTCTCCGTGTTCGTACTCTTCGGACCTACAATGTGTAGGTAAAGGTTATATTTTATTGAAGGGTAAATAAAACTTGGAATTTCCAGCAGCAGACGTCTGTTGGCTGATATATTGATGATAATCAGAGACCGAAATAGGCAGTGCTAATTTAACCAAAAGTTGACGCGTCTTCATTCATGCGTAAGTGAGATGGGAATATATTATTGAATAAATATGCATCAAGTTTGAATAAGGGGTCTATATTAGAATCCATAATATCCTTTTTCGAATTTGTAAATTCCATAATAACTGTGGTCATAATGATCTTTTGCCATCATAACGTTTATCCTAATGTTAATGCCATAATATTGATTATCCTAATATTGAATATCCTAATGCTTATTTGCACTATTTTCTTAAGTACTAATGATCAAGTGCCATAACAGTTACATATCCTAATACTGGTTGCCATAATCATCATATGTCTTGATAGTTACATATCCTAAAGCATGATATCCAGCCTGCATTATTTTTATGTTTATTTTTTTTTACACATGAATGTTTTTTTTTTACAAAGTAAAAATTAAGTCAATTATAGTTGTGGCCTTTCACTTTTACCCCTCCATATTAATATACTCAATATAGTTCTCTGCAGCTCGCTCGCTTCGCTCGCTCGTTAGGGTCGCAGCTCTACTTAACACTCCTCTTTGCTTCGCTCGTCGTCGCACCTAACCTAACCCAAGTCTGACCTGCCTTAAGGTAGAATAGGTAACGATTCTTACTTTACACTAATAAATTTAACGCCTACTATAAATATGGCATTCGACTTTAGGATATTAGGTAATGTAATTATAGCTTATGATCATTATGGCAAGTAATCATCATGGCCTTTGACTTTAGGACATGTGATTTAGGTTTTGTATATTATGACTCCTAAGTTGTATGTGTTAATAGATTAGTACAAAACGTATTAGGTATTTAGAGCATTAGGTAATGTAATCTTATGGTTTATGATCATTAGGATGTAAGATCATTATGGCAAATAATCATTATGACAAATGATTGATATGTCAAAAGTGTTTAGAGTAAAAGTGGTATGGAATTTGACTTTAGGACATACGATATTATGGACTGCAAAGGAGACCCTTAAATAAGCACTACCTATTCGACCACTTACGTGAGAGGAGTCAAACAAACATATTATTCTCTAGTTCCATGCTTTGATCTTAGCATTAACTTCTTAAAGTAATAAGATTAAGAATAAGACAGTTATTTGGATCAAATAGCATCTTAAAGTTATGTAGTACAGTCTTCTTATTGTCTGTAAAGACATTCGAAGTGAGAAACCATTTTGAATCTCTAACAAAGCAACAACTTCTTACAAAATCACACAATTTACCTACTAAAGCTTCTTTTCTGAATTTTTGAATTTCGTACTTTAACTGCCGACCTCATTTTATTTGGATTGCTAAGAAGTAATTGCAAATTCGAAGGTGCTTTAAAATGGTTTTTGTAGGTTCTTAAATTATTATCTAATTATCTGCTTCTGCTTACATCGAGTCCGATATAAAATTTACTTTAGTATGCATTTTCAGCAGAGCATAATTTGCTTTATTTGTACGTGCGGAATCGGCTCAACTGGGACATGGTGCAGTATGGTTTCTACGCCAGTTACTCCATCATCCTTCATTCCTTTGGTAAGTTTTTTTACTGATTATTATATCCATAATTACATGAATCCAAATAAATTTAAAAAAAGGTATCTTAAGGATACGACAAAAACCAGAATGTGATGTTACAATCAATGTGTCAGATATATCAATATAAAAAAGTTATCACTTTCATTCTCTTTGTCATACGATAGAAAAGGAGCTAAAATCTATATGACAGTGTTATCTGAAGATTTATAAATCGGCTCTTAGAATTTTAATGTATTTTCTAGCGGCAATGTTTTCAATAATGGTGCTGAGCCGGAAACTTCAAATTGACGACGCACTGCTGTGTTCGGTTTCCATCTTCAGCAAGTTTATCGGCTCCATCTGGACGGCATTCCTCACAACTGACATCGAGATGTACTTAGGTACGTTCAGTCGCAGTATGAAGAGATTCGTCACTATTTCAATGTTGTTAAGATTCCAAAGTGACGAACCTTTTCATATCCCGACTACACCTAATAACTTATAGACTTTAATTATAAGTTTAGTAAAATCTGTAACAGCCGAAAATGCAATTATGGTTATGTTTATCGATGTGGATAAAACTTCTGTCACTCTCTGACCAGTATGTCAGTGCGAGAGTGACGAATGCTTTATCCACATTCATCCACCACGATAAAGGCGACTATAATACGGGAGCAGGTTAAACCTGACTTTATTAATTTAAGGGCCACTTGCACGGATTTTTTTAGATAATAAAATAACTCCGAGCTTAATAACCCGGGGTTAATAAATTATTTTATTAAACTGAGTTTATCTTGCATGTAAAGAAATTAACCCAGGGTTTAGTAACCCGAAAATTTTATTCTGCATGTTGGCAATTCGTTCCCTCTGCTTACACCCGGCGAAATACAAGAGAACGAATAACGAAAGACATAAGTATTCTTCTCTCTCTCACATAACAGTAACTTGCATAAGTCTATTTCTTTCTGTCAGATTTGAAGTGACATTACGTTTTCGGTCGATTATGTTGAATGGCGCTCTTGGCACAATTGTCCCAGTAGCCATATTTATTTTATCAATGGCGGCCCTTCATTTTATGTGTCAAATCGGTACCTCGCAATTTGACATTTTAAAACTCGAGTTACAAAGTTAACCCTCCAATTTTGGCGGGTTAAATAATTACATATTTAACCCATTGTTACTTTGCTTGACAATGGTAATTCCTCCGTCGCAATAACTCGCAAATGCACCGGTGCATATTACCACGGGTAGGCAAATATGCCAGTTTTTTTTTTTTTTTTTTTAAATTTATCATTTCCAATCGGTCGCCAGACCATGAGCGAATATGTTGGGGGTATAATGGCAATGTGGCAAAAAGCGGCCAGCGCCGCCCGCGCCCCTGCCAATTAGAATACGTGGTCCCTTTTCAGTCTTCTGACCACCGTTGATGGGTCTAATAATGCGGCGACTAGTGGGTTCTTATGATGAGTAAGGCGTTCCTTGTGTTGAATTTTGTACCGCTCAATTTCAGTTGCAACCGGCGGCAAGTTGAGGTACTCATGGATCTCATTATTTGTAGTAAACCGAGGAGCACCGACAATTGCTCTAAGGATACTGTTCTGTAAGCGCTGCAGGCAGAGGATATTTGATTTACTCGAAATACCCCACAGCTGGATCCCATATGTCCAGATGGGTTTTAATACCGAGTTGTAGATGAGAAGCTTGTTGTCCACCGACAATATTGAGTTTCTTCCCATGAGCCAGCATAAATTACGAGCCTTGTGGTTGACTTGGTCTCTTTTTTGTTTAATATGTTGTTTCCACGTTAGGCGTCTATCTAGATGGAAGCCTAGGTACTTCACGCAATCACTATGGGGTAGGATGTCGTTTCCAAGTGTTACGGGTGGACAGTTATCTCTCCGTAGCGAAAATGTGATATGGTTAGATTTGGAAGGTTGGTTTAAGTTTTTCGTTGCCTTCCAAAGAGAGTGATCTCCATGATCCGTTGGAGACATCATTTGAAGATTGTGCTTAACAACGTCATTGGCCGATGCCTTCAGCATAGCTTTCAATTCTTTGCTTGCTTTGTTCAGTTTTGTCTTATCCAGAGGGAGACGATGTTGGTGCCAGATTCTTCGCAGACGCCGCTTGTTTAGGATCATATTTTGTATTCCTGGTGAGTGAGTAGTGACTTTAGTGTTTTCTTGAAATGGTGTTTTAGTCCAAGCAGCCACCTGAATAAGGTTGGTCACGTATCTGCATGCCTCATCTACCTCATCCCGATTTTTGAGGAAGACATTGAGTATAATATTTTCCTTGAGATAGTTCTTAAAGCCTTCCCAGTCTGTTCTTTTATTGGCTAGAGATTCAGGTCGTTTATGAGCTTATGGTTAAAATAACTTGAGTGTGGTCTGAGGATCCATCTAAGCTCGATTCGAGGAGTGTTGGTAAATGACCTAAACCTTTGGTCACAAAGAAGTCTAGCAGATCTGGAAGTTTTCGCGGATCACCAGGCCAATACGTTGGTTCACCAGTCGATAAAGGTTTTAAGTGAGCACTATCGACACATAGCTTGAGATTTCTACCCCTAGTACTCGTACAGCGGGAACCCCAGAAGGTGTGCTTAGCATTCCAGTCGCCCCCGGCTATGAACCTTGTCCCCAGTGTATGAAAGTAGTCATTAAACATTTCAGCAGTTATTTTGTGCCTAGGCGGACAGTATATAGAGGAGAGTGTGATTGGTCCAGCTCGATCTTCCAATGTAACAGTGGTAGCTTGTAGATGCGCAGCAGAAAATGGATCCTCGGGTGTGTGTTTAATATAAGACTGATTATAAGAGCCGAGCCAACATGGGCTCCACCATCAGGATGGGGGGTAGCATAAGTAGAGTAACCTTTGATGCGGAAGCAGCTTCTTATTGTAGCATGTGATTCGGATATTAGAATTGCATCTAACTTATTTGCAATTATTATTGACTCTAATTCATTTATGTTGGGGGCTAATCCGTTAATGTACCATGCTGCTATTCGCAAGGATGTCATTTACTGTAATTTAGAGATAACGGTTGTCAACAGTCCCATTAGAATACTGATTTGTTGAATGAGTAAGTCTATTTTCTCACTTTGTTTTGCTATGAGCTGTTCTAATGTGGTGTTTTGTTGGCTGTTGCTGGTATTCGGCAAGAGCTCTCTGGTTACATCTGCGCATGTTCGTTGGCTGTAATGCTGCATCCTAGGCCGGGGAGGGGCTTCTTTTTGTTCCACTTCCACAGGTTGTGTAGGGGCAGGGATTCTAGAGTCTTTGAATGAAGTATTTCTTGAGTAAAGTTTTCTTGATAATATCTCTTTATAGACCTGGCAGTCTTTGTAGTTAGCCGGATGATCACAAAGACATAGAGCACAATATGCCACAGTTGAAGGTACAAATAGTTTGTTTTGTTTAATAAATTCATTACGTCGTCGTCTCCGTTTGTACATCTGTACTTGCGTAATTAATCTTGTAGACAACTTCTGACAAACAATATACAAGATTAACAAGGATTTTGTCACTGAGACATTATGTGACTGTAAAATTGAAATTAAAGTTGGGTTTATTTGATTTCAGTGCCTGTGGTCGAATTCTTCAATGCAACGACTTTCACGTCTCTGCGATCAATTGTATCCAAGCTTGTGGAGAGAGATGAAACAGGTAAACTTTCTTCATAATAATCACTCTATGAATGTAGGTATAGTTATTTTCAATCATAGAAAATATTTTAAGCGTAGCATATGTCAAATGTACATCAGCAAATGTATTATATGTGACGTTCTCAATATAAAGGGACCTTATGGGGGAAGGCAGTTAAGCTCTTCTTACTCTTGTAACTATACGAATACTATGGTAACAGTTCTAAAAACGGCGTAACCGCCTGCCTCCATAAGGTCCCTTTATATTGAGAACGTCACATATTTCCTTCCCTGGTCTTTCCCGAAATAATTATGCGGAAGACCCTATTTTGTCAATAAATTTACCAGTATGGCTTGCACAAGTTGTCCGCGACTTGGGATCCCTTTGTCACCCATAAAGTTGTTGTATCGAATTTTGAAAGTCAGAAATTGATTGTCATACTATTTATGCTCATAACTATCGATAGTCATAAAAATTGTAAAGCATAACGCTTAATAATGCTAAAGCGAATAGTCCATAATGTTAAGGATTATAATTTTCATAAGTCATAAAAATTATATCTATAACATTCAAAGGCATACCTATTGATGATTAAACAGAAATACTTCAAAGCATATATTTTAAACTACTAATTATCATTATTCATACCGTTTCATTGCCTCAGTACATATGTAATTTTTATAACTCCAAATGTTCTTTCTTTTTTAATTTTAAATTGATATTATACTATATATAATATCAATTTAAAATTAAAACTAACTTGTTTTGTGAGAAAGAGCTTTTAACTATGAATACCGGAGGTGAGGTGCCGAAATACACATTTTAACAAGTAAACATAACGTACTTTCCTGACAGATGGACTTAGATTTATATTGCGGGTCGATAGTATGTTCAAAAATTAATAACGGTATATACGTTAGCGTAATCAAAATAATTCTTTATGTTTATGATAAGAAGAGTCTTAGGGTCTCCCCAAACTAGTCGACGCCGTTTCGGCAAATTGCGTACGGAAAAAGCTTTATGTCAACGCAATAAGAGCGAATAAGACGTCAATCGGCTCGGCCCACGCGACACGACGTCTTTCGACGGGAAAACGGCGTTTTGCCGTAGAGCTGTTCGCATCTGTACGACGCTGTTAGCAGCCTACCGCACACGTTCGCATTCATAAATCTCCGAGTACCGCCGTTCGGTGCCGGCAAGATTTGAACAGTTCCGATCACAGCCGAGTACCTACGATAAGGACCGGTCAGAGCTGGCGGAAGCCGTTCAGCGTCTTCGACGGCCGAACATAGCCGGCGACGGCCGAACAGAGCCGATGACGGCCGAAGTAGCTACTGATGCGTTTGTATTTGTCTATTTGAATTATTACATTAAAATCTGCATCGCAGGCTACGACAATAATGCTGGTAAGCCTTTTTCTCCATGCCCGTCTGCGTAAAATATCCATCGTCTCAGGTTCTAATACATAGGATATGTAACAATTATATGGAAAATAATCTAACACGTCTGTCCGATTCCCAAATCACGTTGTTACTAACAACCAGTCTCCAAAAATGAGATTTACGATTGCCGATCACCCGCTGTTGCCTACATCTGTTCATTCGACTCAACGGCTGTACGCGTGCTGTCTGATGTCTCGACGGCAGTACGGAGCACGGGAGAGCCGACCGTCGCTTTACAACTGTTGCAACTGGGCATCTCTACGGCCGCAAGGAGGATGAGACTGCTGAACGCAGGTGTCCAATCGCGGAGACGGCCGATCGGCTAAATGCGAATAGTTTGGTGTAAAACACTCTGCGAAAGCCGACTCCGCGTCGACTGGTTTGGGGAGACCCTTAATCTATGTCCATTTTTAATAAACGCCCGTATACCATTTACACACTGTATTTAAAATATGTTTTGGCCCTATCTTTCATTGTAACGTTTAAATTTGACAGTTAGTGACAAAGCAAACTTTAACTAAAATAGATTAATTATGCGTTTAATAAGGTAGCTAAGCGTATCAAAAATCAACATCCTACACATTATTTAAATTGTAGAACGCTCCCTGAAGGTCTCCCCACATCTATCGACGCGGAATCAGTTTAACCCGGTCAAAAAAAGCTTTATGTCCATGCAATAAAAGCTAAAAAGACGTCGTTCGGTTCGGTTAGGCGAATCGTGCCGAGCCGAACGACCGACTTAAGCCGATAGATGTGGGGAGACACTAAGCTTAGCTGTTTCTTTATCCTCATTAACAACTTCATGTTTTTTAGCTAAAGTGAACTCGCTGTTTTCCCTGACGGAGACGGTGGCGGCGCTGGTGTTCCACCCGCTGTACTCCTGGACGTACATGAAGACCCTCAACGTGTTCCCGGGCACAGTGTTTATGCTCAGTGCGGCGTTCATCGTTCCCGCTTTCATAATCTTAATGTAAGTATGCATTTGGACAAGCGTTTATAATTTAAATGCCCAAATTAGTTGGTGTTGATAAGTATTATAATGTTACATTATTATAGACGACGCAGTTAGCCTAGTTGGTAGTGATAGTGACCCTGCCTACGAAGCTAGCGGTCCTGGGTTCGAATCCCGGTATGGACAAATATTTGTGTGATGAGCGCGAGTATTTGTTTCTGAGTCATGGATGTTTTCTATATATTTAAGTATGTATTTCTCTATATGAGTATGTTTATCGTTGTCTAGTACCCATAGTACAAGCCTAGAGCTTAGATTGGGACTAGGTCAATTTGTGTGAGATTGTCCCCTGATATTTATTTATTTATTATTTATTATTAGGCCATGTAACATTATAGTGCTTATAAACGTTTGTGCCACTGGACAGAAAAAATGGACAGGAAAAAAAGATGATTTATGCATGATTGTACAGTCGGCCCATAAAAATACTTAGAACCCTGTTATTTTGACTGTCATTATCATTGTCATACTTGTCGTTTGATTATCAGTTTGAAGTTTATTATGACAAGGCACTAAAGTGCTCAATATTTTCGTTGGCCAACTGTATCTTTGCGATTATCTCAAAAACTACTGCACCGATTTTCAAGGCTCTTTCGGGAATGTAATTCTCGTACTTTCGAGGTAGTTCTAAGATATTATACACTATGACTTTCACATGGCGTTGCTTGTGGCAACCTTAAAACATTCCAGACTCCACGTGATTTTGCGTATTTTCGCAATTATCTCAATAAGTACGACACCGATTTGAGTGATTCTATCACCAATATAATTCTGATACTTTTGTGATAGTTTTAATAAACAATAAGTACCTAAACTAGTTTTCATGAGAGGTTGATTGCGGAAAACTTAAAAGATCCTAGATTCCGCGTGATTTATTTTTATCTTTGCGATTATCTCAACAAGTACCTACGGTATACTACGAGTTAATGATAATACTGAAATAAAATAATGAAGTAATATTATGATGTTGGAGTCGGTTAATTGGTTTTTTATAACATGTTTTTTTACTTATTGTAGTTACTGATGTAGCTAACTCGGGTTTGACGAGACTACGTACAAAAAGTATGGCAAACGTTTTGATTTATTTTTGTTGGGGATTTTACTGGTCCAGCATTTTTCCTACTATTGGCATTAGATTTCTGTTTAACTAGGGTCTAGTAGGAGGTAAAATCGGAGAAGTATTGGCGGCTAAAGTGGACAGTACAATGTAGTGCAATCAACTTCTAATTCTGCCCATAGAAGGGGAAGTTGAAAGATGTTCTAAACTACAAATAATTATAAGTCACGGTAAAGATCTAACTTAATTTAATAAGAGTTAACATGTCGGACAAGCGATTTACACCAAATCAAATAATGAAACAATTATGGCTTGGCTTGTGGACTTTTCGAAAGAATACAAAAGGTTGTTTTAATTGGCTAGTTATATCTCACGATGGTAAAAATCTAGCGTGTCCAGACAACTTTCCATGATAAAAGAAGTCCTGCATGTTAGTATCCTGAAATATCCCACTGCTAGGCACAGGCTTCGCTCCCTTTTTTTACTTAGCCATAATTATCTTGAATAATCTTCCACCAGTCTTAATCGAAAGTACCAAGTTCATTCTGATAACGTCACTTTGGTCGGCTGCGACGCCGGCTTTATTGTGCGGGACTTCGTGTCCACTATTCCCCACAATTCCTTCGGCATGATTCATTAAATTTAAATAATAAACATTATACGTCTAGTCTGGGCACAATTCGTTGTTGTATTTAAGCCACTTCAGTACGGAAACTATTGTTGTCTGAGGGTTAAGTGGACAAGTTACCAATATGATGTACCTAAATGACGCATAGATGCTTTGATTGTACATAAATCTTGCATTTTTGCATTTTCTGAGAATATGATTTTTCCCAAACGATTGACATGTAAACAATTAGTACAATGACACAAGCGTACTTGTCAATCTTGTCATAATTATTCATACTCATATGTGTCAAATCAAAGGTAACTAGATCCAGGGCAAGGCGTAGACAAATATAAACTGTATTATGTAATGGTTATAGATACATTTTGCATACTGTCTTCCGTATATTAGTTGCTTTTGATATGATTTTATTTGCCGTAACGTGAGTATAGGAGCGGCAACGTTGCAATTATAAGGGTTTGTTGCACCTGAGTTTCTGTTAAAAGATTTTTTCACAAAAATTAATATATCTCAAAAACTAGACCGAATCGAGCCTACTTTATACGACATTTTTAACTCCAACTCAGGAACACGCTGTTAAAATTCTTCGGGTACCTCCCGGGCACGGTGTATAGATAGATAATAATTATTGTAATGACTTTACCATTACTTTCCTAAACATCGCATGTTTCAAGAGATTCACCTCCACTATCTTTTCTTTCAGGAACTTCTACGTCAGAAATAAACTTAGAATCAGAAAAATAAGAAGAAAAGCGCGGGCAATGCCTGTTGAAGGAAAGGAAGATGAAACCAAAGATGAAGAATTACATTTTTACAAATCAAACTTAGATAGTAAGGACAGAATAGACACTGACAAGCAGAAAATTAAGTTATAATAATCAATATAATGTAATTATAAATATAATACCACGATTGTTTTGATAAGGTACTCGAAAAGTGTGTTTTTATTTTTGTATTACATAAATTCCCTCCTTTTGTAGGACGTGAAAATACTTCAAACGATTTAAAACTCTGTAGTTTATGAATTTCATTAGCTTTAGGATTTTTAGCTTACAATGGGCCTCATACGAAGGCTCAAGGTCACTCAAAGGGCGATGGAAAGAGCTATGCTGGGTGTCTCCTTGCGATATCGAATCAGGAATGAGGAAATCCGCAGGAGAACTAAATTAACTGATATAGCTCACCGAATAGCAAACCTTGAGTGGCAGTGGGCGGGGCACATTGCTCGTAGAACCGATGGCCGTTGGAGCGGAAAGGTTCTAGAGTGGCGACCGTGAACCGGGAGACGAAGAGTCGGCAGGCCTTTCACAAGGTGGACCGACGATCTGATAAAGGTCGCGGGAAACCGCTGGATGACGGCAGCAGAGGACCGGTCGTGGAAAACCTTGGGGAAGGCCTTTGTCCAGCAGTGGACGTCTTGCGGCTGATGATGATGATGATGAGGATTTTTATCCCTGCCACCCACAAATTATTTTGTTTAATTACTGAAAGTCGACGCAAAGCTTGTATTAATGTAGTATTTATGAGAAATCAAAAAACAAGTGTTCATACGAGCTGTCACAGGGATCGACCTAGATTGATCGAACAATAAAGGTACAATACAATATAATAACTCCTTATTGAACACCACATACATACAGCAAGGACAGGAAATACAACAAAAAAAGAGAAGTATTACGTAGTAAGTTAATAGGTGGTCTTATCGCTAAATAGACAACAAGTAAGGTAAGTAGGCTCTGAGGCCTATTAGACACTAGCTTATGCCCGCGGTGACCATCTCACGGTTCAAAGATAGTCAAGATGGTAGTCAAGGTAAAAAGCTATCTCCATTTCAAATTTCATCTAAATCCGAATAGCCGTTTCAGCGTAGAGAAGTAATATAAGTAACTTTCGCATTTATAATATCAGTGTGATTAGTGTGATTTGCACTCTCAAGAATACAAAAGTGGGGGAGGGCAACCGGAGCTCCAGACCCAGTGAGAGGCCCCACAATGAGATTTCATTAATGAAATAAAAAAGTTTAATCTTTTTGGAAAATAATTAGCGGCCTCCACTTCTTTGTTGCCCCAGGGCCTCCGGACCTCTGAATCTGTCCCTGGTGTTACCAGCCCTAAGGATTGAGATGGAATGCATCTAAGCTAGACTAGTCATAAACATAAACATCCAAAACTCAGAAATATTCACAAAAAATATTTGGTCCTTGCCGGTGATTGTACCCGGGACGCAAGCCAGTCAGTCCATCAACGATGCTAATCATCTACTCGTACTTACCCAGTTACCTTTTTACTGATGAAAAAAATATCAAGGCCGAGAAAAGATCAGTGGATTTACCACTGGAAACATTTTTGTATAAACTCGAATTCAAATTGTTCAAGAGAACAAACGATAATGGTAATTAATTCGAATAGGAAAATATTTCTAGTTATACGGTTAACTATTGCATGCTCATCTTAAAAGTTAAATGAGATAATAGAAACATCCGTCACTAAATTCTTAATTCTAGGCAAATATTCATAATCAATGGTAAATAAAGGTAAATAATCATGAGGAATCATGTAATTTGCATCGTGTTAGGCAGTGAGAAGAAAGACAAAAGTAATTATTATCAAAGATATCTACCTGCCATTGTAATGGACTGTTAGATTAACATTTAATCTTTCGATAAACGTGAAGGGAACAAAACACGTTGTAGTTTGTGGGCCGTTCCGATTAACAGTCGACACCTAATTGATATCACAAATTGGGTAATGATTTCATTATGAAACACAAAAACGCAATGGCCGCCGCAAGTGATACGGAAATAGAGCCATTGAGGACCGAAGCATCGAAATTGAGTTTTAAGGAGCGTTTAAGTCATGGATTCAGGCATATAACAGTTGAGCCAGCCGGTGTGTTATTTCTTACCGCCAGTATATTTGCAGCCGTGTGCACCCAAACACTTCAATTAGAGAAAGCTTGTCGTGTCAACCTTAATCTTGGAGATGAAATCTGCACATCGCTCAGAAATCAAGACTCGACTAACAATAGCGTGTATGAGAAACAAGTGCAGCAATATGTTGCTACCAGGCTAGCGTGGAGAAGCGCCATTCAGTCCATCATACCGTGCACAGTTCTTATTTTTGTAGGAGCCTGGAGTGACATGACGGGCAGAAGAGTTATAGTGATAATATTCCCTTTAATCGGAGAGATATTACAGTGCATCAGTAATATAATCAACGTAATGTTCTTTCATCAATTACCCGTGGAAGTTCTTATATTTTTTGACGCGTTCTTCTCTGCTGTTATGGGTGGTTGGTCTACGTTATTCCTCGGAATGTTCAGTTTGATTGGAGACATTACAACGGTAGAAAACAGAACGCACCGCCTGGGGTTCGTCCAGTTCTTCACGTTCGTTGGATTACCAATAGGGATGGGTCTCTCAGGAGTGGCATTGAAAAATTTCGGCTATTACTCAGTTTACGGATCGTCATTGGTTGTTCATCTGATTAATGTTTTATACTTAACAGTCAGAATCAAGGATCCACCACGATCAAAAGAACAAAAAATGGTAAGTTTTAAGCAAGTAGGTATGAAATAAATTGCTCGAAAACACGGTTAACAAAAGCTTTTCAATTATTAAGAGTAGGGTAGAACAAAAATCGGGCTAAAGGCAAAAACCAGTCAAGTGCGAGTCGGACTCGCGCATTGAGGGTTCCTACAAAAATCTGTCGCATTCAGTGCAGTAATAGTTACTTGTGCTCTTCATTACCAGTTCCACTAAACTAAATAATACTTCTTTAGCAAAAATATCGAGGCTATCATATTATTTTATTCTGTAATTAGAATTTCAGCGTTTAAAAAGTCCAAAAGTTCCGTTAAAACGAATTTACTGGCAGCAGACGCAGCAGTAGCAGATGTGCAAATATTTCAGAGTACAAGGATGTTAAAACTGCATAAGTACTAGTGTAGGTTATTATTCCTCACGCGCGTTGTACAAGACTCGAGTAATTTTATTAGTGTTATTTGTTAGCTGTTGAGTGAAGCACGGTGCAAAAAGAAACAAAATGAAATAACTATAAATATTGCAAATAAAACTAAATATAAATGTGAAAATTATCTTCAAAAACCATTATTTATTTAAATAAGTGCTGATAATTATGGAAAAAAAGGAGAAAGTAACGCAAACGGCGCATAAGAAAATGATATTTAGTGAAAATCTGCAGAGATTTTCCAAAAATATCACGTACGAACCAGTGATGATATTATTCCAAACATGCTACATGGTGAGATTAGCGGCCTCCCAAAATGTTTTGCTAGAAAAGGCGTGCCGTGTAGATTTAAACTTGGGTGATCAAATTTGTAATGCACTCAAGCAACAGGACGAAACCCAAAAATACCATTACTACGAGGAAATTCTCCAGAAGTACGTTGCTCCTAGTTTGAACTTGAAATATATGACCGTTTTGGTTTCAAGTCTGTTGCTTCCTTTGTTTAGCGTCTTTTCTGACAAGACAGGGTACACAAAAATCATACCAACGATACAAATCATGGCACAGATACTTGTGTGTATAAACAATCTGATTCACGTTTATTTCCTTAATGAAACTGGATTATACTCTTTCGTATATACAGAAGCATTACTAGAAGCTTTGGGTGGAGGTTACGCTTGCATGTTTGTGGCAATATGTTCCTACATTTCAACTGTGACGAGTGCAGAGGAGAGAACCTTTCGTATCGGTTTGATATATTTTTCTCAGTCAGTTGCCATTCCTATTGGCTTAGCGACTGGCGGTCCCTTGCTAAAGTACTACGGATATTATTGGTGCTGCAATTTTTGTTTCTGCTTGAATGTAGTCAATTTAATGTATATCGTATTTTACGTAAAAGATGCCACCAGAAGCAGTGTTCAGAAGAAGGTATCTAGTTTTTTTTATTTAATTATCTATACTTAATACACTCTGTAACCATGAAAACAGGTCATTACCATTACATATTAACATACTCGTATTTATAAGTATTTTGTGTATAGTCGTGAATTATCATACTTTATTTTACCAAGAAAAGAAGAAAATGGTTGTACCATTTTCATTGCTAAATGATTATTTAGCATTAAGTTTGTTGCAGTAAGAAAGGTGTAAAGGTGTCAAATATATCGAACATTTTAACATACGACTTTCCCAAAAATTGTAAATTAATTAGCATAACAACAGAAGTAAATAATACTTTGTTCGCATGTTACGCTTAATATTTTTTCGGATTATTTTTGTATCCTGTTCGATGTTGACGAAGTTGAATTCAACATTTCGTTAAGATGACCATGAAGACTAGACTAGTAATATGAAAACGGTCTAAAACACATTCTCCGATCACTGCATCCTCACCATTATCTACTTAAGAGCTACGCTCTTGTCGATGAAGTTATTACTAAATACTTCTCCGTCAGAAATTCTACCTCCTGTTACTACTTGATACTGACGTTTAGGTACTCTTATTTGGTACCTCCTGGACTGCTTTATATGCTGAAATAATTTTGATCGTATAGACTCGTTCGCCTGATTATACGCTCAAGTAAGCAGTCTAGCTGTAGAGCAGCTCGTTTTTATGCTATGATCAAGTAAAATTACCATGACTTAATCACCATAACAGCGATAGGAATAACTTCCGAACTTCTACTATCCTACTTTTGGCATTAGCCTCTTACGGCTTGTCAAAGTCGAATATACACACAACAACATATGATAATCCTTTGCACGTTAAAATTGTCCGAAACGCTAGCCAACTACTTAATCACATTATACTTACCACCTGTTTCACAATCGTCAAGAAAAGCATATTTGTCAAATAAATTTTCCTTTCCTTTCCCTTTCTTACACTTGAAAATAGACAAGGAGAGGGCTATCTTTATTTGACAGATGAATTTACTTGTTGATTGTGAAACAGGCCCTTAATCATTTAGATCTTAACAGAAACGAGTCCTAGAACAGGCTGCCAAAGACCAATATAGACATATAAACACACTGTAATGAACACCGTACGAAAATAAAACAGAAAAAATTGCTTTTTAAAATTATCCAAGTAGAAAACAGGCGGTGATATCGCTGACTAGCGATTTCCTACAAACAACAAACCCTTAGACAAGACTTCAAGCTAGATAGTTCGATGACATTGTGGCAATAGCTAGGAGGAAATGGAGAAGAAATACTTCGTTTAGAAATGAATAAACAAAATTAGCGGAGGCTTTGTACCAATTTTCCATACGATGTTAAATGTTAATCGACTGTTAGTTTATACATTTTGACAGGTGTTAACACTCTAATCGTCTGTTAAGTGGTTGGTGAAATCCGACATTAAGATGACAATAATGATTAAACTTTTTGGACCAATGCAAGGCCACATTGATTATAAATATTAATATTAAACAATAGCATTTATTTTCAGCACGACGGCAAAGGACTAATTTATTTTATACGCACTTTCTTTGACCTGTCTAACGTCAAAGAGACCATTCGAGTGGTCTTCAAGAAGGGGCCTAACAAGAGGAGACTGCGCATGTGCGTACTCCTGTCAATTGTGAGCATCCTGTTCGGCCCGCTTTTTGGTAAGTTTTAAACTTAAAAAAAAACGTTCTACGATGTTTTGTGGCTATTGATTTTTCGGATTCGATAAAACTGACTTAGATAATAAAATTCTAATTTATTTTCTTCTATTTGGTAAAAATATAATAGGTACAAGAATAGAAACTCTTCAAAATTATGAGCAAATTAAGGGATTTTGCTGTCTTCATAATCAATGATCTCTCAAATATCTTTTCCAAATCATACCCAAGTTTCCGATCGTTTTAAGGGTTCCGTACCCAAATGATGCCTATGGAACTCGATTCCTAGGCCGCCCGTCCGTCTGTCAGCGGGCTGTATCTCATGAACCGTAATAGGTAGACAGTTGAAATTTTCACATTTCTATGGCCGCTATATAACCACAAATAATAAAAATCATTTCTTTCGACCTTCACAATCCCTGTACTTTTGTCTTCTACGAAGATCAGTATTGTTTGTATCTTGCTTTCCTTGACATATATATACAACCGTCAGAAACTAGTACTGTTCAGGTAATGTCCAAAATGACGACTAAGGGCCTGTACACAAAACTGCGATGCGACGTCGCATCGCAAACATCTACGTGCTTTCTGCGCACTTTACATACATTTCATTACATATGCGTCGTAGATTTTTGCGATGCGACCAAGTAGCCCATTTAAATAGCTTTAAAAAATAGGCCCGGCCGAGGAGTATTTATATTCTCCGATATCAAAAATAGTATAGTATAGTATAGTATAGTATAGTATAGTATAGTATAGTATAGTATAGTATAGTATAGTATAGTATAGTATAGTATAGTATAGTATAGTATAGTATAGTATAGTATAGTATAGTATAGTATAGTATAGTATAGTATAGTATAGTATAGTATAGTATAGTATAGTATAGTATAGTATAGTATAGTATAGTATAGTATAGTATAGTATAGTATAGTATAGTATAGTATAGTATAGTATAGTATAGTATAGTATAGTATAGTATAGTATAGTATAGTATAGTATAGTATAGTATAGTATAGTATAGTATAGTATAGTATAGTATAGTATAGTAATCTTTATTGCGTGGAATGCCTTATATTAACACCATTGAAGGTTAGCAGTCGTATGATATTATCTTAAGCTATTAATAAGTGGTTTATGACAATACAAAAGATAAATGGAAAGTTATCTATGTGTACTGATGCCATTGTTCTACTGTTCTTTCTGTTTTACATTGTTTGTAGCACCTTTTGGTTTCGTTCAGGGTGAGGGGTAGATCGAGTTGGAGGAATTTAAAATCCTAGCACACAATTAACTACAGCGCAAAAAAAAATCATTATTTATATGAAAATTTACTTGCAAAACATCTAGATTTTAATTCATTTTCTCAAACTACGAGTATACATATGTACGAGTAGTTTAATCAACATGAAATAAATAACTAAGTAATTTTAAAACAGTTAACCACGTGCAAGCAGAATCTTAGTCACAGCAAACAACTTGCTAGCGGCTATCATGTGTTAAAACGGTAAGCTAGCGGCTATCATTGTGTTAAGAGGGCTATAGTTAGCGGCTATCGTGTGTTAAAACGGTAAGCTAGCGGCTATTGCGTGTTAAAACGGCTAGTTAGTGGCTATCGCGTGTTAAAACTAACTAGCCCTAGTTAGCGGCAATCGTGTTTTAAAACGGGTGCACGGGTGTGGTTAAGTTTTAAATTTGGTCTCTGATCCTTTGACGTAGAATCTAGCTAAATCATCATCGGCTACGCAATACGAAAACTGACACTAACCGAAGTTTTCTGTAAATGACTAATGCCCGGTTCCTATATTCAAACCGCGGATAGATAAGGTTACTTCAAATTCAAATTTGACGCATGTTGTACGTGGCAAATGTCAAATATTAACGCGAGGTATCGTTGTTTATCCGCGGTTTGAATATAGGAACCGGGCATTAGTCTTTTCAAATTATTTTTGAGTTTTTTTTTTTTTTATTTCAGGTGAGCTAGCCATACTGTACATGTCGACCCGGTACCGGTTCGGATGGGACGAGCTTCAGTTTAGCATGTTCCAGACGTACAACTTCATCACGCATACCGCAGGTAATTAAGTAATGTTTACTCCTTATTACATATTTTCTAATTATACAAAACAACACATAAACTCTTTATTGACCACCACTTACAACAAGAACAGCTATGTTATTCTGTTAACGCATCCTCGTTCAGTTCTACTCAGTCGATGAATAGCCGGCGAATTTACGTCGTCCGTCAAGGTGGGTAAATGACATACAAATGCCTGCACATTCATTTAGTCGCTGGTTTCACAGCTGGTCGTCTGTGGTTAAAAGACGATGTGTTAAAAGAATAACATAGCAGGAAAGAAGAGGAAACCCAAAGTTTCATACAAAAAATACTCGTGTTTATCGCTTAACTGGTTTCGAACCCAGGTCCGTAAGCTTCGTAGGCACGGTCACTACCAAACAGGCTAACCGCGTCTCATCAAACGAATACGAAACACTAACAATACAAATATACTTCCTATAATATTTGCTTGTAGTAGCAATATTTCATTAGAACTCTATGCCTTATTATGGGTGTGTTTATCAATGTGTCTCTTTCTGACTAGTATATAAGTGCGAGAGTGACGGGAGCTTTATCCGCATTTATCCACCGCGACAAAACCGACAATACAGCAGGAGATAATCTCACAATCTACCAAATTACATCGTTATCAATAAAGATATGTTTACCCTACTCTACTTGTAATTGACCAATTTAAATTGTGCAATTTTTATGTTAAATTGTGCAATTGTGACTTTTTTTAATGCGTAACATCTGTGTCTACCACTGCGCTAAACTAAATTGCGGCATCTTCGACTAAACATCGGTATTAGTACAGTTAGCTCTTCGGGTTTGTATTCTCTCTCACTCGCTCTCTCAAACAATACGAGTGTAATCGACTTTACCCGAACTTGAAATATACTCGTAGATTATGGGTCCCATAAGAGACACTTTCATTATACAGTTTTTAATGTAGTCATTCTTCTATGTATTTCCTTGCCAATTTGGGTCCAAAGGGATGGATGATCCTAGAGGAAACGTTGATGCTTGTAGCATTAAGTCCACCTTTTGTACACTTTTTTTGTGCAATAAAGTATTTAAATAAATAAATAATAAAGCATTAAAATGTGATGCCTAAATTCACCGAACCCTTACTGATTAGCATAGACTTGAGGTTGACACTGTGACCACTATGTAAAATTTAATGGATTTTAAAATAAATAAAATGAAAATATGTGACCGGTAATTGCGTGTCATTGGTTCGAAACCAAGAAAAACAATATGACAAAATTAATTTGTAAGAATATAATTTTATATAGATTTTATTAAAAAAAAATAGTTACTAAAAATATATTTTTGCTGCTTATTTCCTTAATTTTTTTTACTTATGACTCATTAAAACTAATCTGAAATAAAAAAATATTATATACTATTCCAGTTGATAATTTAGTAGCGCGTGTTTAAGTAGTTGATATTGCTGAGATAATATTTATCTACCACGTTATTATTGATAATATTATTGAAGAATTAGCTCACGTTTCTGGGTGCAGCATTTGGTGACCTTGACCTTAATATTTCACGGTCACGTCAGTTTAAAAAAAAACATAGTTAAAAGATAAAAAAAGATAAAAGATATTTATTCAGTAAGTAGGCCGCACGGGCACTTTTACACGTCAAAATCTACCAGCGCTTCCCAAGAGGAGACCACTGCTGAGAAGAAGCGCCGCAAGAAACTCAACAGTTAGTCTTTTTTTAAATGAAAATATAACAATGTCACTACTTATTCTAACATTATATAAAACTGTAAAAATAATATTAAATACCTGCGTAGTTTTGCAGGAAAACATGTCAGAATGACTACGAGAAAATTTATATATATATCACGATATATGTCAGAATGACTACGAGAAAATTTATATATATATCACACAAAACAGTTTGACATGTCTTCCTACATAAACCGTGTCCCCTAGACAAGATACAGCGTTTACATGATTTTTATGAGGTATGTACGAGTAGTAGGTAAGCTATTGAACATTAAACATTAGTTAATTTTCTGGTTTAGGCCAAGCATTTTTGTCCGTTAGATAGTCCTCGACCCTATAGTACGCCTTTGACATCAACGACTTTTTCAAGTAATTTTTAAGTGCTGGAAGGGGTAACTCTAAAACTACGTCGGGTAATTTATTATAAAAATGAATGCATTGACCTACAAATGATTTATATACTTTACGGACACGAAACTTTTTTATGGCAATTTTATTTTTATTCCTAGTATTTATATTATGTATATCAGAATTTTTAAGTTAGTAATAAGTACCTAGTTTTTGCGTTAAGAGTAACAAGCATCTATACATCCACCCTCACAAATACTTTCATATATAATATTAGTAGGATCTAAATAATCTAGATAGCCTACTTATGCCGGTTTTCGCCAACAACTTAACAGACGATTAGAGTGTTAAAAGCAGTCAAAATGTATGAACTACTTGTTAATCGACTGTTAATCCATGCATTTTGACAGCTGTTAACACTAATCGTCTGTTAAGTGGTTAGTCCAGTAGTGAAATCCAGTGTTTCACTCTCGTTTCTTCGCTCATCCATCGATATAGCCATTTCTTACCAGCCAGGATTAAAGTTAATCGTCCCGCCATCTTTATTATCCTTAACGTCTGCACCGTTTTTTACAGGAACCGTTTTTTCGCTGGTTGTGTTCAGCAAGATCCTGAAGGTGCACGACTCGGTCCTGGGAATCATTTCCACGCTGAGTAAAATTGCCGGTTCCTTCATCTACTGCTTCGCGCCTACCGCACAGATCTTCTATTTAGGTAATCCTTACATGCACAGTAAAGTTACACACACTAGGGTACTTTTTGGGCGGGAGATAATGCTTGTAGAACCGACCAGCCATTGGGGCGGAAAGGGATAGAGTGGCTTTATGTAAAGAAACATTTTGCAACATGATTCGGAATAAAATCAAATTACAACAAAATGTCATATGAGAAGGAAAATATGCCAAACCATTTTCTCGATTATTTGAATTATTTTTTTTGAAAACTCTCAACGTCTACGGAATAAGCGACCGACACGATAAATTCTCAGCTAGAAAATCGTCAAGTTAGTGTTATGCATCGTGTCTAGTCTCCTGTTTAACTTTATACTTAGAAAAGTATAGAAATAAAAAAATGATTATTTAACAACTTAAAACCATTCTAATTTATTTAGAGTTATTTTATTGTTATGTGTGAAAACTAAGTAAGTAACCTATTCAATCCACTTTTTTTAGCTCCCCTGGTAGAAATATTGAACGGCACGTCCTTGCTTGCGATGAGATCCATCATATCAAAATTTGTCTCTTCAGACGAATTGGGTAAGCAAAAATGTTTTGTTAAGTTACTTCACGTGCAGAGATCGAATGTTCAGGAAGTAAAAATTAAATTAAATTTCATAAATATAAAAACAAACGAACTGTAAAATGATTGAAATCTATAAAAAAAAATGTCAATTTAAAATATACTTAGTTGCTTAAAGTTTCCTTTAAAACCATGCTCTGTAAAAATATTTATGAATTATAGAATTTAAACTAGAGTCAGGCATTATTAGAAACAAACGATTACTGAAACGGTCATCTCGCGTATTAGTCAAGTAACCTGACATGTTTCGGAATTATTTAGGAGTCTTTCATCAGGGGAGTGTTATCGCGGGGGCGGTCTTCCATACATGTCGGGCCGTGGGCTAATACGCGAGTAGACCGTTTCAGTAATCGTTTGTTTCTAATAATGCCTCACTCTAGTTTAAATTATATATATTGGCCCGTGCGTCTATTGCAGACGATTTATGGTGCAATGCTGGGGAGGCAGCGCTTTTGGTGGCTGAATAGTCCGATGCGAGAGCCACATGTTCTACCGCAGGCCTGACAAGAGAAGCCTATAGCAGATGGGCCTGAGTCGCCGTGACGCTGTCTTTTTCTTTTGTCAGCGAGTGCTGCAAACCAGGTCCCATCGCATAACTTGCGACCCTCCACAATTCTATAATTCATAAATATTGTTACAGAGCATGTTTTTAAAAGAAACTTTAAGCAACTAAGTATGTTTTAAATTGCTAAATTTTCTGTAGATTTTAGTACATAAAAAAAAAAGCAAAATCTGCTTCGAATATCCGATCTATGTGTCTTGATCTGTGTGTTTGAGATTACAACTAACTATTCATAAATATTGTATTAAATTTCACTACAGCATGAGTCGTTATCAATGCATAGTTTGGTCACCTTAATTTATCATAATTATAGCTCGCCTTAAAATGTATTGCATGCAAAGCTTCCTCACACAATATGCTAGTGAAAAACTGTTTTAAAACGGGGTTTTCTTCAGAAGTTTACGACTTATTCAAATAATTACGGTGCGATCCAAAAATGTTTGATCAATTTATTTCACTTCTGAAGGTAACGATTAATTAACTCACATGGTCAAATTATCCCTCTCTCATAATAACTAGCAACCCGCCCTAGCTTCGCTTCGTTTAATATAAGTTAAAATATAGCCTATGTCCACTCTAAAAGTCCATTCTAAATATTGATGACAGAATTTTTGAATTCGGATATTGTGTAGTTTCGGAGATTACCTCCTACAGCCAAACTTACTTACAAACTTTATCTATTTAGTTTAGATAATAGTAGATATCAACATCAGGCGCTTCAGTCTAAAGCATTGAAAAAGTCCAGGCGAAGAACACCAAAATAATGAATAAAATTGTGTCAAAATATGTATGTCAAAATAACATATATTAGGTTGCAAAAAAGATAAGGTGTTACTTATCAAAGCTGACAAAATAAAACAAAGAACATTTCCTGGTTACAAAAAAATAGTGTTGTACCTACTCGTACTTGCAATTTACTCTTTTTTATTTACATTAAATGACTGATTTTTCATATTAAACTTACTACTACTTAAGTATATACTTTGTATTGTTCAGTTTTTATTTAATCTCTCATTATAAGATAAAGATAAGATAAAGATAAAAGATATTTATTCAGTAAGTAGGCCGCACGGACACTTATATTTTTGAATTCAAAATACAAACTCACCAGTGACTTTAACTTTGAATCGCTCAAATCCTCGTTTCAGCTGGAAAAAAGAAACTAATATAAATTTAGTTTTTTAATCATAATATAATTGATTAAAGTATGTTTGTTACTCGTAAACCTAAACCGATTATTTCTCCATTTCATGTTTCAGTTGATGAAAAGCATTTTTCTTCACAGGTAAAGTGAACTCCATATTCGGTCTCACGGAAAACCTCATGCCACTGATATACGTACCTCTGTACACCACCGTCTACACAGCCACCATAGACGTGCTGCCAGGAGCTGTGTTCTTGATGGGAGCTTCCATGACTGTACCAGCGGTTGCAGTATTTTTGTAAGACCTTTTCAACGCTAGTCAGCAAGTCACGAACGCACAATTACGAGTATGTGGCTCCTGTGTAATAAGTGTTCTGAGATTCAAGTCAAATAGGGTAAAAATCTTGTATAAAAATAATCTCTTTTGCTCAAGAGCCACAAAATCATTTTCAGTTTTTCTACGACTTATGCATTAGCTACATAGGAAGGTCAATTTCATCCGAAGGGCAACCGAAAGAGTTATGCTTGGAATTTCTCTGCGGAATCAAATCAGAAATGAGGAGATTCGCAGCAATAAAGTTACCGACATATGTAGGTCTGTGAGTTGCAAACCCTATGTGGCAACGGGCAGGCACGTTAGCTGTTGGGGCGAAAAGGTTCTAGAGCGGCGATCACGCACCGGAAGATGCAATGTTGGCAGGCCTTCCACAAGGTGGACGATCTGATAAGGATCGTAGGAAGTAGCTGGAAGCGAGTAGCACAGGACTGATTAGGTACGGTAAAGATCTATAGGGAAGGCCTATGTCCAGCAGTGAAATTGATATAACATCCTGGCATCTGGGGCAATTCACGGTGGCGTTTAAAATGATTATCCAGCCGCAGCATTGTTAGCGCGTTCATGATGGGGAATATATCCAGTAAAATTAAGCACAGAAGCATCTAAGATTTGAGAAGCCTCGAAGTCAACTCATCATTTATTCGTTCATAAAAAACAGGGTTTATGGATTTAGCTAACCAAATGCCTAGTCCATAACTTAGTACTTAACAGGTAACTCGAAAGTGACCTACAAGATTTTTTTTTTCATTACGGCTAGGTAAATTATCACTTTTTAACTGGTATTTTATGGTACATTGAAGAAATAAAATTAATAAAATTAAGTTGTTTAAATTAAGTTTTGTTACAGCTGGCTGTTCTACGAGCACAGAAAAGGGCTTAGTCAATTAAAAAAAGAAACCTCGAATGAAGCTGCAGAGCCATTGAATGGCACAGTTGAGATCCCACTCAATTAATTTGCTTTAAGTGTAATTTAGAAAATTAAGAGTCTTAGCATTAAGTTGATTATTGCATTTTTATTTTTGTCCTAATTCATCAAAGTATTAGGTATACAATATTTAACTGAAACAATGAAACACCAAACATCACTAATTTTATCTTAAAGGCAAATACAGTGGAATTTATGGCATAAGTTCTATTTAATTAGGTAATATACTAGTAAACATTGCGATATGCCACCGATTATAGGTATTATGCTAAAAACATACCCGTACAAATAAAAACCACTCAAGAGCTGAGCATGTCAGACCACGCTCAGTGTAGGGTTCCGTCGCCATTCTTACAAACACAAACAATAATCTCCAAAAAAGTCTACTTAGTCGTGATAGTTTTTCTTTTTAATTCATTATATGTGCTTTCATTTAAGATATTTTTCAGATTTTTATTACTTCTAGTTACTTATAATTTTGTCGGCGTAATTTAAACAAACATATAACTATGCCAAATTACAGCTTTGTAGTACCAAGAGTCCCTAAGTTAAATCGCGGACAGACAGACGGACGGACGGACAGATGGACATGGCAAAAATATAAGAGTTTCTTGTTGACTACGGAACCCTAAAAACGATTAAGGTTGTTATTTCTGATGTTTTCATTCAGTCCCAAATTCTTACACTACTGGTTGATACGGACACATTAAATTAAATTACAATTTGACAAAAAGTGAAAATTGGCGGCCAAAGATGGATCATAAACTTAAAGAATTAGAAGAATGTAATAATGAAATCGGACAGAAATTGCACTCAAATGAACTTGAACCGCTTAAAAGTTACGGTGTAAACACTACTAATGACACAGAAGAAAAAAATATAAATACAATAACACAAAGGTTAAAACGAATAAAGGAGAACACAACAGTAGAACCTATAATGGCCTGCTACATAATGCCAAGTGTTTTAGCATCGTTTGCGGTCCAGAATTTAAATCTCGAGAAGGCTTGCCGTGTTAATCTTAATTATAGTACCGAAGTATGCCAGGCGTTGTATCTACGGCAAACAGAAAATTACACTCATTTTGAAGATGAAGTGCAAAAACTAACGGCAAGTGTTCAGGCATGGAAGAACGTTATTCAAACAGCAATACCCGTGATTTTTATTTTGTTTGTCGGTGCTTGGAGCGACAAGACTGGAAGAAGAAAACCATGCATACTTTTACCTATAGTAGGAGAACTTATGGCTACTCTGGGATTCATAGTAAACACTTATTACTTTTATGAATTGCCTGTTGAAGTAACAGCACTGACTGAAGGTATATTCCCTGCTATAATGGGTGGTTGGTACATCAACTTCATTGGTTGTTTTAGCTACATCGGTGACATAACTTCTGAACAAGATAGAACTTATAGGGTAGGGATAGTGTCCCTTTGTATGTCAGTCGGGTTCCCATTAGGGACTGCACTGGGTGGGGTCTTGCTGCCTTGGTTGGGTTACTACGGAGTGTTTACCATAACGTCGTGCCTGTATTCATTCAGTTTGATTTACGGATTCTTCTGTCTGGAAGACTCGAAAAAGAGGACATTTGAAAAAGAGGTAAGCGTAAGAGCAAAGTAAATTCCTTAGAATTCATATTTTTAAGGTTGAAAATAAAAGTGTCTCGTCCTGATTTTATTACCTTTTATTATAAGCGACTAATGCGATTTTCACATTTTTATGGGGATTTTATCAAGACAGGACACTTTTATTTTAAACCTTAAGGCTAAACACTTAAGCGTTAAGTCTTACTTTAGATATGGAATAGATGTATTCATTTCCCTAGCACCTGTCGAATTTTATCTATTGCATGCATGCGATTGTAAAATGTCCCAAAAACCGTAAACATGTTTCAATTATTTCTATTAGTTATATGGTTACTGTCTTTGGCTAATGACTGTCTAAAGCATTGCAATTGACTTTAGAAACCGAAGAGCTGCATTGGCCACTTGATCGAGTTCTTTGACGTGAGATTGGTAATGGACACTTTCAAAGTGGTCTTTGGAGAAAAAGCCGGTATCAAAAGGATTCGAGTTTTCCTTCTTCTTCTTGTGGTTTTTATATTATCGGGACCACTTCAGGGTAAGTTTTTGCAAATAACATTTTACTAATAGATTTACGAATAAGTACTAAACATTATGAGTTTAACACGTTCGGCGCCGGTGTATACCAGATGAGTCAAAATTACAATATTACGGCGGCGAATATGTTAACTAATATGACATAATAATTGCTTACAAAAGAAAGTGTAATGGTCATTGGCTTATTCAATTTTCTATCAGATTCTTACAACACTCGTGACTGGTTGAAATTATATTCTGTATAAAGCAATAGGTTTATATAAATGCATTTTTCCCTAATTTTTATTATTATCCTTATTCTACGTTTGTACAGTTTGATAAACCGTACCCTTATTGAAAAAAACAATTATCTGATTTTTTTTTACCAAAATCACGGAATAGATAATAAATAGTACAAGTAAGTTTTATCGACTTGTCTCGTCACGACAAAGCTACAGGTAAAACCCATTATCCGCTCAAATTTCGATGCAGATATCTGGTTTTTGCAATAAGGGTACGATTAACTATAACTAATCCAACCCTACCGATTATATCTAGTTACTCAATAAATTTAGTTAATTTAAACTATCTTATAAGCATTATTGTTTCAACGTCGTATAGGTGCCATAAAGTTGTTTTATTTTGTATATTTCAGGAGAGTATTCTGTATTGTACCTACTTATTCTCAAGGTATAGATTCAACTGGAATGAAGTTCAGTTCAGTGTTTGGGAGACCTATGCCATGGTGACTAGTTTATTAGGTAAGACATTAAAAGGAAAAACAAAAAGAAATATTTTAGCTGTAAATGTTTTCATACATTTTATTTGATCATTTTTTTATCAAACCATGCTTGTTTGTTTCTTTTCTAATCGTAGAAACCCTAGGACACATTAAGACATAAGTTTTACGAGTATATAGCGTCAGAAATTGTTTAATAATTGTTTTTGTACAGTTTGTGTACTTACAGAAAAAGAAGATAGGCAAAAAATACACAAAAATTGATTAAAAAACCAAAATATCCCTACAACATTATCATACTATTGCAAAATTACTAATATAATGCAGTCTCTTTTTAGGAAGCGCTGGTAGATAGAAGTAAAAATGCCTACAAGGCCTTCTTACAGAATATAAATAATATTTTCATTTCATCAAAAATATACTTTGGCTAGCTTCTATCGATCTGTTTTGGTCTGATTTTCAGGTTCAGCTTTCTCTATAAGCCTGTTCACCAACTATCTAAAGATGGACGACAAAATTCTGTGCATTATTTCATGCACAAGTAAGATTGCCGCCAACATTATGTACGGATTTGCGAGAAACAATTTGGAAATATATTTAGGTAAATAAAGTGATCTAATAATGATGTTGTTGCATATGTTTTCTCTTTATTTAAGGAACCTTATCGCTTACGTGAGATAAAATCTTGATTTTAGAAAAGACGAAGGAATGTTTAAGTGCAACCTCGATGCACCTCACACTTCCACACCATAATGCTGAGCCGTGTTCGTTTTACTGCCGCGACACACATTCCGTGCTTGCTATTCCTGTAACATTAATTGTTTTCTTTTATTTTTGTACATTTGTGTCTTCTGTTCTGTGTAGTGAATAAAATGTGTTTCTTTCTTTCTTATACGTCAGCTGGAAGTCCTGGAAGATAGCCTACGCTACCCTTATGCGTACTAGAAAATCATTGGTACTATACTGCCCTCCTAAGCTAAAAAGCAGTATCTCAAAAACAATAGTCAAAGCAGATTCAGTCCTCCCCTGTTAATAATGAGGTTGCAATTGCTACAGGAGTTTTGTCTGAGATAGCGCCATTTTGCTTAGCAGGGCAGTATAGATTTGTTTATGTTTTCAGCACCACTTCTCGAAATCTTGACCGGAACTTCGTCCATAGCGATACGCTCCATAGCGACCAAACTCGTGAGTGGGGAAGAAATAGGTAAGTCTATTTTCTCCTTAATATTAAATAGCTAATTATATAGACTTTTGTGTTCAGGTAAAGTCGGCTAGTCGAAGAGTATATGAGAGAGAGTGGGAGAAAATACAAACTCTAAGGTAGTTTTAAAGGAAGAAGAAAGAAAGAAAGAGAGAAACAAAGTATAGATTTATGAACCGATTGTAATTGTTAGTTTTAATCATTAACAAAGTAAATGGGAAATATGAACTCCGTATTATTTTAAAATAAGGCAAATATGTACTCCAAATAATCCTCAAACATTATATTATCTACAAAATAGATCTATTTTCACAATGTCATTCCGTTCCCTTATCCATTCGCCTATTCAATTTTGACTCGTTATTTGCTCAAGCTATATTTTTTTTGTAATATCATTAAAACATTTTGTGCCCGTTCCGTTTCTATACAAAAATAACTCCACATCGCGTTCTCGGCCGTGTAATGTTAAGCTTAGGTAATAAAACGTAGAGCTGCGACTCTATCCCTATCTTTGTCCATTAGATAACCTTAATTGTTGACTTTGAAACTGCGTGGCTAATGCTGCCCTCTAAAAGATAAACGCAGTATAACATGAACCCCCTTACTAATAAACGTTGAGTAACGGCTGAGTAGTTATACAATGCTTTGTCCTTATCTGTCGAATTCAAATGTCACAATGACAGATAAGGACAAAGCATTGTATAACTACTCAGCCGTTACTCAACGTTTATTAGTAAGGGGGTATGAAGTCCTTATGCGTATAGTGCCTTTTTGCTATGGAGGCAGAAACTTTGTTACGTGTAGTGTTTCAGTCATGTGTAATCTTCAGTAGTCTATTTACTCGTTTGTCTTCGCTTTCCTTGTACCTAAGTAGGTACCTATGTAAAGAACATTTTAACCCACTTCTGATGAGTGATTTGAAATTGTGCATGTTTTTTAACATCCGACGCAAATCAGAGGGGTTTTATAAGTTTAACGCGTGTATCTGTGTACTGCCCTGCTAAGTAAAATGGCGCTATCTCAGACAAAACTCCTGTAACAATTGCAACCTCATTATTAACAGGGGAGGACTGAATCTGCTTTGACTATTGTTTTTGAGATACTGCTTTTTAGCTTAGGAGGGCAGTGTATTGGTCTGTGGCATCGTAGTTCCCGAACGGAAGAACCGATTTTCATTAAGTTTGTTTTTGTTTGAAAGGTGACTTAGTTTAGTTTATTTATTCATGAATGTAATATTCCAATATATCACGCATTGCATGTTAATCGAGAGTAAAACATTGAAAACTCTTCACAGGTAAAGTCAACTCGCTCGTTGGACTGGCAGAAGCCATGACGCCTTTGGTGTACGGTCCTTTGTACTCCCAGGTCTACATGGCTACTCTGAACGTCCTGCCTGGCGCGTTCTTCCTGCTAGGAATCCTGCTCTTAGTACCTGCTATAGCTATACTTGGGTATGTATTCTTTCTATCTTCTCACTAGCAATATAAATGCATGAGTGTGTACGAGTGTTGTCGTTTGTTGGTTCCGTCTTCAGGGTTCGACGCCTCCACGGAACGGTGTTATATTTGAAACAGAGTTAGTTCGTAACCCAAAGAACACAGGGTACTTTTTAGTCCAAAATTGAACAGTTAAAGGAAATAGGGACCAGAACTTCTGCGTGGACGGAGTCGCGGGCAAAAGCTAGTAAAGCTAAAATTATCTATTGACTAGTTCAAGCTCAAAATTAATCAGGAAAATGACATACATGTTAGGCCTAAAGAGGCATATTATTTGTATATTATTTGTAATTCTTGGTATTTTAAGTCGCTGGTAACAATAAACTTATCAGCATGACATTATTTTTCAGGTGGCTCTTTTTTGAGGAGAAAAAAGAAAGAAACAAATTCTTCGATAACGATATGGAAAAGTGAAAATCTCTGGTTTTATGCCAATAAACCAAATAATTTAAGACTATTTTAATGTTTAATGTTTATTTGGGCACAAAAACGGTACAATTGATAATTGATTGATAATTTATTCAATAACGTCATAAAGTAATATTATAAAAGCTGTTTGCAAAAATATGAACTGGACGTGAAATATTGAAAAAGCAATTATATTCAGTGATCGCGGGCTAACAAAATAGTGCATTTTCCTAACGATGGTTCACTTACCTAAGTAAATTATTTACCGGCTTTACTAGCTGTGACAAGGGTATTGATAAAACTCGGTACTCGCTCACTAATACAGTTCTGTCTAAACATTGTCTTATAAATTAGTCAATTTTTAAAACACTTTAGAATACCATTTTGAAGTAAGTAACAATTCTTTGGTATAACTGTACACAAATCTTAGCAGAAGTCTCCTTGCGGCAATAAGTACTACTGTGAAACGATACTAACCCATTGATGTTTGTTTTCGTCTTGTTGACTTCATTGCTGCGTCACAAAGACGTCGAAGACCTACCATTATCAGCTGCAAAGGTAACTCAAACATACTGATTTAATCTTTTAGTGCACACACAAGAATTATAGGGACTCAAGCCCAAGCAGTGTTATCGAGTTTACTATGTATATTTTAAAGCAAATATTGTGATTAACTGACAATTGTATATTGCACCTATCAGATAAATTAATAGTAAAACAAATAAGCGCAATCAAGGAAAATAAAATTATTTAATTCAGTCTCGACTGTTCTCATCAGTGGTTAATACAAGCATATTTGACAGACTGTTAACTGACTAGTCTTAAATATTAATTAGCAAGTGAATTTGTTGCGTATTAAATCAATAAAATATGGATCGAAAAGAAATCGAAGACAATAATAAAGAAATTGGTCAGAAAAATGAATCTAATGAGTTATCACCTTTAAAAACTGAAGATGCAGCGGCTAATGTTAAAAAAACAAAAGCGAAACTCACAATTAGACAACGGTTAAAGTTAATAAAGGATAACACAACAGTCGAACCAATAATGGCTTGTTACGTAATGCCAAGTGTATTAGCATCCTTAGCAGTACAGAATTTAAATTTGGAAAAAGCTTGTCGTGTCAATCTTAACTACAGTGCCGAAGTATGCGACGCATTGTACCTACGACAAACGGAAAACTACACGTACTATGAACAAGAAGTGCAAAAATTAACGGCAAGTGTACAAGCGTGGAAGAATGTACTTCAAACAGCTTTACCTGTATTACTGATTTTGTTTGTTGGTGCTTGGAGCGACAAAACTGGTAGAAGAAAACCATGCATACTTTTACCAATAGTAGGAGAGTTTCTTACCTGCATCGGGTTTATTATAAACACTTATTTCTTTTATGAATTACCCGTAGAAGTTGCAGCGTTGACTGAATCTATATTTCCTGCGCTAACAGGTGGTTGGTTCACCAATTTTATTGGTGTTTTTAGCTATATTGGTGACATAACCACTAAAGAAGAGAGAACGTATCGAGTAGGCATTGTTAATCTCTGCATGTCACTAGGATACCCTATAGGTAGTGCGCTTAGTGGAGTTTTGTTGACATGGGTGGGCTACTACGGCGTGTTCTCCATATCGTCATCTCTTTATTTCTTTAGTTTAATGTATGGATACTACTACTTACACGATCCGAAGAAAGATACTGTGGAAAAAAAGGTAAATGTCATTTTATTTTAAACGTTTTTATTGAACTATACTATACTTCAATAGGTAGGTACTTAATTGTTTTTTTTCAACGTTGTTATTGTTAATATCTTATCGAGTATAATTTGTCTTTTTTCTTATTTTTCGTCAGTTTTACTATTTTATTTTTGTGTTAATATTTAAGTATCTAACCACATAACTTTAAAATTGTAGACATTGGAATGTTGTTGTACTTATAAAAGTCGTTTCTTTTAAAACTATAAAACTTTAATTCAAAATTATAAAGATTTTCTTTATATTTTCCTAACAGAAAATCATTAAGTATCATAGACCTGAGTACCTTAATACCTACCTAAAAAACAATATTAACTTCAAATTTTGTTGAAATTAAACTAATTTCAGAAGACCAAGGGCTGCATGGGACATTTGGCCGAGTTCTTTGACGTGAACCTGGTTGCAGAGACTTTCAGGGTGGTCTTCAGAAAAGAGGCTGGAAACAGAAGACTGCGCGTGTGTCTGCTACTCATTGTGGTCTGCGTAATATTCGGACCAATGCATGGTGAGCTCTCAATACCAGAGAATCTTGTATTTTCTGTCTCAGTGCGTCTCTATCGTTACATACCTGTTAGAAAGGGATATCCGAGTGACAAACAAACTGTGGACAACTTCTGCTAACCATTTAGACTAGCACTTTCTTTTTAGAGAATACATTAGATCCAAGCAAAATGTTAGTACATTTTGAAATTCAAAGAGACCATATAAAATACATGAATACATTTGTCTGGTCACCCCCTATACAGCAGAAGCATTACGCTACCGCTGTGACGGTATTCCGAAACTGTCAAAATTCCTATTGATTTCGTAAGTAGCTTATTAAGTAAGTTAGCGTTATTCTTTTCAATGCCGACACGTTTCAGAGCCCTTAGCCAAGATGCCCATCGCTAACTAGCGTTTCTATTCGTTTCGTTTTTAAACCAATCGCGTCACTGGTAGATCACGTGACTCTCCGTATGACCAATGACGCGATTGGTTTAAAAATGAAACGGATAGAAACGCTAGTTAGCGATGGGCATCTTGGCTGAGGGCCCTGACTGATACAACCACCGTTGAGATTTTTGCATCTAAGTAGTCAATGTTTTACTGGTAAACTCAGGAATTCACTATGGGACAGATGTCTGAAGTAGCGCAACGTTGCCGAACTCACTTGACATGTCTGGCAACATCGTCCTCGCTGTCGACACGTGTCGCGCGATGTTGCCAGATATGTCAAGCGAAGTCGTTCGACGTTTCACCACTAGAGAATCCCTGGCTTTAAACATAATCGTTAATAACATATTTTGTTTATTTACAGGTGAATTTACAGTAATGTACTTATTTGCGAGGTACAGATTCAACTGGGATGAGGTCCAATACAGTATTTGGCAGACTTACAGTATTGTGACCAACTTAATAGGTCAGTGGCTTCCGATGATTATATAGATTAGTTTAGTTATCTCGGCCAGACGAAGATAAAGAACTTACTGTTTTCAAGTTAGTAAACAAATAATGAAGGAAAAAGAAAGGCCAGGGAATAATGTTGAGGGTTTTTGTTTGTTTATGTTAATGTGTTTTTAATAACTAAAAATATACACTAGCAATAAAATAAGTTATTCCTTTCAAATAATATACGACAATAACAAAAAAAATATTTGAGACGCAATAAATCAGCAGTAGGTACGTGGATCGTCCCATTTTACATACTTAATTATGCGAGCGTAATAGTTACTGTTGCACGATTTAAGAAATAAATTAATATAATAAGTACGCCTTTATTTACCTAGTCGGCACGTTCGTTTGAAAGGAAGTATGTAAAAATTTACAAATACAAATATCTTTATTATGCAAAAATGTGGTACAAAATATGGCCTTAACATTAACGGCCGCACTCAGAGACGTCAATTAAGATTTAAGTTTTATTAAAGTAGCTGCTGTCACTTTCTTTGCTATAGCAATAGAATAAGACGCAGCAACTTTAATGAAACTTAAAACTTAATTGACGTCTCTGAGTGCGGCAGTAAGAGTTTCACACACTTCACCAGTAGGTAACTGGCATGCAAAAGTAATATTTAAAGACCGCTTACTCTAAATTTTGACACCATGACCTTTCATTTAGGTGTATAATTCATTAAGGTTTGGGTGCGTATATGCTCTACTACCGTGCGAATCCGGGCGGTTCGCTAGTGGTTTATAAAGTAACGAGTTATAAACTGCCACTTTACCCCCCGTCTTAATAAAAATGCGACGTTACTGCCCTGACACGTTGTGTATTGTTTTTCAGGTACTCTTTTCTCCATTAGCTTATTCACCAATTATTTAAAGCTTGATGACACTATTCTGGGCATTGTATCGTGCACAAGCAAAATTGTGGCGTCTTTCGCTTACGCATTCGCAAGGAATAATTTGGAAATATATATAGGTAAGTTATTTTGGTATTTTTGTTTTCTAACGTTGGTTTAACTTTTACAGGTTAAATTGAAACACACGGGGAGGTCGGAAAGGGGCGGCTAATATGTTTACTCGTATGTCTACTGAAAATCGTCTAAGATGGCACTAAATGACGTTTAATAGAAAACTAGATATTAAATGGTAATAGGTGATAGTGTTTTGTTATTATAGTAAAGGCGACGGAACCCTACACTAAGGATAGTCATGTCCGGTTGTGTTTAGAACCAATTAACAAAAATAAGGCGTGTTTCATTCTTTATTTGTATGAATGTCTATCTGTGGCTTTATAGGTTTCAGCGGATATATCAATTTCAATTTCGGTTTTAAATGGCTGCTTGTTTAATCGGAATGGTTCTTAGGTTTAATGAAAATCGGATGGACCGTTCAAGAGCTCTTTTTTTATATATTTAAACATTTTGTGTATTTTCAATAAAAAAACATTACAATTGATATTTTCGATAGTTACCCGTGACCACGTTACCTCCTCATCATTTTTTTTTTCTTTTTAGGGATCCTTAGCAAAATTCAAACGGAACCCTTATAAGAATGGCATTGATTACTGATTATAGCATAATTATTATCTATGAGTTTATAAACCAAAGACAATAGAAGTAATCAAATAGTGTTTATCGCAGCCGCCAGAGTGCGCTCGCGTCAACTGCGCTGATTGCCTGGTATTACCCGAGGACAGGCTTAAGCCCTTAGTTATTTCTGCCAGGGCCACTAACCAGTGAAGAGAAGTAGCTATACTTATACTATGAGACTTTATCTTTCTATAACGTTCATAGGATACACACCCAGTTGCTTGCAACACCTTAACAACAGTAACGTCCCATTCAACTCAAAATCTTTATTTGCATAGACACCTTTATAGATACATTAATTACAATGACCCAGCAAGGGCACTGCAAAGCTACCTATATTATGATAGATAAGTAACTAACCTATGATACTCGTATCCTTTCACAGTGCCCTTACATGGTTCAAAGATTTTACTCGTACCTACTAGAAATTTACCAATTTTTACTAACTAAACATTTTATCAATTTCAAATTTGCCAAGGTAGAAAAGACAGCATTTCAGTGTGTTTGTTGTCAAAAAACAATGTAACATAAATACAACAGTATTTTTTTATTATTGTTATTATTATCCAATTATACACACTAAGGTAGGCGTTTAACAATTTGTCAGAAAACTATATCATTTCAAAAATATTTATATTAGATAAGAAACATCTTCATTAAAGATTTTTGATACAGTGACCCAAAAAATAATTACAGATAAAGACAAGCAAGAAATAAACACTACTAGTATTTTAGGTTTAAAACTGGCTTTATTATTTGGGCTTTTTAAATTGAACAAACACGTCAGTTGCGCAAACACCGGCGAGAACAAGTTTTTAATTTTTAAACCACAGATTATGAAAAATACTAGACAATTACTCAGTATGAACCTGTAGTGTACCAACTTAAAGTTGTTTGGCAGTTGGCAGAATAGAATAGAATAATTTTTATTGTGTACCAACATTACAACATTTAAAGTAAGGATAAGAATAATAATTTCGCAAGCGTAGTGGATAGCCACCCTTAAACCTAAACTGGTCTAGGTCAGTAGCCGAAAACAGTAAGTCCGAGATGGAAACTTTAGAGAGACAGAGATGCACTCAAGTTATGTACGTAATAGTTTAATTTCGAACAAGAATTAAAGTGGAATCCGGATCCGTACTGTCACCTTTATCGCGGTGGATAAGGTAAAGCATCCGTCACTCTCGCACTTACGCAATGGTCAGAAAGTGACAGATGTTATATCCACTTTCATCCATATGATAAACACGCTCACAAGGCGCGCAGGTCTCAACTAGCTGGCATAGAACAGAAAACTAGTCTCTTGGGTACACCGGTAGTTGTGCAGCCAAGGACAGAAAGATGTGTATACTTTTGGACCTTATTACACTGGAACAAGGTGAAAAACTGTATACATCTTTCTGTGCTCGACTGTACGAGGATATTGTTAGTGGATAAAATACTTAAGTATCTTAAAGTGTTTTCAATTGTAGAAGTCCCGCCTCACTACCTACTTAATTTTACGTACTTTGATGCAATTTTGCAACAGCAATTTGAGTGGCGGGGCGCGTCACGCCATATTTGCTACAAGAGATTTATTATTTAGATTTATTTTTGTCGATTAATCATAATAATTCGATAATTCATATAATTAGGTAAGCTGTTAGGAGCTAGATAGTAAATGGTTCACTAGATTTAGAACCCTTACTATGCCGGAGATTGTAAGTCAAATTCATACATTTCTTGCATTATAAAAAAGTGTTAATTTTTTTTATGAAAAAAAAACCAAATCTAAATAAGGACATGGCCAAAACGGAATCCGTCCAAACAAGAATCTGTCGGAACAAGCAAAAAATGAATCAATTTATCGATGTAATGTAGTTATACCTCGAGATCTTTAGTGATTAACCAATAAAACTAATTATAATTCCTTTTTTCAGCTCCGTTACTTGAAATCCTAAACGGGACGTCGTTTATAGCAATGCGTTCTATAGCAACCAAGCTAGTAAGCGGAGAAGAATTTGGTAAGTTATTCTATCGGCACCAGAGTTGAGGTCACGCACACAACATCATGTCATGTATTGACAGAGAAATTTTATTCACTACCTTTCCACTTAATTTTCGTCCATTCACTACCTTTGTTGCATGTAGCTGGGTGAATCAACTGTTAAGGTACTCTTCTTTTGCGGCCCTAAAACTTTCCTGGAGACTCATGATTAATAATAATTTATGAATATTAAAATCAGACCTTCTAATTTACAGATCCCACATGTCAGACATCTCAAATATTTCTTAATTTTCGAAAAACTCTGGTAGGTAACTCAGGGGAAAATGCACATTTTTCATACAAAACCTGGGGACAACATCATCCCCTGCGTTACCAACTATATTATAATTTAAAATTGTACTATTTTAGAACAATTTGTTTTAAATGTTAGCCTATTTGTCTGATTTTATAAACGTGTAAGCCACGACGTTAGCAAATAAATAGTTTTTCTAAAACATATAATTTGTGAAACATTTCAAAAAATTGTGAGTAATACCTTAGAAGTTGATTCACCCAGCTGTGTGCGTAATCATTCACCTCAACTCTCGTGCCGACACCTATTATATACCATAATTAAGTTACTAAAAAAAAAAACATTTTTACTAAGCCCGCTTTTAACGCCACTAGTTATATTGTCTAAACAATACCGATTGTTTTTGTTGTTAGGATGCATAAAATCCCATTTGCAAAACGTTCCATTCCTTTCGCAAAATGTCCTTTCTTTAAAAGACATATCGATGTTCTAGAAGACAAGTTTAATGACTAACTGTTGAGTTCCTTGCGGCGCTTCTTCTCAGCAGTGGTCTCCTCTTGGGAAGCGCTGGTAGATTTTGACGTGTAAAAGTGCCCGTGCGGCCTACTTACTGAATAAATATTTTTTATCTTTTTTATCTTTTTTTTAATGTGCTAAATGCAAAATTTTCTCTGTGTAGGTCACTCGGATTTGAACTCGCCTTTGACACGGTGTGAAGCCAAATGTATACAAATGTTCGTCTTCGTTTACAGGCAAAGTGAACTCCCTCTTTGGACTAGCAGAAGCCACCATGCCCCTGGTATACGGTCCCCTGTACTCCCGCGTCTACATGGCTACGCTGAACATCCTGCCAGGCGCTGTCTTTCTGCTTGGAGCTGGGCTCACGCTGCCTGCTATCGCTATATTTGGGTATGTCTATAATCCTGTGGCCCTAATTTATAGGGTATAACTCTTACTGCCGCACTCAGAGACGTCAATTAAGTTTTAAGTCTCATTAAAGTTGCTGCTGTCAATTTCTTTACTATATCAATAGAATAGGACGCAGCAACTATAGTGAAAGTTAAAAATTAATTGACGTCTCTGAGTGCGGCAGTAACTTAGCTCGTTATGAAAAGCGCATAAACTTATACAGCTTATAATAAACTTGTACCTTCTTTCACTTGAACCTCAGAAGACTTATGCCCTTTTAAACTAGAGCTACAGATTTTTGTATTAATCATAGGCAGATCCAGGACAGACAGGACAGACAGGTGAAATACCTTTAGACGGAGACTAAATTTAAGACGGTACACCACTACAAACGCCATTTTGAACTATGTCTATATTTAAGTATTTGTATATGCTTAATTATTTCTCATTCATTTCTGACTGATTATTGTCATTTCATCGTACCGAGTCTCATTTCAATCTGAGAAGCCATTTATTTTTATAATTAAAGCGAAATTTCGTGTGTATTTTAAGGTTTTGTTCTGGCAATTCTTTCAATATGTATTGACGCTCCGCTAAGGCTGATTAATAATAGTTAGTTATATTTTCAAACGACACGGTTAGCCTAGTTGGTAGTGACCCTGACTACGAAGCCTGCGGTCCCGTGTTCGAATCCCGGTATGAGTAAATATTTGTGTGATAAGCGCGAGTATTTTGTTCCTGAGTCATGGGTGTTTTCTATGTATTTAAGTATGTATTTATCTATATAAGTGTTTATCGTCGCCTAGTACAGTCGCCATCATATATATTGCAGCAAACAAGGTGCTCACAAATATCTGAACACGACTCTATTGTCAAGGCGTTAGAGTGCATGTTCAGATATTTTTGACCACTCTGATATGTACAGATATATTTGATGGCGAAGTGTACCCATAGTACAAGCCTAATATAGCTTAGTTTTGTTTGAGTGAGATGGTCCCGTGATATATATTTTTTATTTATTTACCTTTTTCAGATGGCTCTATTTTGAACACCAAAAGGAAAAATTGGAAACCAGCAAAACAGATGTCGAAAAATAAGTGATAAGAGACTGTATTTTTTTTTCAATAAACAGTTTTAATCTAGAAAAGACAATAGTGGCATTTTCTTCACATTGATTTTGCCTGACTGTACTTTTGCCCGCGTCTTCGTCTGCTCAGAAGTTGTTTATCACAATTCCCTCCAATTTTCGATCGGATAAGTCGTTGAGCCGTCAAGACGGAATATACATATATACGGCCTACAATACTTTTTCATTTATATTATTGGTAAGCATAAAGTATAAGGATTCTTACAAGAACTTTACACGGTGTAAAAAAGGATAATGAAAAATAATAATAAATAAAAGTCAGAGGATAAATCCTAAAGACTTAAAAGTCTTTATATTACACTTAAGCGATTTAATAATAACATAGTAAGTATGTTATCATTATCATTAAGTTTCTTAACATCCACTTTAGAACTTTTATAGCACTAACACGACGAGATACCTTTTCAGCATTCATTGCAATACTACTGAAACTTCTTCGCAATGTAGCCGTTATTACGCTGGCGTAAAGTGCATATAAAATTAATAAAAGCCTAGCACAGACTAGGGCTCGAGTAAAGTGAGTACTGCAGACTCCTCATTAACTTGTCTACACCGGGTTTTAATGCGGTAACCATGTCTTCATATTTATCGGGACATAAACTGAACAAACGTTTGATATTGTTGATCCACATCACAATTAAAAGGCCATACGTATGATTGCAACATTTTTGACGTGTTGTCGAAAAAATACAAAAATACACGCCCTATAATGTTATCAGTAAGCTCTGACGGAATAACTTAAACACGATTATATTTTTTCTTCTCGAATAGAGAAGGGAGTTATTTAAAAGAAACCCATAACAAATATCATGCATGCATACATGTAACTTTTATATATATATATATATATATATATATATATATATATATATATATATATATATATATATATATATATATATATATATATATATTACATATTAACAATATATGAGTTCCCTGCAGTCAAAGTCGCGGACAAAATCTAATAAGCATACAATAAATTCCACAACAACATGCTACGGAAACCCAGCGGTATTTTATCAAATAATTTCCGTATTAAAATATATTCATCTTCTGAGACTCTTCATGGTGATCCTACCTTAAGGGCTCGTTTCGAAACTCGAGTCATTTTAATTTGACACTCGGGCATTGAAGTCGTTTGCGACAAGCTTACTGAAGATTTGTGATTCCAATTAAATAGTGAGTTCAAAACTACACTTGGATTTGCTTGCTACTTATTCTAGGATAAACGGTATAGTGCATTGGGGTAACTCCGTCTGCGGGGCAATTCCGTAAACAGGCGTTTGTGCCCATTCTAGAACGGCACACCGTTGTTTACTCTGTCGATAAAGCAGGGGAAGTTTTTAGTTCAATGTTTGTAACAGAGATGGTGGCGTGACGCCATTGTGAATGGGCACAAACGCACGTTTACGATATTGCCCCAAAGACGGAATTACCCCAATGCACTATATGTATAGGTGTTGTGAAAAACGAACTAATCCGACAAAAAGCGACGGTTTTTGTTTATTTACTACATCTGAAACCAAGTAACATTTTGGAGTTGAAAGAATTTCTACAAGTCATCGGTCAAATTATTTTCCAAATTTCTGATGTAATCCAAAAATCTACAAAAATCACAATAAAATCGTAAATATCTACAATAAAGTACACTAGCTTTCCGCCCGCGACTTCGTCTGCGGAGAGTCAGTACTTTCGTCAGTTCAAATACCCTGAAAGTCCATTCTAAATGTTGGTGAAAGAATTTTTGAAATCAGATGTGTAGTTCCGGAGATTACCCCTTTACAAACAAACAAAAAAATATTTACAAACTTTACCTCTTCAAATAGAATTATAGATACCACTTGAAAATCTAGATCAAACATCAAATGAAAGAAAGCAAATGGGTAAATTTGCATCGCATATTTTTAAAACGAAGTAATGCTTAACCAAGCGACAGTTTCACAAAACCATGTTCCTTTTAAGGCAAATAACAACATAAAACCTTAATATAAACGGTGGTTATCAACTCTCAGACTCTTAAAACAGATTGCAAGTTGAGGAGTGCACTCAGCTCTCGGTTCGTTAATTTGAGAATAACCGCCGCAGTCGAGGACACGTCACGCCTTTTTGTTGCATTCCCCGCTACTAGTTTACTGTCAGATCTAAGCCATGGTTAAAATTTATTTATTTTTATTCGCAAGAAAAATATATGGCGAGAGGAAGTCAAATGATCACGCAGGCCGCTAGCCATGTGATTCAAACATTTCGACTTTCACATCATCGGACGAATCATTAACCGGCGAATTTAGGTCGTCCGTCAATAAAATCTGTCAAATGAAATTTAACTGCCTGCATTTTTATTTATTGACTAAATCCAGCGTCAACTCCCCAATAATAAATTTTATTGTTATTTTGACTTGACCAATGTTTTTATACCCTTAATGATTTTTTTTACAAAATGGAAACCGAATAAAATGACGTAATTTAATTTTAAATAAGTGATTCTGACATGTATACTTAAATAAGACCGAACGTGAAGTAATGTATGAAGCTTAACATTGTGTATATTGTTATTAATTAGGCAGGTTAAGCTTTGATAGTGTATCACTATGATTTTAACATTGTACGCCTGAAACGGCTGATTGTGCTGCGCTTCCACTATTTTGTCTATAATAAGAACTTTTATTAATACCACAATCTCACAATAAACGATATATGATTTCTGATTTCAAAATGCAGACATGTCATTCACGCATAATAATATCGCGGGTTGATGATTCGTCCAACGATATGAAAGGCGAAATGTTTAACAGACCCAAGTAGCATAAAAGCTGTATAAGAGTATATACAGCCATTATAACTCTAGTTTCAGCACTTTAATGGCTGTATAAGTGTGTGCGGTAAGTGAGATCTGTGACCTATAGACATTTACAAACTCAAGACTAATCCCAAAACTGCAATAATAAGGGCCGTGTTAATAAACTCGGCTGAGATGCCCGTCTCAAGTCATGTCAAAGTAAACGCCAAAGAAATCTGACATTTGTACCTATCCTATGACAGTTCTATTAAATTAAATTCCAGACAAAATCGGTCGGACACCAACGCCCGGTAACCAGTTCCAAACAAAGATTGAATGAATTAGGATAAATAGCTGCCCGAACGAGTAAATATCGCTGAATAAATCCGTAGAACGACTTAAACAATAGTGCTCCAGAATCGACGAGGTAAATCACGGTTACGGCGACTGTTGGGAGAGAATGTAGGATTAAATTTTAAAAGAATACCTGCACCAGTATTATGGTCGCTTTTATCGCGGTGGATAAAGCATCCGTCACACTCGCACCTACATACTGGTCAGAAAGTGACAGATGTTTTATCCACGTATATCCACACGATAAACACGACCACAATAGACCCGCTTCTGAAGAAAACAATTGAAGGTAAAAAATGTGCGACCGTCTATAAAACAGGCGACATTCTTTAACGTCAAGATGGAGTATTTTCTTGATTAGGATTGATTATAATAACAGGATTCTTCGTCAGCTTTCGATCCTGTCTTATTAATTATATTTACTTTTCGTAGCCTTTTAGTGACAGATATCAGATCAGACGGTTGTTTTTTTCATAAATGGGATGTTAGGAACCCGAAACTGTTTTTTTTTTATCATATATGGGTTTGCGTTTGACCTCAGTCTCACCTGATGTTAAGTGAAGACGAGGTCGAAGATGGTACACGCTTACCCAGAAAATGTCTATTCACTCTTGCCTTGAAAACACCAAGGTTATAGGATTCCGGGAATACAGACGCAGGGAGAGCATTCCACTCCTTGGCAGTGCGAATAAGAAATGACGCAGCAAACCGCTGTGTTATTGGCAATATTGGTTTCAATAATTTATTTAATAATCTTTGTATATAGCCTTTACAAACATTATAAGCTTGCGTCATAGAAGACACCAGTCGGGTTCCAGTTATAAATAATTTATTGATATCAATATTGCCAATAACAGTGTCGGGTTCCCTAATAATCTTAAACGAAGGTGTTAAACTCCCGATTTATTAAAAACTCTCGATTACGAACGAGTTATCATCCTATTAATGTTGTGGAGCTTTCATCATTACCGTTCCCCTTTTAATTACGTTAATGAATAAGCGAAAATTACCTTTTGTATTATTTTGAAACCCCTTTATGTGGCGCGGTTCGTATCTTAATGAGGTTTTCAAATTTCAAAGGCTGTTTTGAAAATAATTAACGATCTCGGGTGAATAATACCCGGCATCGTGTCAGTTGACGCCATTGATCCCTTATACAAAACCATATCATACATTCTTTAATGCTTTTTCAGCAAAATGATCCCGTCCTTTGGTGAAGCGATCAAGGGTTAATGGTAGCTTTATTTACAATGTCAAAGATTTACCGATGTATTCAGGTTTAACTGAAATAATTCTAGATATATTTTAATTATACTAGCTCCAGCCCGTGAGACCCGTGACATTTTTTTTCATTTAATGTCCGATATAAAAAAAAAAAAAATTGAATCTCAGGGGACATTCTCACACAAATTGACCTAGTCCCAAACTAAGCTCTAGGCTTGTACTATGGGTACTAGACATCGATACTTATATATAGAGAACAACGGTACTTATATAGAGAAATACATACAAAACATCCATAATCTGGAACAAATACTCATACTCATCACTCAAATATTAGCCCATACCGGGATTTGAACCCAGGACTGCTAGCTTCGTAGGCAGCATCACTACCAACTAGGCTAACCGCGTCGTCAATTTAAACCATGATCTGTAAATTTCTATCAGGTAAATAATTTTCAGTCTCATTAACAGGTAGTTCCAAACATTACCTCCTTTGAATAGCTCACGAGAAATTTTACCTCTTTATAATCTGCCAGGTTTTTTTCATTTATATTATTACCCGCCATAATATGCAAGGCACCAATCTCTAAAGCTACGATTCAACAAGTTTTTTCTTTAAAGTCCCCTGTTTTGCATTTCAAAAGGTACTTGAGTGGTTCTCTGTTGTTTAAAACGTTTTAGTTTGTTTAACAAATTGCAGTTAAAACTCACTTAGGAGTCACTTTATGTAGACAGTTCTTAGCGAGGATTATTTTATTTATTTCCTAGCTATTCGTACTTAATGTTAATTATAATATATAACTTTCTTATAGCAATAAATATTTGTCATGGGTGTGCGTTTCCGTGAAAAATGTTGGTTGATGTTGAACACAGGTACTTGTTATTTAAAGTTCAAAATAAGCTTGACACAAGACCTTTTGAATGGTTTTTGGTTACGAGGTTAATATTGCATTGTCATCTTATTTCGAGCTGTGTTTAAAAAGTTTTAAAGCTCATCGTGAAGAAGAAGACAAATTAAATAAACAGAAATAAATAAAGAAAGGTAATTAAAATTTCATTAAAAATACGAATATAAGTAAAAAGTTATTTTTTTATATAATACGCGTACAGTCAATTGTATAATTTTACAGTAGCATCAGTATTGCATTTTTTACTCCCAGTTTTTTTTTTATAAAACTGTCAAGGTAACATAAATTGGTAGCAGCATTAATCTTCCTAAAGAGACATTCCTTTTTTCTATCATTTATTACAATAATAAACTGTCACGAGACAGGAAATACGTAAATCATGCTGTTCCATAATTAGAGAGATTGTTTCCTACGAGATTATGTAGAGGTTCCATCTTCTTTTATGGTACGTTATTAATAATACTAGACTTCTGGGGAATTTAAAAAAAATAGCACACCTTTCACTTTTTCTTCAGATTTGGGAAAAAAATTGCACGTTGGTCGGGACCACCATTCTGAACAAGAAAAATAGAATTCCTGATATGTCCCCAAAAAGATGTATGGAATTGTCCGTTTTGTTACCTAAATTCAATACATTTCTTGGTAACAAAACGGACAATTCCATACATCTTTTTGGGGACATATCAGGAATTTCAATTTTTCTTGTATAGAATATAGTGGTCCCAACAAACGTGCAATTTTTTTTCCAAATCTGAAGAAAAAGTGAAAGGTGTTCTATTTTTTTGAAACTCCCCTTCTGGTTGAATTCGCATGTAGTTTAAAGCGTATTGCAGAAAAGTTTGCTTGTTAGTAATGATGTTTTTAAACTAATAATTAATACATCATCGTCTAAGATTTCAAAAATTGCCTATTTTCCCTGAACAAAATAAGGTAATAAACCGGCCAAGTGCGAGTCACAACCGATACAACCTTCGTACAACCGATACAGCGATTGTTATGGTCGAGCTAAATACCCCGAGAAAATCACTTTTCTTGTATGAGGGCCGGCCCCCTTTAATTGTTTATAGTATTTTATTTTTATTATTATTTCTTGTTATATTTGTCTTTATAGATACACACTGTGAAGATTTCAACTGTCTACCTATTACGGTTCATGAGATACTAGTCCGTACGGAATCCTAAAAGCATATTCACCTACAATACATTACAATATATTGCAATATTAAGGTGTCAAAACATTGATATGTTATTAAAATAAGAATGTAACAGAAACGCTGTAATTAACGTAAACTCATCGAGTTTGGACTCCTTTGTTTAATTTCGTAAATAGATGATGACTATGTCCTAAAAAATACAGTCGGCAACAAAAGCTTGTCCCAAAAATGAAAATTTTGACAATTAATTTCGCAGTTGGTTTCCTCATTCATATTGAACACTCTCGAATTTCGGTCCCATTATTAACTGTCCACAAATCGAGCAGACGTGCAACGTGTCCGTAGAGCACCAATTACCGATATCCAGCTGACTGCTTCACTCATTTACCCCTTAATTACACAATAACAACAATCAAAGGCATCGCAGACATGAACAAACAACGGTGGAAACAAGGAAATATCGTGGGTTGATTTCACATTAACGCTTTTAGTGCCGAGTTTCCTGTTTTCAGTACAAAATTGACACGGTGTTGAGGTCTTGGCACTAAACGTTTTAATGTGATGCGTCGAGGACAGGATGCGGTGCAGTGCTGTTGCGTAGAGATGGGTACTACCGTGTAGGTGAACGACTTGAGGGAAGCGGTCTTTGTGTGTAGTAGAGATAAAACAATAATGGTTCCTGAACAAAATTGACGCAGATATGTTAAGATGAATGTGTAGCAAATATGTAAATTGGCTGAAAAGCTAAAACTATTTATGTAGAACTATGCAATTAATTATTAGTTTTCAATACCAGACAGACAAGTAAACTATTCAATACCAGAAATGTATCTTCGACACAAGTACTTTTTGACACTTGAACTAACTATATAGTACTTTATGTCGTAGGTCCTAAAAGTTATAAAAAGTAACACTGGAATCAAGAATCATCAGCAAGCTTTATACAGCTAGGTTATTCTCTTGAACAACTCACTTTTTAATTCGTTGCTGAATTATTAATCGAGTGAGCCTAAGTTGTCTCATTGCATTATTATTAACATTTTAGTGCGTGTATTTTAAATTTGGTTGCGTTTCGTCGACAAAACAGACGACGTGACAGGGACAGAGTTATGCGACTCCTATAGGTATATGTCTTTCGCTGACTGGAACTTGGCAAGTTTTATGAGCTCATAATACGGCCTCAGGACTGAGTTTGCTACACGTGGCATGCGTTGTCTCACATCACACACGACTAGGCGTAACACAGAGTGACAAGTGACATGTTGGTGTGACACGGTGGGACATTTGCACTCGTGACACAGAGGGAAAAACGTTAACTAATCCAATAAAAGCGTACATTTGTAAAAATAACACCGGTTCGCCATACTTTTTACTCGTACTTCGCAGTGACATTATCCTGTTTTTTTAATTTGTTGTAACATATTTTGTTTTACACCTTTTTGTAGCGAAAATAAGTAAAGGTCGATTCACAAGAGCTGGCACGAATGGAACGAACGAAACTGCCAAGCTATACGAACTGACATTGCACGCAGCCGTCTTCGCTCAAGTCATGTCCGTAATGCCCCTAACCGCAATAAAGGCCTGAAAGCCTGCAATTAACTCCAAAACGCAGGCATCGCATCGCCTCCCATCATCAATGTCGAAACGTACACGGTTTACTAGCCAAAGTACTGACAATTTCGACGACCAATATGCCACCATATTGGTTACGCTTGAAAAAATTACAGTTATAAAAGTTGTCATCCTAACGCAGTGTTTAATGTTACATATTTGCGTAGGATATATATTTTTTATAACTTACTACGCTGGTCACATGTTTTTAAAGTCTTGTTACCATGATTTTCATTCTCTGGCTGTTTTATTTTGTTATTTTAAATGTGAAAGCGAAACGAGCAAAACTGATTTATTCTTATGCGCAAAGTACTAGGCAATCATCATCATCATCATGTGAGCAGAAACAAGTCCACAAACAGCTGGATGCGGGTAGCACACGACCGATCACGGCGCAGATCTTTGGATCATCATATTATGTCTATAGATAATCATATTATGTCTATAGATAAATCACTTGGCTAATAATGCGTATAAATGCAACGAAAATAACTTTAAAGAAACAGCTGCCTCCAGAGTAGCGGTCTTCGTATGTACCGTCAACTGTGGCAACTTTACCTTATGCTTTGCTTTGGTTATTCCCCCGTTGCAACAACTCACAAAGCATCGCAATTATGGTATTATCGGCAATAAAAACACTATTCATGAGTATTATTTAAAGGATCAAATTAGATTCAATCGAATATTTTGCTGCATGTGCAAATTATTGCGACGGGGAAATTGTCACGATTAGGCAAATTTGCCACAATTGACGGTAGTGATAAAGTCAAACACAACAAAGATGCAGAGCAAAATCATCACACGTTCCTTATTTAGAAAATATCCGTTACGATTGTCACTTGTTTGTGTGTTTACACACACTTATGCAAGCGATTTGCCGTAGTGATTGAGGTATAGTAGATTTGCGACTCCGCGCAGCCTTGGTACGCGCAGTACCGTCGCCGACGCACGCCCACCCTGCTTCCTGTCTGTAAGTGATGCGTACATTACCGTCTTGACGCGCTAAAAAAAGGTCTAAACTAGAATATCCTGTATCGAGTTACACGTAAAGGACGTGGCTTATTATTAGGTGAAACTGTAGCTCGTTTACTTTATCCAATAAGTATTAGTTACACGTAAGGCAAGCTCGTTTACCTGACTGTTATTTTGGTCTTCGTTTAATCATATTCTTTAAAGGTCTCTGGGATTGCAAAGTTTGTTTCGCTGACTCATTTTACAGTACAGTTTTGTGTTCATGTAAAAAATATCTGCCGATATTGCTATTTAGGCGTTAAAAAGGTTGTGAGTCGCGGCTTAAATCGCGTAGCTGTCAAAAAATTTCCATACTAATTTTGCTCCGGGCGGTAACGATTCGATTCCCAGGATCCGATTTCCACGATTATTACCCGAATGCGCGAAGCCAAAGGAAGGGTTATGTGGTTTACAGTCTATTATGTGTGTGTGTGTTCCACTATTCAAACTATTGGACCGATTTTAATAAATGCGGTGTCATATGATTCGTCAAAACAGCAAGCAGCAAAACAGCAAACTGCAAATGTCATAGTCATATAAAAATGATTAGGTTAGGTTATTCATAACAACATAAATTAACAAAGTGTCAGCATGTACGCATTTAAACTCCATGTTAAATTCTGTTTTGTTAGAAACAGATAAAAACCAATCTTTAATGACTTTATATCTTGGTTATTTTTATAGATATTTGAAAAATAATTTTTCGCTACTGTTTGTTACATGAATCTATACTGTCAAACTGTCATCATTAGCACAATCAATTTGACTCTGCCGTACCATCTTCATCATCATCATCCACTGCGTCGTCATCACATCATGCTTGTTCACTTCACACTTTTCTCCGCAGCAACGATTCAACGATTTTCTAAATCAATGAAAATATATAAGATTGACATGTATACAAGCTATTGCGTCAAATAATTTTTTCAGTTTTCAAAAATCGTAAAGTTAGCGTAACGCATCTTGGCTAGACCCCCAGATCACTAAAAACCGCTGAATGTTAGAAAGAACTACAGTTGTATTAAGGTTTAAGGTCGAAACCGGCCGGAAAGGCATCATTATTATTTTTTAGTTTGATATATTTTCATTTTAATATCATTCTCGCAACCTACCACACTCTGATATTACCAGAAGTACTGGCTTACTGAAAAGCCAAAGACATTTCTCGCGACGTATAATTATGGTGACGTAATAACATGTAGCCGTCGGAAACCTCAGCAACATTACATCTCGCAGAATAGCTCGATGCTATACATCATCCGTACAGATTAATGTCAGGAATGAACACCTCAGCCGCGTCCATATTATCCCCACTCACATTCGCACGTGCTTTGTGATCTAGAAAATGTCATTACTCTGTACCGTTCGCAAGGAAAATACGGAAGAATTTGACGCCATATTTCAGACAAATCGCGAGTGGTTTGTTTATTGTTCAGCGAAAATCAAAGTCATAAGTTTCGCCGAAGTCTTTAATAATGGTCATCCCACACTCCGCCAAGCATACGGTAGGTACCTACATTTTTCAAATTTAAGTATCGGCGTACTCCTTTTTCACTTGAAAAATGTAGTGTGTAATATATAAGTATAAGTATAAGTGTTTTAATAGCATACAAGATTTTTTAGATTATGTGTAAACAGAGTTAAGATTTTGTTTTATGTAAAACTTTATATATTCATCGTCATCATCATATTATTTGCGGAAAGACGTCCACTGCTGGACATAAGCCTTCCCCGAGGACCTCCACGACGGTCGGTTTTGTGCTACTCGCGTTGACTTTGTCCTTGGTTTTTTATACTTTACAAATCTATATTCTTTTTATTGGGTTTTGCAAAAAACCTCTCTCAACAAAACAATCCAGTACAAGTAAAAAAAATTCAATCCAGTGCAAACAGAAACTGGACTAAAACATACACATGGTGTTCCGCGAATTCGATCGTGACAAAAAAGCCAAGTTTTTGTGACCTGTTTTCCTCTGCTATCGGTACAGCGTGAAGGGTAATGGCACACGACAGTCAGTGCGTCGTAAACGCGACGTTGCGCAGACGTACCTAATCAACAGCACTCGGAACTATACCATCCTTTAGTCGTACCTACAGGCTGATGAGTTTTTATGACATTTTTACTACTCTCCCAAGGATCTTTAGGATAAGTTTAGTATTTGAATGCGAAAATAAAGTCGTTAAAAATTGTGCTAGTACTTCTTCTTTGAAAGTTTTATTGGATTTTTGGTGTCGTAGATGTATGAGATTGTTCTTTCACTGACTGATTGACAACACCGCCTAAACTTATACAATATTATACATTAAGGGTTTAAGTTAAGGGGGTACGTTCATAACATTATAAGCTACCTAAATCCAATTTAAATGAAATCTAAAAAAGTTAGGCGAATAAACGGTGACCAAAGATGCCGGCTGTGTTTCCTCGCTGAATAGCAATATATTCAACGAGAAAACACAGCCAGCATCTTTGGACCTCATTGGAGTAGTTAATACGTTGAGCGAGGATGCTGCCAGCAATTTTGTCGCCCGTTTCGTCAATGTAATAGTTAGGCCCAGGGTTCTCTGACCCAACCGTCTCGTGCGACGGGCGACGGACGAGGGCGTATTGCCGTTACATTGCGCGCTCTGTGAGAAGGCCTATCGGAGAATGCGTGTGTATTACGATCAATGTAACGGCAATACGCCCGACGCACGCGGCGGGTGGGTCTGAGAACCCCGGGCCTTATAAAGCCCCTTAAAAAACCAGCGTGACCCCACGTGAAAAATTACTTTACTACATAATTGTCAGCGCTACGAGTTACCAAAAACCATTTCCTTAAACCAAATTAAACAATAAACAATCTTACCGACATTTTATAATTCAACGCTGAAAGGGCAATTGCCATTTTCTGGCACGAACCCGACCAACGAATGTTACTGACAGGGAAGAAAACCGTTTAAGAAAAAAGTATTACACGGACTAAAGAATTTTAATGAGTCCCTATAAAAACAATGGCCTTTGAACTCGGCAGACTCGCGCGGCGCCACTCGAAGTAATTATGACGGCGCGCGGCAAAAACGCGCCGTAATCCAATCCAACCACAGTCCGCCTCAATTAACAACCAGAAACGCCTCATAAACAGCTTTCAGCCCCCACAGGAAATTAAACCCTTCTTCTTGGCACTTAACAGTCTTTAAGAACCATATTTCTCTGCGCTCACCGCTTCTGGATTTCGTAGCAGTTACCTTGATAATTTTCCCGACGTGAATTTGACCTTGGGTGTTTGGATTAGAGTCGTCTTTGCCACGGGGGGCGGTTGCAGGATTTTTACATTGCTCCAGTGTTTCGAGAAAGTGCAGTGCATCGTTGCAAGATACGAGCTACACTTGAGCACGTAAAATATTTTCAGGGTTGCCACAATATCTTTAGTTAGTCCAAGTTTGCGTTTTTGTAAAATCCAGTCCCGAGGTTAAATAAAACAGTAAATATAACGTACTCAGAAATAACAAAATTATCAATGTCCTTCTTAAACTCAGCACCGGAGTGGTTGATCGACGTGTTTTTTTGCAGTGATACGTGGAAGATTAGTGCAAGTGCAAGATTAGTAAAGTGATATAGGTTACGAATTATCCTGAAAAATTAGTTTCCTCGGAAATATCGAAAAGACTTCTACGCAGACCGAGGCGCGGGCAAAAACAGTATAGGTTAGATTGGAATTTATAAGAGTGCGTCAATAATGGTCACTAGTCGGGTTTTAGTTTTTAACTTTTAAATTATTTCTACACTGATTGGCAACCCTATATCACTAGGTTGGGAGCGTTAAGCGACAGCCCTCGTTGCTCTGTCCTTCACGCAGTACTTGTAGGTATGACAAATAGACGTGCCCGCTTATGTCATAAAGTTGGCCCGTTTAGGCCGCATTTTCGGCAGTATTTGCCAAATATTTATCTTTCATCTCTCTCTTGACATACCGAATGAAAGAGACGCAATGAAATTGTTTGATAATAGCCAAGTGAAGTGACATGATTCAAGGAAATTCTTAGGAATAAACAACCGTCTCAGGGAATTGTAATGCCATTACTAAAATAAAATACGTCATTATTTTAAAAATGCATCCGAATTCTTTGGAAGTCGCACGCTCTTAAAAGATAATGCAGTAACAACAAATCAATTAAGTATAGCTAAGTCACTTTATACGAACGTATTGCTGGTAAAGCTGGTAATACTTGGCAAGTTACGTCTGTGAAAGGGACAGAGTTTTAGTAGTCAATATCTCTGTCCTTTGCAGTGTTTTGTCCGTTCATACTTAAAAATATAACATTATACAGCAGTCTTATAGTGATTTGACTATTTTTACAAACTTTTATTGAACTTGCAATGTTTGTTTGTTTGTCTTTTTCAAATCTTGTCAAATCTGAATAAAACCCATTCCCGGTGTCCGATTGAGCTGAAAGGTATACCTACGTAACTTCAGTGACAATTTAATAATATGGACTATGGAGCTGGTCTGATGATGCATTTGGAAGACCATAGGAACTCCGCAACGAAACAAGATAGCCCCGCGCGGTTGGGGCTCGTTGAATTGGTCTTGGTACGCAGATGATGATTATGCAAAAAGTAAAAAAGTTTAGTCTCGTTTTTATAAAGGTCGTGTTTTGTGTTAGGTATACAATAAATTTGTATTAAGGTATATTTCAACTTAAGTGATATAACTATATAACAGATATATCATCTGATTATTTCCGGTGATGAGAAGTCATTAGGTTCATATTTTTTTATAATTATACCTATTTTTCATTCTGCAGACGGCTGTCTAGCCGTATGCCTGGCTGTCTAGCCGTATGCCTGTCTAGGCATAGGGCGGTAGACTTAATTATTGCCTTTTTTAGGTTTAACTAGGTATTCGGTAACCCTGAAAGAAAATGCAAAAAAGCAACACAATCAATTCAGTCTGTCTTAAACAATATTTTACTAAAAACCTTCACTTACAAAAAATACCTTTTAAACACAAGTACACAAGCCAGCCAAGTTAAAAAACCAATCCGTGTAACGAAAACCATCCTCCATTTCCCACCTCTCGTTCGTAATGTTTATTATTAAAGTCGGTTTATCTTCCACGGGCGGTAACCGTCCATTTCCCACACTCCAATATTGAAGCATCAATATCTATATGATCCCTGTAATATAGGAAGGTGGGAGTAAATTGTGGGGATGCGGGACTTGGCCATTGCTCGCACTCGCTACACGGTATCTTAGTATAGATTGGGTTTGACATTAAATTTTGATTGGTTTAGTTTGGGGGAACAAAATTATCGACAATGCCCGGAAAAGTTGCTTTTCTGTCTGCAGATATAACCGTTAATTTTCTACATGGTTGAATCTGTACAGACAGTGAGCACTTAGAATAGGTTTCAGGGTCGAACAAAGTCGGCTAGATTTTTTTTTTGCTTTAGCGTAAAACACACAGAGCGCGGGCGCGGGTCGGGCATTAATACATCTATAGGAGCGTCCCCACTGAGAGCGCGCGTGTAATGAGCATTCGGTGTCGAATATTCGAGTAGTGTGGACGTTGAGCCGAGCGTACAAAGCTTACAAATTATTGAAATGATTGCTCGTTTACAAATGCTCGGGTAAGAATGCTCTCAGTGAGGACGCTCCTTATTCCATATTGTAATGTAAGAGTGAACACTTAAGGCTTAAAATAAGTGTCCCGTATTGATAAAATCGCTATAGCCACTTAGTTACAAAAGGTAAGTCAGGACGAGACACTTTTTTTTTTAACCTTAAGCGTTAAGTCTTACGTTAGAATATTGAATAGATGCGTTTATTTCCCTAGCACCTGTCAATTTGTACCTTGTGCATGCATGTTAAGCCCGCAGTGTGTAGAAATCCTTACTAATATTATAAATGCGAAACCGCTAAACGATTTCGATAAGATTTAGTATGGAGATCGTTTGAGTCCTGGGGAAGGACATAAAATACTTTTTATCCTGTAAAATTTGACATTTCCCGTGGGACCAGCGATAAACGACTTCTACGCGGACGAAGTCGCGGGCAAAAGCTGTTCGGTCTATAAATTAATGAAAAAAATTTACGCGAGAAAAAAACAATGCAACAAACAAACAAACAATGCTCCTACTATCCGAATATAATCGTAGACCTATATACATTATATATGCAAAAACTCTATGAAAAGAGGACAAATATACATTCTCGGTTATAACATATAAAAAATTAGAATTACATCCCAAAACATTAAAAAAAATATTAACAACGATTAAAATATAATGGTTACACCACACCTTGTTTCTGTACTTAACTTTTTAACCAGTAGGTAATATGAACCAATTCAGCTTAACACATCCTGAGGTGATTAAAGTTTCAAGGCTCAGCGTACACCAATACTGCCGTGCAAAACCAAAAGGTAGCATAAAGAGTATGAAGTCCATATGCACATACTGCCTTTTTGCTCCGGTCGGCAGAATATACCCGTAGCAAAATGACAAAGCCGTGTCCACAGCGGGCCGACCGCACCCGACCCGTCGCGGACCGCCGCATTATTTATATGCTAGCACCCTAACGTGACATATTTTAAAGCTGTCATTTTAATAAGTCGCCTTGAAACCTGGATATAAAATGACATGGAAAGAACAGTTTGTTGTAATTGAGTATTTTGCTACGAGTATTCTCTTATAGCCTTTAACTTGGTTTAGGCATGAATAACATCTATCAGCACCGATTCGCATTTAGTCTATACAAAGTAGCTACTTTGTATGAAGATGCAAACGCATCAGTCATGCTTTCACATGTTTTTTATTGTTGCCACCTGATGGGAAGTGGTCACCGCCGGCTGGACATTTGCAACACCAGAGGCGTCACTAATGCTCTGCCGGTCTCGAAGAAATTGAATGACACCCTTTTTAAAAGCCCCATACGTGTACGCATCTTCATACAAAACAGTCATTTTCTATAGACAAAATGCGAATCAGTGCTGATAGATGTCAAAACAAAATCAAAATATTTATTCAGTAAATTTGCCAAATACGGGCTCTTTTATTATTGAGTGAATCTACCAGCGCTTCGGACAAGACCATCATTGCGGAGAAGAAGCGCCGCAAGAAACTCCAGCAGAAGGTCATTTTTTCAATCATAAAATACAACAATACTTAAAAGTAAGTTACAGTTACAGTAAAGTAAGTTACATTACAAGGTAATAAAGTAACAGATAGGAATTATTAGAACTAGCACAAATAAAAACATGACAAATGTAAGGTCAAATACATTAAACTAAATATAATGACTAGGAGAACAACACGACGAGGTCTCTTCGTCAAAAGCCATAACTGTAATAATTAATGTGATTCAGGCATTAGCCGGTAGCTCGGTCCGGAAATTACCGGCTGTTATTATATGTTGGCTGATTTTATATGTATTTACTTATTAATTAGTCTATTTAATCAGAAACACTCAACAACATATCATCGCTGGTAATATCGTAATTAAAGTTAGAAAACGAAAATCTTCATAGACACCTGGTACGAGGCGGGTTAGTATAATGTTGTAGAATGTTTTATGAAAAAAAATCGAATTTTCCCGAAGATAACAGACCTTTTGACCCAAAAAACCTCTATTCCGCGATTTTGATCAAAATCGTTAAAGTCGTTACAAATATAGTTAATAGCATAAGAAATCCAGTATTACTCGTAATCGAACATTTACCGATTGAAATTTTACCTATCTCAAACCTCAAACATAAACTACATGTGACTGGTGCATAATGAGAGGCAATAAAACACGAGTTTGTGTTTATGAAACGAGCCGACAGGCGAGTTTCATAATAGCATCACACGAGTGTTTTAATGCCTAATTATGTACAGTTACATACACTATTTTATCTACATACATATTATAAGCTCTCTATGATGTGTTCAGGAACCGCATGTTACGACCGGCACAGCCGGCATTGATCAATTAATTAGAACGTCAATAATGGCGGCAACCGTAGTTTTTTTCGGTCATTCTCCGAACGTTTCAACCGCCCGTCGTCCTTCTAATTAACGAGTCACCGAAATTGTTAATTATATCACAAAATTGCATATAGAACCAAATGCTAAACCATAGATAATACAGGCCTGTGCTGGGAATAAGCTTTAAAATTGACGTTAGTTGTCTATATAGCCAATTATTAGGTGACGCGTTAATTAGAAGTACGACGGGTGGTTGAACCGCTCGGAGAATGACCGTTTTTTTAATTCAGGGACAATCTAGAGTCGGGGTCTACTATCATATCGTTCGATATCAAATTGTCAAGTAACATACGAGATTTGTCAAAATTGTATGTAATTGACATTTCATTTCGAATTAAATGTCATCTCGAATGATATTAGAATTGAGGTCAAATAAAATTGTTTTGTTTTTCAAAGATGTTTGAAATTTGAAACTCATAACTTTATCAAATTTTATATCGTTATAAGAACATTATGTGACTGCTACAAATAAGAAAATTATCATAGTAAAATTGATTGTTGTAATGCTGGTCATTACCAACGGATTCTGAACGCATTATAGAGGACTTATGATATGTGTGTAGATAAATTATGTTTATATTTGTATTTATAAATCCTATATAATAAAGGACGCTTCCAGCACTCTTAGGCCTCCGGTCCTGACATGGGCCTGTAACTTGTGTGGATTACACCTGGCTCCTTCCAGCTACCATGTGCAGCTAATTGATGCCGCCCAGGGAATAAAAACTGCCCGATTAGAACATTACGCGCCAACTTTCACTAATGAGCCAGTTATTAAGCTAAACTTTAAGGTATATTTAGTTGTAATAAATATTTATTTTGTTGAAGTTGTGTGCTTATTGAGTGTAATATTTTGTTGGCGTGGTATTTTACATTATAATTACCTGATTGCCTAATTATTAATCAAGTACGTACATTATTGGGTCATAAAAGTTTGTGCAGGCAACTTCTTTACCCGAATCAAGCATAACCGAAATCAAGTAGTAACAACATTGACCTATGTTCAGTCATTGACCTTTACAATTTTAAGTATTTTAGCGCCCTAAAAACATGATAACAACCGACGATTCCTCAAACCGTGTTAGTCTTACTCCAATCCACTTTCAAAATCAATAAAAAACTAAGAACCATTCGCGCCTCAACGCCGTTGAAACTATTTCATTGTCACAGAACTTTAACAATTTAAACGGCAACTTTTTTCACTAAATCTCGTCCGCGAACGCCATTCCGGTGATTTACAGGCCAATACAGTTTTTAATTTCGCGCAACATTCAGTTATCACGTAATTTTTAATAAGCGCTGAGGTGTTCGAGGCAATTTCGTGATGGAATTGAAAAAGTTTGACGACTAACCTCGATCAGGGGCCGCATCATGAACTGTTATACCCTGCCAAGGAGCGAAAGGGACAAAGCTAATATGACTCCTATAGCGCTATCCCCTTCACTGGTTGGAACTTGACGGGTTAAAACTGATCATAATACTACTTTAGAGGTATTATTCCCTTAAATAGAAGGTCATCCACGAAATCACCGACAAACCTAACGACTTATCAGCGCGTATAGTGTTTTCAATCCACGACAGCGCGCCCCACTACGAGAGCTGTTTGATAATTACCCGTTTATGGAAAAAAAACAGTTATTTTAGTATATAATTATGCATTTATTTTTCTACATAGTCACCTTTTAACATTATACATTTGTTCCACCGATATTCAAGCTTCAATAAGCCATCCAAAAAGTATGATGTCTGAAAGTGATTAATATGGGCCTCTGTGGCGGCAAATACTTCGTCATTTGATCTAAATCGCTTACCACCAAGCCATTTTTTCAGGTGGGGAAACAAAAAGAAATCGCATGGGGTCAAATCTGGAGAACAGGGGGGGTGATGCAGCAGTTCGTAGCGTAACTGTGTTAATTTAGCCGCCACAACTCTGGACAAATGAGCTGGCGCGTTGTCGTGATGAAAAACAACTTTTCTCAAACATGCTCAGAAAGAATGGCATTTCTTTTGAAAAACGAAGACGCGAAGGGCCTCATTTTCTTCCTAGGAGTAAAATAAACGTATGAAAACCCATTTTTGTCCGCTGCGATATTTTTTTTAAAGTGCTGTCCAATGCATACAGAATAGAAAGGACCAAGGAATAAATCTCATACAGCCAAGACAACTGTTCGTTTTCGTAGCACAGTGCGTGTGTTTCTTCTTTTTAATTTGCTTTAAAATTGTCTATGGTTAGAAAAAAAATTAAAAACAAAAACTTATTGAAATTTAAACGTAGAACTTACTGTTGTTGTGTAAAAACTACAAACATCAAGTCCTCGGCACTTCACGGTATTAAATTTGAATTCTATTGCTGTCAATATTATGTCAAATTCTACAAGTGTGAAATGGTTGAATTCGATCCTTTTCCCTAAGTTACGTCCTGTTGTCTACCACAAGCCCTGAAATATCAACATCTCAAATTCAACAGATAAACATAAATGTTCCTGGAAAACCCATAACAATTTCGTTTACAAATTGTCCTAATATGACTAACATCACTTTGAATATTAATTTTACTTTTTACAAATATATTTGTATCATTTCCTCAGATGTTTGAGAAAAGCATTATATATGCCTCGGCGGAAAGGGGGGATTGTCTGACTCGTATTTTAGCAGGCCTCGCTGTTGCTCGGCCTGCTAACCACCGCGTCAGGCAATCCCTTACTTTCCGCGCCTAGGCAATAATGTACTATTTTAAATGGGGTTGTCTATATAAAACCCTGCGAATTCCATAAAAAGGTTGCCGTCAATTTCCGGCCGATGGGACGGATTTTGCTTTCTTTGGAGCAGGTTCGCCCGGTAAAATCCACTGTTTCGACTGTTCTTTCATTTCCGGGGTGTAGCGGTGAGCCCACGTTTCATCTAAGGTCACGAAACGACGCAGAAACTCCTTCGGGTTACGTTTGAACACGGCCAAACACTGCTCCGTAGTAGTCAGTCGGTTCCGTTTTTGTTCCTCCGTGAGTAAGCGCCGCACTTATCGCGTCGATACTTTTTTCATACCCAATTTTTCTTCCAATATGTTTTGTACCCGCTCGATCAAAACGATTACAGTATCAACGATTTCACGAAGTTTAATTCCGCGGTCGGCTAAGACGATATTTTTTAACCATATTATCGTCTGTAGCCATCTCAATCGGGCGGCCTGGGCGATCCTCTTCAAAGAAAGTTCTCCCCTGTTGGTTTAACTATCTGATGGTTGTCATAGAAGGTGCAGTCGCGGTAAATCGCGTGCCCTCTTACTTTTATTTCATCACACGTTTTTTCTTCCAAAAACAGGCAATCGAATTAGAGACCAATACTGTTCTTTCTCCATTTTAACAATTTAGAGTTCACGCTTTCACTGAATCGCTGTCAAATGAGAAAAACCGGACAAGTGCGAGTCGGACTCGCGCACTGAGGGTTCCGTAACATTTGGCTGGTTTTTAGTATTTGTTGTTATTCTATAGGGTTTGTTCTAATCTATAATCATACCATATTTGACGCTTGTATGTTTTACCGGTTTTACGATACAACAAAAATAAAAATACGTTGAAAAAAATCGTTTCTTGTATGGGGACCCCCTTTATTAATTCCCTTTAATATTATTTTTTATTTGTTAGTAAATCCACCGTAATAACATATTCAAAAAAAAATTAACCGATCTATTACGCTTCAAAAGATACAGCTCTTTATTAGTTAGGACAGGCAGACAGACAGACGGGCGGACGGACGGACAGTGTAGGCATATTAACAGGGTCCCGTTGGACGCCCTTCAGGTACGGAACCCTAAAAAAAACAAAATAATGCTGTTTTTTTTACAAGGCTTAAAACGGTCATATACATATTTTCGGCCAGTTATATTAATTCATTTAGAAAACGGGTACTTATCAAACAGCCCAGGTACTTAATTTCACGTGCATTGACGCAACCGTGCAACGCTAAAGTTACAACTCTGCATTGACTCGATACGGTACCTATAAATAAATTCTACTCCCAATTCGAACGTCATCCGTCGGTTTAAAATTGAATCCACAAATAAACCAATGGGAAGCTCTATACCCAATCAAACCGTCCGAAGTGCCACAACTGAATAACTTATAGCATTTGAAGATCCTATTGCCTGAAGTGTTACAGACGTTACACTGAGAGCATTAATAAACTGTTCTTGGCTAAAATGCCCAAGATACTTCTGTAATGACAGTTTTCTACTTGTCATTTTTTTGACGTACCTTGAGACAGGCTATCACGTTAGGGACAGCGGGAACGGTAAGTGAAAAAGGAAGACTCCAGGGCAGGATATGTTTAATAGTATAAAAAAAGGCACAATTAGTGCCTTAAACGGTAAGAATAATGAATTATTTGTTAATAAACTCCAACTGTAACACTTTTACACATTTAACGAGACTTTAGGTTTTACAGGCATACTTAGTCACGAACGAATTGAAAGCTGGACATCGACTGGCCCGGTCGTGCGCAGCCGATCGTAACATTTTGAATGAGCTTAAATTTAGAATTTAGAATAATAGTAATAAAATAAAATGCCAGAATTATTTTATTCAACGAGGTGTAATACATACGTACACCTCGATACAAGGCTTCTTACCCAAGATCATTTTATTAATATGGTACTGAAAGCGTGGTAAGACGTATGGCATTAAATGGCAAATAAAATATATTTTTGAAATTGATTTCTTGGAAACACCGAGCTTTTGGACATTGCCTTTATCGCGGTGGATGAGTGTGGATAAAGCGTCCGTCACTGTCGCACTTACTTACTGGTCAGAAAGTGAAAGATGTTTTATCCACATGATAAACACGACCGTAATAGGCTCGCTGATCATTTTCTTTACCGCGATGTTTGTCGTAATATTGCTTTGAAGAACGTGAAAGGAAGAAAAGTTAAAGTATAGCAACATTAGCAATCTTTTTTTTTATTATTTTTACATGTTATTTTTTCAATCATCAAAATAAAGGTTTGAATGGATTATACAGTCACACTCTATCCAAAGTAAAAAAAAGCAATTAAACAACAACTCTACTGGGAATTCTATGCGGGTTGCTATATTCCAGCGTGCCATGCGCGTGTTATGCCACAACCTTTACGGAGCGTCAGGCCAACGTCATAGCGTTAAAATGCAACAAGTTATGTTTGACTTACGGCAATAAGGTTGCGTTTATGGTTTGAAAGATTTATACATATTTATTTTAGATTTTTATGACAATTTTTGTTAAGTTAAGCTTAATCAATAATAATAGTTAGGTTAGCATCGTATCGACGATGTACTGCCGTGCATCTTAGCACGATACGACATAGTATGGTGAACTTTTACAATGTACTCGCAGATTTCCATGACCTCCCTTGTCACGACGTCACATCGTGCCACAACACGACGTCATATTGGGTAATTATGTTTTGGCCCTAAGGGCGGCCGCACATTGAGCCACTAGTAGCCGCCACTAAAACGCGACCACTAGTGGTTCGGCTAAGCCACTAGACGCAGCCACTAATCGCGGCCACCGGTGGCTGAGTGGCGGCCAGTAGTGGCTGCCACTATTGGCTATTGTTTATTGGAGCAGCCGGCGACCGTGGCCGAGTGTGCGCACGAGCCGAGCGACAAAACGCGGCCACTAGTAGCGGGCGCGGGCGACTACCGCAGCTTGTGGTTCAGACGCGGCCACTCGAACGCTCGCTGTGAGCCGATGCTATACAAAATGTATGAAAAAACTCGTCCGCAGCTTGTGGCGGCCACAAGTGGCTACGCTGTGGACGCGACTAGTGGCCTAATGTGCGGCAGCTCTAATGTAAACGTAAACGTCCAGTGTTCCATCAACGGCTGAGTTCATAAAGTGTGTTTATAACCTCGCAAATGGAAGGGGCTTCCCTTCTGCTAACTGCGCCGTTGTATCCGAACACCAATTGTGTTTGACGACTGGATTTAGGACCAAGTTATTACTTGTAGTTCGGATTAATTTGTGTAAACTATTAGGTTTGTGTTAATAGTTCGAGGGGTCCAACATAATTAGCTGTGCAATTAACTCTCATAGCTTGGTACTGTTTGTTTTCACCTGCATTGTATTATTAATAATCAGTTCTTGTGAGTTTTAGGCTGGAATAACACCTGTAAGTTTTACTCACTTGTCATTAACTTACGATAAATTTGCAAATGTAAACACTTTGCGAGTAACTTATTGTAATTTGTCTTTGTGAGTAACTTACGTAAGTAAAACTTACAAGTGTAATACCAGCCTTAGCGTAACTCTGGTTGAAATCCAGTTTCCCGGAGATGAAAATTTGACAGATCGATTTCTTGATCCTAAAAACCTTATTTCGTTATTTTTAAACCCCTTCGCAATCAAAACTTATAAGGTACTTCCCGTTGACATAGAATCGAATCATGAAATTTGGCAAGAATCAATGTCTTATAGCACAAGTACAGGAAAAAATCCGAAAACCGTTAATTTGTAGTTACATCACATAAATAATAAGTCCAATATAAACTGAAACTCACTAAGTACGAAAGTGCATACTTATTGCGTGTCAGTTTATACTGGACTTTTTTTATATTGTATTCCCGTGATTTAAGAACTATTTACATGCCTACAAGTGTGTAGGTAGGTAGGTAACTCGGTGCGCGAGTCTGACTCGCACTTGACCGGCTTTTTTTATTAGAAACGTGACTTAATCGCAGGGACCGGACAACCCTTTCATCGGGAAAAGCCTTTCAAAGGGCTTCCCATTAAAACAGCTAGCCCAGTGGATTTGCTCACCCATTCCAATTGGCAACCCATTCGATTGACTTTCCCTTATCGAATGAAGAACCTAACGATAAGGGTAGCCCTTTGAAATTGGTAACCGGTAACTGATTCACATTGATATCCCTATGTAAGGGTTTCCCTGACGTTTAAGCGCTTATTATAAAGCTTTCCCTTTTGTGGAAGGTATGTACGAGCCAATCACAAACGTTTGCCATAGAAAATCGAACCGTATTAGATCTTTTGCCGCTCCGCGCGGTAACTTCAAACGATACGCCGTCGGTAACGTATAATAAGGGTTTTATAAGGGTATTGGGTTAGCGCTTAGTTGAATGGGCTGTCATTTACTTGCTTCGAACGGGACGCAAGGTAACGTGTGTTTTATGAAGTCTAAAAAAGGTCTTAAATTGCGTATATACTATTAACCTTTTTTAAACGGTTTAATAAGGGTATTGGTTAGCGCCTAATAGAATGGGCTATCGTTTGGAAATAGCGCTTTAAAAGCACATTTAAAGGGTTTTGACGGGCAAAGAGTTTGGTAAGTAAATCTTAACGAAAAACCCATACAAAACCCATTGAAAGGGATAGCGGGCCGGTCCCTGCTTAATCGAGAGTACTTAGCTTAGTTTAATGAAAATCCGTTAAGCCATTTATGTGTTAGGAGCCCTGAAAGTAGAGGTTCCGATTTTGTCGGTGGTTTTTTGACTCGGTTAGGTTATCTTTGAAGTCGGTTGGGAAGTTTTTGAGAAACATTATATAATTCCAGCTAACCCATTAGCGGTCCATGGACCTCAAACTACCCTAACAATTAGCTGGCACGTGTACGTTTCTTTCTCTATGCCATAATAAAAAGACTTATTTTTACCATCTATTTAACAAATGTAAAATAATCCGCCCAATGACCAAACACAACTTTTCTCGGCCACTAAAAATATGCTGAAACCCATTTTGAAGAGTTCGCTCGAAAGTTCCGTGTTATTTTTCGTTCCTCGAGCACAGCAACGCAAAGCCCGCAAACTCCGCAGATACGAGCACATAATAATAAATATCCGTATTATCATATACAGTCAGCCCCAAAAAAATCCCAAATATTAGATTTTTTTTAAAATAACTAAGTAGTTTATTTTATTTTAACTCTTCCCCCTTCATTTGCACAATATCAGGCGTTTTCATTGCGAGTTTTTATTCGCGGATATACCTATGTACATACATAATATTATTAACTGTTTAGTGTTCATAACTGGAGCGCTGTCCATAATACATAGATACACACATACGTTACATATATTTTAAGGCTGGTTGCTTATTCAAATAAGTAAACTAGTTTTATAATAAGGTTTTTTTTTAAATCAAATGTGGCTTTAAAATTATCTACACAAACAACAAAAGGTTTAGTACCTATACATATTAGTTTGACACGACGGCTGTATGGATGCAGTCTACAATCAACTGTTATTTGGTTATAAATATACATTACTATATTTCCATCTCAATATCACCCTTTATCATTATTTCAAGTAAGTTTTCTCTCGCCCTGTATATGCCGAAACTGACTCAACATAGTTGGGAAGAAACTCCATGAGTCAATTTCAATCTAAGCCCAGTTTCGAGTTTTCAATATCGGGATTGAAACTGGGACCTGCATAGAGCACTTCGACTAATAGTTTACGTGTTATGGACTGTTTACTTCCATGAACATACATTGCCGATGCTCATGCTATATTGAAATTCGGAATGGTTCAAGTAACAGGGTGATTAATGGACTTATGAATAGGCTGTTTGATAATCAAATGCAATTCCAATTGAGGGGTGGTTGTAAATGAACATCGGTTAAAGTAGCAAAACCATATGGTTGTAAACAGATCTGTGACGTCGATGGTACAATAATAATCAAACTTACACAAGTCATAACTTTTACATGTGTGCGTCATTTTTATTCTGAATCCAAATTCAAATAATTTATTTAATTTGTCACATCAAGGCTCTTTTACACAACAGTAGTATCTATTAGCGGCGGAAATCTATTAGCGCCTCGGACGGGACCTTCATTGCAGAGAATCATTGTAGCGTTGGCTTTATGGCTCACAAACGCCGCAGTATAGCATAAAGGTATATCTAGAACGGTCTTCACTGTATCAAAACGTTTGGGTAGCACCTTGTTCTCGGTTTATGCAACTAGGTAACAAGATGTTATTACTTCCTACTAGTTGATATAGACCATAAGCAACGTCGTTATGTTATGAAGATAAAGCAATACACTACACTGGTAACTAATAATTGGTAGTAATAAGTAATATCCAAATAACAAACAATTATGACAAAGTCGGATCATGATAAATGTAGATTTCTGTAGCTATTACTACAAATGCTGTGCTGTGCGTGTGTGTGTGTGCTGTGTGTGTGCTCTATTAGATCATATTCAAGAACCAACGCGTTCTTACATTCGAACTAACGTTGCTGTGTGTGTGTGTGTGTTCTATTAGATCATATTCTAGAACCAACGCGTTCTTACATTCGAACTAACGTTGCTGTGTGTGTGTGTGTGTTCTATTAGATCATATTCTAGAACCAACGCGTTCTTACATTCGAACTAACGTTGCTGTGTGTGTGTGTGTGTTCTATTAGATCATATTCTAGAACCAACGCGTTCTTACATTCGAACTAACGTTGCTGTGTGTGTGTGTGTGTTCTATTAGATCATATTCAAGAACCAACGCGTTCTTACATTCGAACTAACGTGGCTGTGTGTGTGTGTGTGTTCTATTAGATCATATTCTAGAACCAACGCGTTCTTACATTCGAACTAACGTTGCTGTGTGTGTGTGTGTGTTCTATTAGATCATATTCAAGAACCAACGCGTTCTTACATTCGAACTAACGTTGCTGTGTGTGTGTGTGTGTTCTATTAGATCATATTCTAGAACCAACGCGTTCTTACATTCGAACTAACGTTGCTGTGTGTGTGTGTGTGTTCTATTAGATCATATTCTAGAACCAACGCGTTCTTACATTCGAACTAACGTTGCTGTGTGTGTGTGTGTGTTCTATTAGATCATATTCTAGAACCAACGCGTTCTTACATTCGAACTAACGTTGCTGTGTGTGTGTGTGTGTTCTATTAGATCATATTCTAGAATCAACGCGTTCTTACATTCGAACTAACGTTGCTGTGTGTGTGTGTGTGTTCTATTAGATCATATTCTAGAACCAACGCGTTCTTACATTCGAACTAACGTTGCTGTGTGTGTGTGTGCCCTATTAGATCATATTCTAGAACCAACGCGTTCTTACATTCGAACTAACGTTGCTGTGTGTGTGTGTGTGTGTGTGTGTGATCTATTAGATCATATTCAAGAACCAACGCGTTCTTATTTTCGAACTAACATTTTTCCGTCACCATATACCTAGCTATAGCTTTAATCATTCCGAAATAATGCATTCATAATTTTAAAGTAACAGATTGACATAATAATTCTGAACGTTAAAGTTAGAGATTAAAAACTTAATGTTCGGTATTAATCGGGCCCGGGTCGTTGCGCCGACGTCGTGTTTACGATCCAACTTGCCCGATTGACGCCCTAATACCGTCCTAGGGGCACACTGGGGAATGTCTCAACTTGGCCCATAATTATACGTCCCTAAACGCTATAAATTTCGCAAATCTTTAACATGCTTGTGCCTTTAGAAGACACGTATACTTTAACTTGTAAATATAACGCAATCGATCTCGAAAATCGATGCTTGTACCGCAATCAAGTCACTCTCAAACGGCTGATTAGATTTAGATAAAATTGGCTGACAGGTAGTCCATGTAGGTAAATATATACATTTTAATTTGGGAAAAATTAAGGTATTCGAGGGAAACACATTACCCAATCTTTATATTTTTTTTTTTTGTGTGTTCGTTGTAATGAATACACGTTTTACTTTCTTCTTTTCATATGCCTACTACAATACTCCCCAATTCATTCCCTATACACCAACATGACTGGCCCAGTATGCATGTAGTATGTAGTACTTTATGTAGTAGTTACGACCATGCACATACGTCATGTCAGTTTCCGCTGCACAATTCTCAATTTAGAATTTCAATGCAACTTGCTAGTTGCGTTGAAATTGAAACTGCTGGTTAGTATCGTCCGACACAAGCTTCGGGAAAATGAAGAGGGGTGAGATTACTTTGGAATGACGCCGTAATTCGTTAGATAGATTTTGTGAATACATTTCGGATTTAAGCGCGTCACAGACACAGCTATACCGCGCTTTATGGCGCAATAGGAAACATGCTTGATTGTATTTTGTCCTTAATTAAAAAAAAAAATATTTTTCGAATAACTATAAAAATAACCAAAATATACTCGTAAGCCATCATAGATTTTTTTCTATCTCTTTCTAACCAAATAGAATTTAACATGGATTTTATATGACCGTAGTGGATGCTGACGTCACATTCCATGTCAAATCTCTATGTATAATTAGTAGTTTGTAATGCTTATGTCATCCGTGTTTTTTGGCCGATTTTAATTTTAATTTCACTGTTCTCATCTCTTTTACGGTATTTTCATATTTGAATTATTTGCAATTATTAATACTAGCCTTTGCCCGCGACTTTTCTCTCGATAACTGTCAAATTTCCCGGGATGAAATTCCAATGTGTCAATGTATGCAAGACTCAGTAACAAGTAAATAAATAAATATCAAATACAATCTCACACAAATTGACCTAGTCCCAAGCTAAACTCTAGGCTTGTGTTATGGGTACCAGGCAACGGTTCACATACTTATATAGATACATATCTAAGTATATAGAAATATACTTAGATGGACACATCAAAGGATGTAGATCCATAAACGACCAAGAAAGAAATGCATAACGTCCAGTTTAATGTTGAAGAGATAGCTTGGTGGAAAACAGGAGATAAAAAAAAGTATATAGAAAACATCCATGATTCAGGAACAAATGCTCGCGCTCATGCACAAATATTTGCCATTGCTGCGAATTGAACCTAGGACCTCTAGCTTCGTAGACAGGGCCACTGACGTCTAACCACGTTGTCTAACAAATCTATGAGTCTCAGAACCGACTTGCCGTCATTTGATCTGAGATCTCGTTCGCTTTCAACATGCCACTTTTTTAAGGTTTTATTGCCCAGTATTTTAAAAAGCCAATTCATCGCCGTTTGGCGCGTTTGCACATGAATGAAACAGGTAAGCAATTAATTAAAGTCCAAAGCCCGTGTAATCCTGAAATGTGTTATGTTGGCCGGCAGCGCAGTATATCTTGATTTTCAGAACTTGGCCCATTATCCAAGACCTACTGATATTTGGGGCAGGATTTATGTGTAAGCTTCTAATGTGTTTCGATTTTGAACGCTTCTCAGCATTAGATACAGAGTACTTAGTAGCACATAAAACAACCTTCGGGTTTCGCTCTTTTTCGGTATTTTATGCTAGTCTAACCGAGTTTTCCCGAACGCGATAGACTTGGTAAGACTTATTGCAGTCTATTTAGATGTTTGAAGGTATTTGTATTGAGAATTAATATAATTAGATGGTTACTGACCTACAAATTGAAATTAATTTATTTTCAGGCTATTAGGCCCATAGATACATCCTGACTTACCTTACCTACCTGACTGAAAATACAAACATTAAACATACATACATTTATGTATGTTTGCGTATATTTATAAACTTCACACATCACACCCGCGGCACTCGCAACACGAAAGAAGCGAAGTGCACATAGCGCCTACACTTTGTAATTTTTTTGTTAGGTCATTCTTTTGTAGTGTTCCGTACCCAAAGGGTGCTAAACGAGACCCTATTACTAAGCCTACGCTGTCCATCTGTGTATCTGTGTGTCCTACTGTGTGATGTATAGCTGATGTATCTTTTAAATTTTAAAAGTTGGGTGGTTGATTTTCTTCACAGAATTTGACGTGTTTTTGTTAGACTTGTTGTTCTAAATATTGTTTCTGATTTTTGTAGGCATTGTATTTTGGGTTATTATTATGTATTATGTAATTTTCAGACACCGAATGGGTTAACCAAGTGGGAAATTGCGGACAAATTGATAATGAACTACCAAGTTGACACGCCATTCACATAATGGCCGTCGTTATACGATCTCTGTGAACACTTAATGTTAAAACGGTTTATTTTCGTCTGTCAACGTTCAACCGAATTTCATTTCCCTTTATTCGAAACTGTAATCTCAACTCGTATTTTACTGAAATCGTTATAAAATTCAAAAAATCAACAGCGGTCATTATTTGAATACATTTCATTCGTACCCGAATAAAGACAATAAAGCCTTACAAAAATGTAAATCTATGATTTTTATTCGTTTTTTATGGTGTTATAAATCAGTGAGATAAAAAGGTATCCGATGTCCTACTTTTTGGGGCGAGTGCGTGACATATGGTCTTTTGATTGCGTTCCGTTATTTAATCTTTTCGCCCGCGGGTGAATTTAATTCATTACGATAATTTACTGCCTCTGAAAATTCATTTCTGTCATCCGTGTTTTGTTTTTAATTGATCCCTGAATCGTTCGTTTTTTGGTACTTTTTTTTTAATATTAAATATTGCGGTTGTTTTTTGATGTTATTGTTAACAGCTTGTATTTTCAGTTGTCACCAATAAAAAACTCAAAAGCTTTTTGGTTGAATAATCGTGCTGCGGATGTTTATTTTTGATTTAGGCCTTAATCACATCTATCAATACGCATATTTATACAAGACAGCCATTTTCTATAGACAAAATGCGAATCGATGCTTATAGATGTGATTCAGGCTTAAATGTCTTTTTAGGTTATGTATTTCTAGCACTTTTTTCCTTTATTAATCTGCAATCTGTAGCAAGACTATAATCATATGTGTTGATTTAAAAAAGGAACTCATTGGATGATAATCACAGCTCATTCACATACTTACTGACCTATCGTACAATTCGTAGTTAAATAAACAGGTACCTAACGCTACTATATTAGAAACGAATTAAATCCACAGTTTGACTAAAAACATTCTTATGCGGCAAGTACAAGTAACACGATTAATTATCATAAACACAAATAAATGAAAAAAGATAGTAATTAAATGCATATGTATGTTAAAAAATACTTAATTTCCATTAATTAATATTATCATGTCAGCCGAAACACGTCAACTGCTAAACACATGCCTTCCCCAAACACATAGATCCTACTCATAAGATTTCTCCACTCACTTTTACAAGTTACTATTAAAAAAATGGTGACTAAACACTATTTTAACCCACCAACAGCAAAATTCTATGCTCAACAATAGGAAATATGCATGAAATGTTTCGTAGTATTTCTTAATAGAATATGAAAATACCGTAAAAGAGACTTCAAAAAGTGAATCTAAAATTAAAATTGGCCAAAAAATACGGATGATATAAGCATTTCATTTAAGCAGAGATCCGACATGAACTGTGACATCAGCGTGCACCACGGCAGAAAGAGAAACGATAGAAAGAGAACGATAGAAAGAGAAACGGTAGAAAGAGATAGACACAAACCTTTAATGGCTTATTTCTTGGTTATTTTTATAGTTATTCGAAAAATATTTTTTCTCTACTGTTTGTTACATGAATGACTTTTTATTAAAGCAAAATATCCAAGCATATGCACACTGCCGACTTTTTATCGTTTATACGGTTGTCCTTATCTGCAATTTTACAGTTTGTGGAGACAGAACTACGCAGATATTTTATATTAATTTTATAGTTTTATATAATGCTAGAATAAGTAGTATCATTGTCATAAGTGAATATTCTATTAAAAAAATGACTATATGTTGAGTTTTTTGCGGCGCTTCTTCTCAGCAGTGGTCTCCTCTTGGGAAGCGCTGGTAGATTTTGACGTGTAAAAGTGCCCGTGTGGCCTACTTACTGAATAAATATCTTTTATCTTTTTTTTTTTTTACAAAACACAATCGTCTGTCTAAATAGTCTAGACTAAATAGTCCGCAGTCTGACCCGGGAGGCTTAAAGTCCATAACTGTACGAGTCATTAAATTGACACAAGCTCCGCCATTTTACCTTTTCATCAACCCTCTCCTGTACCCTGACACGCTGAAATATTACAACCTCCAGACGTATCCCTCACGTCTAATGACGGTGCCTCATTTGGTCTCAAAACTCGGCGCGGGAAAACAGTTGGTCCAATAGTTGGGTCGTAAGTGAAAACAATTCGTATTGAGTAATGTGCGCTCTTCATTTGTTATTACGCACCTCTCACAAGGCATTTGTTGCTTAAGGCTCCGTCGAGTAGTTTTGGATATACGAGTACGTTGTTATTGTAAACTTTGTAGTGCTTGAACTAAAACGGTGATATGATAAGGCATAAAGGGTCCGTGCGGATTACAACTACGATCTTATCAACTAACAATTTTTATTTGATTTGACTTGCGTTGTTGGTGTTGCCGAAGTAACAACTGACCCTGACATTAGTGGAGGTACCTACCGCAACGTCTCTACCAAACTAGCTACATTTATGATTACAAATATTTTTTGAAATCTAAAAAAATAGGACAAATAATGTAAAGACAAACGATGGTCTCCCGTTTTTACAAACAAAATTGAGGTATCTATGTTTTATTAATATTTTTGGAGGGTCTTTAGCTCTGAGAGTGTTATCCTCCTAAGGCCCACGTCAAATTTCGCTAGTTAAAAACAGAATCTTATGTCAGTCAACAAAAGTTAAAAGTCATATTGACAATTGTCCTAAATATAGGATGTTGGACCCGTTACTAGTGCTACTACTAAACTTCATTGGTTCTTCTGAAACTACAATATTATTTATTAATGGAAGGAATTAAGGATGTTGTCAGTACGTATATAAACTGTACAATAAAAACATGTTATAAAACAATAGTTTTTAAAACAATTTTTGTTGAGCATGGCCTTAAGCCTCGCTCCTCTACCACAAAACGAATTATCCCAGAGCGAAGTCCGCTCCTAGTTTTGTTGTAACTTTACTTCCATGGAATATCTTAAGTCCAGACTCGAGTAAGAAAGGTCTTTGAAGATTTTATTATAATCCAATTGTTTTATACCGATTGCTTAGTGCTTTGAAAGTACTGAGACAATTGCAATTCACTTTTGTGCACAGAATGCGATGCAATCATTGAAAAGATTCCGCTGAATCACAATCCTGTAATAGTTGATGGAATATATAAATCGCGTGCCACCTCGTGTTGGTACGGTACTCTTGCTTTTATTTTCAACAAAATCGAGCTAAAGTTAGGAAAAAAGCAAAAAACATGTGTAAATTTATCAATGCGTTATATTTTTTTTTAGTGCAAAATTCTTCCGCAAATTACTACAACTGAAAACCTGCAAAGTTTTTTCACTCGCAGAATATTTCCAAACGGAAAAGCCAAAACTCCTTAGCTAAGTACCACTTGAACAGCAAACAGGAATGTCATTGATATAAAGCGTACCTTGACCGTGCTAATCGCAGCACGCCGTACCCGCTGTTTCACACACGGCAGACATTGGCCTAATGGGATAATCGGATGCTTAGAGCAAGGCTGTCGTGACGCGGCGCGCGCGCAGACCCGCGGGGACCGCTCACCGCGCGCGCGCCTAGCCGCCCAATTGCCCCTAATCGCTCCACTCGGGCCCATATCCGCCCAATCATCTAAGACAAGAGTGCTTCAGTCCACTCGCTAGCTCCTCGACGATCTGGCGTGGAACCGGCTGCGGCCTGACCCGCACTGCCGCGGATGTCGCTCGTAAACCCATCGTGTTGAAACTCCTCTCGAGTTACGCAATGGAATGACTCTTCCGACGCAGTCAAGCCACAACCATGAGGATAAACAGAAGAGCTACGATGAACGCGCGAACGAAAATCCCATTCACGGTGTATCTAGATGATTGATTCAACTACAGCAAATTAGATAGAATTGGTCAGCATGAATGGAATAACTTCAGCTCCGAAGCTGGTCTTGGAAGAGGAAACTCCGAAGGATGAACCTAAAGCGATAAAGTCGGGTGTCCGGCAAAAATTGATGCAGATTAGGTCAAACATAACAGTGGAACCTATCATCGCGTGCTATATTATGTCAAATGTGTTCTCGGGACTCGCGGTTCAGAATTTAAACTTAGAGAAAGCGTGTCGTGTGAATTTAGGGTACAGTGATGAAGTGTGTTCGGCGCTGAACAAGAGACAAACCGACAACTATACATTAGAGGAGGCGGAAGTGCAGAAGTTGACGGCGTCTGTGCAAGCGTGGAAGAACATAGTGCAGACTGCATTTCCTTGTATACTAGTGTTGTTTGTGGGGTCCTGGAGTGACAAGACGGGCAAGAGGAAAGCATGTATTCTACTGCCGATAGTGGGGGAGGTGTTGTGTTGTACGAGCTTCATTCTGAACACGTATTTCTTCTATGAGCTGCCTCTGGAGATCACGGCACTGTCGGACCTGTTTCCGTCCCTGACCGGAGGATGGATCACAGTGTGCGTGGGCGTTTTCAGCTACATTGGAGACGTCACCACCAAAGAGATGAGAACATTCAGAGTGGGCATCGCCAACTTGTGCATGTCACTTGGCATACCCATAGGCATGTCCCTTAGTGGCATTCTGCTGCAACAAATAGGATATTACGGCATATTCTTCATATCAAACTGCCTGTATTTTGCCAGTTTGATCTACGGCTACATTCGATTAAAGGACCCCATCATTTCGGAAGAAAGGCAAAAAGTAAGTGACGTAAACAATGTAGCGTTCGTGTTTTATTAAATTGACGGAATGTCTCAGTGTCGTTCCTGTTGTAGATACTCTCCTTTTATAATGTTACTTGTTCAAAAGGCTTTTGAAGATGGCTTTCTTTTACCTTTGCTTTTAAAGTATTTCCGTTAGAAGAAATTGCATGCATTCACTGTTTACAAAAGGTTACTAAATCAGGTCGGGAAATAAAGCGGAACGTGCGGAGTCTTTGTTCTCATAGGCTTTGTGTCCGGGAAAAAACTAAGTAGAATTTCAAGTTGTGAGTCATCTTCATTATTATATTTCAATTTAGCGACTATTCTGATTAAAATCCTATAAAATTAAGTTGACTACGACAGCGATTTGTTTGTAGGAAAATTAGACATTAAAATTCTGCCTAGTAGATATTTTTTAACTTAATAACGACCAAAGAAAAGCATTGTTTATTAGTAAGTAACACCATAATTATCGTTCTTGATGAATCATATGACACATCATATATTAAATTCAGTGAAGGAGCTAGAGCAGAACATCCGTTTTTTTATCGCATACTTAGTTAAATTGTTCCCTTGAATTACGCGCAGAAAGCCATGTTTTAATTTTAACCCCCGACGCAAAACAGAGGGGGTATTATAAGTTTAACGTGTGTGTGTGTGTATCTATGTATCTGTTTGTGGCATCGTAGGGTGACGGCACCAGTGTTGGACACTTAATTTTAGCTGACAGGCACCATTAATGGACACTTAACTCTTCATTCAAAAATCACAGGGTTATAAATTGATTGTTGCAAAATAAATGAATAACCCTTATCTTCTTCAGAATAAGAATCATGTGTCCATTATTGGTCCTTGTCCTTTACTGGTGCCATCACCCTAGCTCCCAAACGGGTTAATCGATTTTGATTCAGTATTCACGTGATTTCTTTCTCGTGACTTGACACTCATTATGACGGAGTTTTATGTGGCTCAACGATAAATCCATCTATACGAATATAGTCGATTAATTAGCAGATGCTGGTATGTATGCGGTTTTAATACACCCGTACGAATATCAAATCAACCTAGAGTTGATGTTTATGTGAATAAAGTAAAAATTGCAAACAAAATTCTAATGCAAAACTTAGAGCGAGTGAACAGACAAACATTTCATCTAAGTGTATCATATACGGTATAAGCTTATTTTATTATAGCCAACACAATAATGATTAAGGAACAAAATAAAATTAACACACACCGATCACGGTACCGTGACAAAACTTAACTTTTTAAACACCGTGTTTATTATAATTTGTAAAGGACTTTCAAATCCTTTTTTCGAAGCGTCATAAAAAATAACTAAATCTTTTTCAAAAATTCATATCTATATGGAGGGAGGATGCAGTATTTGCAGTGATTATTGAATTTCCCTAATCTAAGACGCATGGGTTACATTTTTTCCATTTTTATAAATTATTTATTTTTATGCGTTCACTTTTAAGTGATAGCACGAAACCCTTGGTGTTCGAGTCTGCCCTGCCTGTTTTCCTCTTTAACTTTTTACCTGCTCGTAGAAGTCGTAGGTGTATATCCATCCATCGAGGAGTCTTTAATCGAAGAAACCGTGTTCCCTTATTTTGCAAACACTCATTTCATGGAATGTGTGTTTCACTGAACTTCATTTCAAAGAAAGATAATTTCTGCTGAAACATTATTGTTTCCAGGTTATCTTAAGCATGGGTTACGTAGGTTAGGTTAGGTTAGGCCTGTGACCACCAAAAAATTGCAGCTCCTGCACGTGGAAATACCTGTCGATGAAATGAAAATTCGACGAAGTGAAACATTCTATGAAATGAGTGTCGGCGATTCAACCCGAACAAACCGATGTGAACAAACAAACGACGGTTCAAAAATAAAGTATCCTCCTTCAACGGCAACAAGTTCTCTCTATTTACCCTTTGTAGTATGTTTGTAGAATCATGAACAAAACGAAGCGGGAAAAATCAAGAACGACCGTATTTCGTGAAGATGTATTTGGCAATTATTAAAGTATATATAATAATAGTTATGACAAAATGTCCGTAAGATATGTCTACACCGAATTTACATTACGAAATTAGTGGCTTGAAATTAGCCAATGTGTATAATATACACATATATGCGTGCATATATTATATGCACGCATAACTTAAAATTCCATTTTTTTTTAATTCTAACCAATTACTTATTAAAAATATTATTATACTACATAATTTGAGAGCAACCAAATAATATTTCAAATGACGAGCTATTTTTTCCTTTGATTACCTAATTAAATAACTTCCAATTATAAGACCAAGAAGTGTGTAGGTAGACCATTAAGTACTACCACAGATCACATATAACCAGATTAGTCCATCCCATATAAAATTACGTGATACACAAAAATTCGACTATTAGGTATGTAGATAGCGTTAGTGCGTCTTCACAATACATTCAAGCAAACAACTTCTTCTTATTAACATTTCTAAAGCTATTTTTCTACTATAGAATGAACAGCTTTAAGTAAATGCACCAGCATTTAAATCAAATCGAAATGCGATAAAAAATAATTTAGATTCATGATTTTGCATTGTAGTGCCATCTATTGAAACTGTTATACAATGCAAATGTGTTTCTATGTGACGGGCTCTCTGTATGTACAGTCACCACACGGGATTGTTGAGCCACTATAGAACCCTCTCACAGAAAGTCGACGGAAAATTTTGACGTAATTTCTTTTGAGTGACTTGACGTTGTCATTATGACAGGGTTCTATGGTGGCTCAACAATCCCGTGTGGTGACTGTACATTACTTTATGATACTACTATTTCAAAGAAAGTCTTGATAGACAGACGGACTGCCAACAGAGTCACTGTGTTTTCGGTACTTAGTATCAGTATTTAGCGTCACTGAGCTGTGTCTCAGTGTACCTACAATAGCCGACGGTCGTTAGTTCTACGTCTAAGTGACAAATTGGCCACGCAAATCGAAGGGGAACTAACACAAACGCGAGGCTCCTGAAGGTGGCTGGACTAGGACTAGCATATACAGACAAGTAATTCAACTCCGGCTCTTTAGGAGATCGAGTAAAGTACCTATGCACGCAGGCGCAGCGTCGACTAAATTAATGATTATCAGTTTTATCTCACGCCCCACTACAGCGGGCTTAACATGCATGGACGAGATAAAATTTGACAGATGCTAGGGAAATGAATACTCTATTACATATTCTAACGTAAGACTTAAGGCTTAAGGTTTAAAATAAGTGTTCCGTCTCGATGAAATCGCTATAAAAAGTGAAAATCACTGTAGTCGCTTAGTAATAAAAGGTAAAGTAAAATTTAAACCTTAAGCGTTAAATATTACGTTAGAATATGGAATAAGTAGATGTACATATTAATTTCCCTAGCACCTGTCACATTTTATCTCGTACATGCATGTTAAGCCCACATTGTTAACTTCATACAATTACCACCGCTTAACCACTAAGTGCACATAAAAGTATTTTTTTTCTTGTTTAACCGTAAAAGAAAATCCGCACTCAATTCTACATTAAAGTTGTAACATTTCTCCCTTTCAAAATAAATACGTGCTCTTGTGGTTTATACATAAATTGGGGATCATTGTCAGCTTCTCTCCCAAACGCGATATAGCACTTATCCTCCAAGAGAACTATCCCCCTCCCACCACTTTAGAGCACAGTAAACAACGTTATAAGGACCATCATTTTATACAGATGCATTAGGAGTGTTAAGTACATAAACATTTTTAACCGACCGCTGGAGGATGGCAACGTTTATGACCTGTATGTTAAGTATATATCGTTCTTTGTTATCTCTTCGAAACCGAAAGCTTGCTTTTTGATAGACTAGTTTCTGATAATTTTGATAATTTGATCAGAATTCTACAGCGTAATAGCGGTTTCGGATTTCTCGAACCCAATTTCTCAGGACTTCCCGGGATACGAGTTTTTTTTTTGTAATAAAGAAAATGCCGTCAGTGAGCCTTTTGTTAATTGAACACTACCTTTTGCCCGCGGACCTTCCCCGTAGAAGTCGTTTATCGTTGTTCCCTGGCTGTTACCGACAGCCACATGCCACGCTGTCAAAGGATACCACCGCCGCGCACTTAAAAAATCAAATAAAATTGGCTTGAGTTTTCTCGAGCTAAATTTCCCGGGAACGAGTATGACCGATTTCGGCTCGAGAATTCCCGAGCCGAAACCCTAATTGTGATGACAGTTCTTTAATAGCGTTGCCATGGTAATGACGTTTCTCATAATTCGATAGGTACTTGGTTTCGTAATCAGCAGAATAAGTAATGGTGTTTGATAAGCATTTTTAGAACTGTTTTTAAAACCAACGCAAAGTGTAAAAATACTTCAAACAAAAAAAATGCGGTGAAATTTACGAACTCAAAATGCATGTGGCTCATTTTTCAACTTTATCACTCAATTAAAATATTCACCTTTCCGCATATAAAGCAAAAATAATTATTTTTCTTTCTAATGATATTCAAAATGTGAAAGTTTATATAGATGTTTTTGTTGAAATTTATCTTTAAGTAAAGGAGATCATCCAACTATCCTATTCATTATATTGCGACAGAATATTAACTCGTATTTAAGCTAGCAGCACTTCAGACATACCTATTAAATTTTTCTGGGAAATGCACGTTCATACAACTAGCAGGTAACAAGCCGTAGCACTGTAGTGAGCGAGCATTTGAAGCGAACTATCAAATGCATTTCCAAGAATTTACACCGTCGTGTTACTTTCTCAAACTCGTATCTGCAATTTTTTCTTGCGGTTGGTTAACTGACTATTAAACGAGAAACATTTGTATAATGTATATGTATATATATTTATTGTACTCGCGTTCTCGAAAACGGCTCTAACGATTTCGATGAAAATTGCGACAGGTTTACAGGGGCGAAAATTTGATCCAGCTAGGTGTCATAACAGGGAAAAATCGTTTTCATCGTAATTTCACGCAAAAAGATTTCCCGCGCAATATAGGTCGTAATTTAAGGGCGACTGCCACCGTCTGAATAGACTAATGGTTAGAGCGTTGGTCTACTACTCAGAGACTGCGGGTTCAAACCTCAACTATGGATCGTTTTTTTTTGTTTTTGTATAGAAAATATATCTCGCTATAAATATAGATATAGATAAATCTATCGATTTCGCTCGGTTTCCTAGCTACTGATGAATGAAATGAAATTAACTACCGCAAGAAAAAAATGCAGATACGAGTTAGAAAAAGTCATATGACGATATACAGGTTGCATGTATTTTTTTAAGTCACTTGTCACTGCGGGTATTATGGTTGTGTTTATCATGTGGATGGAAACATCTGTCACTTTCTAACCATCACGTAAGTGCGAGAGTGACGGGTGCTTTATCCACACATTTATCCACCGTGATAAAAAATGTATTTTTAAATTTAAACTGACTATAGAAATTGTTGTAAGATAGACATGTAAAATATTATTTTATCATTAAATTATCTTATCTTATCTTATCTTATAAAGGCGATTATAATACGGATGGTGGAAGTATAAAGATCGCTGCTCCCTAAGATATGCTATTTCGAAAATATTCGTGAAATTCTTTACTAGAGTCGTTCACGAGAAAATTCCCAAGAACAGCATATCTCTATTTCTGTGATACTTATTTGAATACTTTAAAGTTATAATGAGATCAAATTAGATACGTAAGTGTGTTTGTAGAAAGAAAGCTCTTCAACAAAAAACAACATTCTCGAGTGACATCGCATTTTATCCCGGAAAATTATCACGAGCGAAGAAGCGGGATTAAATCTATTAAATTATCCGACCACCCATCCACCAGCTATTTTCTTCTATTTTTATTATTTCTCCTTATATGATGTCAGGTTTCTCTATCCTGGAAAATTGAACCCAATTAGTTCCAGTCGCAATTCCAATGTTCAATATAGGATCAGTTTACTTTCCACAAATAAAAACCTCGCTATTCGCAATACATGCAATAAATTGCAAATAAATATGATGTCATTGCAACTGAGTAAACAAAGACTAAAAAACTTTTAGTTGCGCCCACGGTGCTTTCACTTCGAACAATCCGTTTTGTATGGACGCCAATGTCTATTTTAGTTCCGTAAATTTGCACTAGATGGCGATATTTAGAAAGGCTATAATAGCTGAAAACAACTTTACATTCTAGTTTCAAAAAAGCTGTGGCAGTGGCCCGTGGGTAGTGGCACAGCAGGGCTGGTATTGGTACGTGTGGTTATTGGTCCTTGATATTATAGGTATGGTAATAGATGGTCCTAATAGTAGTTACGGGAATTTGCGTTAGATGGCGTTGTGCCGTTGAATAGAGTGATATCTCTATCCTCCTATATATAATGTACTCTTTGGTTGCGCCCCTACCGAGGTTATTTATTGTTCTGTCCAGGCTATAACCAGGCCCGGCGCACTCCGCCCTTTTGGCGCGAAGTTACAAGTTACAATGGCTTGCATCTCTGGGTGTGACTTTTGTATGAGCTGGGTTAAGCGAGTGAATACAAATTATGCTATAGAAAGTGAAGCACATATAAGGTTCGACCTTCGTAAACGGTGTTTTGTTAGAAAGAGCGCCGCCTTAAGTACTAATAAATGTATATTCTGTGTTATATATTATAATCCAGCATATATACGTCCCACTGCTGGGCACAGGCCTCCACTCACAATGAGAGGGTTTGGGCTATAGTTCCCACGCGGGCCCAGTGCGGATTGGGAACTTCGCACACACCGTCAAATTGCTTTGCAGGTGTGTGCAGGTTTCCTCACGATGTTTTCCTTCACCGAAAAGCTCATGGTAAATTTACAAATTATATTTCGCACATAAATTCCGAAAAACTTAGAGGTGCGAGCCCGGGTTCGAACCCACGAGTCCCACGACCCTCTGCTTAAAAGTCGGCAGGTCAAACCATTAGGCTACCATGGCTATATTAGGCTACTATGGCTATGTTATTCTGTGTTATATTTGACTATAATAATGGATATATTTCCAGGAGACACCAGTGGGGTGCTGCGGCTGGATCAGCTCGTTCTTTGACGCGCGTCATGTGCGGGAGACGCTCACGGTAGCGTTTCGAAGCGGCTCGCGGCGGCGGCGTCTACGGGTATCACTGCTGATCGTCGTCGTCTGCGTCATATTCGGCCCGCTGCACGGTAAATTCTCTTAACCTAATGATGGTCTCACCCCGGGAGACCTCAATAGAATATTGTACATGGAACAGCGTCAAAACGCGCGTCACGTGCGAGAGACACTCGCGGTAGCGTTTAAGAACAAGGATGGCGACGCGCCTGCCGGTACCTACTATGTTATTCTGTTGACACATCGTCGTTCAGTTCTACTCAGTCGATGAACAGCCGGCGAATTTACGTCGTCCGTCAAGGTGGGTAAATGACATTCAACTGCCTGCACATTCATTACCCGACTACGGCGAAGCAAAAAGGAGGGTTATTTTGTCGCTGGTTTCACAGACGACCAGCTGTGAAACCAGCGACTAAATGAATGTGCAGGCAGTTGAATGTCATTTACCCACCTTGACGGACGACGTAAATTCGCCGGCTATTCATCGATTGAGTAGAACTGAACGACGATGCGTTAACCGAATAACATAGCTGCTTATCGTTGTTAGTCATCTGCGTCATATTAAAGAGAAGAGAGCGCTGCTAGTACATCTCTTAATACTTGTTTATTATAAAGCTCTAACTAAATAAATAACAAATGTTTATTTCAGACCGTGAGTTGTGTGTATTGTGACTTAATTTTTATTGGCAGGTGAAATGAACGTGTTGTACCTTTTCATGCGGTACCGATTCAATTGGGACGAGGTTCAATTCAGCATGTTCTGTACCTACAGCATCATCACCAACTTAGTAGGTGAGTAGCAACACTAATCATATACCCCCTTACTAATAAACGTTGAGTAACGGCTGAGTAGTTATACAATGCTTTGTCCTTATCTGTCATTGTGACATTTGAATTCGACAGATAAGGACAAAGCATTGTATAACTACTCAGCCGTTACTCAACGTTTATTAGTAAGGGGGTCACTGTGTAATTCACCACATCTTTAGGCTCAATCACTGCATCTCCACGATATCGTATCTTCAACAGGTCATCGTTTCACCTTGTGGCCTACCCACACCGCGCTTTCCAATACATGGTCACAGTCATAGCTGGACACAGTTAATTAAACAGTTAACTTCGTTAATCGCTAAACCGTTGCTAAAAATGTTAACTTCGTTATACCTTAAAGCGTTCATTTCGAAAGATTTAACGGAAGTTACGGTTAACTCATAGTAGAAATTGCTTTTTTTATGTCGTTAAAGAAAAATTAACGAAGGATGTATCATTTGGTTTGTAATAATAATTATAAATTGTCAGAACGTGTTTTTCGCGACGCGGCGCGGTCCAAGTGGTGTCCTTTTGGCAAATAGTAGGTACTTAATTAACGATTAACGGACTTATGGGAAGTTAACGAAATTCAACATGAGCGTTAACATTTTTTTAAGTTTACTTAAACGTTAATCCATTAAGCATTTTGTTAAATTCGTTAATTAACGAATAACGGATAACGAGTTAATGCCCACCTATGGTCACAGTAAATATCGTCATAATCGTCATCGCAGCTCACAGAGGTCCACTGCTGAACATAGGCCTCCTTCATTGATTTCCAGAGGGCACGATCCATTGCGGCCTGCAACCAACGACTCCTTGCAACCTTTATTAGGTCGTCTGTCCATCGTGCAAGCGGTCGCCCCACGCTGCGCTTGCCAGCTCATGGTCTCCACTCGAGAACCTTTCTACCCCAGCGGCTGTCGGTCCTTCTATGTGCCCTGCCCATTGCCACTTCATCTTGCTTCCGCTGGGCTATGCCAGCGACGATGCATGGTAATAAATACGTGTCAAAAGTTTCCTTTTCTTGTTTTTCCAGGGACACTGTTCTCCATCAGCATCTTCAGCGACTTCATGAAGCTTGACGACACGGTGGTGGGCATCATCTCCTGTGCCAGCAAAATCCTCGCCTCCTTTATCTTTGCCTTCGCCACCACCACCACGGAGATATACCTGGGTATGTAGACAGAATATACGTTTAAGGGACGACACGGTTAGCCTAGTTGGTAGTGACCCTGCCTTCTAAGCTAGCGGCCCGGGGTTCATTCCCGGTATGGGCGAATACTTTTGCGATGAACGCGAGTATTTGCATCCGAGACTTGGATATAAGTATGTTTATCGTTGCCTATTATCTACAGTACAGTCGAGGACAGAAAGATGTTTACACTTTTTCACCTTATCACATTGTAATAAGGTCCAAAAGTGTAAACATCTTTCTGTCCTCGACTGTACAAGCCTACAGCTTATTTTGAGACTAGGTCAATTTGTGTGAGATTGTTTTCTGATATTTAACTATTCTTACCAGTCTGCTGTCCAAATAAAGACGCACTAAGCGATAACCGAGGAAAACCGAGATGTACAGTCAAGGTCATAAATATGTATACACTTTAGTACCTTGTCACTTTAATCACTGTGACATTCATATATGGCAATTAAAACATGACATTAAATAGACAAGGTACTAAAGTGTATATATATTTATGACCTTGACTGTACGCCATCAATTTGACTCTATCATATTGTAGCGTCTTCAGTGATGGACAAGTTCTACGCAGACGTCGCGAGATAAACTAGTATCATACAATTACAATTATGCCATATTAATTTATTGGTTTGCCGCATATTTCCATATATTAGATCACGATTTGTTGACGAATATTCACAGAGGTAAATAATTGCACAGGTAAATGTACACTTAGCAATGCGTCATAAATGTAAAGTAATGTAGAGCTATGCAAATTTGACTCTAGTGCTTTATGGAAGTATTTCAAAGTGACGTAAAAAAATTTATGAAAGTCTTCTTATTATTTGACTTATTTCTTCACTTAGAACGTTCCATAGTATCCCTAAAATTAATATAGGAGTGGGTACGACATGGACATTTGACATGATTTTCGCCTTGTACATGTTCATTTTAAGACCCACTTGTTGAGACTCTACTGAGGCCATCGAGCATTGTACCGAGGTCCTCCAGGGTCTCAGCCATGACGACAATATCGTCGGCGAATCGAGGGTGGGTGATGTATTCGCCATTTATGCTGATGCCAAAACCCTCCCAGTCCAGAAGCTTGAAACCGTCTTTCAATGCAGGAGTAAACAGTTTTGGAGATATTACATAAAGATGATTTGCGATATATTTGGCCATTTTGACTGCACCTATATCTATTTGATGCTGACTGTACTAAATATATAATAATATATGTGACGTTCTCAATATAAAGGGACCTTATGGAGGAAGGCAGTTACGCTCTTCTTATTCTTGTAACTATACGAATATTATGGTAACAGTTCTAAAAACGGCGTAACCGCCAGCCTCCATAAGGTCCCTTTATATTGAAAATGTCACATATTTAGCTCCACGTTTTATAAGTAGGAACATCATTATAATTTTACTTCGTCAATTAGCTTAGTAAGTTGTGACTAGTGACCCTTCGAAGCTACCTTGCCTGATTTTATCCCTGGTACAAATATACGTAAGGATAAATGTATACTTACTTATGCCACGGGTTTAAATATTTTGCAACTGAGTGAGAGTGGTGATTTACAGCTATCATTTCAAACACGTTATCGGTATGTAGCACCTAGTCATAGCTCGCTACATCGTAGACTGAATCTTCGTCCTCCAAGGGCGGGAGTTGGTCAAGAGCAAACCCATTATCAATAAAAATAAAAAAAAATAAAAAAGAATATGAGCCTCGATTAATTTGTGCTTCTTAAATATTACAAGCCTTATTCCACGCGTAAAATTACTTATGTATTCAGCCAGGACTCGCGTCCCCTGGCACTAGATCCTTCGCATTCCTCTCCAATATGGCATGAACATTTTCGAAATTATTTGATATCAAATAACTTCAAATATCTGGAACATTACCATGTCCCCTAGCGTCGGCCTATTCTAATATCAGAATTACAAATAAGTGTCTAGACAATGCATAACTAGGTTTTATATTGAAGCATAATATAATATTTTATTCTCTGAGGATTTCTAACAATTGAAAACTAAATTGACCTACGCGAGTCAAGTTTATTATAAAGGTGAAAAGTAATAACGCTACGTGGAGTGTACCTCAGTTTTGTAACTTATGTTATTCAACGGAGACCGTTTCAATTTGGGAAATGACCGTTCTAAAACAATTGATTATCAACATTGAGACCGTTTCAATTTTGATAATCAATTGTTGTAGATAATTCTGTAAGTACCTTAAGCACGAACTTTTACCTTCTATCGAGTAAGTAACGTTAACCTATTGTCATCGAGAAAATACGTATGCCGATTGGAAAAACGCCTCTCTGTGTCCGTATTTAGTACTAAAGTCTTCTAGCAACGAACATTGAAGTTGACATTTTGAGTCATCATTGAGTAGTAAAGGTGAAGGAAATGTGAATCCGTTTTGGGGTTCGATTTGACATACGGTGCATTTTCGAATAGTAATCGAAATGATACGTAGGATTCAAATGTTCGTACTCGAAGTACAGAGGCCCGAGCACGAACATTTCAATCATACGTCAATATTCATAATCTAATTGGTGGCGGAAATCGCATCGAAATCCATATAGTAGATTCTGAGATCAGTGGTACCTAATATACATGAAGACACACGCTTATTATATGTATATATAATATTGCCTTTAATATTTTCAGCGCCTCTGGTGGAGATCTTCAACGGCACGTCTTTCATCGCCATGCGTTCCATCGCCTCCAAACTGGTCACCAGCGAAGAGTTAGGTGAGCATAGTCGCCATCAAATATATCAGAGCCTATAGCCAAGCGGCATTCGTTTCTACAAACGTTAACGCTACGACACTATTCGTCTCGCGCTCGCTTACTAGTTAAGAAAGGGATGAACGTATTAGCGTTCCTACAAGCGCTAATGCGGTCGTCACTTGACTAACCCCCTAGAGCAGACCTGTTGCTGAAAAATATCTGAACTCGATTCTATTGCTTTGCGTTACAGCATGTTCAAATATGTCTGCTCTTGATATATTTGCTGATTCTAGTATATTTGAATTTACTTTACTGACATTAGTCCTTGTTTACGAGTATAATCAAAGCAGAGAAGTTGCTCAAGAAACTAAGTTAATATTTATTTAATAATCCTATTAAATATTAAATTAATTTTATCCATAACAGCCATGTTATACCTTTCACATCGTCCGACGAATTATAAACCGGCGAATTTACGTCATCCGTCAAAATGTGTAAATGATATTTTGGCTGCCTGCATTTTAATTAAGTCGCTGGTTTCACTCTGTCGTCTATTGATTCGTCGGACGACGAAAAGGGCGATGTGCTTAACAGATTCACACTATAGATTTTTATTACTACACTTTTTTTCCTTTATTTGTAAATATTTTGCATTGTTATGATGCGTCAATGCGGTTAATGCATTTCATTCTGACCAACAACGAGGTAATTTTTTTAATCATAATTAAAAACTGTAACAAATTAACATTCTAATATGGTGTACGTACGTAATTACGTACAATAAAATATCTATATTTTTGACAACGACGAGTCGAAAGCAACTTGTCTAGACGAGTCTTCAGTCAAGACCTTCAGACTATCGAACGATATCAATATATTGTCTTCGGCCATTCTTTAGATTCGCTCCTCACAATTAGCACATGCTGTATCTAATTCTATCGCGACCTGTAGTATGTATGTATGTATAAGTGAACGTTTGTATGTGTGGTATTTTATTCCTTTGTAGAATCTGAATGGAATGAGTCGATTTCGACAAACTTCGTTCATTCGTCTCATTAAATTCGTCACTGGGTACATTAATAAAAAAAACAATGGCCGATATATAGATAAATATGTGATTTTAATAAACATAGACGACAATATGAATATATGCAGTCGGGTTATTGAAGTTTGCTTATTTATTTATTTTATATCCCATTAATTTCGAATCAGAATTATAACATGACACTACCAAAATTTTTCAGGTAAAGTGAACTCCCTGTTCGGGCTGGCTGAAGCCATGATGCCTCTGGTCTACGGTCCGCTCTACTCCAGGGTGTACATGGCTACCCTGAGTTTCCTGCCCGGGGCGGTGTTCCTGCTGGGGGCCGCCATGACAGTCCCTGCCGTGGCCATATTTGGGCAAGTACTTTTTAACCCTTTATTCGACAAAAATAAAAAAATCTGGTATTCAAACCTCTTTATATTGTGCGGTAAAAACCCACAGAACACCTAATGCGACGAGAGAGAAAATTATTACTGACGCCACTTGTTTTTATAAACATATATGTACTTGCTAATTTATTACCTCCAAGGCGACCCATAGATTTACAATATTATCGTACTAGTTACTACGTCAATACAGCAGTTTTATTAAAACACTAGTTACTGTCCCCGACCTCGTCCGCGTTGAACTCGTTCATCGCACATACTTATCCAGCGCGATAAAGGCGATCACAATACAGAGCCCTTAGCCAAGATGCCCATCGCTAACTAGCGTTTCTATTCGTTTAGTTTTTAAACCAATCGCGTCGTTGGTAGATCACGTCATACGGAGCGTCACGTGATCTACCACTGCGCGATTGGTTTAAAAACGAAACGAATAGAAACGCTAGTTAGCGATGGGCATCTTGGCTAAGGGCTCTGGTGTAGTAGGGCTAGACAAGTTGCATTCGTTACCATTTACGCTACGTTAGATTTTTTTTGAATGGACACAGCGGCCGGCGCGATAGATTGGCAGCTGACGTCAATCCCATATTTACAGTTTTCGAACATCATCGTTATCTTTGCAGTAATAAAACATAACGTGACTAAACAAATCAATTTTAAAAATTACACGTAAACCAGCTACACCTAGACTAATAAACGTTTGTATGAAAAACTATTAAATATATTTAAAAAAACCCGATAAAATCGGGACCACTACTCTCAGGGCTCGTAACTATTAAATGGCCCAACGGATTTTTACAGAATATTCTCGATCAAGTCAACATTAAACAAAAAAAATCAATCAAAATCGGTTAATCCGGTTAGATACACAGACACACAGGTACACACGTAAAACTTAATAACACCCCTATTTTGCGTCGGGGGTAAAAAAGTGAAGCAAAACTACCTTAAACACCAGTGGGACAACGCCCAAGCGAGTGCTATGCAGCTTGGGCTCGCTACCGCCCTTTTCTCTCCCATCGAACGTGTTCATTAGACGACTGTAAGGAAGGATTTATATAGACTGTGCTTAAACGGTGACAATATTCGACAATATGACCCAATAAACCCGTTCGTCCTATACGGGCACTAATGAATGTTGACTTAAGCACATAGTATTTCAATCGCCTGTTGTCCCGGAAATTCCCATATTTTTCATAACAAGAATACCCAGAGTTTTTATTATATAAAAATTGTTGTTACTTCTATCATCATCATCATCATCAGCCGCAAGACATCCACTGCTGGACAAAGGCCTTCCCCAAGGTTTTCCACAACGATCGGTCCTCTGCTGCTGTCATCCAGCGGTTTCCCGCGACCTTTATCAGATTGTCGGTCCATCTTGTGGAAGGCCTGCCGACACTTCGTCTCCCGGTTCGCGGTCGCCACTCTAGAACCTTTCCGCTCCAACGACCACACGATTTCTCCCCTTACCTTGTTACCCCCAAACTGATCCTGCTCATGTTCGAACTTAAAAATTGTATTTGCCTGGACTAAATTTAAAACAATTATTATTACAATACCATTATATTACTAAGTTAGTTAATTAATTACATGTATAACCTGATTTGTATACCAATTCCTACCTCTGACGTGTAACAAGTGTTATCAATAAAATATTTCATTTCATTTCATTTCTACTCAACTACTAAAGAAGGATTAGGTACCTACCTAGGAAGATTATAATGTAATAATTTAGTACTACCCAAGCAAAGCCAAGGCGGCTCGCTAGTTTATCCTAATTTAAAGCCTGTTTACAACAGTTAGCGGCACATGCGCAGAACTAAAATAGTTTTATTGAATACCAACTACAATAAAACTGCAATGTGCTATTGTAAACTTAACGACTAATCGCTCATTCGCGTTTACACGTATTGACCAACTACTCGTGTTATTTCCATAGCTACTCCTTCATTCGACTATGCACTTCACTGGCCAGCTTAACCTGACCTATCAATGCATAAGAGCCTCATGTCTCTGTGTGTCTTGACGTTGTTTCACTCAACGTTTTCCTGTACCAAGGACATAGACTCGTATCGCCTCATAATATTTTCGCAGTCACAGATCACTGTGCTGTTCATTTATTACGTAAGACGATTTGGGAGTTGAGAGGGACTGAACAAGTCATATTTTTATTATATGGGGGTAGGAGGGGGTCTAGATTGTTCTTACGTAAGATCACAAAAGCAAGCAAAAATTAAGTGTTTTTATATTTTTGCTACTTTTTCTTTGCAATTTTTGCAATTTGATTGTATCTACAATCTTACGTAAGGTTAAAAAGGGGGGAGGGGGTTCATCTAAGTCTTATTTTTTCTTACGTAGGGGAAGGGGGGTTCAGAAATTGGTTAAAATTGTCTTACGTAATAAATGAATAGCCCCTATATAAGCTCGGTTTATCTAATAGTAACATTTAATAATCGTGAGACATTATGACATTAATGGATTAACTTTTGCCGGCGACTACATCCACGTAGAAATCGTTTATCGCTTGTCCCTGGAACTATACAATTTTTCAGGATAAAAGTATCCACGATAACTAATAATTATTGTGTGCCAAATGTCATTCGAAACTATTCAGTCATTCAGGCGTAATTTAAACAAGCATCCAAACATTAGTAGGATAAAAGGCTTGTCTTATCTTGTGTGTAAGATAATTAACACTGGTAACACGACCCTCTGTTCCAGATGGATGTACTTCGAGCAACGAGAGGACAACCGGCTCGCCGAAGCAGAAAACGCCAACAAAGAAGTATAAAACAATGTCCTATTGAAGTGTCTATTATGTCTAAGTTATTTAATAAAAAAATAATAACATCGAACATGTTTTAATAACTTCTCAATCGGATATTAAGTATAAATATTATCACAGCATGCGCTTGTTTGATTTGATTTCGATATACGAGTTTTCGATTCCAGCGCGATGTTTGTGAATGTGTTTAAGACCGATATGGCAACATAAGAGTGTTTACTGACGAGTGCTGAACAATAGTGCTCAGAGCGACCACAACATTCAATAGTAGACGGGCTGGCTATCTAGCGCTGCGCGGATGTGCCCGTACGCGATGGCACCGACGTGAAAATACTAAAAAAAAACTCGTAACTTTAAAAAAAATCAACATGGATAAACAAGAAGTAACAGAAGCTAAAACTCAAGATGAAACGACAGAAGAATCTCCGCTCAAGAAGGACATCAGTCAACTGCAACAAATGACTGTGACGGAAAAATTGAAATATGTGAAATCAAATATAACGGTGGAGCCTGTGTTAGCTCTTTTTGTGATGCCGAGTGTGCTGGCGATACTGGCCACTCAGAATTTAAATTTGGACAAAGCTTGTCGTGTGAATCTTGGTTTTGATGATGCTGTGTGTACCGCTTTGAGGTTGAGGAAGCGTGCTAATCACACGTACGAAGAAGATGAAATACAAAAGTTGATAGCGTCAGTGCAAGCGTGGAAAAGCGTGATCCACACCGCAGTGCCCACGATTTTAATGCTGTTCATAGGCGCATGGAGCGACAAGACAGGGAAGCGAAAGATATGCATGTTGATGCCAATCATCGGGGAATTCCTTACGTGTATACTCAATATGATAAACACGTATTTATTCTACGAAGTATCAGTGGAGTGGACAGTGTTTATGGAAGTCGTGTTTCCAGCAATAACTGGTGGCTGGTACACTATGTTTCTTGGTACTTTCAGTTATTTAGGCGACATAACTTCGAAAGAAACTAGGACTTTTAGAATGGGGATACTAAATCTGTGCATGACAGTTGGTTTTCCTATAGGAATGGGTTTGAGCGGCGTTTTGCTGAGATCTATAGGTTACTATGGAGTATTCAGTATATCAGCTAGTCTGCAGTTTATAAATTTCTGCTATGTTGTCTTCTGTATTAAGGATCATACGTGGCTGGATAATAGAGAGAAGGTATGTACTATAATTAATAACTTTACGTTACAAATATTCTAAATACCTAATTAAAATACAAAACCGGGCAAGGGCATGTCGGGCCACGCTCAGTGTAGGGTTCCGTCGCCATTCTTACAAACACAAACAACAATATCCAAAGAAAAAACACAAATGTTAGCAAATTTTCTAGTTAAAGTTATCCTACCTGATTTTCGGTAGGTTTAAACATTTTAATCAACTTTAACTCAAGAACCAATAAATTCTACTTAATCGTAATAATTTCCATTTTAAATTCTTTATTTAAGATATTTTTCAGATTTTTAGTATTTGTAGTTTTAGCTGTAGGGGGGACGACACTTGACTGTAACAAAAATCAGCACTTTAAAGCTTAATATTTCACAAACGGATCCCTTAATCGAAAAATTGTTTTCAAAAACCCGCAATATTTTTAAAATACCTATACAATGACATCCCACACTATGGGGTAAACGAGAAAAATAACCATTCCCACTTTACGTGTAGGGGAAAATATATTTCAAGATTTTATTTAACCACTTTTGTCGGCATGACTAATATATATATATATATATATATATATATATATATTCATGCCAAATAACAGCTTTCTAGTACTAAGAGTCTCTGAGCTAAGTTGCGGACGGACAGACGGACGGACATGGCGAAACTATAAGGTTCCTAGTTTGACTACGGAACCTTAAAAACAAGATAAGAATTATATAATGATAGCCGTCAACATTTTAAACTTACTTTGCTCCTTTGAAAAACTGTTTAATGTCATGTAAAACATTATCTGAGAATACTCCAGAAAGGAATAACTGCCCGGAGTAAAACAGATTCATCTACAACAAATATGTTAAAACCTTGAACTTTTAAAATAGTTCAGAGGGTTTATTTATTATGATGATTTCAAAATTGCAATGTCTGAAGTAAGAGATTACAAAACTTTGATGGTTATTGGAAGTTGCAAGCTCGACGGAATATTATTCAGCAATAATTTGTTTATTTATAAATTTAACTGTAACAATTTAGTCTGTCAATTAGATTATCAAAAAATATTGGACATATTTTTTCTTTTTCAATCAAACAAAAAATGACAAAGATAAAGCGCGTCAAAGTTCGGAAGTGGGGGCTCGTGACGTCACTTCTGTGTTAAATTTGTATTGAGACGTGACGTCATGCGAAATTTCAACTCAATATATCTCCATAATTTTTTGATTATATGAAAAAATAAATAATACGTGTCCAATACTTTTTGATTGACAAAGGAAAAAAAAAATTGTCATTATCCCTATTCATTCGCGTAATGACGTAACGTAATGAACCTTATCTACACCGCATTCAGTCGGTATTCCCTTGTTTTGATCAACAACAACTAAGAGCAACAACGTTACGGAGCAACCGCATTCATCTAATTTCATTTTATAATATAATTTATAATAATCATCATTTGATCTAAATAAGTACATAATCGAACGATTCACATAATTTTCGTTTAGTGTAATATCCTTACATCTAATCACGTTATTGCGGTGTTTTATACAACTTACTAATTAAAAACTGTATAAATGTAACTTTTAACAGAGTCATTAAACATCTATTATTTGGATTTGTTTTTTACCATATAAGAGATCATAACCACAGATTACTAGTTTACTTCAATAAGTATCATAAACATACATAGTTAAATAGAGTGTCCTGTCCAACTAGGCTAAACGAGTCGTCGAATTGTCTCCTGATACTTCAGTGAATAGAAGCAAAACAATGGGGTTATGGGGGTTAGCCGACAAAAGGTAGTTCTGATTTTTCGAAGGTCGATAGAGTTATGAAAAGACCTAGTTTTTGTCATTTACTTTTATACAACGACTAAGTATATTAAAGGTGAACAAGAGCGGCTGCACAGGTCAGCTCTCCGACTTCTTCGACGTGGCCAGCCTCAAGGAGACCATGGAGATAGTCTTCAGAAAGGGCGCTAACAATCGGAGACTCAGGATCTGCCTCATCCTCGGCGTGGTGTGCCTCACCTTTGGACCCATGTGGGGTGAGTCTCTCGTAGAAACCATAATTGAAAATAGAAATCCTATAAATACCCTGTGTCTATTGTCTAGTTACCTTGAGTCTATGAGCGTTTTTCAAGAGGAGACTGAAAAAGTGCCGCTAGAAACTCGTCAGTCAGTACATATATTTTACAATTAAATAACAATTACTTTCGATGACATAATAAACATCTAATAATAGCAGAGCAGATAATCTCATTAGAAATTTTATTGTTTTGTTGTGAATACAATTCAAACATGTTTGTTGAATGTTTTGACGAAAATATGATTGTAAAACAGATTTATTAGGTAATTGGCTTGACTGACTGGTCAAATCAGCAACTTTTATTGAAACGTCAAAACGATCCGGTAGTATGAAGTTAGGGTGAAAATAGTAAAATAGTCTCTGCCTACTCCATTGGGAGACAGGCGTGAAGCTATGTATGTATGTGTGTCTCACCCGGGAATCGAACCTGGGACCGCAGCGTTTTGACAAAGCTGTTTATCTTCCTGGTTTGCAACTTGGTATACTTTAAAAAGTAATTAATCAGTAATGGTACAATTATTTTAAATGTAAATAAAATAACCATCGTATGAGACATTCATTTTAAAAACGGTTAAATAAACATTAGGTAATGACCTATAGGAATGTGTATTTAACTGTTTTTAGAATGAGAACACAGCGCACATACTTAATCGTTATTAATTTGTCTTTAACAATATTAAAATCTCCGACATTTCTTAAGAAAACATCTTTGGTCACTTCGTACCTGATCTATGACGATCATACTCGTAACTTGACTCTCGAGCTCGTAGGCATTATGAGTGACGGTAATTATGAATGGAGGACTCAACATTGCGCCTACAAATTGCAGATAGCTCGGTCTGGTGAGAACCGCGGGAAGTAGGTAGTTCCGCGCCGAACCAACCGGCAGTGGGTTGCCGCAAGCCGTAACAGTCAGATAAATATTATTTCCCGCGCAAATTAAGCTCCCGCGCTCGAACGTAAAAATGGTGGCTTCTTGTGAAGTGCATGGTTGTTGCAATAAAAAGACAAATAAAAGTAAATTTAAAGAATATAAAAAATCCATCCAGCATCTTATAAAATTAAACCACATTTAAAATACGTAAGTTTAAAAAAAAAACTTTTAGCGACACAGAGTTGTCGACTGTAATTTTATCACAGGTGTTATACTCGCTTTTAAAAGGCCAGTCAAACAAGTCCAAACTCGATGGATGCACTTAGCCATTGAGGAGTCCAATGGCCACATTCCGTCTTCATTATTAAATTATTATTGCACCTACCTGTCATCAAAATCACATAAGGACCCAATTAAACACTACGAGTATTAGATTAATATTATAATAAACATTATTATTTTCACGACTCATTATATTATTTTATTTTTTGGTCTTGGCACATCCCTGGCGTATTCGTTCGCCGACTCATTTGCTCGCGCTCACGCGCTGAGTAAATTGATTTTGGGTCTTACGGTGAGTAATTAACGTAAATTTTTGCTTGTAAGAAAAAAATATTATTATTATTATGTAATAATAATACCCAATAGGTTACGATAGCGTAGATATTTGCTATTTTGTATGAGAGTGGTGTATCTGTCCTTATTATGTAATCTGTGATGAAATTGCAAGCAATACATTCAGTCAACAAAGTATCGGGAATGGATGATTTGTTTATGGTTCCAAATTCAAATTTTTGTTTTTTTTGTTGTTGTTAGATTGGCACAACTGTTTTCTATTTTGGCGCGGAGTTTGAGTTGCATCTGTTATTTATATTAAATACAGTGCTGTTTTTAGTTATATCATATCTAGTGTGTATTGCGAATTTCATAATGGACAAAAACATTGAACAAAGAGTTTGTCTTAAATTTTGCATCGCCAATGGAATTTCGTGTTCGGAGTCACTGAAAATGTTACAGAAGGCTTACGGTGATTCGACTTTATCAAAAACACGTGTTTATGAGTGGTACAAAGCGTTCAAAAGCGGTCGAGATGTGATGGAAGATTTGCCTCGCTCTGGTAGGCCATCAACGTCTGCAACTGAAGTTAACATCGCAAAAGTGAAGGAAATAGTGACTGAAAATCCTCATTCAACTTTGAGAGAGATAGCCGCCGAACTTTCTGTATCTCACGAGTCGATCCGTACTATTTTAACTAATCATTTGGGTATGAAACATGTTACCGCTCGGCTAGTCCCAAAAGACCTGAATTTTCTCCAAAAACTCAATCGCATGAGAGTCGCTGAGGACATGCTAGAACGAGTCAATTCCGACCCAACATTCATGAAACGCATTGTTACTGGTGACGAGACGTGGGTTTACGAGTTTGACATGCAAACTAGTCAACAAGCTTCGGAGTGGCGCCTTCCAACTGAACCGAAACCGAAGAAACCACGCCAAAGTCGATCAAAAGTCAAAGTCATGTTGACTGTTTTCTTTGACTATCGCGGTGTTGTGCACTCGGAATTCTTGCCGGAAGGTCAAACGGTAAATAAAGAATATTATTTGAGCGTTATGCGGCATTTAAGAGAGCAAATTCGACGAAAAAGGCCAGATTTGTGGAATGAAAATTCTTGGATTTTGCACCACGATAATGCGCCTTCGCACAAGGCCATCATTGTGAAAGAATTTTTGACCAAACACTCAACAAATACCATCGAGCAACCACCATATTCACCAGATATGGCTCCTGCCGACTTCTTTCTTTTTCCTAAACTCAAATTACCACTTCGTGGCACCCGTTTTCAATCGGTAGAAGACATAAAGGAGAATTCGCGCCGAGAACTGAATTCAATTCCGGAAACAGCGTTTAAAAAATGTTTTGATGATTGGATTATTCGTTGGCGTAAGTGTATCGTTTCTGAAGGAGCATACTTTGAAGGTGATAAAATAAATTTGGATGATTAACAAACAGTTTGTGTATTATTGATCTTTTCCCGGTACTTTCTTGACAGAGTAGTAAATACATGCAGGTACTTAATATTATAATTACTGTTTAAGCTGTGGATATATATAATTAGGTGAACATTATTTGTTAATATTATGTGTGTGGTTTAAAGTAAGTTATAATGTATCATTCCTAAATAAATAAATAAAAAATAACCCAAGAGCAGAACGCAAAAAAAGTTATGATTAATAATTTACCTGCAGTTTTATCCTGTTACTCATCGTCACATTCACACTGAAACAAAAAACTACATTATTTTACAATGAATCAACGTTAATGTTATAAATACTCCTATGGATTATCCCTGTCGATTTTAGGACTCGGTCACAATATAAACAGATCAGTAGATCTTCGAACAAAGGTACATCGTGCGATTTGTATGTATGCATGTACGTCTTACAAGTACGCGCCACGAGCCTGTGGTGGGACGTGAGCTGGGCTAAGGCTGCCTTACCATAGAAGTGGAGACGAGCGGTGCGGAGAGGAGCTGTGTAGGAATCGACCAATCACATTGGTTGTAATCCACATGTCGTCTCCGCTCCGCTTCAATGGAAACGGTCAAGCGGAGACGAGATGTAGATTGATCGATTCCTACACAGCTCCGCTTCTATGGAAAGGCAGCCTAACACTGATAATCATGAAGTTTCTGGGAGATCGAGCGTCGTCGCTCGGGTCGAAACCGAATTTTCATCGATTTTCTATACAAAAATAAAAAAACCGGGCCATACCCAAGCAGCACGCAAGCTGTATAAGAGCTTATACAGCCCTTATGCAGCTAAAACTAGAGTTATAATGGCTGTATAAGCTCTTATACAGCTTGCGTGCTACTTGGGTAGCTGGGGTTCGAACCCGCAGTCTTGGCGTGTAGTAGGCTGGCGTAGCGTTGCTCTAACCATCAGTCTATTCAAACAGCGGCAGTGGCCACAAAATTACGAACCATTCGCAATCGCGGGAAATCTTTTTGCGTGAAAATACGGGGAAAATGATTTTTTCCAGATATGAGACCCAGCCCCCGTAAACCCTCATGCGTATATGGATTTCGAGCCTGTCCAGATATGTCCAGGTGTGTGCGAAAACGCGTCATCTGAGGGGCTAGCACATCTTGTATTTTCTCGCTTGTCGCTCAGTGCGTCTATAGACTAGTTAGAAAGGGACAGGCTCTTACAGCCCAGCCACTACTTTGAGCGGCGGCGGCGGCGGCGCGCGAATTCTCTCTTCATTGCCCGTTCGAGTCGTTCACCGCGCAGTGGTTAGTTGACGTTACACGCAATGTATTAGAAAATTCGCTCGTCGCTCGCGCAGTCGTGGCCAGGCTCTTAGTCGACGCTGCACCGCCTGCGTGTGTGTGCGTAGGTACGAGTACCTAACTCGTTCTAAAGGACCGGAGTTGAATTACTTATATGATATACTGTGGTTTAGTGGTCGTAAGCCATTGTTTACTATGTAAAGTAATAAATAACATGCGATTACTTCCTCTCAATACCAGACACATGCAAACTACTCGCAAATAACAATATTCTAGTAAGACTCTAGAAGTCAAGGTAACGAATTGATGAAAGGATATATAACTAGTAATAATAAACACAGGGTGATTATTAAATGGTATAACTTAAGACTGAACTTAGTTTTAATTATTTCCAGCCCCTAACTATGACATTTACACGTGTGGTAGTTTTTTTTACTATAGTTAAAAAGAAATTACTGTTTTAGTTCATGGTAACTCTTTAATAAGTAAATAAAATATCTAACGGCCGCACTCAGAGACGTCAATTAACTTTTAATTTCGATTAAAGTTGCTGCTGTAAATTTTTTTGCTATAGCAATAGAATAACACGCAGCACGTTTAAAAATAAATGACGTCACTGAGTGCGGCAGTAAGTGTTTATTATTGGATTGTCTTGAACTCTCACGATATTTGCACATGTTTGTAGTTAAACTAAGCTTTTACGAGATTGAGTCCCGTTTAAATATAAATATAAGTGTTTATGATTTAAAGCAAAACTTTACTGATGAAGTTTCATTCATTTACGGAGTTTACGAAACGAGAGATGAAATTTCTTCCTAAATTACCATTTTTTCCTCTCTATTCCTTCATCACATAAGAATTTTTCCCTTAAGAATTAGACAGCATAACACAAACTCTCCATTAACTATATTTTACTCGTAAAATCACCTCACACCCATACTCTGTGTATATTTTTCTTAAATTATTTGGACTCATCCTAGCCTTCAAAGGTATTTTGCAGTTTTGGTAAATTAAGCACCTTCAGGCAGTTATTTTGTGTATTGTTAGTTTGTCTGCCGTCCTTTTCGCCGTTTGTATTTCTTTTTTTTTAACTTAATCCCCTTTTTTCGCGCAGTCGGATAACAAAACTATAGAGTATCTCAGTCACATAACATCCCGTCGATCCGCGTCAATGAAATGATTGCGTTCCACTGAACGTTCAACACTAAACGTATTTGAATGTTGATGAATGAAAATTGACATGTGTGCTCTATCCGGCGTAGAGTACAGTAGAGTTCAAAGATATGTAAACGCTTTTGCACCTTACCATTGAAATAACGTGCAAAAGCATGTACATATTTTTGAACTCGACTGTACAGACCAAAGGAAATGGGATTTTATTATTGTCGTTCAAAGTTATGTTTGCATTTATGGCCCACTAGCTTTTTGCCCGCGACTTTGTCCGCGTTGAAGTCGTTTATCGCTATTCCTTCCGAAACTACCTATTAAATTTTTCGGGGCTCAAACTATCTCCATACCATTTCATCGAAATCGGTTCAGCGGTTTAGCCGTGAAATCGCAACAAACTGACAGACAAACAGACAGAGTTACTTTCACATTTATAATATTAGTATAGATGGTATGTGTAGTTGTACTGAAAATATATAAAACCTCAATGAATCTACCAAAGCAAGAAATGTGCGATGTTGTATAATTTTACATTTTTATCGTCGAAAAGTTCTTATTTTTGCACCTTATTGAATCTGCTAGTTGCAGTAACCTCAACGGTGTTGCGAATAAGATGATGAACTGTCTTTGTCATTGCAACTTAACACAACACTTAAATAATAATTATTACTCTGGCCTATATTTCACTTGGTTTTAAACCTACTTGCTTTCAATTAAATTGCGTCCTACGCTCTGTGACAAGTGACAACGAAGGAGTGGAGGCTCCTAATTATTTTCCAAATAGATTAAGCGATTTATTGTTTGTTTTTGAAGCATTTCTAATTGTGGGGCCCCTCTCTCGTGGAGGCTCTGGGGCTAGCCTTTCCTAAATCCGGCCCTGTTTACAATAATATGGTTCCTTCGAGCTGACATGATGATGGAAACGGACGGCGGGTGACACAGGAGTTTATCAATGTCTAATATAGGTCCGTCGAGACTGAGCTTCTTTGTGTAGTAAGTTACTCATCAAAGATAACACGATGTGGGGAAAACCACTCTCTTGACCAGTTTGTTACTTATAAACATATTGAACACAACATCACGATTCTCTGACCTAAAGGTTAAAACAACAAAGATATATCTGTTAACAAAAGTTGTAATTATGTCGTCGTGTGACTATGCCACGTTTAGCTTGGTTGATAGTGACCCTGCCTGCGAAGCTGGTGGTCCTCGGTTCGATTCCGGGTAAGAGGCAAATATTTGTGAGTCGGGTGTAGCATTGTGCTGCCAACAAACTTCTCAAATTATGAACAAACATTCCATTGAGATGGTTGGTAATACAGGATATATTGTCGATACTACCAATTAATTTCAAGAATTTCCTCAGTAATTAATTGAGAAAATTTCCAAAATGTTTCTTTTGTTCTGCAACTTGCACATTACAACTTATTTGTTTCAATATTTTATTTATTTTCTTGCAGGTGAGCTGAGCGTGATGTATATATTTATGCGGTACCGCTTCAACTGGGATGAAGTACGATATAGCATTTACTCTACGTACAACTTCGTGGCTCACTCCTTGGGTATGTAATCTTGGCAATCTATTAATAATTCTATAATGTTTCTTATCTGTATGATTCTATATCAATTTGCTTGTGTATTAAAGACTTTTGAATTAACTTGACACCTATTTAAGCTTATATACTGGTCAATAATACATTATTACATCAGAAAATTATCGGTCTTTTAGGCGATGTCATCATCACACTGGCCAATTTTGATTATACTCGTAAACTATGAAATTCTAAAAAGTTCCAGGCCTTAGAAGGACAGACTTATAGTAATCTTGTATCTCTGTCGTTTTTGCTAGATGGAATACGTCCTGAATTTTCCAGAGATGTCGGAAAATCAGTTACTTTGTCAAGATTCTAGAGATAAAAAAATAAATATCAGGGGACAATCTCACACAAATTGACTTAGTCCCAAACTAAACACTAGGCTTGTACTATGACTACTAGGCAACGATATACATACTTGTATAGAGAAATACATACTTGAATATAAAGAAAACATCCATGACTCAGGAACAAATACTCGCGCTCATCACACAAATATTTGCCCATACCGGGACTCGAACCCGGGACCGCTAGCTTTGTAGGCAGGGTCACTACCAACTAACCGCGTCGTCAATAAAGTAGTAGAGCAATAAAGTCTCCGAAATGTTTTAATTATTTTGAAAATCGAATTTTCTCTGGTATTTCATAACCTTGATTTTGGGATCTGTTTTGTGTGTCCAGGGACGCTGTTCTCAATCAGCGTGTTCAGCCGCAAGCTGCACGCGGACGACGCCGTGCTTGGCATGGTCTCCACGGCCAGCAAGATCAGCGGCTCCCTAGTCATGGCCTTCGCGAGGACCGACTACGAGGTCTACCTGTGTAAGCACTTCCAGAACCAATTCAAATCCTACTTATATTATAAACGCGAACGTTTGTGTGTGTTCATTTCTTACTCTTTCACGCTGCAATGGCTAGATGGATTTGGATGAAATTTGGAATGGAGATAGCTTATACCCTGCATTAACATATAGAATATTTTTTATCCCGGAAAAATTGTTAGTTTCCAAAGTAAAACCGATAATCGAAGTCTACGCGGATGGAGTCGCGGGCAAAAGCTTTTTTATTGCCTTAGGTTAGACTGACAAACAGGCAGACGGCTCACCTGATGGGAAGTGGTCACCGCCGCCTATGGACATTTGCAACACCTGAGCCCTTAGCCAAGATGCCCATCGCTAACTAGCGTTTCTATTCGTTTAGTTTTCAAACCAATCGCGTCATTGGTAGATCACGTCATACGGAGAGTCACGTGATCTACCAGTGACGCGATTGGTTCAAAAACGAAACGAATAGAAACGCTAGTTAGCGATGGGCATCTTGGCTAAGGGCTCTGAGGCGTCACTAATGCGTTGCCGGTCTCGAAGAAATTTAAAGACACCATTTTTGAAAAGCCCCATATTTTTGTGCATTTGGAAAATCTGAGCGGGAAGTTCGGCTAGCGTATTTATAAAATTGGCCGCATCAAGGTCCTCGGTACGTCGGGTAGATGCAGTGATTCTGCTTGCACGTCAGGCTAGTTGCACACACACACACACACGGAGCCGTGCTCGGCATTGGTCTCCACAGGCAGCAAGATCGGCGGCTCCCTACCCATGGCCTTTGAGAACCAAGTTCCATTTTCTCGTTTACGGAGATATTTTACTGCTATGATAAACTGAGACCGTTGGATTGTGAATAAATTGGTATGCATGTGACCAATTTATTCAGAGAAAACTAGGTTAAAAAAAAAGACAACCCACATGTATCAAGTCTTGGAAAATCTTAATTTTGTAATACTCGTAGAGCAATCGAATTAAATTTGGTCTCTCTTAGTTTTCCACTTTTCAGGTTACAGACCCGTACGTTACGTACTTTTTTAAACATATTTCAATTTCCTTTTTAAAAAGTTATTTATGTACACCACAAAGTATTTCCAAGTGTCGGCTTCATTCCAAACGTTTAAGAGTCCACGAGCTTCACTTTTTTTTTTACCTTGCATCTCTTTCCTGTACAAACTTTGGGTAACCATCAGAATATTCTAATGTATAATTAACAAACGATTTGTTGGTGATTTCAATATTTTGCTTTTTTTTATTACATCTGTAACTTACAGCTAAATACCATTGTATTACAATCTCCTTTTATTTTCTCTCCTCGCCTTTTATCTCCAACTTATTTCCTTTTTTTCTTTCTTCCATTACCTCTCAGTCACTCTCTTAGAGGCCGGTTAGACGAGAAACATTTTCACGGCAATGTGTGTCCGGTAACTATACGTGTCTTGCTCTAACATACAGAACAACAGAGTAAGACAGCAATTAGTTGACGGCTACACATTGCCGTGAAAATTTAATCGTCTACCAGCCCCCTTACACGCGATGTCACACTTCCAGGTCCTCTGGTAGAGATCCTCAATGGAACATCTGCCATAGCCCTGAAGTCCATCGCTTCGAAGCTAGTTTCACATAAGGAATTAGGTTGGTATCTAACTTTAATTACAAAAGTAACAAGAAATAAGTCGAACAGTAGAATACGTTACGAATATAGAACAACCCCCTTTTCATAAACGTATAATAGCGGAAGTATGCTTCACATATGGTTACATTACAATACTTAGTTGGTTTTTATCTAAAACTAGCTTTCCGCCCACGACTCAGTCATAGCAATAGTCAGTACTTTCGTTAGTTAAAATATCGCTTGTGTCCACTCTGAAAGTCTATTCTAAATGTTGGTGAAAGAATTTTTGAAACCGGACGCGTAGTTCCGGAGATTACTCTTTACATACAAACAAAAAAACAAATTTACAAACATTTGAATTTGACAGACAGTGACAAAGCATGCTTTTGCTAAAATTGTTTTTTTACCCGACTGCGTGAAGCCAAAAGAAGGGTAATGACTTTAACAGTCTATGTATGTGTCAAGGGTGGTCAAGGTCATAAATGTGTGTGCACGTTTAGTACCTTGTCACTTCAATCGCTGTGATATTCATATATGGCAGTTTAAACAAGACATTAAATAGGTAAGGTACTAAAATGTACACATATTTATGACCTTGACTATGTGACCAAAAATCGGATGTTCCGCTCTAGCCCCTAAACTATTGGACCGATTTAATAAATTAGAGTTTTATAGGCTGTATAAAAATCACCAGTCGGATTTTAGTTTGCAACTTTTTTTATTGCACAGTCAAGGTTATAAATATTGATACTTTCAGTGTCAAAAATATGTAACCACGACCTTATTACGGCGACATAAGACCGTGGTCATTTTTGAGGCTTTGAATGTATCTATGATTATAACCTTGTACGTTTATGAAGAAGGGAGTAAGGTTTACAGACACTTCCGATTTTTAGAAAACTTGAAATTCCTTGTGTTTGATATTCGCCTAAGAGTTTGTTCCCGCCAACGTCTCAATAGGAGAGTCGCGCACGAAGTTTTCCAACTATTTTAACTACAAGCCCAGAGGCGACAACGGCTCTGGTACCGGAACATCTTCTACATAATGTTTATGGATAAAAGTCCCCATAAGTTTGTATCCTTTAACTGCAAGAACATCAAACGTTCTCATGAGGATGTTAGAAAGCTTTGTGGAACTTCGGACCTCATTGCGCTTCAGGAGACTTGGTTGTTGCCGGACGAACTCTCATACCTAGATAGTATTGACGGAGATTTCAATAGTACAGGGACGTCGGCGGTGGATACGACACTGGGCATGCTACGAGGTAGGCCGTACGGTGGTGTGGTCCTTCTGTGGAAAAATACTGTCTTCGATAACGTGTCAGTGATAGATTGTAATAATGATCGTGTATGTGCCATTAAAATAGTAATGAGACAGCGGTCTATTTTAGTGATTAGTGTCTACATGCCGACTGATAAGCCCAGTAACCTGACGGAATTTACGGATTGCCTCGGGGCGGTGAGTGCTATCATAGACAATAGTGAATGCGAGTCAGTATTTCTCTTTGGGGACCTAAATGCGCATCCGACGGGTTTGTTCTACGACGAGCTAGTGGATTTTTGTACTGAACGTGATTGGACAATAGCAGACACCGACTTATTGGGTTTGGCATCGGGGACCTACACTTTTAATAATAATAATAATAATAAATATCAGGGGACAATCTCACACCAATTGACCTAGTCCCAAACTAAGCTCTAGGCTTGTACTATGGGTACTAGACAACGATAAACATACTTATATAGAGAAATACATACTTAAATATATAGAAAACATCCATGACTCAGGAACAAATACTCGCGCTCATCACACAAATATTTGTCCATACCGGGATTCGAACCCAGGACCGCTAGCTTCGTAGGCAGGGTCACTACCAACTAGGCTAACTGCGTCGTAACCTACACTTTTATAAGTGAAGCCCATGGCTGTAGGCGGTGGCTAGATCACTGTGTAGTAACTAGAGCAGCCCTCAGCTCTGTAACTAAGATACGAGTTTATTATGACACCTTATGGTCTGATCATTTCCCTTTAGTTGTGGAGGTAAATCTTGACATAATTAAACCGAAAAGTAATATGTTGAGTTATTGTCAAAATGATAATGCTAATGTTATTTGGGGTGACCGTAAGACATTACAAATTGAGGAGTATGAGGTGTTATGTAATGAAATGTTAAAATTAATAGATTTTCCAACTCAAATGCGGAGTTGTTGTTCTTCCGGTTTTTGTAATAATACCGAGCATAAATCCATAATAAATGAAATGTATGCTGACATTGTATCCATTCTCAGGCAGGCTGCTATAACCAGTTGTCGAAGGAGTAAAACTAAGAAAAGGAAACAGGTCATGGGCTGGAATAAGCACGTGAGCGATGCTCACGGGCAGGCGAGGATTAATTTTCAAACATGGGTCTTGCACGGAAAACCTTCGGCTGGACCATTATACGATACGATGTGTGAAAGCAGAAGAATATTTAAATCGCGATTAAGATGGTGCCAGAACAACCAAGATCAAATAAAAATGGATTTACTGGCATCTCATCACACGAATTGTGACTTCCGAAGCTTTTGGAAAAGTACGAACAAACTAAACCCTCGCCCTGGCCTGCCCGTGAGCGTCGACGATGCCACTGACCCGGAGGGCATAGCTGAGCTCTTTCGTAATCATTTCTTTATTAGGCCGTCCCTCGGGCAGCAGCCGACTATGCTCGATACTGAGACAACACATGGAGGCCCGGGCATCATCTTTACGGCAAGAGACGTAACCCAGACCATTCGACAAATGTCGAGAGGTAAATCTCCCGGCCATGATGGTCTCAGTGTTGAGCATCTTCGATATGCGGGACCTCATCTCCCGCGAGTGCTGGCGATGTTTTACTCTCTCTGTGTAAGCCACTCTTATCTGCCTGAGAGTTTAATGAAAACGATTGTAGTCCCTATATTAAAAAATAAAACTGGAGATATATCCGATAAGTCTAATTATAGGCCTATATCGTTAGCTACAATTATAGCTAAAGTGCTTGACGGTTTGCTTAATGTTCGGTTGGAAAAGTATGTCACTTTATACGACAATCAGTTTGGTTTTCGGCCGGGTTTGTCTACGGAAACTGCCATACTGAGCCTTAAGCATACCGTCAGGTACTACACGTCACGTGGAACTCCAGTCTATGCCTGTTTCCTGGATTTATCTAAAGCATTTGACTTAGTCAATTACGAGCTACTGTGGAAAAAACTTGTAGAGTATAACGTGCCTAGTGAAATAATAAACATTTTTAGATACTGGTATGGCCACCAAGTACACAGTGTTCGATGGGCAAATGCATTTTCTACGCCATATAAATTGCAATGTGGAGTGCGGCAGGGGGGGTTGACTTCGCCTCGGTTGTTTAATGTTTATGTAAACGCACTGATCGTCGCGCTCAGCAGGCAACACGTCGGCTGTCACGTAGATGACGTGTGCGTAAATAATTTGAGCTACGCAGACGACATGGTCCTGCTGAGTGCGTCGATCTGTGGTATTAGGAAGCTCCTTCGTACGTGTGAGGGGTACGCCAGCAGCCATGGCTTAACGTACAACTCAAAAAAGAGTGAGCTCATGGTTTTCAGGTCGGGGACCAGGTGTCCGACAGCTGTGCCGCCGGTCGTGTTAAACGGAGTTCAGTTAAACCGCGTGACCCGGTTCAAGTACCTTGGACACCTGATCACCGATGACCTGAGAGACGACGCCGATCTCGAGAGGGAGCGTCGGGCGCTGGCGGTGAGAGCGAACATGTTGGCCCGCAGGTTTGCGCGGTGTTCCAGGGAGGTAAAAGTTACTCTTTTCAGAGCTTTCTGTACCTCTTTGTATACATGCAGCCTGTGGGCCAACTATACTCGAAGATCGTTTAGGGCCCTGCGCGTACAGTATAATGACGCGTTCAGGGTGCTGATGCGGCTGCCGCGCCGCTGCAGTGCGTCAGGCATGTTCGCGGAGGCGCGCATCGATTGCTTCTACACCACTCTGCGCAAGCGGTGCGCGTCCCTGCTAAGCAGAGTGCGCGGTAGCGGCAACAGCATCCTGGACATGATAGCGGGTAGGTTTGATTGTCCTTACATGGTTCACTGCATGCAACTCCATGTAAGGAGCAATCGTGCTTACTAATATGTTTAGTTATTTTGATTTCAATGTCCTATTTTATTTTTTTATTTTTTTTAAATTTGTAATATGTATTTTAGTTTTAGTTTTAATTAATGAATCTATGTTGTTTGAAATAAATAAATAATAATAATTAACAATTGGGTGAATCAACTTTTAAGGTACTCCTTTTCTTTTACGGCACTAAAACTTTCGTGGTGACTTATGATTAATAATAATTTATAAATATTAAAATCAGACCATAAAATTTACAGATCCTACATGATAGACACCTCAAATATTTCTTAATTTTCGGAAAACTCTGGTAACTCAGGGGAAAATGAACATTTTTCATACAAAACCTGGGGACATCGTCGTCCCCTACGTTACCAACTATATTATTATTTAAAATTGTACCATTTTAGAAAAACATTTTTTAAATGTTAGCCTATATGTCTGATTTTATAAATGTGCAGGCCACGAAGTTAGCAAATAAATAGTTTTTCTAAAAAAATAAAAATTGTGAAACATCTCGAAAAATAGGGAGTACCTTAAAAGTTGATTCACCCAATTAACTTTATCCAGGCAAAGTGTTCTCTCTATTTGGCGTGGCGGAGACCCTGATGCCCCTTCTCTTCGCTCCGCTCTACTCCCGCGTGTACATCGCCACGCTACACGCCCTGCCCGGCACTTTCATGCTGCTTAGTGCGGCAGCCACAGTGCCTGCACTTGGAATATTCGGGTAATACGGTGCCGCTATACTACTTTTTTAAATGAAAAAAGCTTTAGGACAAACCATTGATTTAGTATATATAGATACACAATCAGCAGGAAAAAATGGCAAGTCAAAACTACTGCCTAATCGACTTGGGCAGTAGTTTGGCTATTAGTCTTGTTCCAACCACAGGCAGTGGCAGTTGTCAATTATGACGAAATTTGCAGTGAAAAACTGCAAAAATAATAACAAAAAAACGAATAAAAAGGATGTAATGACTTATTTTACGTAAGTTCTATTTATTTATAAACATATTCTAGTTAAAATTATAATGCTTTCATGATTTTTGGGAATTTATTTTGTACATACAAATTATGACTTATCACGGAACCAAAATATATGGAGTAGCTATTACTTTTATTGATTTTAATAAATCGTGTTGGTTTATTTTGACTTATGACAAAAAAATGTTTATAATAATATTTCTTATATTGGGTATCGCGAGGATACCGAAAGAGAAATCAATGACCAATCACACGCAGAATCAGCAATAGAAACAAATTTTCAAGCAAACTGTGATATTTTGTTTTCAGTTCTTGATATATTGCTGGATACGCAGTTCGGAAATTAATAAAATCAATTCGGTGCAACATATGCACAAATTCTCTTTTAGCTAATGAAAAGCAGGCACGATTTTCATAAATTAATTGACATCAAAAACTTAGGTGGGATTTTTTACGCATCTCAAGATGTATTTGCTGTGTGCAAGAAAACAGAAGCTTTCATTACTAATAACATACGAATGGGAGAAACACAGAACCATACTAAAATAATATCAAATGTTCTAAAAAAATTTATGCAAGTATATATTTTTAATGCGACTACGGAAGAAGACCACAATATAAGTCATAGAATTATGTTAATTAAACCTATTACCAATCGATATTTAACCGTCCGTTTACATTACATTGCAGAAAGTATCTTAAGTATCAAGAAAGTATCTTAAGTAAATGTAGGTCTAAAAGACAATTATATAATAAATTAAACCTATATACAAGGAAATTAGGATATACTTTACGTTTAGCTAGTTAGGATAAAGATCTTGTTTTGTTTGGAGTAAAGGAGTGTGTTACGCCCTAAGGCTCTCACGCTGCAACATGCCGTCAATGAGTCAACGGCTTTTCTCGATAACCGATCGCCTGGCTCTCACGAAAGTGCTGACATAGACAATTGAGTAATACGCGGATTACTTTTGGTGAAGTGATGTTTCGCGAGTGTCTTATGTTTTTCCGGCGCGGTAGCGTAAGGTCGTGTGATCGATCTTGATCAATAATCTAAGTTAGTTTTATACCTCACTGTATCTGCACCTTTGTAACAAGTATTAAAGGACACTTCAAAAATCAAGTGTTATTTCTTCAAAAAGTCCAATCGACGGCCCCATCTCGTTTCTGGCGCAGTCGGTAATTGTGGTCGAGTCAGTGCGTGGCATCTAACTTCGAGTCCGCCTGATAGTCGTTTCGTCGACGTGTCGACTATCTACGAATCTACGAGTGGCCGTCAGCCGTGACCAGCAGCAGCAACAGCAGCGGAGCGACGCGACAACATCTAGACATCGATGGGTCAAGTTCCATTCGCTATGCAGATACTGTGAGTTTAGAATTAAGAAGTTACATGAATCCTATTGGTTGCCAATCCAATCTGCAGCCCCTATCCTTAATTATTTAGCAGTCGGTAGGTAGGGGTGACTGATTCCACTCATTGGTCTGGGAGAATTTGGTTGATAGGTTTGACGAGGCGCGACTCGAAACCCAGTAGACATATTTGATCGGGGTAAGGCCCGCATCATTTGCTGTGTTCGCGAAGGTCCTTGCCCTTGAGGGAAGGTGTTTGGTGTACGGTTATAAGGAGCAAAATTAGGCGTATTGGCCATTTGATTGAAAGCGGGTTGGGTGTTCACATTATAAATGGGCTTCGTTTGGTTCATTGGGTTAAAATGAAATTGTCTAGGAATTGGTTGATTTTGGGGCGTTATTAGTGGAACGTTGAACCGATTGAAATGAAAAGGTTTAAGAAGCTGATCTGGCTTCATAGATGAGAAAGGGGTTTGACTTTTATTCTTTAGGTAAAGAACATTTAATTCTTCTTGAGCGAATTCTAAGGCTTTTTCCAAGGTTTCAGGTCGCATGCATCTTACTCGTGAACCAAGTGGTTCATGTAGACCTCTTGTGTAGGTTTGCAAGGCCAATTTTTTGTAGAGTTCGCGTTTAGCTGAAACTGTGGTAGGTAATGCTTCGTGTAACTCGCAATACGTCATTATTGTGCTAAGTAAATTTTGAACTCGTTCGTAAAAAACGTGGGGAGTATCAGAACCTTGCGAAAGCATTGACAAATCAGTATATAAAGCAGTTTCATCCCTATGATCAGAAAATGAATTGATTAACGCATTTCGTATTCCATTCCAGTCCCTTGGAATGCCATTTGCTGCCAAAAGGGTGGCGGCACGGCCAGTTACTTTGTTTAATATGCCATTTAAAACGGCTGAATTAGTAAGTTCATTCCCGACCAAAACCAAAGTACAGATGTCGTGCAGACAGGAGGAACATCGCATCTTAGAAGGAAGTTTTCTAGCAACTATCCCACGAAATTGCAACATACGAACACCTGAATTCACAATTATAAACATGGATGACAAACTTCGAGGACATGCTGTCGAAATAATGACTCTGCCTAAATCAGCTTTTTCATCGACTTCGGTGAATCATTCGCTTCATTATAATCTGACTACAATCGATTTGAATACGTTGCACAACATTCAACACCAGGTGCTAATGGAACCACCTGTCACTGCTGCCTCAGCTGATTTCTCGAGTATTTATCACACAACTATACCTATATACGGCTTACTGTTTTGCGGTGCAGTGGTACTAATCATTTTATATTACTACTACCGTCATCGAGCGACCACTTCGACCCAAACTGAGATTGAACTTCAAAGAACGGACTCCAGTACACAGACACTGCAAGAACGCCGAGCCGCAACATTTGCATTAGACATTGGCAAATAGTTGCTCGTCTAGGAGGGGAGATGTTACGCCCTAAGGCTCTCACGCTGCAACATGCCGTCAATGAGTCAACGGCTTTTCTCGATAACCGATCGCCTGGCTCTCACGAAAGTGCTGACATAGACAATTGAGTAATACGCGGATTACTTTTGGTGAAGTGATGTTTCGCGAGTGTCTTATGTTTTTCCGGCGCGGTAGCGTAAGGTCGTGTGATCGATCTTGATCAATAATCTAAGTTAGTTTTATACCTCACTGTATCTGCACCTTTGTAACAAGTATTAAAGGACACTTCAAAAATCAAGTGTTATTTCTTCAAAAAGTCCAATCGACGGCCCCATCTCGTTTCTAGTGTAATGTAAATGTTTTCAGGGTTCATGTGTGTAGTTTTTATTTATAATTTATCATTTCGTTAAAATTAATACAATATAAAAATGAGAAATGCGACTCCATTCGTCCGATGTTCACTTTTGTCGTAAATATTATGATAATGGCGATTTCACTAAAAAGTTTTAAATATTTTGAAACGTTCGTTTGCAAATTTGACACTTGACAGCTAGTAGGTATATTGGGTTTTTTTGGCATATTCATGCAATGTGAAAAGTGAAATGTTTAAGGTGAAAAATAGCAATGTTAGCATATATCTGAATACAGTTGTCAATGTCATTTGGGACAGTTTATAACAACATTTTTGTGCGGGATTGTGTATCTAGTATATACTAAATCAATGGGTCAAATGAAATTTCCAAATAACGTAATTTTGAAGGTGTGATAAAATAAAAGAATACCATTTACATGTCTGTAACTGAACTCAAATTTCAATTTACTCTATTGTGCCTGTTGCTAGCCAAAGAATTTGTAGTCTTAGAACTGTAATCTTGATGCACTTAACCATTATTTATGAAACATTGTCGTTGCATCTCTTTCATTCGGTATGTCAAATGAGAGAGATGTAAGATCAATGTTTTTTGCAAATACAAAGTGAGTAGTGCCACCATGACTCATGAGATTGCATAATTATGAGTCTAAGGTTGTGTTGTAAAAAAAATGTAAAAAAAAAATTTTGAGACCATTTTAAGGTTAAAAAACCGCTTGTCACGTATGTCAATTAAGGATTGTAAAATGATTAACAATTATATAAAATTGCGCTGACTTTTTTTTGTTACAGGTGGTTCTATCATCAACATAAAAAGGATCTTAAAATCAAAAGACAGGAAGTTCCAATGACGCTTCCCGTGGCTGGGGACCTTGGAGTCCCCATGGCAACAGCCTAAAAAAAACGCTATGAAAAAAGCAGTGTCTACTAAGACCTCTCTTACTAAGGTGCGTTGGGGTAATTCCGTCTGCGGGGCAATTCCGTAAACAGGCGTTTGTGCCCATTCTAGAACGGCACACCCTTTGTTAACTATGTCGATTAAGCAGAGGAACTTTTTAATTCTAGTTTTTAAAATAGATGGCTGCGTGACGCCATTATGAATGGGCACAAATGCCTGTTTACGGAATTGCCCCGCAGACGGAATTACCCCAACGCACCTTAGTAAGAGAGGATTTGTGTCCTTTTTAGACCTGACAAAAAAAATGTAGGAACCCAGCTATGTTATTCTGATAACGCTATGTCATTCAGTTCTACTCAGTCGATGAATAGCCGGCGAATTTACGTCGTCCGTCAAGTTGGGTAAATGACATTCAACTGCCTGCACATTCATTCAGTCGCTGGTTTCACAGACGACCAGCTGTCAATTTCTTTTGGCTTTTGGCTTATCATTTAATTTCTCTTCTTTGTAAAGTTGTCTGTAAGAGATCGCTATGTAGCGATAAGATCGCCCGTTGACTAACTTTGTAACATTTCTTTTGTATTTACTTAATAAAATAAATAATAATCCAGCCTATATACGTCCCACTGCTGGGCACAGGCCTCCACTCACAATGAGAGGGTTTGGGCTATAGTTCCCACGCGGGCCTAGTGCGGATTGGGAACTTGGCACACACCGTCAAATTGGTTTGCAGGTGTGTGCAGGTTTCCTCACGATGTTTTCCTTCACCGAAAAGCTCATGGTAAATTTACAAATTGTATTTCGCACATAAATTGCGAAAAACTTAGAGGTGCGAGCCCGGGTTCGAACCCACGACCCTCTGCTTAAGAGTCGGCAGGTCAAACCATTAGGCTACCACGGCTTTTTATTAGGCTACCACGTACTGTACCACGTATGTATTTACTTCCCATGCTGAAATTGAATGTGGTGTTCAATAAAGAGTACAGTCGAGGACAGAAAGATGTATACACTTTTGGACCTTATTACAATGGAACAAGGCGAAAAAGTGTATACATCTTTCTGTCCTCGACTGTACCTATTCGTATTATAATGTATCGTGCCTACTAATAGGACTGATACTTTGAAACGGTTGTATTTTTAAGGTTCCGTACCAAAATAGTAAAAAGGAACTAACTTATGGTGAGACTTCGGTGTCTATATTAAAAATAAAATAAATAAATGTTAGTAGTTAGCTTTTTTTTCAAAAAAATATCTCCCGCTTCATCTCCGAAGTTTAAGAGCCAAAAAAATCTAAAATTATCCAGACTTGGGTCAATTTCAACAATGCACGATTTTATGCCAATTTAGGTGGCGAGATGAAAAGTAATTTTTTCGGAAAAATTTTTTGCTGATAATTTGCTAAAAAATATTTGAAATTGGAATTTATAATGGGATGCTATTATTCGTAAAACTTTTGAAGATATTAAGAATAATAATTTGAGTTGACCACTTGAATTTAATTGACGTGCCACCTAAATTTAAACGCCACCTAAATTTGTTTTTTATATCATAACTTAATTTTGGATGTTATTAACTACTAACCAATTCATTAATAAAATAATTCTAATAAATTGAAACAAATTTCAGTAATTAGCTTTTGTCTTTATTGATCATGTGCAAAATGAAAATGAAACAATCGTGTACTCAGTAATGAATTCTCTTCTTTTAAATTAAAATTTATACGTAATTATATAACCTAATATAAACTCAGGTTAACTTCTACAAAATAATAAATAAAGAAAAAAATATATTTAAATTTTATAAAATATTCTTTTTTCGTTCCCGGTCTTTTATAACCTTCTCTCAATGCAAGATATTTTTTTTGTGTTCACATACAGCATTTTTTCCCTTCCTTCGTCTGCTTCTTTTTAGGCATCATTCTAAACAATAAATTATAAGTTTATTGATTAATAAGCGCAATAAAAAACCAGCTTGTATGCTTCGTTTATTACATAATTACAAACTCTGAAATTTTTAAATAGAAAAACTTTATAAATAAGGTTTAAGCAATTACTACACGAGTTAAAACAACGATAAACTTTTTTGTAACTTATAAAATTGTAATAAAATTTAAGAATAATGGCAAAAACCGTTAATTAATAATGTAGGTTGCTCAAAATAAGCCAAAAAGATGCAATGCCCACCTTAAATTGCGCCACCAAAATTGGAAATATGTCAAAATGGTGCTCTAAAACAAATAATCCTTGTTTTACAATTTTAAAATATATGCTATTGGAGAAAGACAACAAAAGACTATCCTAAACGTTCATCATCTTTCAATGAAAACCTTTCTAGAATAAACATATAAATGAGCCACCAAAATTGGAAAATTTTTGACCCCATGCCAGCGGAGATTAGTACTTACATGATTTGCTGGAACTCGGAGCGACATGACACATCATTATTTAGGTAGAGTGTTAAATGGCAACCTAAGTGACCAGGAAGGGAGAGGCGGCGGTGATCAAAGCGTTACGAGTGAAGTTATAAAGGTTTAAAATTTGCCCACCCGAATGGGTCCTCGCGCGCGGACAAAATGTAGGCATCAGTTACGACTTATAATAGTACAAATAAATAATCGGTACATGTTACAAAATATGCCATATCTTATACAGATTTAAGATATAGTAACCAAATAACGCAAACGTAAACCTGTTGCTCACAATTTTTTTTTTTTATTACCAAACCAGCACTAGGACGCGCCACCCAGTCTTGGTTTTAGCTATTTAAATATTTTTTTGAGTTATTTATATTTAACACAATTAGGTAGTTTTACCGGAAAGCAGTGGGCAATAATGAGCTTTATAACATAAAAAATAAATTTCATTATATTTATCATATATCACCTTGATTATCAGCGACACGAAAAAAACGCGCTCAGAAATTGACCCACTTATTGTAATTGTAACATAATATTATAAATGTGAAAGTTTTTATGTTTAGATATTTGGATATCTGGATGTTTGCTCAATCACGCAAAATTGGCTGAACGGATCTGGATTAATTTTGGTACACAGCTAGTCCTTACCCGGGATTAAAACATTTGTTAGTTCCCGCGGGAAACCTGATAAATGACTTCTACGCGGACGGAGTCGCGTGCAACAGCTACATTACTATCTAATGTATGTTTTACGGGAAAAATAAATTAATTCATCAAAATAAACAATTGTTTACAAATTACGAAAGTACTATAAAAAGTCGTATTGGAACTTTGACAAATCAATTACGTTGCATCATCAATAGGTACATAGTACTCGTATAAAATGAAGTCGCCCTCCGTGTCTGTCTGTCCCTATGTATGCTTAGATCTTTAAAGCTACGCAACGGATTTTGATGCGGTTTACACCATCAGTTAGATAATTCTTCACAAAAGGTTTATTTATATAATAGAATCCGGAGCGAAGCGAGGGCGGGTCGCTATAGGCTATAATTTTAACTTATGTAACCGAAGCGAGGGCGGGTCGCTAGTACAAAATAAAGCAACAAATTAAGCATTACATTGAACCCGGTTCTTATATTACATCACAAATACGGAACCCGGTACGTGAGAGCCCGACTCTCAATTGGCGGGTTTTTGATTCTCTAGAGATCTACGCGAATGTAAGAAACGGCGAAAGCAATAGAGCTTAATCTGATCGCGACATCACAAAAAAGTATCTTATAGGGCTTGACAAGTTCCATTCTATAAAAGTTAACGACATCAGAAATCTAAGAAGGTTTGATAGATTAGGTTTAGATTTATAAATTACACGAAACAATTACAATATAAATCTACATTACATGTCAAAGTAAACCATGAAAATAATCATAAAAACGACTAGAATTTAAAGAAAAAAATGTAATTGGGCCGTTAAGCATTTAGCTTGTACAGTCAAGGACATAAATATATATTCGTTCCCAAGATCTCAAAAATATCTATACACCTTTATGCCACTGGCAATAAGGTCCATGTATACATATATTTGACGCGATCGCTGTATAGATATTAATGCCCTTGACTGTACAATGGGTAATAGGCAACGATAAATCATTATAAAGAAGTAAATACCTACATATATATTTTTTTTAATAAAAAACACCGAAGACTCAGGAACAAATACTCGCGCTCAGCACACGAATATTTGCCCATACCGGGATTCGAACCCGGGGCCGCTAGCTCCTCAGGCAGGGTGATTCCCAACTAAGCTAACTGTGTCGTCAATTAATCAAAATAATTCAAAGGGAATTAATGACAAAGATGAGGGAATTGCGATGAGGAATGCGCCGTTAATTAACTCCGAAACAATCGGGCGCGGAATAATCGTCTGAAACTTAACGCCGTGCTGCACACGAAGCTATGCGAGCTTGAGCGGTGCCCCTTGAAATATCGAATTATTATTTAGCGAATGTTTCGTTTCACCGAATTTCATTTCATCGAAAGCTAATTTCTGCTGAAACCTTATTGTTTTCAGATTATTTTAAGCATGGGTTACGTAGGTTAGGTTAGGTTAGACCACCAAAAAATTACAACTCCTGCACGTGGAAATGCCGGTCGATGAAATGAAAATTCGGCGAAGTAAAACATTCTATGAAACGTTTGTCGATATTTCAAGTGGAAATCGAGCTTGAGATATAAACAGGGGAAATATTGAGTTCCCGCTGTGCATACTGTATCCAACGTAACTTTTATAATTATTTATGGTATACGTAATTTAAAATTTCGTGGAATATGCTTACTGACCTATATTTTAATTTATGGATTAAAAACAAAATGTCTAATAGTTAAGTACATATTTATTTTTTCGTGTTAAATATGTTTTGACCTTTACGTTTTTTCTTAAACATATAATATTTACAAGAACTTAAAATTAACCCCAGTTTTAAATGGTATTTTATTTTTTTCTAATCTATTATCTGACAGTTAAAGTTATCACTTGTTTTGTCAAATTATAAAAAAGACAGAGCAACAATTTATCTGACAGATAGTGTTATTTGGAGATTGAAAAATCGGTTCTAACAGAGACAACATAATTTTTATTAGGTAAACCAGTGCTTACCATAGTAAATAGATAAGTTCTGTGCTACAAGGTTTATATTCCAATTGATAGCATCCACGTCTTTTAGCTCTATAAGAGAGTCTCACGCAACCCTCCCGCATAAATTAGTAACTCGCTCCCAAAAACTGGATGACAAATGACGCGCGTGTTTGTGAGAAGCGCCAGGCCGATTTGCGTGAATCTAAATAACTGCCGCGTTATGTGCCAGTTAGATTCTGCTTGTTTTGCCGAGTCTGAATTAATGAGGCAACTTTTGAGCAGAGTAACGGTCGATACGAGTAAAACTGTATGGTGTCTCCTGCAGAAGCATATGGAAATTTCTCGACGCAACGTGTTTTTACCCGACTATGGGGAAGGGATTTTGAAACCCTATGTATGTAGGTATGTATGGTAAATATGTATGTTCCACTCTAGCGTCGTTCTTAATGAATCGATTTTGACAAATATAAGATCCATCGATTCGTCTTTATTGTGCGATGGTTATAGGCTATTTTGTTTTATCATATACTAACTTTTCCCTGCGACTCCGTCCTTTTTCGCTTAACCCTCGGGAACTATTCATAAGATTAAGATACGTCCGATCAATACCTGCAAAGTACCAACCAACTACAAGTCGTCTCTACCAACGTCAAAACGTCCCCCGCGAGACCAACTTGTCGGACTATATTAGATACGCAATAAATTAAGGTAAAAGATTGTCCGTGGGTAAAAGTCTCCCAACGTTCATCATCATCATCATCAGCCGCAAGACGTCCACTGCTGGACAAAGGCCTTCCCCAAGGTTTTCCACAACGACCGGTCCTCTGCTGCTGTCATCCAGTGGTTTCCCGCGACCTTTATCAGATCGTCGGTCCACCTTGTGGAAGGCCTGCCGACACTTCGTCTCCCGGTTCGCGGTCGCCACTCTAGAACCTTTCCGCTCCAACGGCCATCGGTTCTACGAGCAATGTGCCCCGCCCACTGCCACTTAAGGTTTGCTATTCAGTGAGCTATATCAGTTACTTTAGTTCTGCGGATCTCCTCATTCCTGATTCCCAACGTTATGGCAACATATTATGAACAATAAATAAGCAGTTTCCAAATCGTCTGTTCCTTTCAGCTTCGGGCATTTTTCTAGGCCTTTTTTGTCTTCAGCTTTGTTTTGGCTTCATGCAACAGAATTCTATAGGTCTAGATATATTTCAGGTAAACTTACGAAGATTTAACCCTAAAAAAATATTTTACTTACAACAAAAATGCTCTGCTAATTTCACGCACACAGCATATAATTTTTCAAAAAATAATAATATAATATTGTTTTGGCATCAGCCAGCAGAGTTCTATATAGTTCTAGTAAGATTAAATAAAGGGTTATCACAATTAAACAAGAAAAAATTACCCTTTACTTTTTAGGAAAATGTTCTGCTAACTTCTGCTAACGGCTGGAGTTCTGGGCATGGATTTGATATCAAATGATTGCAGAGACCATGTGTGCGATAGATCCGAGGAGTTCCTGTCCCTAGATCAATCATATATATTTTTCATGATGTCAAATCAAAAATCGAAAATGCTCTGCCAGGCGGTCGGCTGGAGTTCTGGGTTTGATTTTGAGATCTTAAACGGTTGCAGAGCCTATGTTTGCGGTAGATCCTAGGAATTCCCGACCCTAGATTAGTAAGATATATATTTTATGATATCATATGAAAAGTCGCGTTATTATTTATTTAATCGTATGGCGGAGTAAACTATAGAAAATTCTTATTTTTAATTATAAGTCGATATCCAGGCTACGCAGCCAGTCGATACCTCATCAGTCAGTTCTTGGTAGAGGTCACCCGGATCGTATTACTTTCGACAGCTTGAATTCGGCAGGTTTCCCATGTTTCAAAGGACCCATGTTTCTAATAAATTCGTTGTATAATCCATCAGGCCCCGCCGTTTTGCCAGGCCTCAGTTGTTTGATGGCTTTAACCGTCTCAGATATGGAAAAAGGCTTGGTTAGGTGGCCATTTGCAGGTAAGCTGCGCTTTAGTTGTATTAACCGCTTTTGGACGCGTTTGGTAGTACATGCATCTCGTTTTGCTCTAGTGAGATCAATCATTCTGTTTGCAATTGCTTTTGGATGAAGCTTTGTGAATGACTTTTGGCAGATCTTCTTACCTGTGAGACGGTCCAGGATTCTCCAAGCTTCCCTACTTGAGATCCTAAAATCCATACTTTCAACTGTTTCATTCCATTTTTCTATCCTGTGCTTGTCCAGAGAATTTAATAGCTGGGCCCCAATTTCGTGGCTACCGTCGGTTTGGTATTTGCGGAATAGCTCTTCGCTCTGATGGTTCCAGCCAGGAATATACTCCTTCCTATATCCTCTAAGTATGGTACCTTTGGCTGCTGAAACAATGACTTGCGTAAACTTTTTGTAATTCGCTGGTTGCGGTTCGAGGTGTTTAGCTTCCAGAGCGTGGTCAAGCCGCTTTCGCGAATTCGCGTTTACACCCGTGCTCTGCTAGGCGGTTGGCTTGAGTTCTGGGCTTCATTTTGGTCTCAAACGGTTGCAGTGACTATGTGTGCGATAGATCCGAGGAGTTCCCGCTCTTAGGTCAATCAGATATATTTTTCATGATGATGAGATGATGTCATATAAAAATCGTGAATTCGCGTTTACACCCTTGCTCTGCTAGGCGGTTGGCTGGAGTTATGGGCTGGATTTTGGTCTTAAACGGTTGCAGAGACTATGCGTGCGATAGATTCGAGGAGTTTCTTCCCCTAGGTCAATCAGATATATTTTTCATGCCGTCATATGAAAAATCGTGTACTCGCGTTTACACCCATGCTCTGCTAGGCGGAAGGCTGGAGTTCTGGGCTTGATTTTGGTAATAAATGGTTCGATATACCCGAGAAGCTCCCGCCCCTAGATAAGTTTGATATATTTTTCTTAAAGTCATATGAAAACTCGTGAATTCGCGTTTAAACCCATACTCTGCGAGGCGGTCAGCCAGAGTTCTAAGCTTCATTGTGGTCTTAAACGGTTGCAGAGACTATGTGTGCGATAGATCAGAGAAGTTCCTGACCCTAGGTCAATTAGATATATTATTCATTAAATCATATGATTTTTTTTAATTTTTTACGTGTCTGGCCTAAAATTATTGGGATTTTAAATAAGATTTATTTTCTCGCAATTTAAGTTAAAATTTGAATGTTTAAATCGAAACTAAAAAGCCAAAATGACAGTCGAACTTATCTCGTGTCATAATGGCTTAATTTAGTCCCTTGTCGAACAACCTAAATCTAATCTCGCAATGAAACTACTTTTCTTCGGGTAAATCCTGATAAAAATAAAACACCAGTTTGCATTGTTTATATGATTTACTTTGTAAAAACGTGACAATAACTAAAATAATTACTGCACAATTCATCTTCGCTGAATTTTGTCAAGGTCCAGCTAGCGTACCTTTTGAACTGTTCTGGATTTGATGATGCCAAATATACTTCGACAGTACCCAAATAGAACCGGAGGCCATATAAATCAAACCAATCATTTTAAACTTTTCTTCTTGTATTATTACACCATGAGTCTGGCGGAGTCATCCTTTTGCTTTCGAATTTGCATCGGTTCTTACGAAGATACATTGTCGTTGTTATTGTAATCATAAGGAGTATAATTCGTTTCGATTTTTGTCTTCAGCTTCATCGTTACTTACCTCAAACGTTAGGGGTCAATTTCCTTTTACTCCTTCCTTTTATTGGATGGCCACATATGTTATGGCCACATATGAACTGTAAATAAGCAGTTTTCAAGTCGTCTATTCCTTTCAGCTTCAAGCATTCTTCTAGACCTTTCTTGTCTTTAGCTTTGTCTTGGCTTCATGCAAGATAGGTTTACAGGTCTAGATATATTTCAGGTAAATTTACGAAGATTTAACTAATATCGCTCGATTTTTATAAATCGAAAATTCGCGTTTACACCCATGCTCTGCTAGGCGGTCGGCTGGAATTCTGGGTTTGATTTTGACCTTAAACGGTTGCAGAGACTATGTGTGCGGTAGATCCTAGGAATTCCCGACGCTACTTTAGTAAGACATATATTTTATGATGTCTTATGAAAAATCGTAAATTAGCGTTATTTATTTAATCGTATGGCGGAGTAAACTGTAGGAAATTCTTATTTTTAACTATAAGTCGATATCCAGGCTACGCAGCCAGTCGATGGCCTCATCAGTCAGTTCTTGGTAGAGGTCACCCGGGTCGCCTTGGTAACGTCTTTGGGGGCAGCGCTCCACAATGTGCCGGTTTGATTGATCCTCAACACCACAGTCACATAACGGGTTCTCACTCCATCCCCACTTATGCTTCAAGTATTTGCACCTACTGTGCCCCGTGCGGATTCTGTTGAGACGGCACCAATATTTCCTCTGCAGAGAAAATCCCCTGGATATACAGATTAAAAAGAAGGGGTGCGAGTACCGAGCCCTGGGCCAGGCCGTTGTTCAGTTTCCTGCGCTTGCTTACAGCATCTCCCAAATGCACCTCGAACTGCCTCTCGCTCAGCATATTAGCTACAAAAGCTGCAATCTCTTTGCTGGGTACGGCGGATAAAAATTTGAAGTTGAGTCTATGTCTCCACACGGTGTCGTATGCCGCAGTAAGGTCAATAAAAACCACTGTGAATTTGAGTTGATTTTGGAACCCATCTTCGATGTCTGTTGTAAGGGCTAGCACTTGATCAGTGCAGCTCCGCCCTTGTCGAAACCCTGCCTGCTCATGCGGGATCACAGCGTCTATGAGGGGAGCAATTCGTGTAAGCAGCAGCCGTTCCAGCAGCTTGTACGCACAGCTAAGAAGAGCGATTAGGCGGAGATTTTCTGGGAGCTCTTCGCTTTTACCAGGTTTCAACAATGCTATGACTTTCGACAGCTTGAATTCGGCAGGTAGTTGGTTTTTAAGCACGATGTTTGAGAATAGGGCAGCAAGCTAGCTAACAGCAAAGTGACCCATGTTTCTAATAAATTTGTTGTATAATCTATCAGGCCCCGCTGCTTTGCCAGACCTCAGTTGTTTGATGGCTTTAACCGTCTCAGATATGGAAAAAGGCTTGGTTAGGTGGCCATTTGTAGGTAAGCTGCGCTTTAGTTGTGTTAACTGCTTTCGGACGCGTTTGGTAGTACATGCATCTCGTTTTGCTCTAGTGAGATCAACCATTCTGTTTGCAATTCCTGTTTTTGTCCAGAGAGTTTAATAGCTAGGCCCCAGTTTCGTGGCTACCGTTGGTTTGGTATTTGCGGAATAGCTCTTCGCTCAGATTGTTTCAGCCAGGAATATACTCCTTCCCATATCCTCTAAATATGGTAGCTTTGGCCGCTGAAACAATGACTTGCGTAAACTTTTTGTAATTCGCTGGTTGCGGTTCGAGGTGTTTAGCTTCCAGAGCGTGGTCAAGCCGCTTTCGCGAATTCGCGTTTACACCCGTGCTCTGCTAGGCGGTTGGCTTGAGTTCTGGGCTTCATTTTGGTCTCAAACGGTTGCAGTGACTATCTCTCTAAATATGGTAGCTTTGGCCGCTGAAACAATGACTTGTGCTTGTTTAGGCAACAGTGCCCTGTAAGCACTCTAACCAGGTTGCGAAGATTGTTCCTACTTAGCGCTAAGGCCTCCGTAGCTGCCTTTTTGCTAAATGCTCTTATAAGGGCCTTGGAATGGTTTAAGCCTGGAGTTGCCCTCCAATGTTGAATGGTTGCATTATAGCAATATGTCCGCAGGGTGAGTTTTGTTAGGCTTTTGGGGATGCCACAGAATGGCTCCGGTCCAAACTGTGTTCCCTTAGCTCCTACTCGTGCGAGTTCGTCCGCTTTCTCGTTGCCGACGATGCCCACATGCCCTGGGACCCATCGTAGGATGTTTTTTTTACCCAGGGTGTTTAAAAGTTGCCTGCAGTTCTAGACCAGCCTTGAGTTCATGACATCAGAGGTTAGAGCCAAGAGAGCTGCCTGGCTATCCGAGTGGATATAGATAGTACTGTTGAGATAGTTGCTTTGCAGATTGGCTGCCGCACAGGCGCACACTCAATTATGGCGTACACCTCCGCCTGGAATATGGATGAGTATTTGCCTAAATTCTGAAAACCGACATCATAATTTTCAATACTTGGCGTTTAGTCGGTTTCTTCGCGTCAAGGGCGTTCGGCGGCAGGCGGGTGAGGTCCAAGTTGAAGGCGATTTCGTCCGTCGATGGTTTCCACATTTGGCCCAGTACACGTTCGTTTTTAATTTCAGCTTTACTGAGTTCGACGTTAGTGAAGCTTGTAGGTTTTTTCTCAATAGTTTCTAGAACTTGCGGCGAGTTTGACGTCCACTGGCGTAGTTCATACTTGGCTTGACTATGTATATAGCGGACTTCTTCGGCTACTCTGATTGCTTCTTCTTCGGTCTTGAAGCTCTGAAGATAATCATCGACGTAATGATTTCTTATTATTGAGTCTACGGCTTCTGGGTGTGTTTCTTCAAATTTGCTGACGTTCGTGTTTTTTATATAAATTGCTATGGACGGTGAACACGTAGCGCCGAAGATAAGCGATGTCATTCTATATTCTTGAGGCGGTTTATCATTTTGACATTCGCTTCTCCACAGATAGCGTAGCGCATCTCGGCCTTCAGGCTTGATCTTGACTTGCATAAACATTTCTTTAATGTCGGCTCCCACGGCTATTAGGTGTTGACGGAATCTCATGAGTACCCCGGGTAGTGATTGAAGCAAATCAGGCCCGGTGAGAAGTCGGTCGTTGAGTGACATCCCTCTGGTCATGGCGGCCGCGTCGTGTACTATACGAACGTTCTCAGGCTTCATTGGATTTTTAACTGCGAAATGCGTCAGGTACCATACTCGTTGTGCCTTCAGTGGCGGTGCGGGCGGCGTAACCCTTGGTTATTAGGGCGGCCATTTCTTGGTTGTATCTTTTCTTGCTTCTTTTCTATGTTGTGAAGTCGTTTCAGCGTGTTGTCGTATTTGTCGGGAAGTGGTACATTTTCATCTCGCCATAGTAGTGGAACCTCGTAACGGCCGTCCTCGTTGGTCGTAGTGTGCCTCGCGAGCGTAGCGAGGGCTTGTTCCTCCGGATCGGATTGCGGTCGTTTCGGCTCAACTAGTAGGGATTCTAGTGCGAAGTACTCGGCCAGTTGTTTGTTCATGTGTTCATTATCTCGGCTGATGATGCAGTTCGTCGTATGTACTCGTTTCCCGATAGTGCGTGTATGTGCACCGTGGAGTACCCAACCCAGCGGCGTAAGTGACGCCACTGGCTGATGTCGTTGACCCCGGCGGATCTCGTTCCCCATTAATAGGTGCCAGTTGTCCTGGCCGATGATCATCTTGGGTTTCGCTGATTGGTAATTCAAATATCATTTACAACATTTAGAGGACTTATTGGTGTTCTATGATAGTAAAAATCTTGTGACCTTCCCGACTCGTGTCACCCCAGAGTCGTCTACGGCACTTGACCATGTGTATACCAATCTGGATGCAGGCTCAGTGCTCGTTTCTCCTGTCGCGACTAACCTTAGCGACCATCACGCGGTCCGCGTCGAGTTGAAAGGTCGCCACCGTTCACCAGCTTCTGTTACTCGCGTTGTCAGAGACTGCTCTGAGACGAACCGTGCTCATTTTGTTCTCGCTATAGAAAGTGTAGACTGGACGAGTGTTGTGACATGTAAAGGTCACTCCGCTGAGACTTTAGCTATTTCTGTAAACAATATATTGTTAAACAAAATTGACATCTGTTTCCCTTTAAAAAAGAAAACATTCTTCAATAGAAAAAAATCGTGGGTTACCCAAGACGTACTAAATTTAAAATCGTTACTTTTCGAAATAACTGAACTAGCACGCGCTTTTCCTTTGAATATTATTTTACAAAATTTGATAGAAACCTTAAATATAAGATACACTCATGAAATCTTGACAAATAAAACTCAGTTTTACTTGAACCGCATGAACATGTCACAAAATTCGTGCAGGGCTATGTGGGATGTTGTCAATAAAGAGACCGGCAAAACAAATCAACTCCCAATAGATTTTACAGACACCATAGTGGACCCAAAAGGCAAAAAATTCAGCTCAAAAAAAGATTTAGTTAATGCTTTGAATACCAGATTTGTTGGTGCTGCCGCCGCGTGCGGCGCCCCCCGCGCCGACCTGCTGCGGGTGCGCGAGGCGCTGTGTGCGGCGCGCGCGCCGGCTGACCGCTCCATGAGACTCGCTTTGTTCACTTGTGATGAAGTTTATCGTATAATCACAATGCGTATACCACACAAACCAACGAAAGATGTGTACGAGGTCTCCATGGAGTTGCTATATACGGTCGCTGGCACTATAACTCCGGTTCTTGTAAAGTTATATAATATGTGCCTCGCGGAGGGATCCTTCCCTAAAGCATTGAAAGTCAGCAAGATCTCTCCTCTTTTCAAGGGAAAAGGAAAGAGAGATAATATCGATGGGTACAGACCACTATCTATTATACCAGCTGTTGCAAAGGTACTGGAGAACGGTATCAGCTATCGACTTACTCAATACCTAACATCAGTCGATGCTCTGTCCCCTCATCAGTACGCCTACAGATCCGGACGCTCTACGACAGATCTGGTACGTGACGTGGTGCGCAGGGTCACGGTGGCTCTGGACAGCGGGCAGCAGGTCGCGGTTCTTTGCTGCGACCTTTCAAAGGCCTTTGATGTAGCAGATCACAGTGTTCTTGCGGCGAAGTTACTCCACTACGGCATATGTGGCAATGCTCACAGACTCCTCACAGACATTCTTCACGAACGGTCGCAGGTCGTGGTTGGTGATGGGGGTAGAACCAGGTCTGATCCGTTGACTACATCCGTGGGTGTAGCTCAGGGATCCTCGGTTTCAAATATCCTTTTTTCATTATTACTGAATGACCTTCCTGAAGCAATTACAACAGCCGAAATTCTGATGTATGCGGATGACGTTGCTGGGATCGTGACTGTCTCAGATGTCGACACGCTAGAAGAAAAACTGAGTGTTGCAGCTACCCAGCTGTCGCGATGGTTTGGGTTCAACGGCCTCGCATTGAATTTGACTAAAACCCACTTTATTAATTTCCGCATCGGAGGCCGAGCACTGAGGCAGTTGCAGGTTCAAGCCGAGGGAGTAATTATTGAGCAAGTGGACGTAATTTCTTTTCTGGGATTCGAAATTGACAGCGGACTGACGTGGGGATCCCACATCGATAAGCTGTGTCGTCGACTGTGCTGCGCTTCTTTCGCCCTGCGTAGACTGGCCCGCGTCGTGCCGCGGCAAGTGGTGAGGACCTGCTACTTCGCGACCGTACACTCGCGCTTACAATATGGCGCTGAGCTGTGGGGCCGTGCTGCCGATTGGCAGCGCGCATTTCGAGCTCAGAAAAGGGCTGTGCGTTCGATTGTACAGGTGAACCAATACACGTCGGCGAAACCCTTGTTTAAAGAACTCGGCATACTGACGTTACCGTCCATACTAATCCTACAAGTTGCAACGTACGTGTATGTTCACCTGAATAGTTATAAAAAACGCGGGAATATCTCGGTCCGCTCATTGCGCGATCCACATAGGCTCTTGCCGGTGCGGCGGCGACTCGCGAAGTCTGACAAAGTGACCCACGTGATGGGCCCGACGGTCTTCAACCGACTGCCCGATGCAATCAGCTCGGCACCCTCCCTAAACTCCTTTAAGAGGAAACTCAAGAATTGGCTTCTCAAGCACACTTTTTACAATTTTAATGAGTTTTTGACTTTTCAACATGAATAATGGCGGGGTCACTGCTATTACAATTACATTACCGCATAGTTTGAGACAACATATTAATAATGCCAATAATATGAATTATTATTGTTTTATTTTTATTTTTAATTTATTACAGAATTATAATTGCTATTATTGATTTATTTATTTTTTTCTTATAAGTAAGAAATTATTGTAAAACTAAGTAACAAGCTGACATGTAATATAAAAGTTATGAATAAATTATGATTATGATTATGATTATGATTATCCTTCTGTCTCGCAGATGTTCGCAGGCGTGTAGATCTTCTTGGTTGATCGACTGCGGCGACAAATGAAGGTCTTCGATCGTGCGCGCGTAAATCTTATGTTGTTGATTTACGCCGCGTAATTTGAGCGCTACATGTCGAGATTTCGATGCGTCGATTTTCTCGTTTGTAATGGCTTCTATCTGTAGCGGCTCCGTGGGCCCGTCTAGGCCCGCTTCCTTGGCTATGTCTTCATGGATGTGTTACTGTCGAGCCATCGTCCAGTAGCGCGTATGAATGTATGACTCCCGCCGGTCCCGAGACCTCTATAGGCAGTATCTTGAGACAGGCCCGTGATTCAGCCGGCGTCCATGTTGACGTGACGTATTCGATATTTCGTTCATGCGGCTTCTTGTAGTGAAGTAGCTTGTGATGAAAATGTTCGCAGTTGTCCTGCTCGCACTTGATGCGTTTACAATTGTGTGTCTTGCTCCGATAACGTAGACAGCTAAAGCATAGTCGTTGATTCATGGCTGTCTCCCATCGTGTGCTGACATCCTCTTCTATAAATTTTGGACATTTTTCGATATTATGTCCTGTGTTGCTGCATCGCGCGCATTTGTTCCCTGGCTTCTCCATTGTTGTGATAGTATTGTGTGTCCTTTTTGCGTTTGATGTTCCGTAGGTATCGATGTTTTCAGGTAGTGCGTAGGCTGCACAGTTGTCAGCTTCTCTTTGAAGAAATGATGCTAGCTTGGTAAGTTCGGGTTCTTCATCTCTTCTTGTAGCGACGTAGTCGAACCATCGGTAGCGCAGAGCAAGCGTGAGTTTATCCAAAATTGCTTTCGTTGTTTCCGGGCTATGGAGAAAGTAGGCGCGGTTGAGCGCTTTCAGAGTGTGGCCATTGTGTTGTTCAGTCGGCAGGCGAAAATACATATATCTTACGGTGCATCGGTGAGTCGTGGTAGTGTTTGTAGTCGTTCTAACTCGGCGCGTGCGATAGAGTCGGTTCTTCCAAAGCGCGAGTCGAGTGTTTTCATGATTTTTTCAGCATTGACGTTGTAGATGAGAAGATTTTCGACGGCTTCTTTTGCCCTTCCTTTCAGGCTTCTTCGTAATCTTGCTACGTTATCGGTGTCAGAGTAGGTCGTGGCGGACCCGGTGTAGGCTGCTTTAAATGATAGCCATTCTTGAAACGATCCGTTGTATTGTGTTAGATCGATGTTGTATCGCGATGAATTTATATGACCGGTCTGGGCGGCGATCGCGATGGCTGAAGCTAGCTCGGTGATGCTGACGTTCTGTTGGCTTAATGCAATCATCGAGTTATCTTGTTTCTTGTCATTTGTATATACTTGAAGCGGTGGCAGGTTGCTTCTTTCTTCAGTGCTACGCAGTAGTGGCGCGGGAAGGTAAGCGGGAGCTTTGACGTTAAGAGGTGCGGCTGTCCCGACGTGCACGGCGGCGGCGGCGTCGGGCCCTTGACGCTCGGCAGTGGCATTGCTGGGTCCAGCGACGGCGGGTTGCGTATCCCTGACGGCTTGAGCTGGCGGGGGCTGGATCTGTGGGTTTTTCAGCTCGGGATCCTCTTCTATGTGGGGTATGTCGGCGATGGCGAGTATATGTTTTCTATTAGATTCGAGCCATTCGCCCACACGTTGCTCCTGATCATAGGTTGACAACACGGTTGTGTCGTCCTCCTCGCTCTCTTCGGCTTCTATGGCTGCTATGCAAGCTTGAGCGAGTTCCAATTGGATCTTCAATGTTTCCTCTCGTGCTTGCGCTAGGAGAAGCGCACGGCGGCTTGACGTAGTTCTGATTGATTTTGACGTTGGCGGTGCAGGGGGGCGGGTGGTCCGAGCGGTCCCCTGCTTTATTGTCGACTCCTTTGGCGTTGCAGGGGGGCGATTTGTCTGGGCGGTCCCCTGCGTTGTCGATGACTCCTTCGTTGTGGCTGTTGTGGTCTGCTCCGAAGACTGCGTGTTATTTGTTTCGTCCGACGAGGATGGGTCCCCAGTCGTGCCCGACATCGTTTGGCTCGATGTCTGGTTGTCTGATGCAGATCTTGTCACCGGCGGCATTTTTCTTTCTTCAATTAATTAATTCTTGATCGGGCTGCGAAGGACCAACATGTGCGGACTCGCACCTGTGACTGGTTCGAAATAAACACTTGGTGATGGTTACTGCGAGGCTTCAGAGAGGGCGGACGTCGTTGTATCGGAGTGCTTCCTTTTCCTTGGAGCTTAATCGTTGGAGTACCGACCGACTATGGCGGTCGGCGCCTATTTTTTATTCGAAATTTGCCCCACCAAATTTCCACCGCCCTCTCGTCCCTCTAATGAAATGAAATGAAATGAAATGAAATGAAATTTATTTATTTGCTATAAATGTGGTACATTAAGATGATGTTTAAATTGTCTTAGATCGCACACTTTGCTGTGTTCAGCATGCAAAAATTGTATTACTTAAAACTATCTTACACTAAATTTAATATTTTAAATTTCAATTTATTACATTTTGCATTATACAACATTGGCAAAAACATTAAAATGTATTTATCTCAAAGAAATCCTTAATTTTATAGAGACATGCATCAACCAACCAAACATAATAATTTTGATTTAAATTTTTTTACTGGCAGTTCCTTGATGGAACTAAACTTAACACAGTTATCGTTTAAATCAATATTCCTACATGTTTAAATAAAATATGCCAGTCAATTAAATTTATAAAGATCTTTGTGAAATCTATCACACAACTTAGTTATTTCAATAACTTTTCTTTTTTGTTTTCATTATGAGGTAGATTGATGTTAATTTTCAATATGTACCTATGGTTTCAATAAACCCTTTGATTGCATTTATTAAGTGAGTGTGCTGGTTTCACAAAGTGATCATATAAATCAATATTCTTACATGTTTAAATACAATATGGCAGTTAGTTAAATTAATAAAGATCTTTGTGAAATCTATCACACAACTTGTTTATCTTAATAACTCTTCTTTTTATTTTCATTTTGTAGGTAGATTGATGTTACTATTCAATTTGTATGGTTTAAATAAACCCTTTGATTGCTTTTAAGTGTGTATGTTGGGATTCACTAGGTGTAATGTTTAGTCTAAATAAATATTCTTTGAAATCGAAAGCAAGGAACACACGAAATAGGTACGTGAGCACACAACCGGCGCGGCGGCAAAATGACTGTGGATTAAAACGTACAAAACTGTATGGAAAGTGCCGCACTGCGTGACTGACGCACGGCAAACTTTCAGTTGGTGTTTTGAACACGCATTCATTGTGACATCTTGCATACAGTTCCACACATAAAAACAACATATTCTGCGCCGGTCTGAAGCGCATTAACTGTGACAATATAGTACAGCATTATATAATATGTAGACTTAACATTACCTACTTTTAAATGTACATTTCAAATGAGAAACCATTATTCAAGTAATTAATATTTATAACAATCTCTCTATAATCCCAGTTTAATTATTTTCTCATTGATCCCATTGATCTACTCAGTCGATGAATAGCCCGCGAATTTACGTCGTCCGTCAAGGTGGGTAAATGACATTCAACTACCTGCACATTCATTTAGTCGCTGGTTTCACAGACGACCAGCTGTGAAATCAGAGACTTAATGAATGTGCAGGCAGTTGAATGTCATTTACCCATCTTGACGGACGACGTAAATTCGCCGGCTATTCATCGACTGACTAGAACTGAACGACGATGTGTCAACAGAATAACATAGCTGATCCATTTATTTCTAGTTTAAGGAAATGACCACGAAAGAAGAAGTCTGTTCTATTAGTAGAGGTGTTAAATTTATTATCTTTTTAAGAATAATTTTTGCTATATTTTAATGATAGTAGCATAGACAACTTTAGTTTATTATTAAATTTACCTAGGTGTTTGAATGTATACAACAATTTAAATGTAACTATTTTATTTTATGTTATGTGCCTATGATTAGTTTATTATAAAGTGATTAGTTAATTAGCATTATAAAATTATAGTTAATTATGGTAATTAAGAGTCACAAGTAGTTGTCATTAAGGTATTTTTTATTAAAGTATTAAATAAAATATTAAACTGATGTTTTTGTTGGCTACATTATTATTATTTTAATGTAATCTGGTTTTACTGTTATTAATTACCTTGATTGATCATAAAATAGTATAATTACATGCATTAGCATGCATATCAATAGCTGTTAACCGCGCGAAACCCCTATGACCTCTCTTCTTAGAGCGCGGGACCACCACCCCGTGCCATGCTCTCCTAGGCGGTCGGCCTGAGTTCTGGGTTTGATTTTGGTCTTAAACGGTTGCAGAAACTATGTGTGGGATAGATCTGAGGAGATCTCGCCCTTAGATCACTTAGATATATTTTTCATGATGTCATATGAAAAATCGTGAATTCGCGTTTACACCTATGCTCTGCGAGGCGGTCGGCTGGAGTTCTGGTCTTATACTGTCTCATAGAATACGACGTGGAGATGGTATATCAAAGTTATGTTTTATTTATAAGGTCTAATACAATTGGAACGAATTCTCAATTATATTTTCTCTTGTCTATATAGACAATAAAGAAATATGTTTGTGCCCCTGTTATTTGAACTTTAAAGAAAGGTGTTTGAAATTTATGTTTAAAAATATTCATTCATTAAAATTCGATGAATGTTGGGAGGAAGTAGTCGCTCTTTTTCGTAAACTTCAAGAGAACTACAGTTTACCTAAGTTAATGGTTTAAATGCACAAAGAATAATATTGAAATGTAAATTGTAAAAAATATGTTTTTTTTCAACAGATATCTCCTGCATATATCCAATGAGGATATCCAATTTGCGTAAAATTTTAAATAAAATACCTTTGCATGATTTTGAGAAGTTTTGGGTTCTGGTAATTATTGTAGTTGAAAAATATAATGTGAATGTGATCTAAGAACAGCAACAATAAATATTAATAGGTTGTATTCGTTCCAACTTTTAGGTACCCAGCGTGCATAGTATCGAGCTAAGTGCCATTGAGATGAATCAACCTCTTTGGGTCCAGATGACATGGCCACATACAGGGTTATTTTTTAGTCAGTGCGCAAATTTTGGGGGTTAAATCAGTAAGTCATACTGACCAACTTTCACTATGGGACCAACCCCGAAATACCGGTGTGTAGTTAGCGGCCTATGTTAAACTGACCAAATTAGGGAATCGTATTTATGGCATCAGTTAAAAACATAAAAATATCTGCTTAATACTTAACAAATCCCACAAATAAACAGCTCTATGCCTAATTAAACGTTGAACCTACGTTAGAACTGGTAACGTGCATAGAAAATGCACGAACAAACTATTTACTAATTGCGCAAAATTAATTTAAAAAAAACAACTTAAAAAGAGATCACTTTAATAGAAAATAATTGAATCAATAGATCGAGAGCTTCCTTTTGAAGCCTTCAAAACCCACTTACTTTTTGAATTGGAGCCGTTGTGCCCATTTATTTGCCAACGGCCTTAAATATTTTATAAGAAATTGTGAAAATTTAAAAAAATAGAAACACTTTCTAGTACATCTGAAGCAACAGATCAGGGTCAATTTCTGAGCGCGTTTTTTTTCGTGTCCAGGCTGAAAATCGAGGTGATATATGACAAATATAATGAAATTTATTTTTTATGTTATAAAGCTCATTATTCCCCACTGCTTTCCGGTAAAACTACCTAATTGTGTTAAATTTAAATAACTCAAAAAAATATTTAAATAGCTAAAACTAAGACTGGGTGGCGCGTCCTAGTGCCGGTTTGGTAATTTAAAAAAAATATTCTGAGTAACAGGTTTACGTTTGCGTTATTTGGTTACTATATCTTAAATCTGTATAAGATATAGCATATTTGGAAACATGTACCGATTATTTATTTGTACTATTATAAGTCGTAACCGATGCCTACATTTTGTCCGCGCGCGAGGACCCATTCGGGTGGGCAAATTTTAAACCTTTATAACTTCACTCGTAACGCGTTGATCATCGCCGCCTCTCCCTTCCTGGTCACTTAGGTTGCCATCTAACACTCTACCTAAATAACGATGTGTCATGTCGCTCTGAGTTCCAGCAAATCATGTTAGTACTAATCTCCGCTGGCATGGGGTCACAAAATTTCCAATTTTGGTGGCTCATTTGTATGTTTATTCTAATAAGGTTTTCATTGAAAGATGAACGTTTAGGATAGTCTTTTGCAGTCTTTCTCCAATAGCATATATTTTAAAATTGTAAAACAAGGATTATTTGTTTTAGAGCACCATTTTGACATATTTCCAATTTCGGTGGCGCAATTTAAGGTGGGCATTGCATATTTTTGGCTTATTTTGCGCCTTTTAAATTATTAATTAACGTTTTTTGCCATTATTATTAAATTTTATTACAATTTTATAAATTACAAAAAAGTTTCTCGTTGTTTTAACTCATGTAGTAATTGCTTAAACCTTATTTATAAAGCTTTTCTATTTAAAAATTTCAGAGTTTGTGATAAACGAAGCATACAAGCTGATTTTTTATTGCGCTTATTAATCAATAAACTTATAATTTATTGTTTAGAATGATGCCTAAAAAGAAGCAGACGAAGGAAGGGAAAAAAATGCTGTATGTGAACGCAAAAAAATATCTTGCATTGAGAGAAGGTTATAATAGACCGGGAACGAAAAAGGAATATTTTATAAAATTTAAATATCATTACTTTTTGTTTATTTATTATTTTTAGAGAGTTAACCTGAGTTTATATTGGGTTATATAATTACGTATAAATTTTAATTTAAAAGAAGAGAATTCATTACTGAGTACACGATTGTTTCATTTTAATTTTGCACATGATCAATAAAAACAAAAGCTAATTACTGAAATTTGTTTCGGTTTATTAGAATTATTTTATTAATGAATTGGTTAGTAGTTAATAATATCCAAATTTAAATAATTATATAAAAAACAAATTTACGTGGCGTATAAATTTAGGTGGCACGTCAATTAAATTCAGGTGGTCAGCCCAAATTATTATTCTTAATAACTTCTAAAGTTTTACGAATAATAGAATCCCATTTTAAATTCCAATTTCAAATATTTTTTAGCAATTTATCAGCAAAAAATTTTTCCTAAAATATTACTTTTCATCTCGCCACCTAAATTGGCATAAAATCGTGCATTGTTGAAATTGACCCATCAATAGTTTTCTTTTGATTCATTCAAATCCCACTTTATCTCTTGAATTGTAGCCGCAGTGCCCATTTATTTGCTAGCGGCCTATATTATCTTAAAGTAAATTAGGTAAATTTGACAGGAACCTAGCCATAGAATCTATTGGAGGACTCGGCACAGCCCCTCCATGAACCCACCGAATTTCAGCCAAATCGGACTACGTATGTACGTACGCATTTTGAGTAAATATGCACATGTGGCCGTCGTGCCGATACATGATTAAGGTGCGTGCGCTCAGTACCGTAGTCTAGATCAGCAAGGAACGTGGCCGCTGAAGCTATACGCAAAGATACTAGCGCCGCCGCGGGTGTTTTGAGAAATAATTAGCCTTTGTTCTAGATGCTTCTAAACGAGCGATATCGGAAGACCTCCTTAACTAACAACTTACACTAATTATCGAAAGATGGCGTGCGGGTAAAAAAAAACTTTGTAACTTTCGAGCAAAAACTTAAACGGGCTCCGAGCACATATTTTGTCACTGGACGACTTCGTCACTGGAAGATTTCAAGTATTAAAAAACTCCTGACAAAATCGGGATCAGAGCTACGGCTAAACGGTATTTCATAAAACTAAGCTTAGAACCCTCTGGATTATGTCACCTTTCAAACGAAAAATCTTAATTAAAATCGGTTTATCCGTTTGGGAGTTACAGTCCGACAGATACACAAATTTGTATATTTATACACTTATAAGACCCCTCTTTTTGCGACGGCGGTTAACAACTATTAATAAGAACACTTTCTAAAGCCATACATTTGAAGCAATAGATCAAAAGCTTGCTTGTGAGATATTCAAATCCCACTTACCTACCTCTTGAATTGTAGCCGCTGTGGTCATTTATCTGCCAGCGCCCTGAAATATTTTATAGGAAATTATGAAAATGTCAAAAAACTATAAATAGGAACACTTTTTAGTGGCATATATTTGAAGCAACAGATCAATAGCTTTCTTTTGATTCATTCAAATCCTACTTACCTATTGAATTGTAGCAGCTGCTGTGCACATTTATTTAGGGGCGGGAACTCCTCGGATCTATCGCACTCATGGTTTTTGTAACCGTTTAAGAACAAAATCAAGCCCAGAACTCCAGCCAACCGCCTAGCAGAGCATGGGTGTAAACGCAAATTCACGATTTTTCATATGACATCATGAAAAATATATCTAAATTATCTAAGGGCCGGAACCAAATCAACAAACCGCCCCATACTGACTATAAGAAGATTCGTAGAGCTAATAGAGTGTTTAAGATATTTTTGAGCGAAATGTTGTGCCACAGCGGCTGTTACTTCATCCGTCCCGGACGTAACCGTCAGTTAGGACAGTAAACGTATCCGAGTGTACTTTACGGCAACAATCGTAAAGCGCCCTAATTACTGCTCCTCGTTAGCGACGTTTATGGACCTTTATTTTTTTCTGTAACGCCTGAAATACTGCCGGGTAACTGCTCTCTCGTATAAAACTTTACGTGCGCTACCAACTTACGCACGTATGACGGTTTTTTCAGGATTCCGTAGCTTAAAAACTTGGTGCAACTCCGTGTTCCGGCTGTCGCAATCGGGAATATGCATGATTATTTTTTATTGCTTTGATAAAGAGTAATTCATGTAACAAACAGTAGATAAAAAATATTTTTCGAATAAGTATAAAAATGACCAAGATTTAGGCCATTAATCTCTTTATAGCAAAACAGAATTTAACATGGAGTTTATATGGCCGTACGCTGACGTCACAGGAAATGTCGGATCTCTCTGTCTAATTAGTAGTTTTTAAATGCTTATATTATCCGTATTTTTTGGCCGATTTTAGTTTTAATTTCATTTTTTGCCGTCTCTTTTACGGTATTTTCATATATTGTTAAGAAATGCGATAAAAAATGCATATTCCCAATTGGTTTGTTTGGAAAAGTTTTAGATATTGCTTAACCCATCTTACTGCAAATTAAAACTTTTTTATGACTTACCTAGTCCGTGAACCATTGGTAAAAACTTACCAATTTAGCTGTTAAATAAATACCTACATCTTTCAGAATATGTTTTGTTAACTTTTTCGTTTTTTTTTTCCCTGGAGCCTATAGCCTTCTGAATCATCAGCTGACTGTCTCTTGGCAATACCGCCAACATCAGCTGGTGGTGTCCCTACGGGTTTTGAAAAAACAGCGCCGGCGCAATCGTTGGCGTTGAAAAAGTTAATTGTTTAAGGTAGTTTATTATTTTTATTTGTATTCCTATTCTGTATATCTTTATGTTGGATTTCACCAACCACTTAACAGACGATTAGTGTTTATGAACTAACAGACGGTTATTATTTAATATTGTATGGTGAAATTGGTATGTACAGTCAAGATCGTAAATATGTATACACTTTAGTACCTTGTCACTTTAATCGCCGTGACATTCATATATGGCTGATTAAACATGACATTAAATAGACAAGGTACTAAAGTGTATACGTATTTATGAACTTGACTGTACGTAACGAGATAAATCATATACCTACCAGTTTTTAAGCCTTATAACCTTTTGAACAAAAACAATTATCAAAATAATTTAAACGTATTCTTGATGCTGAAACGATTTGTTCTTGACTGGTCATTATCACCATGATCATCTTCCTAATTGGTAAAGTTAGCCAAATAAACCGACACATAGACGAGCTTAACAACCACAAGTGTTATTTTATATTCTAAGCAACTTAATAAAGTTCACTATTTGAAGTGGCGAGATGTAATCTAAGTTTTAGACGTCGCGCAACATTGTTTCGCGTCAAAAACTTGTTTTGGCGTGTCGCCAACAGTCCGCATTGTTGACCGGGACATTCGCCATCTTGGCATTTGTACCAATGATTGTACTTGCACTGTCGTTCCCTGCAAAACTAAACATAACATTCTAAATTCTTTGTTTCTTTTCTTAGGAAAGTCACTATTGTCAGATCATTTTATCTAAGGATTGAAAAAATCGGCCCTTAACGCATTTGCGGCTATTATAACGAAATGAAATCATCCAATATTAATAATAATAACTTTTATTATTACGCTATAAATAATATATCAATATTAAACAAAAGTACAATATTATCTAATGAAATAGGATATAATGCAATACACATACACAGTTTAACATGTAAAATTAGTGCAGTATACGAACAATTAATAATAATTAATCAAAGTAAACATTAAATAAATTTTATATAACATTAATACTGACCTTATAAGAAACATTTCTTACGAGACATAAGAACACACTAATGAAATAATGACGGCATTAGTGTGTGTGCCCTATTTAATGTATTCAGTTTATTATTTCTTTTGACCTTTTTTTGGTGGTGGGGGTGGTGGGGGTGGGGGTTCTTCTACCGGAGTGGGGGGAAGTTTTTTCTCTGGCCACAATCTATGTATGTAATCCACAATCGCTGCAATAAAAAAACCAGAACCTCATGATAATAAGGGAAATTTAAATGTGCAACTAGCCACCCCAGGAATAGGATTTAAAGGTCTTGTAATACTTAATTTTTTCTATCATTTAATTGTAATATTTGTAACATTCAGCGGGCATTTTGGCTCGTCCGTCCGTCTGTCTGTCCGCGGTTTAACTCAGGGACTCTTAGAAGCTGTACTGTGATTATAAATTACGCCGACAAAGTTGTAAAATAAAGTCTTAAAAAATTTCATGTAAAGCAATAGTATTTTTTTACATTGAGGTATCATTAAAAAAATATTATGGATATTATGCTATTATAATGTTTTTCTGAAAAATATCTTAAATGAAAGCACATATAATGAATTTAAAGGGAAAGCTATCACGACTAGACTTTATTGGTTCCTGAATTAAAGACGATTAAAATTTTAATACCTACCGAAAATCAGCTAAAATAACTTTAACTACAAAATTTGCTAATATTTATGTGTCTTTGGAGATTGTTGTTTGTAGAGGTATTTGTAGGAATGGTGACGGAACCCTACACTGAGTATGGTCCGACATGCTCTTGCCCGGTTTTTTGACATAAATCATCGTATCAGCCGCAAGACGTCTACCTACTGCTAAACATAAGCCTTCCCGAGGATCCCCACGACGGTTGGATCTGTGCTACATGCATCCATCGGCTTCCTTTCGCATAAATCCATCGGTATAGTTAACCAATTTCCGGGGGCATAAGAATTAAGATTGTTCCTAGTAGTGCGGTTTGAATTAAAATAAATGTACATACCTCCAAGTTTAACACTTTTGCCTGCCTTCTCGATCTTGGGTCCAGGAAACAAGTTAGCCAGCTCTTCTATCAAGCCATCCTCGATGCCCGAAACAGCGCTCTTAAACGCGCGCGACAACTCTTGCACGGGCATGAAATCATTCTCCCCTCTATTTTTCTTCTCCTGCATTATTATTAAGCTGTGGACAAGGACCAGGACGGTTATCATAAGATAAAATACAAATATACCTTGATTATTAAGATATTAATATTGAGTACAGTTGAGGACAGCAATATATACACTTTTGTACCTTATTACAATGGAATGAGGTGAAAAAGTGTAAACATCTTTCTGTCCTCGACTGTACAAACTCGGTGCGTCTACGATAAGTACAGCGGAGATCCTGTTGTTACCTTCCGACTTCATCATCAGATCAGTTCTTATGGGGTAATTAACTCCAGGTCCATGCAACTGAATGGACTTAGGTATACGGCAACCGCAACAGTGTAAAGGCGACATCAGCCGGCCACACTCACTCGTGACGCTGCAATCGCCTTATTTAGACGACAGGTCGACATCGCATGGCGCATTTTGCCGTGAGGCATAAGACGGACAGTCTCCGGCCGAGATCTGTCGATACAGATCGCCGCGCGCCCCACACGTGCAGTTCGAAGAAATCGTCAGTCCTATATCGTAAGATACGGATAGGCGATTTCTTAATCGTCTATCCGAAACGGATAGTCTGTGTTCTAATAATACTTACGATATCTACAGAGATACAGTCCAAGATCGCCGGACGGACTGTGAAACGCGCGGTTGTTTTATGCGTTAAACGCTGCGGAAGACGCACTGCGGCAAACGCGCTGCGTTGCGCCATACATCTCAGGCTTGCCGCTGCGTTCAAGCCAATAAACAACACATACGATTCACTTTATACCTAATGAAATAGTGCGCGTCAACCGCAATGCGTTTGGCGCTGCGTTTAGCGCATAAAACAACCGCGCGCTTTAGTCTGTGGTGCGCTTAACGTTATCGCGCGAGTGACGTTGTAAAGACTAGTGGCTCTGTGAGCTGTAGACCCGACAAACTTAACTTTGGATAACTGTTATCCCCATACATCGACATAGGTCGCGGTCAGTTCACCAACACCGCAAATAAGTTGGTGATCGCAAAAACCCCCATATATTCGCCATTTTGAAAAAAGTTGAAAAATTGAATTGACAAAAAAATTGTATATTATTATCGAGCCTGCTCATAAAATTTCACGAGAATAAGTTGAAAAATGCGACCTGTAGAGGAGAACAGCCGGACAGCCGAAGATACGAAAGCATTTTTGCTTAAGCTGAAACGGAGACGCTTCGCTCGCTCGGCCAATAACGTTATAGTAAAAGGACTAGTTACCATAGATCGACTGAGTTCTTCTTGCTAGCCTTAGCGCCACAGAAGTCGAGGCGCTTCAACACGATATCCCGCATGTCGACGGTGGACACCGTGTAGTCGCTGGTCACGTTGCCGTGTGTTATGACTGTATCCTGTCGATGTGGCAGCGACTTGACCGTTTGCAAAACCTGCGGCAAGTTATAGTTGTCGTTCAATTATGAAAAATGTTTACTTGTTGTGTTGTGTCACAATCCAACCTCGTCTTCGAGTGTACAGCTTAGTGTTATTGAAAAATATGAGATGGAGTAACCGGTTTACCCTTGAATCACCGACACTCATTTCATAGAACATTTTACTTCGTCGAAATTTTATTTCATCGACAGGCATTTCCACGTGCAGATTTAATATTTTTTGGTGGTTACAAATCTAACCTAACCCAACATGCTTAATATAACCAGAAAATAATAAGGTTTCGGCAGTTAGAAATTAGCTATCGATGAAATGAAATTCGGTGAAACGATACATTCGATGAAAAGTTTGTCGGTGAAACAAGGAACACCCGTACTAGCGTACTGAGTCCGCTCCTTTTGTCTCACAGCCAAGTTAAATTATTTATAATATTTTATTTTTAAATTGCTGTCCTTTTGTAATTGTTTGATGTGTAGCAATAAAGCTTTTGTTATTCATACCTCTCTAAACGTCTTATTGATTAATATTCCAGTCATTAATAGATTCTCCACTTTGACACCCTTTTCCTTCATTTTCTCTAGAAGGTTGAGTGCATTATCGGGTGCGAAGGGGTTGTACGACAAATCGAGAGTGATCAGTTTTTTGGCTTTTTGCAAATTCTTAACTATGACCTTAGCCGATTCGTCTCCTAACCTGCAAACACGCACTGTATTTATACGAAACTGTTGCCAACTTAGAGACCATGTAGAAAACAAGGAACGTTACTGTTATTATTAAACGATAACTCACCGATTATTACTGAGATCTAGTATACGAAGAGTTTTAACGTTAAATATTTTTCCTAATGGCAGAGTGGTGTTTAGGCTGTTCCATGAGAAGTTGAGCTCAGTCAAGACCTTGCTGGTGCCCAGCATGGTGAAAATGCGATTAGAGGCTGAAATCAAAGGTTTCTTTCACGAGCATTTCCGGCAAGAGGATTCGCAACCACACTTTCGGGGCAGAATCAAATGACAGCATAGTGTTTTTGATACTGCCACGCCCCAAAACTTTATTTTACTTTTGACGCAATCCGTACTGACTGACTTTAACTGACTTTCCAGACCAAAAAGCAGCATGGTACATGCTGCTTTTTGGTCTGGAAAGTCAGTACGTACACAACAACAAAAAACGCGCCGCAGCGATTTTCTTCAATACAACAGAACACGTACCGCCAGGTTGGAACAGTTTGTTCCATGAAAGGTCCAAGTGAGTAATGGTATTATTTTCTTCCATACTACAGAAATATACAGTCTTTTCCCGAAAGGTCCGAGTGAGTGATGGCATTGCTCTCCTCGATAAAATAGAACAATTACCGGCAGGTTGATACAGTCTTTTCCCGAAAGGGCCAAGTGAGTGATGGCATTGTTCTCCTTGATAAAACAAAACACTTACCGGCAGGTGGGTACAGTCTGTTCCACGAAAGGTCCAAGTGAGTAATGGTATTATTGTATTCAACGGCCTCCGAAAACGCTATGCTGGACTGCAAGGACAGCTCGTTATAACTCAAGTTAAGTCTGAAACAAAACCGTGGCCGTATCATGATTAGAGCTACCAAGACTATCCCCTTTACTTTACAGTTATTATTACACTAGGGAGAGAAAGATACTTCGATTTCGGGAGTGAAATGAACTACCTCTTTATAACGCCACGTTTTTGGATAGAAGTGGCTAGATACGCGAAACCAATGTCTCCCAGCGCATTCGAGGATAAATCAAGGACCTCCATGGTACGGCGATGCAAGTGGGCCGCGAGCCTTTGCATACCGCTTGGGCCAATTCTGGAAAAAATACTTTTATTGTTAGTCTTCAGCCAACACAGAACCTTGATAACTCAGAATAATAGTGATATAGCCTCTAGGAATAACGTCAAAATTAATCAAATGCTTTCAGCAGCAGGATTTACATCTTCAATTACGGTTGAATGAGGGGCATCTAAAAGTCACTGCTGTGTTACTCTTACCTTTAAATTGTAAAATTTGATCTTCTTGCACAGTGTTTGGGAACACTGGGGGTTTATTATGAGCTATTTATTCTCAGCAAATTCACAGCAAAAACAAAACGGTAAAACTAGGTATTATGAACTCATAAAAAGTCTGTATCAGGGCATCTGATTTTAGCCGCCCAGCAATCAACTTCTGCAATACTTATTGATATTCTGATCCCCTAAGAGGGGTTTCGTACTGCGTCCGATCCAAATCCGAGAAATGTCGGTCCAAAGTAGCAGTAGGACTGTTTGTTTGATGGTTGCGCCAGGATACAAATTCCGTCATCTGATTTCTCACACAAATAGTAAAAGCTACTTCAGGCCGACATTTTTCGGATTCGGATAGGGCGCAGTGCGGAAGAGCTCTAAAAATTGGTTGGCAATCATACTTGCACTGAGCCAAGACCAGCTCGGTGAGACACATGTTGTCCTTGAGCAGCTGCCCGAGGTGGTAGCAGGCGTCGTCGTCGAGGAAATTGGAGGTCAGGTCCAGTCGGGTCACGAACCGGTTGAGCGCCATCGCCTGGCACATCGCTCGCACGCCCACCGGGTTGACGCCGTAATACTGGAAACCTCAGGAATCTCATGTATTGTTGCGAGTACGCCGCCACATGCAAAATAGGCGCTTGTGACGTGGAGACGTAACGGCAGTAATGAAACCAACGGAGGTTCGATTAATACTCTCCTTTATTATGGGATTAGCTTGGATTATACTTTCTTAACTAGGTCAATAATAATAAGTAATTGGAAGTAACGTGAGACAGTTGTTGTCCATTGAACCTATGGTAGGTATGATACCTTCCCTGGGACCGGCGTGAAGTTAAGCGAAACTTATATTCTAATTACATGATATATCAATCCTATACCTAATGATCTATACCTATTACACGCTAGACGTCGAGTCGCCGTAACCAGCCTGCTTTTAATAAAATACTAGTGCGCCGGTGGATTGTCTAATTTTTTCATCGAAGTTTGGAAACGTTCATCATTTCAGCGCGGTTCTGAGGAAGCTCTTTCGCATACTAGATTATCAAAATGTTGACTAAGTTGCCGTTATTTTCAGGCGCCTGAAACATGTCTTCAGTACGTTTCCAGCTATCCTCTACCAGGGCGGCTAGCACATCTTGTATTTTCTCGCTTGTCGCTCAGTGCGGCAGACTTGTTATAAAGGGAGATCCGAGCGACAAATATGTCGCGGACCACTTGTGCTAGCCGTCCAGGTTACGCCATAACCTGAAACCCAATTCCATACATTTTTGGACCCGATAATTTACTAAACCATATGCCGTTGGAATGGTAATTTCATGAGGTTTGTCATCTTTAGGTACTCTATGTCATTGTAATAGATATTGTGTGATATCGGTGTGGATATCGGTGTTGCATGCTGTATCTAGCTAATTACGATTTAATTGACGACGCGTTTAGCCTAGTTGGTAGTGACCCTGCCTACGAAGCTAGCGGTCCCGGGTTCGAATCCCGGTATGGGCAAATATTTGTGTGATGAGCGCGAGTATTTGTACCTGAGTCATGGATGTTTTCTATGTATTTAAGTATGTATTTCTCTATATAAGTAATGTTTATCGTTGTCTAGTACCCATAGTACAAGCCTAGAGCTTAGTTTGGGACTAGGTCAATTTGTGTGAGATTGTCCCTGATATTTATTATTTATTATTATTATTATTAATATGCCAACTTTTCATATATTCTGAAAAAAAGTCTGGAAAATACTTAAGCCACGTTCACTAGAAACAATGTTTCGGATACACTGTTTTTGAGCACCACGTAGATGTTTACGGACAATGTCTCAGCCAACACGGTGTGGGCGGAACTGTTGCGAAACTGAATTGTTTCGCTTACTCCCCACCACCAGGGCCCTTAGCCAAGATGCATTACGCTAACTAGCGTTTCTATTCGTTTCGTTTTTAAGCCAATCGCGTCACTGGTAGATCACGTCATACGAAGAGTCACGTGATCTACCAGTGACACGATTGGTTTCAAAACAAAACGAATAGAAACGCTAGTTAGCGTAGTGCATCTTGGCTAAGGGCCCAGCACAGAAACATGGCGATAAACAGCTGCGTTCACCGCAATAGTTTCTACCTGTTTCATAAACACGCAGATTTTGTTTCTGAAACAGTTGGTATTTATGCGTTGCCGGCAGTGAAAGCGTTAAAGTCATGTTTCCTACCCTTAAATTGATCGTCGATTCTATGAGTGACCGGTGGAACTTCCTGACCGGCACGAGTCCCATCTCCTTGCACAAATCCAGATATAGCTCTTGCCCGCATGTGTCGTAAGAATACCTCAGGTCTGCACACAACAAAAATTAGATAAACACCCCCGACAAAATCTGCCCTGAATACAGAATACAGAATTTATTGGTAAAAAATAAACATTTTACAAGTCATTTAATTATAAATGTAGTGTAGTCATTGCTGAGCCCTTAGCCAAGATGCCCATCGCTAACTAGCGTTTAAATTCGTTTCATTTTTAAACCAATCGCGTCACTGGTAGATCACGTGACTCTTCGTATGACGTAAACAAAACTACTGTAATAATTGCAACCTAATTACTGGTTAATAAGGCTGCAATTGCTACAGTAGTTTTGTGTAAAATACTGCCTTTTACCTTGGCAGGGCAGAAAACGGGACCCCTACTTTCAAGCTCATAACTCTTAAATGGCTAAACGGATTTTCACCAAACATAGCTAAGAACGAGAGCGTTCAAGTCACATTTCAAACAAAAATTAAACTGAATCAAAATCAGTTCATCCGTTTAAGAGCTACGATGCCACAGATACACAGATACACACGTTGCCTGAGTGCAGAAGGTCTGGAGAACGTGTGGGCTGGATGCTGTGAGCTGCTAATGTATCTTATTCTTCACCATACAATGCGTTTATATTGATAGTACAGAACCCAAAACAAAAATAGGGCTTGCGGTCCCGATTTTGACTGAGACTGAGACTGATTTTATATGGGCAAGTCCCGAAAGTCCTGAAAATCCGAATTCTGGCAACTGCAAGCCCTAAACATACAACTTACCAGGAAGGGTGAGCGCTTGAATAATGCCAGGGTCCTTAAGGCACGGGTACGCGTAGTACACGTGTCTTATGACGCTGCTGTCCGACTGAGCAATGTACTTGGCGCATATTTCTCCACTGCCTGGGTCATACAGCCCGAGGTCATAATCCAGCCGCTATGGACAAGAGAACACGTCAACTTGCAGCTTGGACTTAACAATAATGGGGGGGGAGGGTCTAAGGTCCACAAATATTATTACATACCTTATTACTATAGGATGTTTCGTGGTATTGTTAATGTTAGGCTGCACTCTGCACTGGAGTTTTCAAATATTTTTCGTTATTTAATCAATAATTTTTCTTACTAAATATTAAGCTGTAAATGATTACATCAAAAGTAGGTAGTTTCTTTAACCTTTCGTCTATGTTTGTTTAGGATCCTAACCAAATTTTGGATATCTTTTTGTATATTTTTTTGCTTATTTTTTTGAACTGCAATCCTAATTTGAAGAGACTAGAACTTGGTATTTTTTTCAACCCCTTGTGGGTTAATCGATAATAAAAACACATTTTTTTACTGTCAATAATTATATCTTTTAAAAAACCGGTCACCGGACTCGCGCACCGAGGGTTCCGTTCCGTAATGGTTTTTTCTCAAACGTGCTCAGAAAGGATGGCATTTCTTTTGAAAAACGAAGACGCGAAGGGCCTCATTTTCTTCCTAGGAGTAAAATAAACGTATGAAAACCCATTTTTGTCCGCTGCGATATTTTTTTTAAAGTGCTGTCCATAGCATACAGAATAGAAAGGACCAAGAAATAAATCTCATACAGCCAAGGCAACTGCTCGTTTTCGTAGCACAGTGCGTGTGTTTTCTTCTTTTTAATTTTCTTTAAAATTGTCTATGGTTAGAAAAAAAAATTAAAAACAAAAACTTATTGAAATTTAAACGTAGAACTTACTGTTGTTGTGTAAAAACTACAAACATCAAGTCCTCGGCACTTCACGGTATTGAATTCTATTGCTGTCAATATTATGTCAAATTCTACAAGTGTGAAATGGATGAATTGGATCCTTTTCCCTAAGTTACGTCCATTTATCTACCACAAGCCCTGAAATATCAACATCTCAAATTTAACAGACACAAATGTTCCTGGAAATCCCATAACAATTTCGTTTACAAATTAATTGTCCTAAGTAATATGATCACTTTTAATATTAATTTTACTTTTTACAAATATATTTGTATAATTTCCTCACATGTTTGAGAAAAGCATTATAATATGCCTCGGCGGAAACGGGGGGATTGCCTGACTCGTATTTTGCTAACCACCTCGTCAGGCAATCCCTTACTTTCCGCGCCTAGGCAATAATGTACTATTCCCAATTTTGAATGTTTAGTAATATATGAGTATTAATATTCCGACGCAACGAGTCGGGGCCATTAATAAACTAAATAGTAAAAATAAGTTTTATTTTCTGTGATAAGGTCAATTTTAGGTTGCCTTTATTTTAACGGTAATTTTCAAAGAATAAATAAAATTAAAATAGTTTTAAAATGTGCAAATCAAGTCCTTGCATATGAGATCCCATTTGCTATAATATCTTTACTTCAATTTGTAAACCCCCCTTTTAGACCCCAATTCAAAATACTATAACACTTTTTTTAATAATTCCAATAATTAGGCCTTGTGATCTTTTCCAAATTTCAGTCTGATAACTTCAGCCATTCCTGAGAAAAAGGGTCTAGACGGTCCGATGGACAGACGAAATGATGGACTGACGGACAGACGGACAACAAAGTCATATTATTATAAGGGTTCCGTTTTTCAGTATTTGGTACGGAACCCTAAAAACAATTAAATACACATTACTTTTTTTACATCATATTGGCAAAAAAAGGGTTTTAGTGACGGAAGATATGAAAAAAACAATTAAAAAAAACGTAACGTACGATTTTTTTTAATAATTGTTTATTTACAAAATAAAAATATGTATTATAGATTAAAGACTTTTTTTGTACTGTAATTCATGTACGACTTAGTTTTTGTAAAAAAATGATTGATTCAAAAACAGAAAAATATTTGAAGAAATTTCCAGTGCAGCCTAAGCTTAAATGTCACGAAACATCCTAACCCTGACCCTTCTATACTAAATAGACTGATGATGATGAATGATGATGATGAACCCTTACTTTTTGACACTCAGCCGAGGCCAAGCTTTTACCGAGGGATGACCATTCTTCCATGGGTGGCTCCTCACTGGAATCCGACTTTATATCTTGCGTGTCCAACAGCACCTCAACTGGTTCTTCCACAAAACTGCCTGTCGACATCTTGCTACAGTTGGCGGAACTATCTCAAAATATTAATATATCAGTAATTACTGTTACTCTTTCTGTTCTATCTGGACAAACTTCTTGTTTAACTAGTGTAATGAGGAAGATAATACAAATAGTTACAAAGAAACAATCAAAACTAAAAGGCCCTGAGCAACATTATATTTAGTCCTGTCAGCGTCATTATGACATTTTAATGTTAGAGTTTTTCTTCTGGGGAGTTACCATGACATACTAAAGCAGTTCAGTTCTGGTTAAGAGAAAGGGACAGAGCTATAGCAGTTATGGGTGAATTTCTGGTTTCAACCGCCGTCATCCTTTGGGCGGAGGTTGCCAAATTCGGATTAGGTTTATTACTAACTTTTCCAGCTTCTTATTTAGTCAGCTTCTGGGCAAATCAGGTTTTTATTGGGTTAGATTTGGAGTTGGCCAGTCTCTGGATATGCCTAATACTTTATGCACCAAATTCTTACTTGGTCTTTTTCTGGGGAGGTCAGATTTTCAGTAGGTTAGGGAGTTTATTCGTAGTAGGTCAGATTTGTACGAGGACAGATTCAAACGAGAAACTTTTCTTTATAAACCAAATTCTAACCACGTAGGTTTCATTAATATGAATGAGTCTAATTAGGGAGAATGATTTATAGGTAAGCGTCTTAATTAGTTATTTTCTACATTAGGTATTTTCTTCAAAGGACAAGTACAGTTGGTCAGAAAGTAAGATAGCACTTATCAATACTATTTATTAATGACTTAATCGTTCTGGCCACTTGTGAACAAATCAATAATAAAACAATATTATCTGCCTCTGCCAATGGTTATGCTTATTAGAAAAATTATCGCATATAAATAACATTGAAAAATGGAAAAAATACTTCGAAAGGTATTGGATGGGTGTGATAACTCCAAATATTTTCGGATGCTCCAAAGAGACATATCGCACCACCAACCACTTGGAAGGGTGGCGTAATAAACTCAATAAAAAACTATCGAAAAAACCAAACATTCATCATTTTTTAATGACTTTAAAAAAAGAGGCGAAACATAATGAAATTGCAATAAAACAAGCACAAGCTCACAATGAAAGAAAATAATCTAGAAAAGTCGACCTAAAATTCGATCGTCATATAAAAAAAATAATTGCCGACGTAAAATCAAAAAGTATTGGTTTGTACGATTTTCTAAAGAAAACTTCATATATGAGCTTTGAAAGAAATGTTAAGAGAGCTCTTGATGATAATTATTGTGACCGATTCCGATTCTATTTCGGGTTCAGAATCCGAATGTTCCGATTCAAGCAGCACTAGTGGTCAGAAATTAATATGCAGAACGACACTAACAATCTAATGGAACAACTGATATGTTTATACCTAGTCTTATTTATGCGAAAGTTGATAGATTTGGTTGTATTTTTGTTTGGTTTATGATTGTGTTTGAAGTGATACAAATAAATTATTTGGTTTTATGACGTATTTTTATGAAATCAAGCATTACTTTTTGCAGAATTAATAATAGAGACCAAATTATTTCGTTTGTTGTAAAACAGGCCATACAAATTATTGTGGTTGACTGTGTTTATGCTAAACGTGCTATGAAATCGGCTTAAATTGGAATGCCACTTACTGAGAGTCTAACTTAATCAAAATCGAACGAAATTTGAAATAGGCTATTAATGAATAAGGCGTGTGTAGAATCTGACCTCATCAGAAAAAGGTTATTATTGAATTTGACCCAGTTATAATTTGTTTTTGTCATAATTTGACTTGTTTAGGATCTGACTTCCTCAGAATTAGATCTTTAGAGGATTTAACCTACTCAGTATTGAACTTATAACGAGTACGACCTCATGTGAATACGGCGATTTCAGAAGCTGACTTAATAAGAAACTGGAAAAGTTAGTAATGAACCTAATCCGAATTTGGCAACCTCCGCCCAAAGGGCCGTCATTAGTGTCACCAATATATTGATGAAATCAATGATACCTACCAGCAACGCCTGGTGTAAACAGAAGCAGAACCGGGGATGTAGTTTCTATCAGCATCAGAAGTTGCTGTAGTGTCATTGAATTCGTCAATATATTGGTGACACTTATGACGGCGGTTGAAACGCCCGGAAATTTACCCTTATACGGGTCTATCCTTTTCTCTCAACCCCCTATTCTTCTGTGATGAGTTATTATATATGTAGTGACGAGAGGACGAGACAATAGCATAGCCAAGAATTTTATACACTTTTCACTGCCCTACATCACAACACAGCAATTTATGTACAGCTTGGGAAAAAGCCGAAATAACCTAACCCAGTTAAAAACCCCCGACATCAGCGCCTAAAAAAACCTCTGAGCAATGAGCAAAAACTTCAACGGGCTCCGAGCACGTACGTACATTTTCAGTGAAGGGGCTTCGGTACTAGCCCCCTTACTAATAAACGTTGAGTAACGGCTGAGTAGTTATACAAAGCTTTGTCCTTATCTGTCATTGTGACATTTGAATTCGACAGACAAGGACAAAGCATTGTATAACTACTCAGCCGTTACTCAACGTTTTTTAGTAATGGGGTAGAAGATTTGAAGTATTAAAAAACTCCCGAAAAAATCGAGATCAGAGCTCATAACTTTTAAACGGCTTAAGGGATTTTCATTAAACCAAGCTAAGAACACTCTCGATTAAGTCACCTTTCTAATAAAAAAAATTAAATAAAAATCGGTCAATCCGTTTAGGAGCTACGATGCCACAGACAGATACACAGATACACACGTCAAAGTTATAACACCCCTCTTTTTTGCGTCGGGGGTTAATTAGTGTTTTACGTAAGTAGCGACAGGTGGAATTACAATATTCTTAAGCGGCAACGACAGGTGACAACAACCACATTACAACAACATTAAACATCAGATGTTGGCTCATGTTGTAAATTTCGTTCCGAATACCAACCTCATTATTTCCACTCCATTTCCGGTAGACATATAGATCAATTCTCATGAATTGATCTATATGTCTACCGGAAATGGAGTGGAGAATGTATCATCGGATACATACCATAATACTTACAGGATTTCATGAATTCATGATCCTGATACTTTCTTGCAACAAGATCTAATAGATGTGTATTAATGTGGTCTCTAAGTTTTATGACAGTGTCGGTTTTATTTTATATGATTTTTTTAATTTAATTATTGTTAGACGATTTAGCTCTGTACTTTAAGTCGGTGTAAAGGTAAAACTCATTAAGTGACGTTTACTTTTACATTATTTAATGTTTTTTACCTTAAAGTACGACAATTTATTACTACGAGAACTGTAGCAGTAGTGCTACGACATAACGTTGTAGCACTGCTACGAAATACCCCCGTAGCAGCGTTTTGCATTTTTTTAGTGGATACGTAAATATTAAATAATAATGAAGTCATCTGCGCGTTAGACCGAGAATATAACACTCTTTCTCGCTCTAACGTACAATTGCATCCCTTAACGGCCCACGTGATAAGTGTTTATGGCCGTGGTTAGGGGTTAGGTTTCATATCATTATGTTAAATTTTCTTCACTTTCCCTTCATGATAAAATTAATTCAAGGTAACGTTATGAGTATGACATCTATTTTGATTTTGTGCCTTGTCAGATTCGAGACGAAGTCTACGAAGACGTTTTCAAGACGCGTCATAAATAAATATCGTTTTTCTTTTGTTTCCACATAAATTAAGCCATTTTTACCCGACTGAGCGAAGCAAAAAGAAGGGTAATATGGTTAACAGTCTATGTATGTATGTAGAAATGTATGTATGAATGTGACCGAAAATTGGATGTTCCACTCTAGCTCCTGAACTATTGGACCGATTTCAATAAATGGGGTGTCATATGATTCGTCAAAAACTTGCGAGTGTCATAGGCTATATAAAAATTGTAACGGTGCGTCATAGAAGTCGCCAGGCGGGTTTTAGTTTTTTAGGTTAGGCTAGGTTATACCTGGTAATGTCCGGGATACTTGTAATTGCTGTCTGACAGGACTACGATATTTCACCGCTCCCTGGTCGTATCCCCCCCCGGTTGTAAGCAGCGAGCTGTGTTTTAAAAAGTTTTATCTAAAAACGTATTGATCCCTACTTGTGTCACTGATAAACTGTAAATTTGTCAAGGAAAGTTTGAGCAATAATCCTAAAGGAGCTTCACCCGAGCATTTGTAAACGAGCAATAATTTCAATAATTTGTAAGCTTTGTACGCTCGGCTCGCTCAAATATTCGACGCCGAATGCTCATTACATGCGAATGCTCTCAGTGGGGACGCTCTTTTAAGCAAATTTCCAAAATGGCAACCAATTTAAGTTAATAACCTGTTTGATTCCGACTTCAAACTTTCACGAGGTACCTACGCAATGACCGCCACCAAATATTATGTGCAGTAATGCATTATGCGCTTAATAGTTAAGCCAGCACTCGACGCTAACCGCTTAAGGCTAATGCATTCTCTGTGAGCTGCACTCATGCATGTTTACTTATTCTTGCCTTTTAAATGCCAAGAAAGTGTGTTTAGAGTAAGACCTTTTCGCAATTTAGCTAGAGTAATGGGATGACTATTTATTGTACCCTAGACAATCTTATAATGTATCCTTTAATGCTAATGTAGCATGCTAAGAGTTCTTTCACATTAACTGACTTAACCGACTGTGACTAAGCGGGGTGCACGGCATCTAATGGCTTCTATTCTACTTTGGTTTAGACCATTTTGCTTCTAGATACTTCGACTGTAATCCTGTTGTTGACGTTATATCATCACCACAGCCCACAGTGGTCCACTGGTCAACATACCCTCCCTCATTGATTTCCAGCGGGAACGATCCATTTTGACAGGTCGTACGGAAATGAATACATCGATTCCATATTCTAACGTAAGACTTAACGCTTAAGGTTTAAAATCCCATTCCGATACCGAAATTGATTCTGGAATATACAACGGTGCTGCCATTTTGATTCGCATGAAAACCTGTCTTTGTACGGCGGGCATGATTCCACGCCGCCGTAGTCGGTGTTAAGCCCGTGCACATTAAATTGTATACGCTAACTGCAAAAATGTACGATTAAACGATGCAAGGCTACGGGCTTAAAAATTCAACAATAATAATCAAACTACGAAAATTAACTCTGCCATCAAAGCAAAAAGGCAGTATGCGCATATGGACTTCATACTCTTATACTTCCTTTTTCTTTTGGACGCATCGACGACAAAAGTGTATGACATTCTCAGACTAGTTGGAGCGACGACTGATGTTACCACGGCTACTGTAACACAGTCAAAACGATTAAGTCCCATTTCACAGTATTAGTATGATCTTCGTACAGTGCCTGGTAAGAGCTGGATGAGAATATTTAGCCGCGGATCGTGCTCGGCGGCGACAGGAGAGGCCTATGTCCAGTAGTGGACTAGCAAAGACTAATAATGAACCGAATGAAGTCGCCGGTAGAAGCTAGTATTTTGTTTGATTGGTCATGAAGGTTTTCACACACAAATGGTCGGCGTCAGCGTGGTTTTACACCAGCGTGCTAGCTCTCCCAAAGTAGCGAGGCGGGACTTAAGTAGGTGGATTCAAAACACTACATAAGAAAATATTCAAAAGCAACGTTTTATATCATTTTATCATTTACATTATCACGCAGGGGCTAAGAGAGTCATGCGTCGAGCGATATCTAGCCCCGCAAATATTTGCCCAGGCCAGTTGGCATCCGAATACAAGTTTCAACGATCCCCGCCCTATAAATGGAGTTGGAAACGATTGAAAGACGTTTTAAAGCACGTATGGCGGTTTAAAAGATAAATGGAGGTGTAATTGATCGGTCAACAGATCCGCCGAGTGGTTGAGTGTTTGTGTTCGCGTTTGCAACTTTGTTTAAAAAGGTTTTGTTTCTTTGGGTTAGGGTTATGTGATTTAATATTGATGTACAATATTTTAGATTTTAGAATATACTAATATTGAATGGAATAATTAATCGTTTATTGTCTCTTAAGAGCAGAAATAACTTTAGTTGTGTATATTGACTCGGCCATATTTCCTACCCTCATAACTTTATTTATCTTTTTCATCTTTCTTTTAAACATCACAAAGATTACTACTTGTAGTTAGGGCACAAAGTGCATTTAGTCGCAATAAATAGGTTTGACTGTGAACAATCTAGTGTCAAACTTAGCACCTTTTTAGGAGTCCATATCGTTTCGCCGAAAAATGTGTAGTCCTAATGTACCTATCGTTATTCATAATCATCGTAAGTCCTAAAATGAAATTTACTGAAACCGTTCTGGGATCTACGTTTTAGGATTTTATTAAAACAAACCTAACCTACTGTTCACCAAGTTTGCATATCTTATGAAGAAAGCAGCATCGCCGGACTGTGACATGCGTGGTACTGTGGAGGATGTGCAACACTTGTTGATGGAATGTGGTCGGAATCGCTCTGAAGGGAGTCTTTGTTCGCGGCAGCCAATCTGAACCCATACGATACCGGGATGTTCATTGGGATCCTGTCCGACCCCACATCAGATTGGACACTAGCGGTGTACAGATTGGCTGACGTGAACAGAACCTAGTATAGTGTGTTTTTTTTCATTTCTAAAGGTGTTTTTTTTGTTTTTAAATATTGGTGTTGTGGAGGTTAGGCCGATATACGCGTTTATGTAAATAATAATAAAAAAACCTAACCTAACCGTACCTTATTTACCAGTTAGATGTTTTAAAAATCCTGAAACAATAACGGTTCGGTTTCAGTTAAAAACACTTTAGGACTTGCGATGATTATGAACAACGATACATTCGGACTACAAATTATTATTTGAACTTTGGCGCACCGCCTTTCAAGATACTACTTACTTTTGGTAGTATATGAGAAATTCGCCTATTTTTTACATTTGGGTATGTTTTTGAATGCCGCGCTTTATTAACTTTTCTTATATTTCTTAACTATAAATGATAATTTAGTTCCGCGTCTGTTGAGCGGAAAATAACTTACAAGGCAGTAAATAAGCAATAAAATATTCCCTTCGGCAAGCATCGCGATAATGTGTTTTTTATACTTTTCACTGCGCATGCGTATGCTTCGCGGCTTTTTATTAAGCCCCGTAAAGCAATAAACTCCATTTTAAGGAAAACACAAATAAGCTTTCCGCCATACTTTCGTGTAATTTGCGGATTTATGAGGTACTTAATAAAGTTTATTTAATTGCCTGATACGGATATGAAATTTAATATTTGCGAGATTTTGTGAAGTCAACGGAATTCTGTGAAGTTGCTGGTAGGATTATCAGATTGGGTATCGACAAGGCTCACTCATACATTTTGTTTCGTCGGTCCCACATAGATATACCTAAATACCCACATTTCAAGAACATTACCTTCCTTCTTGGGAAGTCGTAAAAACAATGTGTTTCAAGTACTTACGGAGAATTAAATACATAAAAAACCTAAGATTACTATAGATGCGTTATACCCCTTACACGCATATTCCTGCTCTATTGTAAGAAGTTTACCGGCTTTGGGTTTAAGGCCATTCCAACCGGACACTCGTGACGAACGCCCACGTCGCAAAAAAACAAATGAGTAGTAAAACATGGCGTCCTGTGTATAAACGATGTGGAAATTAAATCGCCACGACAAGGAACAACAAACAAGTGTCATTCTATTCGTAAATACCGTGGCCACATTTTAAGTCAGAATTCTATGATAGCAACGCTTCTTGGGATAGTAATTCATAAATAAAAATTCCCGACAAATTGAGACCCCTGGAAACGCATCGAGCTACTGAAGCAACAGTTTTGGCATCGCTTTTCTAATGAATATGTTATCTGGCTTCAGCAGAAAACCAAATGGCACACCTCATCAGGCGAACTCAAGGAGGGCGTCTTAGTTGTCAAGGATAAGACTCTACCGCCACTTCTTTGGCAGCTAGGTCGAGTCGTTCGCATCATCCCTGGAGCCGACGGCGTCGCGCGGGTCGCGGACATCAAGACGAAGAAGGGAGTCATCCGTCGCGCATTCAACATCTGTCCACTACCTACTACTGTTGAAGATCTGCAGACTTCAAGGCCGGCAGCATGTTAAGAATCGTTTAAAAATAACTATTTTTAAACGATTCTTAACAACCACAGATTACTCTGTGCCCCTACTTTTTACTCATAACAAATAAAAGACCCAACGGATTTTTACCAAACTTTTTCATCCATTTGGAAGCTACGATGCAACAGACATACACAAATAAACACGTTAAATATAACACCCCTATGTTGCGTCAAACAGGACCACATTGCAGGTCAGTTTGTTGGTTTTTACTTTTGGTTGGTTTTAATTTTCAATTGTATCCATCAACATCATAGAATCAGTTTGTTTCGGTTATTTATGGACAAAAACAAATGTTTGTTCATTCTATTTGCCCCGCGCAATTCGCGCCAATCCGTAAATGTATGTAATTATTTTACCGCGGTGTCCCTTATTTGTTTACGTTCATGCAAATATTTTTTTTAATACAATTTGGTTGTGTTCAGCCGATTGTTTGAGTCAATATGCAAATTAAAATGACGTGTTATTTTTAAATTAAAATTATCGATGGATTCATTTTGAAACTGATGTTTTGGCTCGAATTAAATTCAGTTTGTCAGGCAATTATGTCTACTAATATATGTAAACTGTTGGTTATTACGTTAAAACGAACTGTTAATATCGAAGGTTGACATCTCGCAAATACAGACCAACGTAATTATGAACTTACTAGATTAGAAAAATTGGGTAAAAATAACTAGTAACAAAGACATCACGCTCCGTCTCCATCAAAATCGAAGTTCGAAGTCAGGTCAGCTCCTTTTCTTTCTCACGATTCAATCACAACTGACGAAAGGGATATCGAAATGAGTTTTACATGGAACCATCCTGAAAGTTTCATTTTTAAACCGCTTCGATGTAAAATAAAATAATAATAATTTCAAAAGTTAAAAAATAAAACCCGGCTCACCACTAGTATGACGTACTCTTATATTGTAATTTGTATTATAGACAGTTATTGGGGTATCTACCCATTTATTAAAATAAGTCGAATAGTACAGGGGTTGGAGCGGAACCATTAGTTTGGATCGCATACGTACTCTACGTCGCGTACAGTCAAGATCATAAATAATATATGTATACACTTTAGTACCTTATCACTTTAATCGCTGTGATATTCATATATGGCAGTTTAAACATGACATTAAATAGACAAGGTACTAAAGTGTATACATATTTATGACCTTGACTGTACATAGAGTATAAAAAACTCAAACCCATCTTTCCCGACTCTTGCAGTCGGGAAAAAAACAGGAAATATTGGGTTGTGCGTTGTTTACTGCTGGCGGCAAGAGCTCAGTATTCAGTACTGGCCCGTAGATCTGTTAACTGCGTTATAATGGTGTTTTTTATGATGCTCCCCTCTGCCAACGGCGCCTTAGACGGGGGCCACTAAACCAGCGACCAGATTCTCATGCCCAATGAGATGGAGATTCATCGGAATAAAATACTCGATACTCTGAAACATTAACTGTTATTATAAAAAAGAGAAACATTCTTAATTTTAGTTTTTGTCAGTATTAAATTAATCTGTTAACATACTTGTAAACCATAGTTTAACTTTCGTTTGATGTTAATTTTTGTACTTTATTAATTATTTATCTTGAATTCATTTTTCCTTTTGTTTTTAATTGCCTAATGTAAATCGACTCACAGGGTCCCAAGATACAGGCCCAGCCTAGTTTGGGGTCCATTGGATATATTGCATTATGTCAATGAAAAAAAAATGTTTTTGTATAGTGACGTTGGTGGCATTCCACTTGGTTATTATTTGTCAAGCATTTTCATTGCATCTCTTTCATTTGGTATGTAAAATGAGAGAGATGTAAGATCAATATTTGGCCAATACTGCTAAGTGTAGTACTACCATGGCAGTAGTGACAAAACAGCAGCATACCTCAATTCTATATATTTTACTTGGTTTTAGCAGTCGTTATATCGTTCACAGAATGAAACTCTTGCATTTTATATCTTACACCACACCCCATTGATTACTTAAATAATAATAGCTGTAATTGCAGGACAACCATAGTGGCGCGACGCGGAGACGTGTAATGTTTAATTTTGTATGGAACCGTCCTTAAACCTGGGGGAAAATCGCAACTTAAGACCGCCCTCTGGCGTCGAGTAGGTACGCTACCTAAAGGCTACAAACCCGCTTACTGCGCGGCCCTACATCTATTATTGTTTTTCTCTGCTGATTTATCTGCTTGGGGGATGAACGGGCATTTACCACCGATTCACGCCTGATTATATATTCGACTATATGACTGTTGGCCACATGCTTAACGCATTCACTGCCGGCAACCCATAAAATAGTCTTCCTGATTGTTACCCAGTGCCTTGAAAGCGTATACATATAAAACAAAAGATTTTCTTCCTGAAAAATAAATTACATTAAACGGCTGTTTGTTTTCTGAATAAATTAAAAAAAAATGGCACTAGGAGAAAGACCTGGGCTAAGGGACGGTAGCGAATGCGTTAAAGCTGTTGGGTTGGGCACAGTCGTCTGATCCTTGCAAAGGCGATAATCGATGAGATGTTGAAAAATCATTGAACTAGAGTGTTGTGCTCAAGTCAAACCCTAGTTTTGTTTTTGAATAAAGACCAGTGCTTGACGGCCCGATCAATTTCTATGAAACCTAGCTGTTGAAACAGGTAATGTGTAAAAAATAGCTAAAAAACCCTTATTGAAATCGGCCCATCCGTTAAGAAGACGTGTAGCCATAGACCGACACATAGGCAATTTATTTTAGTCAGTGGTAAATATTAAATACGATTCTAGCGGTCAAGTTAGACTCGTGTGTTTTATGTTGTGAACTTTATCCGGTTGAGTCTGTCACGTAGCATTTCTTGCGTGAAACGGAACTTGAAGACTGAGGAAATATTTTGGGTGATATTGGCATTACCGTACTTTAATTTAACTGTCAAATGTCAACACCAAACTTTTGTAGATTGGTGTTACCGCATTAAGAGAAATTACCTTTGGATTAGGGTGATACTAGAGATCTGGAATTATTAAATAAATAGAGGGAATGGTAAATAGCATTTAATAAATAAACAAAACAATTTCAAGATTTCTTTTGATAGTAATTAAACAAACAATAATTATACAAACACATTTGAGTAAAAAAGATATTTTAATGTAGTGATTTGTTAATTAGTTAATTATATATATCTACTAACATAGGTATTTCAGTATCTTACTCTGCAAGCTTTCTGTTTCTGTATTTTGGTATATTTTGTTTTGCCACTTAGCGTGCCCTCCGGGCATTCGGTGCGCGTGTGACAATTCAGAAAATAACAGCTTACGACCGAACAATAAACCGACCTAACACCTAAAACAACTGCGGCTTCTCAACAGTCACTTATTTCCAAAACAGGACAAATCCTGGACATTTGCGTGCGAATGGGAACAAATCCCGCCGGGGGAACAATACGGCATCCCGCTTACACTGCGGACCTTTGTTTACATGTAGGTCAGCTCAATTGGCTTTATTTGAGGTTTACGATATTAGGGATCATCTTGAAAGGTAGCTACGGGGTTGCTACTAAACTTTGATATGAATATGAGATGATCTACTCTGTGTAGGTAATTTGACGAGATAAGGCCAAGACTACATTTATTTATTTACTACAGGTCACCAACAGTACAATATTGACATAACATTATTGTTTAAATTATATTAAGATTAACATGCACTTGCACCCCAACTGTAGGTGAACACATGTTTACAATAATCATTTTCTCTTAATACACAATTCACTTTAAGATATAAGGTTAAAATACATATAATAATATATATGTGGACGATAGTAGCAAGAGCTGTGCAACCCTAACATAACACAAGTTTTAGCTCTAGCCTTTAGTGTTATGCGACCTATTCTTATGGCACTAGTTAGATAGAACCGCAATTAGAGATACATTTTAGCAACACAGTCAGGTACATAGTGGTCGGTATAGCGTCAACTATTGTCTTTTGCAAACCTTCATGCCTTCAGCCAATAAATTGTTTTTTTTTGGGGTGGTGGTGTGACCGCTAGTTAAAATCAAACATAAATTTATTTTTAACACAGTTGCTCAAAAAGTGGTACTTTTCGTAGCTGTATATCGTGCGGAAAGTTGGTTTTCGCGAACTAGTGCTTTTTACTTTTGCAATTTTTTTAAATTTATACTTGTTCCAATTCATGACTACTTATTGATGAGTGTTAATATTAGTTTCCTTTAAACATCGTAATCAACATAAAAACCTACTGTTAATATATATTTAATAATATATTTAATACATATTTCATATTTTATTACTTACCTCGTCATCATTATAACACGTTTATTTTTTAATATTGAATATTGAAAAACCGTTTTTAATAAGTTGTCTGAATGGAATGGAATAGCTGCCGAAACGGCTGTCAAAATTTTTGACATTATGAAGAGGCGTTTTTTTTTTTTAATGATTATGGCCTGGATGCTAAGTCCTTTAAGCCATGCGTTTTTTCTTACTGCAAGCATTTTTTAAGTTTCCAAAGGCAACATTCAATATTATTTTTATAAATATACGATACACAAATAGGTAATCGTAAATAACAATACTTAGGTAATAATAGTACAATGTTTTATATTTACAATTGTTTGTCTTATAGAACATGTATTTGAAAAAAAAACTTTCATTGAAGTGGGTTCAATAATAATAAGAAAATCCATTCTAGTCGAATAAAAGCTAAAAAATCACCTCTTCATAATGTCAAAAATGTTCACTGCGAAAGATCGAACTTACAACGAATTTGTTTACCAATCTTAAGTTTTCAAAAAGTTGCTAATAAAATGAGTGAATCAGAGTTTGAAATTGATTTATTTTTTCGCAACTGTGTTAAAAAACATCGTTCGATACACGTGCGGAAATGTAATTCTTCACTCGTCCCGAGTCTTGCCACTCGCCTGCGGCTCGTGGCAAGATATCTCGGTACACGTGAAATAATGACATACTTCCCGCACTAGCATCGAAATGTACTATTCTCTCAGAGTTAGCAATGCATGTCCATTGTCCATGTGCTTCGAGTCTGTTTACTATGGTGGCATGCGTTTGTTTGCGTCCACCTTGCCATTAGTTAGAAGAAAAGATAACTCATATAAGCACTCCACCCAAATATTCATCCCTTGAACCAGAGCAATTTATTAACAACATTATCAATAGAAGCTAAGGGTCAAAGTTCACGCGTCTGCAGCCGAGCGTTCTGTAAAGTGAAAATAATGGAGAGGTGCTTTAGACGACTTTGATAAAGTTTGCTGTTAAGACGCTGAATCGTCTGCGAACTGGCGTAAATTATTCTTCCCACAGCGTACTAACGGTTTGAGAAAAACGAGCTACACTACACTTACTTTTGTTTAGGAGCTTAAGGTTCTTCGCGTGGCAACAATTTTACCCACGGTGCGGCCTTACTCAGAAATCAAATTTGTAAGTTCCACAAGTCCATATATTTCTCCCGATTTATTATCAGAAGTTTAGTTTTTCTTAGTAACCATCCTTGATCTCACGCCATGCTTACTTTGTTACTAGCAGGTATTTTTTAATTGGCCGTCTTTTCGCTGGCTAGACTATAGGAATGTTTGAATGCTTGACATCAGATGCTAGTTAATTGTGTATAGGTGCAGATATTTAGCAGTTATTAATGTAAGGAGGGATTATTATGAAAAGTAATAGGGATTACTTACAGGGGTAAACCGTCGCAATGCCAGAGGAACATTACCCTAACCTTAAAGAAACAAGCACTACCTCGGTCATTCTTAGTTCAGAAATAAATACTTTTAGGTATGTTCAAAGCGACCGATAAATGTCGAGATGATATAGAAGGCTTAAAAATATGTTTGGAATATGTTGCACAAATTAAATATTCCCACCGACGGATCGTAAATGGCGACACAGACTTAATTGTTGTTTGTGTCGCCAGCTTTTATTTTAAATCACAAGCTAGTGACACGTTTATACCATAATATTTGTTTTTAACAATTGCTGTAGATACCTCGATGCTGTAGCCTCCCCATCATCGCCATGTACGATGTCCCTGAACACCGCTTTGCGGCAATATTTTCTTCGTTTCTCTTCTACCTACTGGCCAGTTTAATTTTAACTCTAAAGGGCTACTCGTAGAGTCCTTTTGTGACCGCTGAAGAAGTTTTTATTGCTTTGAAACGTTCAAGTGGACGAGTGCAATAAGTGTAACGTCTGGGCAGTGAGAAAGTGACCTGCACTGACTCAAAGACAACGTGTAGTGTAGACCAGGATAAATGGTAAGAATTAAGAATGCTTTACCATAAGAATGGCTCGGCAAAAGAGTTTAAAAAATACTACCCAACTACCCAAGAAGTGTAATGTTTTTTCTTTGTGACCTCCTGTAAGCTAAACCCCTTGACGGATTTCAAAGTGCAGGTATCGTTGGATTGGTATTCACCCAGCGAGCCTAACATGCATCACAATAAATAAAGTGACAGCACAAATCAAAAGTTGCTAGAGTAATTAAATATCATGCTTAGCTTAGAGCCTGTGCACAGTAGCGTTTTTAGTCCTTAGACCCCCGGTCAAAAACGCTAATGTGCACAGGCTCTTAATAGATTTGCACGATTTATTTCACTACTCTAGCAATAACGGATAAAATCGGTAATAAAAGTCTGGAAGAGACACTTTTATTTTAAACCTTAAGCGTTAAGTCTTACGTTAGAATATGGAATAGATGTATTAATTTCCCTAGCACCTGTCAAATGTTATCTCGCGCATGCATGCTAAACCCGCAGGATTGGTATTCACTCAAAGAGTTGACACTCAATCCTAATCCTATTCTTATATTTTAAATGTGAAACTTTGCACGGATGTTTGAATGTGTGTGTTTCAAGGACACCTAAACCGCTGAATGGATTTTAATGACATTTAACACGTAGGTCGTCGTGCCACGACTTCTACGCGGACGGAGTCGCTGGCTAAAGCTATATTAGTACCTTCTTAGTCCCTGATGCTGGTGAGGCAGCCGGGTTTTCAAAGCTTGCTTTTTGAAGGCTTATTTATATTATATTGTTGTTCCATTTGTCACTTCGTCAAAATATTTGCCAAGCTTAAGTTAAGTTATGATTAAGTATCCAATACCAAATGCATTAAAGGGGTAGCTATTACTTTATCGAAACACCTTTCATCAAAGGTATCATTTCGCAGTATTTTCATTTCATCGAAAGGCATTTCCACGTGCAGGAGTTATAATTTTTTGGTGGTCACAGACCTAACCTAACCTACGTAACCCATGCTTAAGATAACCTGAAAACAATAAGGTTTCAGCAGAAATTAGCTTTCGATGAAATGAAATTCGATGAAACGATACGTTCTATTAAGTGAAATTCGATAAAATGATGAAATACCGCATTAAAGACAGCCTAAACAAAAACATTACCCTCCTTTTTGGGTTATCGAGTAAAGAGAAGCATGCTGGTGGGGAGTATTGGACAACTTGTTATGAAACAATGTGATTGTGTTGAAAGAAGAGCCTTAAACGATTACCTATTCAGTCGAATACCCATTCAGTCTATCCGAGGTCTTGGCCCGAATAACGCGTCAAAATCGCGATCGAAGGGAAACAATCAATTTCATCAATACCTTTTGTAGTGATTAGTAAGTCTATCCGTAGTTTAAAGAGGCCTCTTCAATGTGCTAGAAACGTCGCATATTTACGTTTTTCTTGATCTTTGATGTGTAAGTTATATCCTGAAATATCCTCAAACCTATATTAACCCTCTGAATGTGATATTTTTAAATGTGTTTAACTTATTGCAACATTTCGCCGTGTAAATCAGGCCACACCGTGACAAAATACTTATTGCATTACACACACTTAAAAATTTCACTCAATTTCATTTCAATCATCAAGAAAATCTAAATAAATGCGACGTTGTCACCTCGCCTTTGTAAGAAACCTCGAGAAAGAGAGAGCTAAACTAAGGCCGGTTCACAATGTAAAGCCCTTATAAGGAAATCCTCTTCTTTCTCCCCCCAACGAAATTATAGCTAGCTGCATTATTATTGGTCTTTGAAGAAGACCGTCAGTACTTACGGCCATGACTTTGCGCAACCGGCGGCGCGACAAGCGATTTCCAAATACATTGCGCTTATGTAATTAACCGCTGCGCGGTTAGCGTCTGGCACGTGCGATAAAGAGAGAATTCGCTCGCAGCCGCCGCCGCCTCCGCTTACAGACGTGGCTGGGCCGGTACACACGCAACCGGATCTATTTGTAATCAGTGTACATACCTGACCACCGTCTAGCGGAACAGATGATCAAGTCATTACACATCAGTTTTATAACAAACGATTTACAAGGTTGCGAACGGTGAAACTGGACTCACGTTGGGTCAGTCTAGTTTCGACTGCATTTGGAAAAGGTATGTATATTCGCACTTACCTCGTTAAATAAATTGTATTATGTGTTTGGAAAATCTCTCTGTCTCTCTCTCTCGGAAAATTTGTTTTATTTTATGGCATAGACAAGGCAAACGAACACCCAGTCCCGGACACCGAACACCGGATAGTAAAAATTAATAACTATCAAATATCCCGAGCCGAAATAAGATTATGTGTACTGAATCCATTCAGCTGTTTACTTGTGATTTGAAGGTAAACATTTATCAACAACATAATAATTTATTATTTAGTTGGACTACCGTGAACGGATGGAACAGGTGAATTTTAAAAGTACCTAAGTAGGTAGGTATAGTTATAATTTAAGTCTGTATTTTTTTAATTTATTTTACACCTACGTAAACAAGGACAGAAAGATGTTTACACTTTTTCACCTTATTCCATTGTAATAAGGTCCAAAAGTGTATACATCTTTCTGTCCTCGACTGAACAAATCTTCAGGCTAGTGTGCCATCTAGCGGTGGCAACCCGAATTACTGTAATATTCTCACTCATTACAATGTACGAATTATTTTACTTTAATATTCAATTTTTGAGCCGGACATTTTTTTGCAGTAAAAAAAATAGCTTTTATAAATACGAGTAATACTCGTAACTTTAACAAGAATTATAAACTAAAGCGTGATTGCGAGCAAAAAAAAATCAAAACGTCATACGTCAAATTGACAAGTAATGTGTCACCGTCGAATTTAAACTTTCTCTCTTTAATTTCAAATTATCTGATTTACTTGTGCACAGTGTGGCGTAATTTTAATTCTGAAGAACACAAAACTCCTATAACAAACTCTTAAACTATCGCCGGGAGCCTGGATACGTAAATGTTCTCTGACCTCGAAAATATAGGTTAGTATGGCAATTTTTACGTGATAGGCAATTGGCATGGTTATTTCCCGCACGATATTTCGCATATTTAATCGAAAAATGTCTACTTGTGCGTCTGTAGTTTTGGCGCCCGTTGGCATCCGCGGTATGAAAGTGTTAGATCGTGCTAGATTCTTACGTGACATTAAAACGCCAGTGTTAAGAGTTGCAGAAGAAAAGCTGTCCAAAATCACGCCAATTTGCAAGCACTACTTCTTAAAATTGGAAAATTTCAAACCTGTGCAATCTGAAAGTGGCGAGAAGCTAAAATGCATTTTCCTGAACCCAGAGAAAGTTTCTAAATGGAGTGATATTTCTGAGGAACATCGTAACGCACTGAACGAGCGTGGCGTAGACGAATCAAACTTTGCACTGAAGAATATCCAGCTGTCTTATGAAAACTGGCTGTATGGAACGATATTTAAGGCAGTTCTACCTGAAAATGAGGAGATTGTGAGTGGTTTCACTCAAGTTGGACACATAATTCACTTGAATTTGATGGAGCATCTTTTAGAGTACAGGCAGCTTATTGGGCAAGTGCTTGTGGACAAAATCAAAAGCTGCCGTACTGTAGTAAACAAAAGCAGCATCATTGACAACACTTACCGGAACTTCAGTATGGAAGTAATTGCTGGGGAAGAGGATTTCCTTGTTACGGTGAAGGAGAATCAGTGCAACTTTAATTTTGACTTCTCTAAGGTTTATTGGAATTCACGCCTCGGTCAAGAGCATGAACGGATACTAAACCTTCTGAAACCCGGGGATGTATTGTTTGACATTTTCTGCGGTGTTGGACCATTTGCAATACCAGCTGTTAAGAAAAAGTGCAAAGTATTTGCTAATGATTTAAACCCGGATTCTTTTAAGTGGTTAAATCATAATGCTAAGTCAAATAAACTCAATATGAGTTTATTTAAGTCTTTTAATTTAGATGGGAAAGATTTTATCACCAATGTTTTTAAAGAGTACATTACTGATTATTGCTTAGGAAAGGAAAAGTTGGATAAAAATGCCAAAATACATGTGACAATGAATTTGCCTGCACTGGCTGTAGAGTTTTTAAAACACTTTAACGGCTTGATAAAAGATCATGAGTTAGCTGAGAAGCTTGATTGTGAAGTTATTGTTTATGTGTATTGCTTTGTCATAGGAGATGATGCATTATCTGTGGCAAAGTCTATGGTTATTGATAACATCGGCATAGATATATCTGATGATATAATAGATGTTTTTGATGTAAGAAAGGTGGCGCCTAGGAAAGAAATGATACGAGTGAGTTTCAAGCTGAATAAAAAAGTGATGTTGAGTGTGATGGACTGTATTAGTGAACCTCCAGCAAAAAAACTGTGTCTTGGATAACTAGCAGTGTATGTATCTCCAATAAACTGTTATGATAACAATGTTTACAAAGCGAAGATTAAGTTTAACTTTAAAATGTTATTTAAGAAAAGTTGTTCTTTGATAAGTGATTATTTTATGTTTAATAACATTTTATAAGATTTATTTTCATTATAAAATTTTGTAATTGTATAGTGTTTTATTTGATCATAACTTTTGTTTTCAATATACTAATAAATTATACTATAGAAAGTATACTGAAGAACCTGTTTCTACCTCTTCTGCAATAAAGGTAAACAATCATTTTTATTTTATTGTTTTTATAATATAATCAATCACAATTATAGTATTTTTTTAGTATATTTTTAATGAGTGTAGTGTTTTTACTATTTTTAAACAATATATTGGAATTTAAGTCTACTTTAATCCATTGCTGCATATTGTATAAAACAGCCTATAAAGTATTTTCTTAAATCTGGATGCTGTTACGCAAACATGTGTCAACCGACAATTATTTAGCAATAAAACGTCAACCTACAGTATCCATCATTGTGGATTAATATTTTATTGCTAAATTATTATGGGTTAACACATTTTTGCATAACAGCATCCCTGTATGTCTATCTTTTCTGTATCAATATTGCAATTAATTATGGTTCAAAACTGGATGACAGCATGCAATGGATGATATTGTAAACAAAAATTAAAAACATGGTAATCATTATTTTTTGAAGTTAGGTTATTGTCCCATTGCACACTTACCCCCTTACTAATAAACGTTGAGTAACGGCTGAGTAGTTATACAATGCTTTGTCCTTATCTGTCGAATTCAAATGTCACAATGACAGACAAGGACAAAGCATTGTATAACTACTCAGCCGTTACTCAACGTTTATTAGTAAGGGGGTAAATAATAAAGTTATATAAACAACCTATAAGAATAACGACATTCTGACAGATCCAACAATGCCTCATTTATCATTATCTGTTTACTACAAAGTTTAAATCTAGAGAATCACACAGAAACAGTATCAATGTTAACTGACAACTAGTGACCTTATTGTAAGGTGTCAAGATTCACAAGTGGTCAGTTAACTGTGTTGCTGATGATACATAATAGGTCGGGGCAAAAGTATTTTCGTATTTGGACCATATAAGTTGTAATCAAACCTCTTTGTCTATACTAAATGTACCTGGCTGGTTTTAATACCATTAAAATACTTTTGCCCCGACCTAATACATAATGTAATATATTTTTATTTGCGATGATTTTACGTTTGCTCTAGCGAATCTCTCTATCGACCCTGAAGTATTTAAACAATTCTGAATATCATTATTTACACTTGAACTAACACACCTAATGAAGCGTATCTTTCCTTTTAGCGTCGCGTCTCAATTTTATAAAATAGGCAAACATATTTGTCAACTTTAAACATAGCTTCTAACCTGAGTGTGAATCTGGACAATTAAGACGTATTTTCTTTGTGACGAGAGCCCTAATACTTGTAAAAATACTACCTAGTACATTGCGTCGCTACCATAATTTCCGACTGAAAAACGTTCATACCAACTCGTCGATGCATTGCTATAACTGCAAAAGAGTTTGGAGTTTGATGTATTAAGTAGTTTACCTCTTGTGACTATTGTAGATCCACCTTTATGCCAAGCTATACCTACGAGCATGTGATTTATCTACCAATGAAATTTCTTCTTGTCAACTGTCATATATCCGGCTCCCCCATGGTTTTCGGAACGCGGAAGGGTAGCGCGCTCGACCAATCAGTCAGTGTCACGTCAGTGTGTGAGTTTGCTATCGTCGCCTACGTCGGCAACACCATAGCAATCGTGTTATAATTTACTTACAAAACCAGTCTTGATACTTGGCAGTAGAGTTTAAAATGAACTTTTGCGTGTTGTGACGTGTAATTAGTGCTCATTGTTTCCAGATTAGTGTTCGCGATGCCACCACAGGGCGAAGACGTTGCGATGGAGTTACCAGACTTCACCGACGTTTTGGAGGAGGCTGAACAGGTAATTATTTTATTAAAAAAATCATGTAAACGCTGTGTCTTGTCTAGGGGACACGGTTTATGTAGGAAGACATGTCAAACTGTTTTGTGTGATACATATATATACATATGATACATATATATATATATATATATATATATATATATATATATATATATATATATATATATATGTATATATATAAATTTTCTCGTAGTCATTCTGACATGTTTTCCTGCAAAACTACGCAGATATTTAATATTATTTTTACAGTTTTATATAATGCTAGAATAAGCAGTGACATTGTTATATTTTTATTAAAAAAATGACTAACTGTTGAGTTTCTTGCGGCGCTTCTTCTCAGCAGTGGTCTCCTCTTGGGAAGCGCTGGTAGATTTTAACGTGTAAAAGTGCCCGTGCGGCCTACTTACTGAATAAATATCTTTTATCTTTTTTTTATTATACAGGGTTAAATTAAATCCGGTAACAAAATTTTGGGGGTTAAATCAGTAAGTCATACTGACCAACGTTCACTATGGGACCAACCCTGAAAAAAAATTTGACTAAATTTGACGAATTTTGGCTAGTCAATGTTTTGTATGGGAGGGTCGATTTTTTTTCACGATTTCTGGGTTCGTCCCATAGTGAAAATTAGTCAGTATAACTAACTGATTTAACCCCCAAAAATTTGTTACTGAATTTAATTTAACCCTGTATGTTGTGGTTACTTAACTGGGACTGGGACAGAATGGGGACATCGAAAACATAAGACTCAAAGTGTGCTAAGCAACATTGGGTCCTTTTAACCCCCGGCGCATATCAGAGGGGTTATAAAAGTGGTGTTATAAGTGTTACGTGTGTATCTGTGTGTGGCATCGTAGCTTCCAAACGGATGAACTGGTTTTGATTTAGTTTTTTTGTTTGAAAGTTAAGCCGTTAGGCCATTTATGAGTTATAGGCTCTGAAAGTAGCTTCCCAATTTTATCAAGGATTTTTATCTATTTAATTTATAAAAAGATTTCGGCATGTGAATGTTATTGGTCAAGCATGAATTGTTCATAGTAAATGCACGTTTAGTTGAAATCATCAGGACACGAAATTGGTGGAATTCAATTATATACTTTTTAAAACAATAACAGTGTAAATAATAGACGAAAAACTCGAAAACATTTAAACAAATCTTAAAAATGTGTTTAAAATTTGTTTTGACATGCACATAATTAAATAAAACTTAATATACTAGGCGAACACGTTTTGTACGCAAATCATGGCACTAAATCATGAATCGTGACGATAGTTATTTGCTAAAACAAAATAAGAATTTAAATATTTTTAACTGACTTCAAAAGAAAGGAGGTTCTGTGTTTGACCCGTATGTGTGCATATCTTTGCACATTTACAAATAAAAACTTCTAATTTTCCAGGTACTAAGGAAATGCTTTAATCAGTACGCACAGGATGAAGTATTCCTGTCATTCAACGGCGGCAAAGACTGTACGGTCCTCCTAGACATAGTAATCAACGTTTTATTAGACATGTGCAAGACAAACTCGGTGATAAAAGATCTGAAGGTCGTCTATATAAGGACCACCAGTCCCTTTAGCGAATTGGAAGAGTTTGTGAAACAGGTGGAGCTGCATTATGGAATAAAGTTGGTCGTTATGGAAGGTGAGATGAAGAGTACTCTCCAGAAGATACTGGATAGAGATGAAAAGTTGAAGGCCTGTTTGATGGGGACCAGGAGGACGGATCCGTATAGCAGTGATTTGCAATTTATGCAGGTATTTTTTTTATGTGTAAGCTAAGATAAGATACAATTTGGTAAATGTCTATAGGCGGGGCCATTTCAATATTTTACAGCCAATGTTAATATCCGCTCTTAGGGTCCTCGCGCACTAGACGACCACGACCACGACCAGTGGCCGCAGTGACCAAGTTAACTAAAGAAACCATGTGAACGTCGCGCTCTTGGCCGCAACCCGAGGGCTTATTGCCTAACGCACTTGCGATCGCGATCGCTTTCATTTTTGACAGTTGAAGGCAAGTCTGCCTACAAAATGAAAACAATTGTTCCACTTTCAAGTCGATCGCGATCGCGAGTGCGTTAGGCAATAAGCCCTCTGCTTCTTTAGTTAACCTGGTCGCTGCGGTCACTGGTCGTGGCCGTGGTCGTCTAGTGTGCGAGGACCCTTAGGTGTTACTTTCCACCAAACCACCACCTAAATTAAAGAAGATACATATTTTAAGTGCAATAAACCTGTCATCTTACGTAAACTTGTTTATCAGTTATCAGCTGAATGTGGTAGTTAATTATTAATTATGTAAGTAAAAACTTGATTACTCTGTGATGTTACTTAATTCAAGTATTATTGTTCATTATGTTTGCAAAAATGACCTTGTGCTAGTTTCTTGCGGCGCTCCTTCTGAGTGAATCTACAAACGCTTCGGACAAGACCATCATTGCAATTGGTCTTGTCCGAAGCGCTTGTAGATCCACTCCATATATCCGTACCGACTTGTAAAAAAAAATTAACAAAAAAATAAAACCGTCTTCAAAAACCTACTAAAAAGCGTTAAATAAAAACCAGCCTCCTAGGAGTCCTAGGAACAGCCTATTTAGTGCCTAATAGGTACATAGAATATATCCAAGCCGGTGTCAAGTAGATATACACAGTAGCAATGACACCATGATTCTTGCCACCGACTTCGATATATTCTATGTACCTATTAGGCACGAAATAGGCTGTTCCTAGGACTCCTAGGAGGCTGGTTTTTATTTAACGCTTTTTAGTAGGTTTTTGAAGACGGTTTTATTTTTTTGTAAAAATTTCTTTTTTTTTCGCTTTTTAGTGATGCATTTAATATTATTATGTGACAAACTAAAGCACACAAACATCACATTAAGAAACAATAGCCTAATACCAATCTTTCATCACCCTTAACAAAATGTCGCTGCCCAAAATGCAGGGTCGTTAATCATTGAGGAGTTCTCCCGGTACTTCACCATCAGTTGCACTTCACCATATGTGTTATAACCAGGGACCGGCCCGCTATCCCTTTCAATGGGTTTTGTATGGGTTTTTCGTAAGGATTTACTTACCAAACCCTCTGCCCGTCAAAACCCTTTAAATGTGCTTTTAAAGCGCTATTTCCAAACGATAGCCCATTCTATTAAGCGCTAACCAAATCCCCTTACTAAACCCTTTAAAAAAGGTTACTAGTGTATACGCAATTTTAGACCTTTTGTAGACTTCATAAAACACACGTTACCTTGCGCCCCGTTCGAAGCAAGTAAACATCCCATTCAACTAAGCGCTAACCCAATACCCTTATAAAACCCTTATTAATATACGTTACCGACGGCGTATCGTTTGAAGTTACCGCGCGGAGCGGCAAAAGATCTAATACGGTTCGATTTCCTATGGCACACGTTTGTGATTGGCTCGTACAAAAGGGAAAGTTTTATAATAAGCGCTTAAATCGTTAGGGAAACCCTTTCTTAGGGACATCAAAATGAATCAGTTACCAGTTACCTATTTCAAAGGGCTACCCTTATCGTGGGGTTCTTCATTCGATAAGGGAAAGTCAATCGTATGGGTTGCCAATTGGAATGGGTGAGCAAATCACGGGGCTAGCTATATCAAAGGGAAGCCCTTTGAAAGGCTTTTCCCGATGAAAGGGTTGTCCGGTCCCTGGTTATAACGAGTATAAAACTAGCTTCATATTCTTAATAAAGAAATCTCATTGCTGGCGTCAATCACTTACAACTAAGCAGTTCCGGTGGTCACCTCTGGTCTTCATCATCAGTTCCTCTTCGCCAAGAAGTGCTTTTGTAATGCAATTTCTTAAGGTCTTGCAGGTAATACCAAAATTGCTGTATGTGTGCCTATAACTTTTGAGGAGTTCCCTCGATTTCTCATGGATCCCATCATCAGATTCTGATTTGGTGACAATGGGACCACCTCGGAAGTATACCCATTCAAACAAAAAAATAATTTTCAAAATTGGTCCACAATTGACGGAGTAATCGCGTAACAAACATATAAAAAAAAGCAACATACAGACGAATTGAGAACCTCCTCCTTTTTTGAAGTCGGTTAAAAATGCCCGCATATGGCCAATTTTTTTTTATAGGAAACAGATCCAAACTGGCCACAGATAATGCGAGTGTCGCCGCTTCTCAACTGGTCTTACCATCAGATATGGAGCTACATTCTGCGACGACACGTGCCTTACTGCAGCCTCTACGACAAGGGGTAAGCGACCATACGTTAGTTAAAATTAACTTGAGATTTGTTCAACATTACAACTGCTTTTACAAAATACATAACCACGTGACAGTCCTACTTGCAAAGGAGAGCTTATAAGGTACAGTCGAGTTCAAAGATATGTAAACACTTTTGCGCCTTATCCCATTGAAATAAGGTATAAAATGTGTACCGGACAGTAGTAAAGATTAATTATTTTTTACTGATCACAAAATGCGATCCCCCACGAAAATATTTTTTGTTTTCTTTAAGATTTTTAAATTATCGGAAACCTCAACCTTTTCAACGCCTTGTCTAAACACACAAAAGATTATTATAAGATTAGTTACGTATTGGATTTAAATTTTACCTTATTTGTACTTTGTTACAAGTTCTTCTTCTTAGTGGTTTCCTCATGACTGAGGGTCGTGACCACCATAAGTCTTTCTATTAGACAGAGCAAATAAAAAAAAGCAAAAAAAGAACAGCCTGTTACAATTTACTAAGGCTGAAATTCTATCTAATCGTACGGTCGTTAAAAATCCTCTATCCGGATGAGGGTTATGTATATTTCAGCATTACCATCAATTTTGAAATAATCTATGATTTAATAATGCCATTATCAAGTTTTTAATCTTTTTTTCTGACTTGTAACCCTACATTATGTCCACAGATACACATCAATAGGCAGCACGCAGAACACATGGCCAAACCCGGCCTTAGCTGTCAGAAGCTGTTCGGGTATGAGCTACCGCCCCGCGTGGCACCTGGCCGACGGGTCGTTCGAACGCGCCGGCCGAGGCACCGCGCCCTCGCTGCCACTGTGAAAACTAGCTTTAATTTAAAAAACAGCATATTTTTTTAAGGTTAGCTCATGTGACTCATGGGTCCTGAACCTAAAAACGTAGAGGATTGTAAGTGGTGACTGACGAACCATAACAGTGGCTCCATCTTCTACCTAAAAGTGTAGGTATTATGAATAATCAGTCGACATAGTATGTTGTCGGATAGTTTTGTATTTATCTTGCATTCTGAGTTAGCTCGTCGATGGGTACTAAAACTAACTGAGAAAGTAAGATAATTACGAACTTAACCGACAAAAATACGATGTCGTTCTATTACTCCCTACGACAGAACAATTATTTATTATTTTGATCCACGAAGATACGGCCTACTGCTTTATTTTACTTAAATTAAATCTACTTAATCGTGCTATGTAAAAATGGCGGGGCGCGACTTTGTGAATCAAAAACAGTTCTAGGGAATGAGTCCCATTAAACCACAAGGAGATATTTTTTTTTGTTTGCGTGCCTACTGTAGTTACATGTCCTAATTAACTTATTTAATTATTTAGCAAAAATATTGCATAGTATATTTAAAACGTAGTTTTTGAAAACTGCCGAAAAAAATTGATTTATGTTCTAATTGTTTAAACTGCAGAAAAAAATAGATTTGTGTCGTAATTGTTTATAACTACTGGTGAAATTGGGTGAGTTTCAAACAACGGGGCGACTTAGATATTTTTTGAATCATTGATATTGTGCTGTGTCAGTTATTAATGAGCTATTTTGCGACGTAACTTTTGTTTCAATATTTTCTGAAAAATAGTATGTAAAAACTTCAAAACAAAAACTCCTCATTTTTGATAGGCTTCAGAGGTGACTTAAATATTGTGTTATAAACACGGATATCAAATTAGCTCCAATTGAAGAATCGAGATTTTAAGCTACGTTGTTTTTTTTTCTCCTGAGCCACATATCGTAGTTCACCCCTAACTGCTTTAAATTACTCCAAATCAGTAGTCGCCAATACAATATTATATAAATTTGATTATGTGAATAATTACAGGACAGATAGGAAATTTATGTATAAAATAAATCAAATTTTACGTACTTACAGAAAAAAAATATTTGTCGTAATTTTTTTATAATAAACCTGAAATATAACTTCTTAAGATATATGCGGCACATAAAACTTAGTTGGGCAGCTAACATGTACCGTATTTTTGGAACGACCAATGTTGTGCCTGATCGATTCAAAATCCGAGGCTGTATTATGAAATTTAAAGTTGGGAGGTTTTGACACCTCATGAATGAACTGCCATATAAAATTGTCAAACGAGTGAAAGGGACAAGGAATAATAGTGATGATCTTCTCAATGACGTTTAGTAAACAACAGCAAAGTAGAGGATAAAGTCTGTTTCGGAATCAAGAGTCTAAATTGTTGTTGGTCGCGATACAAAAATATAGTTTTCCGGTCAGTTCCGTAAAGAAAAAAGTAGCGATACGACTTATCGACGGATATATCCGCACCACTGGTCCAACGCCAACGACGGAAATATCCGTCATGGTTGACAGCGTAAAATAGACCTAAGTGTCTTTGAGGAAGGTTGACATTATTATCGGCGTGTGAGTCACGACCTTTGTATTAGACATGGCATTGAAAAGGTTGTGGTATGTAGTTCTAATAGACAATTTGAAGTTTCGAACCATGGAACTGTGTCACAATAAAATTGTTAAAACATTTTGTTTGACTAATCTTACAATGATGATATTGATGATTTATAACGTGAAAGTGACAGTTCTATGGTAGGTCAAGGTTCCATTTTGCAGATAGTAAATAAAGTGGCTTACTTAGCTATGGGAGTAGCAAAAATAACTATTTTAAATAGTTTGTTAACGCAGGCACTTAGTAAATATTTTAGACCAATTCCTTTTTTAATTCTTAATTTTGACGAGTACTTATTTGTTATTATTTATTAGTTTTTATCATTGAATGTTACCTGTTTACAACTTGAATTACTTTTTGTAACATTTTATTTACCACGACGCAGATTCAATGCAATTATACTGTCGGATCTTAAAACCCTTCGAATGGCAAACAACCTTATAGAGGTGTCAAAACTCAATAAAGATCGATCAATTACTCAAGATATAAAATTTAACCATCCTTACTGTCTTTTTGCCTGTCGAAGGGATAAAACTGGCCTTAATATAAAGAGATACAAGTCTTCTGAAGTTCAAGTGAAAAGGGGTATAAGTCGAGTATACTCTTTTTATGATACCCTTTTTTATTACGAACTAAATCGACTTGTATACGCTTTCACTAAAGGCTTAGAATTTAGTTTAAAGACAACTAAAAACCTTGATAAAATATGTTTAATAAGTTAATAACCACTTGACAGTGTAATTCGAAATTCTTTAACTTTGAACCTTATGACACTGCTAATAAAATACTGTTTCTAATTAACCAACCGCATTACGTTGGATACTATGGTGTCGAGTTGATCGATATGAATAAACGTGGATAAAACATCTATCACTTTCTGACCAGTGAATATACATATAAGTGCGAGAGTGACAGATGCTTTATCAACATTAACAGCGGTAAAGGCGACCATATCATGAGAGCAACACTGTCAAGTGAAAAATAGTCGCAAAGATAATATTTAGTTTTACTTCTAGAACCCTGTTATAGTGAGTGTTAAGACACGAGAAAGAAATTAGATTTTAAAAAAAATTGGCTTTACAGAGTTCTATGGCCGCTCAACAATTTAACAGTCGTTGACTGTACATTGTTGATTCACATAACTTTGACTGCGCATTTTACTTTAGCTTTCAATGTTGAATGGTCTGATAATTGATGTTATTGAGTTTTACTTTCAAACGTACGAATTATGTTGGCAAATTCTAAAGTTTGTTAGTTGAATCTAAAAAGTTGCACGAATTAAAATGGTTAAGAACCGGCACGTAAGTAGAAACCAACATGGCCGTCTCAACGAGTCGACTTCTCGCTGTCAACCGAGGCAGCCGAGGTGCGGGCGGGGTGCGTAGGTTTCTAGTTACGTGCCGGGGATTACACCAAATGCGAATGAATATTAATTAATATCTAAATAATGAATATGCAATGTGATGGTATTTGTAAGTTTCAAATAAAGATCGAATTTATTTTATTGCACCTATTATGTTTCTTTTTTTGTGTAACTGGGCGGTTTTCAAAAAAGTACATATCTAAAGACTAAAATAAACAACGGTAAGTATTCCATTACGCCACGAAAATTAGTCATACATTTATATACTGCCCTCGAATACGCCAATAGGCGGTATCTCAAAATTCAATAACCGAAGCAGATTACCTTTTAGTAATATGGTTGCATTTGCTACAGGAGTTTTGTCTGAGATACCATTATTCTTATAGGAGTAGGAGTAGGCTGACGACGCGGTTAGCCTAGTTGGTAGTGACCCTGCCTACGAAGCTAGCGGTCCCGGGTTCGAATCCCGGTATGGGCAAATATTTGTGTGATGAGCGCGTGTATTTGTTCCTGAGTCATGGATATTTTCTATCCCCCTTACTAATAAACGTTGAGTAACGGCTGAGTAGTTATACAATGCTTTGTCCTTATCTGTCATTGTGACATTTGAATTCGACAGATAAGGACAAAGCATTGTATAACTACTCAGCCGTTACTCAACGTTTATTAGTAAGGGGGTATATATTTAAGTATGTATTTCTCTATACAGGGTGACCTCGAATTGGTAATACAAAATACTTGATTATGATTCAGTTAATCACTAATAGTGTATTGCATTAACTCAGTTGTTAAAGTTAGCTTTCCTTAATTATCGTTAATTTTCTAACAAAACAAAATAATAAAAATAATTTAAAATCCCAAGTGTGGTTAACCTACATGACGTCATGCATATCTGTCGTACAGACAAGGAAATTGATTCTCGCACCATTTTGTACTCTGTCACAACAACGACGGAGATAATGACAGTGGACATTCAACGTGACGCACTGCCACCCAAAGCGACAAGGAACAAAATGTGTCTCAATTTCCATTCCTGTATCTATCACTCGATGTTATTAATAAACTAGGTGCTGATATCCATCCAACCCTTTAGTTTTAAGTAGGTACCCTAATAAATTATTATTAAAAATAATTTATTGTTGAATAACGTACAGTACAAAATACAAAATTGTAAAACTTAAACAACTTTTAAAATGTGCTCTAAATGACCCCCGCCTTCTTGGATACATAACTCTGCCCGTCGCCTATGATTGTCTTTCAATCTGTGGAGAACAAATTCATTGGTTTTTACATTATTAAATGCCTCAACTATCTTTTGGCGAAGTTCACCCACAGTATCTGTTTCCCGTGCGTACACTCTCCTTTTTATTTCGCCCCACAAAAAGAAGTCGAGAGGTGTGAGATCAGGGCTTCTAGGAGCCCAAGCGACTGGGCCACAGCGTCCAATCCATCTCCCAGGGAACTCTTGGTCCAAGTAGCTTCGCACACGCAGGGAAAAATGAGCTGGTGCCCCATCCTGCTGGTAATACAGAGCCTCCAAATTTTGCTGCGGCACCTCTCGTAGCAATACCGGTAACACATTTCTCAGGAATTCTTCATATTTCGGTCCATTTAAATTTCCGTCAATGAAATGAGGACCAATCAAACAGTCGTTCAGTATTCCTGCCCAAACATTTACCGAGAAACGTGTCTGGTAGGAGTCCCTGCGAGTTACGTGAGGATTTGCTTCACGATCAGACCACCAGTGTTCATTGTGAACGTTGAACATGCCTACTCTTGTAAATGTTGCCTCGTCGGTCCATAAAATGTTCAAGTGTAGATTTTGCAGCAGCCAACGACAAAATTGCACTCTTCTAGGATAATCGGCTAATATGATATCCTGCACCCTTTGGAATTTAAACGGATACTTTCCTTCAGCATTCAGTAATCGCCAAATAAACCATTGGCTCGTTCCGAATCTTGCGGCAGCGTCCCTTGAGCTCGCCTCTGGGTGGTGGCTAAAATAATCGAGAACTCGTCTCCGAAACGTCTGCGAGTACCGCGGCCGCCGGCCCGGAGCTTGAGCGTGCACTGGGACAGTAAACTGTCCAAAATCTCTTAAGTTTTGGACAATGGAGTTTATTAGAACACGAGTAGGAGTTGGGCAGTCAGGGTGTCGTTCATGAAACAATGCTTGAGTTCGTACGGTACTTCGTGACGTAAAATAAAAAGATAACATATCCATTCGCTGAATATTCGTATAAGGATAAGCTCGGGGCATTTTGTTTAATTACTATCTTAATTAAATACGAAAATTCTTACTTTCTTTGACAAGACAAGTGACAATTTACTAATCAAGATACGCTATTATCATAAATGATGTGTCAGATAACGAACCAAAGAGGAAAGTGTTCATTTGAAATACTTTAAACCTCTTTCATTTTAAAGGTAATGGTAGGGTAACCAATTTAAGCAAAAAAAAATGGGATAATTAGAAAACTTAAAAAAAAGTACTTATGTTTTAAAATTAAGCGTGAGACCTCGTAGAAGCGATTGGTTTAGGGAAGCTCTCTGTAGTACTTTGAATTTGTATTACCAATTCGAGGTCACCCTGTATAAGTAATTATATCGTTGCCTAGCACCCATAGTACAAGCCTAGAGCTTAGTTTGGGACTAGGTCAATTTGTGTGAGATTGTCCCAGATATTTATTATTATTATTATTATTAGTACTTATAGTTAATGTTCGTAACGTAATGGAAAAGTTACCGGTGGTTAATTTTAGTCTAACTATGTACACTTTTAAAACCGCCTTTGGCCCAACTACTATTGCCCGTGGTATGATGAGAAAATAACCAAAAAAATAATTTATATAAAATTCAAAGCAACCGCATTTTATCCGGTTGCCTGGTCAATTTTATGTTTTACCCCATCCCCCCTACCTATTCGTGGAGTGAAAAAGACTTGTTGTTGATATGGCTTTAAAAAATTATAATGTCTTCCTCTAATTTTCAAACTTCCTGTACAAGTATAGTCATTTTGGCCAAAACTCGATAAAGCAGTCAAAATAAGTACCTAAATTTTGAAGTTTTTAGCTTTATTTTGAATATAATTAAGACTTACGCTAATTGATTTACAAACGACATTACTTAAAATAATTATGTTGTGTCCGTATTGTTCGGTTTTACGTGTTTTCTTAAGAACTCTTGGAACATCGCCACATCCTCCGGCTTGTCATCTGTAAAAAATTAACGTGAGATAATTTCTAAGTTTGCACGAGTGTATCGTAGTATCCACTATCCACTTAAAGAAGACAATACCATTGAGTGGTTAACCGCAAATAATGATAACGAGTATGTAGTAAAAGCAGATTATAACTACCTTGTAAGGTTTTAATAGATTATCGACTTTACTTCCTCGGACAGTAGACTACAAATACACTAAAATAATAGCATTCATAACTCGTTTTCCTTTTCGCTACCGCCCACTCTCAACAGGAACGCACTTCGTAGAAAAAGGACTACGGAATACTTTTTTTCAATGGATTATAGGCTCTATGGTCTTTTCACAAGATCAATATGCTCTAAAAGGATAAAATCGCTTCACGCGTAAGTACTTGGGTTGCGGTTACCAGAACAAAGCAGATAATAGTATTGTATAGATACAATGGCTTTATCTATTCCGTTAAGTGGATATGCTCGGTTCAAAAAATAAAGACTACTATATACCGACTCTTTGGTCTCAACGAGCATCAAGACCAAACCTAAAATAATATTGATAAAATCTAGAAAGTAAATAAACCTCTTTTCACTTCTCATGCTCTAAAATAAAAGTTCGTCTTTATGTCGTGCGTAGGCGACATAAAGCCGCTTCTTATGATCTAGTGCATAAAGTAAAATCTTCGTCGAAGACCTAGGCAATCGGTCCAACGGCCACACGAGCAACTTTAACTTCATAGAATAACCTCTTTATTTTATTTCGTTTCGTTAGTATTCTAAGACCAAGGCAAGGATACCAACAGCCAAAGTACACAATAAAGCTTCATGAAATAAACTTGTAATTTTGATTTCGTCGCATTTATTATTATTATTATTTTTATCATGTTGCTGTTTCATTTCCTCGCAATCGAAGTGAAAAGTAGAGTGTACAACTCGTCCATAAAACCCATTTAACACTCGCAAGCTCGCTTGGATGGATAAACGTCTCGCGTAAAATGGTGCGTTTTATGCACTTGTTGTACAATCTACTATTTGTCACAATCCTTACCTATTTCCGTCGGCCGCTCCTCGCCCTCGTCGTCGCTCGAGCTGTCGTTCCCGGGGTGCTTGAGATACACGTCGCTCACCTCGCGCCCCATCCCCACCTCCTCGATCAAATTGCTCTTGCCTATCACGGTGTCGGAGCCAGCTGGAATCCAAATTAAAAAAAAGTTAGCCGATGACGGGAGGCAGAAACATATGCAGTCCAAAATCCAAGCAGCTCACTAACTTGAGTGATTGAGCATTGTTTAATAACGAAAATATCAACCAGTGGTGGCTTCAAGAGGAATATACCTACAACTCACCAAACCAAAAACTTGATCAACAAGAGACCAACTACTGGTGAGTCTTGGTAAAGTGCACATATTCAAATGAGGGACATTAAATTAAAGATAATCGACGAAAAAAAAAAATTTTTTTTATTATTTTAGTTTTTGCGTTTACATGTGGTACGCAGTTGCGAAATAAACTTTTTGAAGTCATAAATAATAAAACATTTTTCGTCCCTCATTTGAATATGTACACTTTACCAACGTATGTAGACAGGTAATGGACTTTTAGAGCCATAGATCAATTTTAGAGATATTGATGATAGATGATATTTATATTATGGTATAGTTAATGTTTCTAAGCTACAAAAAAATATACAATTCGTCATTCAACATGGGGTTCGACGACGATAATGCGCCTCCTGTGAGACAACCTATGGCTTGCATATCCAATGGATGGGAACACCCAAATATTCCGAAATATTTTTTTCCGAATATTCGTTTGTCCGAATTTTCATTTTTCCGAAATCTATGTTATGCTAGAGCTATTTAAAATTAAAAACATATTTGAATCGCTATGAGTAGGTTAGGTTAGGTTTAATTTAAGTGCGATATCAAAAAATAAAGTCTTCATTAAAAAAATTGCATTCAGAATTATGAAAATTCGGGATTTCAATAAATTCGGAATTATGACTCTTCGGAGTTATGTAGTGTACCCCCAATGGATATAGCCTTAATAGTTGATGAACAATACTTTGGGTAATTTCACGCACTTGGACCTTTCAGCAACTCTTCCTCTTTCTTCTTCTGTTCTTCAAGTTTTTCAGCCCGCATTTTTAGCCAATCCGCTTTGTATTCACTGTAATAAAAAAAATGGTAAGTTATTTTCTTAGTTTCCTTTTTATCATTTTAAAATATTATAATTGCAAAATAATTATAATTCTCTTACGTCTCGTATTCCTCTGCAGCTTTATCCACTAATTTAAAGAATTCATCTAGACCCTAAAATAACAAAAAATCATTAAATACCCAAATTTAATTTCAGACTATCCAATTTCTTCAGAGTTTGATTTAGAACCTTGTTAGTATACTAATTCCCAACTTGGTAGTATATCTTCAAACATACATTCCATAAGATAAGCTTTTTGTATTTTTTAATGATAAATTTTTGAATAGGTGAAATCAAATGAGACTAGCTAGATTTTTTTTAATTTGCCAAGTTTATCTTTTAAAATTAGATTATTTTATAACCGCGCTCATTACATCACTCAAACATTTCACAGAACACTTCACAACCAAAGTTATAAAGATACTCACAGCCCCTGTATGTGCACTCACACCACAGCACTTCAAGTCGCAATAGAAGTTGTCAAGCGCCAGCGCCATGGATCGCGCCAGGTTTCCCACATACGTGCCTCCCTCTGCATCCCCATCTGAATCCAGGGCGTCCTGGAACGCCTCGAAGTCCCGCATCCATTCCACTGCGTAGCTGTTGTCTACCACATCTGTCTGCAATGATAATAATCATTTTTATGGATTAGAGATGGGTGGCGAATAAAAACTTAATATACCTAAAGTAAGTAGTAATAGTTAATCAGATAAATATTTGGGTCTACAGGTTGTAAATATTAAATTAATCAAGAAAATTGGGTAAAAACCTACTTTCCTTTTACATATTTACCTGGGCAATTGCACATCTCTAACCTCATAACGCCCAGTGCAAAATTGTATTAATAAAAATGGTACATAGGTACTTGTCAAGCTCAAATGAAGGTTGACAGAAGCCTTTATGGTCTCCAACTTACCTTGTTCATTACCACAATAAATGGCAGCCTGGCTTTGTACAATATGGAGCAAGCATACAGCATATTTGACATGAATGTGACAGGGGAGACACTCCGCACTGTGTCCATTACGTAGACAACTATGGTAGGGCAAGATGCTGCTAGGGTCTCCGTGATTATTGTACCAGAGGCTGACCAAGTGAACACTTCTATTTGACCTAAGAAACAATTAATAAAATTATTACACTTACTGCTGCACTCCGAGACGTCAATTAAGTTTTAAGTTTCATTAAAGTCGCTGCATCTTATTCTATTGCTATAGCAAAGAAAGTGACAGCAGCTACTTTAATGAAACTTAAAACTTAATTGAAGTCTCTGAGTGCGGCCGTTAGGGCCTCTCTCACAATCGACAAGTAAATTTATCTGACACTTAAAAGTTAGCCCTCTCCCTGTCTATTTTCAAGTGGACAAAAGGGAAAGGGCTTAATTTATGTGACAGATATGCTTTACTTGACAAATGTGAAACAGGCGGTTAGCATGCCTACTCATACCTACTATTAATAGTGTAACATATTTCAATAGCTCTGATTGTTATGGTTGAGACTAAAAAAATACAGAATTTGCATGGTTTTACAATACATTCAGTCAACAAAGTATCGGGAATGGATGATTTGTTTATGGTTCCAAATTCAAATTTTTGTTTTTTTTGTTGTTGTTAGATTGGCACAACTGTTTTCTATTTTGGCGCGGAGTTTGAGTTGCATCTGTTATTTATATTGAATACAGTGCTGTTTTTAGTTATATCATATCTCGTGTGTATTGCGAATTTCATAATGGACAAAAACATTGAACAAAGAGTTTGTCTTAAATTTTGCATCGCCAATGGAATTTCGTGTTCGGAGTCACTGAAAATGTTACAGAAGGCTTACGGTGATTCGACTTTATCAAAAACACGTGTTTATGAGTGGTACAAAGCGTTCAAAAGCGGTCGAGATGTGATGGAAGATTTGCCTCGCTCTGGTAGGCCATCAACGTCTGCAACTGAAGTTAACATCGCAAAAGTGAAGGAAATAGTGACTGAAAATCCTCATTCAACTTTGAGAGAGATAGCCGCCGAACTTTCTGTATCTCACGAGTCGATCCGTACTATTTTAACTAATCATTTGGGTATGAAACATGTTACCGCTCGGCTAGTCCCAAAAGACCTGAATTTTCTCCAAAAACTCAATCGCATGAGAGTCGCTGAGGACATGCTAGAACGAGTCAATTCCGACCCAACATTCATGAAACGCATTGTTACTGGTGACGAGACGTGGGTTTACGAGTTTGACATGCAAACTAGTCAACAAGCTTCGGAGTGGCGCCTTCCAACTGAACCGAAACCGAAGAAACCACGCCAAAGTCGATCAAAAGTCAAAGTCATGTTGACTGTTTTCTTTGACTATCGCGGTGTTGTGCACTCGGAATTCTTGCCGGAAGGTCAAACGGTAAATAAAGAATATTATTTGAGCGTTATGCGGCATTTAAGAGAGCAAATTCGACGAAAAAGGCCAGATTTGTGGAATGAAAATTCTTGGATTTTGCACCACGATAATGCGCCTTCGCACAAGGCCATCATTGTGAAAGAATTTTTGACCAAACACTCAACAAATACCATCGAGCAACCACCATATTCACCAGATATGGCTCCTGCCGACTTCTTTCTTTTTCCTAAACTCAAATTACCACTTCGTGGCACCCGTTTTCAATCGGTAGAAGACATAAAGGAGAATTCGCGCCGAGAACTGAATTCAATTCCGGAAACAGCGTTTAAAAAATGTTTTGATGATTGGATTATTCGTTGGCGTAAGTGTATCGTTTCTGAAGGAGCATACTTTGAAGGTGATAAAATAAATTTGGATGATTAACAAACAGTTTGTGTATTATTGATCTTTTCCCGGTACTTTCTTGACAGAGTAGTAGACCTAAGCATGTCTGCTTGACAACAGCAAATGTGCTAACAGTTTTCATTCTAAGTAAAAAAAGTTTACATTAAAATAACTGCTTACCTGGAGTATCAATGACACAATATTTGTGCTTTTGACCCGCCTTCTCAATCAGCTGCACAACTTGACCAAACTTGGTTGAAAATAGATTCAACGCAGTCACAATACCACCATTTGGGCCGAGGCCATATTGCTTCATAACTTCTTTGTAGTTTACTGTGTCTCTTATGTCTTTAAATAAAGAATATTTTATGCAATATAACAAGTGGATAATGATATGCATGCATCAGCTCTATGCTGGTTGTGCATTACAACTAAGTAAATAAATAAACATGAAACATGGCATAACCGCATTACTCCATTTATAATAACTTTAGACTTTTAATGTCAATGTACATTATTATTCAACACTGTCCTTACCAATGTTTGCAGGGTATGGGACCTCCCTACAAGCTGGATCTAAATTAATAATATAAGGTCTTGAACCGTTTACAACATGATTGGCGACACGCCTCGTGAATGAAGTCTTTCCGGCACCTGCCATACCTAAAATTATACAAAACATGTAAATATCACTATTATAACAAGAAAAACACAGCATGTTTACCGTATCCAACGTAAAATTTTCTAACCTAAAATTATCAAACAAACGGGCTTCCTGGAGTCTTGGTCCATTGTTTCCGATTTGGCTTGAGCCATTATAGATACAAATATCAATAGATTTATTGTTAAATTTCGATAAGTTTACGTTAACGATAAAACAATTTACGCAACAATAACATCCACTGCAAAACACGGGTATAAACACAATGTTTGACATTGACTTTTCATTGGCATGTCATTCCCATTTTAAAGCTCTTTCAGACACTGTTTTAAACGTGCAATTAATTTACGCTTTTGTACTTTCTGATGTGAGAATAGTTATTGAAGCATAAAACATCTGCTTGGGCAATATAATTATCTATAATACATTGATTTCGTATATGTATATAGTTACACAATCAGCAGGAAAAAATGGCAAGTCAAAACTACTGCCTAATCGACTTGGGCAGTAATTTGGCTATTAATCTTGTTCCAACCACACACAGTGACAGTTGTCAATCATGACGAAATGTGCAGTGAAAGACTGCAAAAATAATAACAAAAAAACAAATAAAAAGGATGGAATGTCTTATTTTACGTAAGTTCTATTTATTTATAAACAGATTCTAGTTAAAATTATAATGCTTTCATGATTTTTAGGAATTTATTTTGTACATACAAATGATGATTTATCACGGAACAAAAAAATATATGGAGTAGCTATTACTTTTTTTAATTTTAATAAATCGTGTTGGTTTATTTTGACTTATGACAAAAAAGTGTTTATAATAATATTTCTTATGTTTTTAATTAAAGCTTTCCACGAAATCCTCTACGACGTGCAAAATGGGTCGCAATATTAGCACGAGATAGGCGTGATCAACTATTCAAGCCAAATAAGTCGTCTGTTGTGTGTTTGACCCATTTTCGTACCACAGACATATATACCACAAATAAAGGCTTTAGTAGACTGACTAAATCTGCAATACCTGTCTTGAATGTAAGTACTTAAATGTCACACAATAGTTTTCATATTAGCTATCTCAAAAAATCAAATGTAAAAAAACGGGTGAGCAAAAATTTACTATGAGATAATGTTTATTAGGCTGGTAATGTTTTTTTTTATTATAATTATAAACACTTGCACTCATTTTATAAAAGAACTTGCTAATTACATTATTTCTTAGTGCATCAAAATGTCCTAGATGAAATCGCATTTATAAACTTTTTTCTAGGTGATGATTTTCTTATGAACAAATCTAACGACAAAAAGAGATATATTTTTACAGATATATTGCTAAGTTGATCAGTCGCTTAACTTTTATTTCTCATCCTTGCTTAATAGATGTCACAGGTGCATGACGTTCAAACATCAAATAGTGAAACTATAAATGATGCCCAAATGTCACAAGTACGTATGAAAATAAATATTCCTATAAACATAGAAGGTCCCAGAGGTATATTTTTTTATTAAGAATAATGTTTTTTCCTTTCATAGACTGCTTCTATTGCCTCCGGATCAGGGGAAACTAATATCAGACGATTTCCAATAAAGAGCCCAACACCATCAACATCTTCAAGTATCGGTTCTGTTTTAGACAGCCCTAGAAAAACAATTCTGAAGAACGAAGTCCGCTTTTGCCGTAAAGTGATTAATGCTAAAAATAAAACAATCAACAATTTAAAAAAACAAAACAAGAGATTAAAAAAAAAATGTTCCAGTTTGAAGAATGTCATCTCAATTTTAAGTAAACGCGAAAACATAGAGTTTTCTGTATTTCAGGAGTTAAAAAAACACGTCGAAGTGGCTGATACATTCAATGCTTTGTATTAAAAAAATATCAAACTTAAAAAGAGGCCCTTTGCTGAATATCCGCCAGGTGCCAGGAAATTTTCATTGACATTACATTTCTACTCGCCGGCAGCATTTAAGTATATGCGAAAAATGTTTGACTCATGCTTGCCTCATCCGAATACTTTATGCAATTGGTACAGAAGTATAGACGCAGAACCTAGTTTTACAGCTGAAGCTGTTGATAGACTTAAAGATAAAGTAAAATACAGCAAAAAAGAAGTGATTTGTTCTCTGGTTGCTGATGAAATGCACATAAGACCACAAAAAACTCATGTCGGGTAATCTTTATGAAAGGTTGGTCGACATGGGACTTGGAACGGACGCCTCAAATGAAATTGCGACTCAGGTATATGTCATGATGTTAGTAGGGTTAAATGACCCATTTAAAATCCCATTTGCATACTTTCTGGTCTCAAGTCTTAAAGCGGAAATGAAGGCGAATTTAATCAATATTGCCTTGGAAAAGTGTCATTCGATAGGTATCAAAGTAGTTTCTGTTACTTTTGATGGGTGCAAAACGAACACTTCAACAATGAAAGTGTTCGTTTGTCATTTTGATGACCCTACAAATATAAAAACTCACTTCAAACACCCTTCAGCTGATTATGATGTGGTACTTTTACTGGATGCATGTCACATAATTAAATTGATTCGTAACACGCTAGAGAGCAAAAACGTTTTTTACAACGCCGATAAAACACCTATAAATGGGATTTTATTCCTGTGGCCCGTTTCACGAAGCTGCAGGTTACAAATTACAACCGGAACTCTCTTTCTAGCAAAAGGAGTTAAAAAGAGACTTCCGCTTGTAATTTGTAACTTGTACCTTCGTGAAACGGGCCACTGCTCGTCATGATTTACAGGAAAATAATCAATTGCATTTAGCTAACAAGCTCACACATCGACACATTGCTTTTAGAAATGAATTAATTAAAGTTAAGTTGGCAACACAGTTATTAACTCGTAGTGTAGCAAAGGCAATGGAATTTTGTGAAAAGGATCTGTGTTTATCACAATTCAAAGATTCCGGGGCAACCGTTGAGTTTATCATGTTTGTAAATAATATATTTGACATTCCTAACACAAGAAATTTCAAGGACCATGGGTTCAAAAAACCACTCGGTAAAGACAATGCCACAAATATGCTTGCATATTGCATATATTGCCGAAGCCAAACGCTACTTTACTTCCTTGACTATTAGAGTGCACCGAAAAAGGACAGTCAAAACAAAAAAAGAAACTCTGGTTGTTTACTCTACAGAAGAAACACCGCTCTGGAAATCTCAGTCGGGTACGGGCATAATCGGACTTATTGTATGTCTAGAAAGCATAGGATATTTGTACAGATCTCTTGTCGTCGAATCGCAAAGTATGTCGTTTCTTTTGTCCTATAAGTTAAGCCAAGATCATATCGAATTGTTTTTGGCAACATATGTAGTCAGGGAGGATACAACAACAACCCCAACACCGTGCAAGTCAAGGCGCCTTACAAAAAGCTTTTAATGCATTTAGAACTTGGAACCAAATTTTCTGGTAACGCCATTCCTTTGGAAAATATTCCAATTTTAAGTGGTCAGAACCCAATCTCCCATTTGAACATTACGTCTGTTGGGTATCGCGAGGATACCGAAAGAGAAATCAATGACAATTCACACGCAGAATCAGCAATAGAAATAAATATTCAAGCAAACTGTGACATTTTGTCTTCAGATCTTGATGAGTCTGGAAACTGTTGTGATTACATCAAACAATTCATAGGATATATTGCCGGATACGTAGTTTGGAAATTAATAAAATCGATTCGGTGCAACATATGCACAAATTCTCTTTTAGCTAAGGAAAGGCACGATTTTCATAAATTAATTGACATCAAAAACTAAGGTGGGCTTTTATACGCATCTCAAGATGTATTTGCTGTGTGCAAGAAAACAGAAGCTTTCATTAGAAATAACATACAAACGGGAGAAACACAGAACCATACTAAAATGGTATCAAATGTTCTAAAAACTTTTATGCAAGTAGATATTTTAATGCGACTACAGAAGAAGACCACAATAATAGTCATAGAATTCTGTTAATTAAATCTATTACCGATAGATATTTAACCGTCCGTTTACATTACATTGCAAAAAAAGAAAGTATCTTAAGTAAATGTAGGCCTAAAAGACAATTATATAATAAATTAAACTTATTTCAAGGAAATTAGGTTTTACTTTACGTTTAGCTAGTTAGGATAAGATCTTGTTTTGTTTGGAGTAAAGGAGTGTAATGTAAATGTTTTCAGGGTTCATGTGTGTATGTATGTATTTTTTTATTCCACCATAACTTCTAAACGCTTGAGCCGATTTAGATGTGCGTGGTATCGTTAGAATCTTTTCACCATTCCGGGTGACAAAGAATACCTTCTTCTTCTCTTTAAAAAAAAAAAATGGCCTCTGTCCACTTATGTAGACAATTTTGCCAATGTCAATGTACGGTTAAAATATATTTATAAAATTGGTATTGTTCGGTAATTTGGAGAACTGTGGCGAAAGTGTCAATCGCCTCACGCACCAACCATTCCGCCGCGCACAACACCGCCACGCTTCACTTCTCCAAAGAGAAGCCCAAGATGGCGACCGGCTCAGCAGAAGCGATCGACACGTGCAGCAGCCAACACTCCCACCACAGGACTCCAAAGAATACCTAAACTGTTAAAATTGAAATAACGACTATCGACGGGACGGGTTTTTAAAGCTTGCTTTTCATTTAGTTATTTATTATTATTATTGTATATACAGCTTAAGTTGTGTTTATAAAAATAAAGCATTTATAAAACATCTCATAAGTTTTTTTTTTATAATTTGTCATTTCGTTAAAATTAATACAATATAAAAATGAGAAATGCGACTCCATTCATCCGATGTTCACTTTTGTCGTAAATATTATGATAATGGCGATTTCACTAAAAAGTTTTAAATATTTTGAAACGTTCGTTTGCAAATTTGACACTTGATAGCTATTATTGAGTTTTTTTTGCATGAATGTTTAAGGTAAAAAATAGCGATGTTAACATGTATCTGAATACAGCTGTCAATGTCATTTGGGACAGTTTATAACAACATTTATTTGCGAGATTGTGTATCTAGTATATACTAAATCAATGCGTGCAACATTACAAATAGCGTTTACTTATCATGTTAGACCCTGAGCACGACTACATGTTTTCATTGAAAGTAAATGCAGTTTATTACTAATCCATACTATACCTACTAAATACGAAAGTAACCGTTAGTCTCTCTTCACGCTTAAACCGCTGAACCGATTTAGATGAAATTTGGAATGGAGATAGTTTGTCTGAGTCCCGGGGAAGGACATAGGATAGTTTTTATCCCAGAAAATTTGATAGTTCCCGTGAGATATTTGATAAACGACTTCTACGCAGACGGAGTCGCGAGCAAACGCTAGTAAATAAAACACGCTCCATTTTGCGCAGTGATGTAAAAATGTACTTATTTCTGTTTATTTTCACTTAAAAAATAGCATATTTACAGTTTTGTTAGAATCATTTACATTTGTACAATGATGTATTTTTTTAATAAGGCGCAGTAGACGACGAGGCTAAGGCTATAGGCTGCGGGGGCGGGTCAGCCTCCATCGGCAGAAACATGATGGGGTACAGTTTCCCGTGCTTGGTTATTCCGCTTTGTATGATGGCTCGTAACGTATCTGTGTAGGTCGGAGCCGGCTTGCACGTTGACGGGTCGCGCCAGTGTAACCCTGATAAGGAACAAATGGTTTCAATATGCATATCAATATTATCAATTATTATAATAAAATGTAACGTAACTTACGTTTAATAAAAATTAGGTGGAAATTATTTATTAATGATATAAAGTATTTTTTATTTATTTAACCTCGTAAGTCCCCGCATACTTGCACAAGTACAAATGATATTAGTTCAGACCTGACATTTTAACTACACATCACGAATAACTGCCGAAAGTACTTCACCTTTAGGTTCACTTTTATTAGTAGGTATGTACTTGGTATAGTACATTTGGTAGTTACGACTACTGTTTTTAAAAAAACAGGACCTCGAGGTTAACAAATTGTTACATACAATAGATAATTAGCGAATATTCATACCTGTTGAGTCACAAGTAAACAGGGCAGGCGACGGCACATTATCTCTGGTGTAATTCCATAGACAGTCTCTTAAAACCTGCACAATCTGCAACAAAATGTGACCAATGAAAACTGCTAATGAACATTAAACTATAAATAACACAAATTAAGCATGGTCAACTGACCGTTACAGGAGGGCACAATTTAATATGGCGCACGCGCTACGCCACTGAAAAAGAGTCTATTATTGCTTGATTCGCGCGCCATATTAATTGTTTACTGCTAATTCATATTTATTTATTTATAGGCGAGCTAATTCATTTTCTACCAGTAAACCAATGGGCGAAACAAAAACAAGGTAAGTTGCTAATGTGGCTTGGTTCGTAACTTAGTTTTTAATACAGTTGCACAAAAAGTGGTACTTTTTGTAGCTGTATATCGAGCGAAATGTTGGATTTTTCAAACTAGTAGTTTTTACTTTTTGAAGCTGCATATTGTGCGGAAAGTTGGATATTTTTACTTTTCCATTTTTTTTTAATTTACTGTTGTTCCAAGCTATACAAACAACCAAAGAGTTTGTATGTTCAACCACTTTATTTATTTTTTGATTACGTCATATATAACAATGAAACTATACAAATCGTAATTTACTTTTTTCGCAAATGTAAAAAAACGTGCGGAACTGTCATTTTCACTCGTCCCGAGTCTTGTCCCTCGCTTGCAGCTCGGGCCCAGACACCTCCGACTCGTGTAAAATGACATACATTATCGTCAACTTACCTCGACAGCCGACAGGTTGGGCACCATTTCCACCATGTGGCTCAGCGGGTGCGGCAACAGCTGCCCCAGGGTCATCGTCTCCAGGAGTTCCGTCAGGGACTTCTTCTCTCGGATTATCTCTGGAGATTCTGAATCTGTGGACAGAGGCTAGACTTAGGGCCGAATTTTTGATCATCAGATAATTGTTACTCTCAGATAAACTATACCTATATAGCACTGTCCTTTTTTTATGGGACAAAGAAAAGGAAAGTGATAACTTTAACTGCCAGATATTTTTTTCTGGAAAAATCGCCCCTTAGTTTATAAACCGCCGCCGCCGTTTAGTGCCCGTGCGGCCTAGTCACTGAATTAATATCTTTTATCTTTTTTGCCGTGGTAGCCTAATGGTTTGACCTACCGACTCTTAAGCGGAGGGTCGTGGGTTCGAACCCAGGCTCGCACCTCTTGAGTTTTTTATACATATACATACCGGGCCTGGAGCTGAGCCGGTGCAGCGGCGCGGCGGTGGCGGCGGCGGCGCGGAGCAGCGCGGAGGCGAGGCACAGCGACGGTGGCGCCGCTATACATATACATACCGGGCCTGGAGCTGAGCCGGTGCAGCGGCGCGGCGGTGGCGGCGGCGGCGCGGAGCAGCGCGGAGGCGAGGCACAGCGACGGTGGCGCCGCTATACATATACATACCGGGCCTGGAGCTGAGCCGGTGCAGCGGCGCGGCGGTGGCGGCGGCGGCGCGGAGCAGCGCGGAGGCGAGGCACAGCGACGGTGGCGCCGCTATACATATACATACCGGGCCTGGAGCTGAGCCGGTGCAGCGGCGCGGCGGTGGCGGCGGCGGCGCGGAGCAGCGCGGAGGCGAGGCACAGCGACGGTGGCGCCGCTATACATATACATACCGGGCCTGGAGCTGAGCCGGTGCAGCGGCGCGGCGGTGGCGGCGGCGGCGCGGAGCAGCGCGGAGGCGAGGCACAGCGACGGTGGCGCCGCTATACATATACATACCGGGCCTGGAGCTGAGCCGGTGCAGCGGCGCGGCGGTGGCGGCGGCGGCGCGGAGCAGCGCGGAGGCGAGGCACAGCGACGGTGGCGCCGCTATACATATACATACCGGGCCTGGAGCTGAGCCGGTGCAGCGGCGCGGCGGTGGCGGCGGCGGCGCGGAGCAGCGCGGAGGCGAGGCACAGCGACGGTGGCGCCGCTATACATATACATACCGGGCCTGGAGCTGAGCCGGTGCAGCGGCGCGGCGGTGGCGGCGGCGGCGCGGAGCAGCGCGGAGGCGAGGCACAGCGACGGTCGCGCGGCCGCGCACCGCCGGAGCGCCGCGCGCGCCACGGCGCTACTCTCCAATGCTGAACGCATGTATAGTTCGCGCTCGATGCTCACTTGCTGGTGACCAAATAACCGATTGATGACAATAATATAACTGTGGCGAGGCGCGCATATATGCAAAGGTAGTAGTAGTAACATGAGGGTGTACTGGAAGCGTTTTATTGTACAAAACACAAAAAAAATATGTAATACAATATTTACAAATAGTACCTTTGATAAATTTACTAGCAACCTAATAATTTACTAGCAGCGCAATAATTGGAACTTAGGTATTTTATAATTCTGTAGCAGGTATATATTGGTTTGTCTCGTATGAAATGGTTCATTATTTTTGTATCTTTTATACGCTAACGTTGTAGCAAGACTTACAAGTAAAATGGATGAAAGCACAAAAAATGAATTACTTGGTAAAATAGAAATGGCATCGAAAAATGCGGATTCCGATGAATTCTGGTCAAACGTAATGAGACTAATAACAGAAAGTGGGATGACTCTGAGGTGTACACTGGTCAATGGCAAGAAGTTTGAAATTAAAAGCTATAATGAAAACGCCGATGCAGCGCAGTTGGAGGATAGAGTATTAGACCTATCGATCAGTGATCTATAATTCCATTAGATTTGGCATAAATTCAAGTTGTTGGCAATATAATTAAACATCATGTAATTAACCTATGTTGGACAAATAAATGATTTATAATTTGAATTTGAATTCTTAACATAATGAGCGTTTAAAAAAACGATCGAATCGAAATGAGCGTTTTGTCAAAAAACGCTTTGGGAATTTCAGAACACGAATTTGTTCAAGTGTTTTAGAACCGTATGAACTTCTTAACATAATGAGCGTTTAAAAAAACGACCAAATCGAAATGAGCGTTTTGCCAAAAAACGCTTTGGGAGTTTCAGAACACGAAAGTGTTCTGAAACTCTCAATAATATACTACTATTTTCAAATGTCCATCTCATGTCATAACCGGCGTGTAAAAAAATCCCAAGTCGTGTTCGTTTGTCCCGCGATTTAAGAAGAAATGAAAACAGTGCAGTAATGGATTTTGTTTGAAACTTATTGCTCTACAGTAGAAAAGTATCGCTTTGCGTTCAGTATTTAGTGAAGTTAGGATGACATTATTATGTAGTTGGAAGAAACTTCTTTTTACCTTTTAACCTCCGTAATAAAGCAAATAGTACTTAACGTACCTTGGTGAAGTCTTCGTCTGGCCACGGGAGCCCGTTGTACATGACGTCCGGCGAAACCAGTTCCACCAGCAACAGGGCCACGGACGTCCAGCCTTCCACGATACCATTGTTACCATCCTGTGGAAAAAATAGCAAATGTTAACATTTACTTAGATCTTTCTTCTTCTGTTATCTTTTTTCAAAGACGCCATGAGGAAGGCGTGTTAACCACTTGCCATCGCACGTATACCAGCGTTGAAGCACCACGCGCTTGATTGGGACCTTAGGGGCTGTCCATTAATCACGTGAGGTTCGAAAGGGGGGGGAGGGGTTCGGCAAAAATCACGAAATATCACAAGGGGGGAGGGGGGGTATAGTAAGATATCGCGTGTACTTATTTTTTCGTAAATTTGACGTTTAAGGCCGGCCTTACACAGTCTGAATTTTAAGAATCTGAATTAGATTATATTTTATACCGGTACTTAAAAATAATATTATAAAAATTTTAAGATTCTTTGTAGGTACTAAAAAATACACGTGATTTTTGGGTGGGGGGGTTGGGGGAGGGAGGGGTTAAAAAATGTAAAAAAAACATCACGTGATTAATGGACAGCCCCTTACTTGGTCACACATTCTATGTACCTACCAATTCGCTGCCCGCGTGGAACACCGTCGTGTGACCTAGGCATTAGACTCACCATGCAGGACATGAGCGCGCCCATGAGCAGCTCGTTGTTGGTGGTGAGGATGGGCGGGATGCGGTTCTTGGCGGCCAGCAGGTTGTGCTTGCGCACGCCGGACCCGATGATGCCCGCGTGGAACACTGACGTGTGGGATTGTGTCAGTTGAGTGATGGGGCCCTAGAGAAGAACTATAGTTAGTTTTCATAACTCACAGAAAATGTTCGGTACATAATTAAGCGTCTGGGCAAAGTTTTATCTTCGCGAAGCGGGTGATTTTTTTTTCATTTCTATTAGAACATTTTGCAAATTGTTTGCTGAATAAATATGAACCAATGTTGCCTACTTATAGAGCCCAGGTGTGATCCCTGTGATACTCCCGAATTGTCGACAAAAGCCGCTGATTTATAACTGCCAATCACTACCTTAAGCTACCCATTATAAAGGTAAAACTCAATCCAGTGTGGTAACCGACCGTGAAATACATAGGAAACAAGTTTCTCGACCAGAATCTTGTGATGAACGTTATCAAAAGCCTTTGAAAAATCAGTGTAAAGGACGTAATTTAATTACCCGTCGTCAACTTTTCCTTTTGTTTTTATTTTTTTAACAATTCAGGATAATATGTAGGTTTCATTCCTATTCGTGATCCAAGATTTTTCAGCTTTCGCTTCAGTTACGTCCGTGTAACTATTACCATTGTACACGTTCCGTGTTTCCCCTACCTACAGCCATCGTTTCATGAAAACGGCCAAGACGTAGAGAACGTTCAATTGTATAATCATTTTTTACTTGTTTGAGTCCAGTTTTACTACAAATACACCGACAATTTTACTCATTTTGGCAAGTTCCCCAGCAACTTAGCGAAGAAAATTTTATTATATTAACAATTTTAAATATCTATACCGTCATTTAAGCTATAATTATGTTTTATATAATTTGTGAAATTGCTTTTTTAGTATAATTAACGAATTTTAAATTTAAGAAATGGAATTGTTTTATAAATGGAGATTGTATTAATAATGTTTTTTGTAAAGATGTGTTCACCTGTAATTGGGGTGCATGTTAATAATAGTATAGTTTAAACAATAACTCATTTATGTCAATATTGTACTCTGTTGGTGTCCCGTATTAAATAAATAAATAAGGATAAAGAAAAATGGCGGTCACACCAACGACAAGAGCGTAAACTGACACACAGGAAATGTCTTACATAAATCTTAGTGCGCGCAAAAACACTTAAAAAGTCTTACCAAATTACTTCATGCATTTCACGAAGGCGAGTGGACTTTATTAGTGTTGAACGTGTAATGCCCATTGCGGTAGTGTGTGTGTCTGACGGAGCGTCCACAGCGAGCGCCCCGTCGCTCATGTCACGTGTGCGTATTGTTTCCGTGTGTGCGTGTACATACACGACGCTGTTTACGGATACGTGTTTACCACAAAAGCCCACTCGCCTTCGTGAATTGCAAGAGCTATAACTCAAAATGACTGTAACATACAAAGACACTCACGTGTTTCTGGTTCATATGTAGCAGCAGATCTTCCTGCTGCCAGTCCTTAGCGGTCACGACAGTGTTGGCGACCACGCTCTTGCTGCCGAATGCCTTCTCCTCGCGAAACATGGCGGTCTCTAGCAAGTCCCGTAAGGCCACGGCGCGTGCCAACTTGCTGTGTAGACATAGTTTGCGAAGCAGGCGGCATGCGGTCTGGATACCACGGAGTTTGCTCATTATATCTACGAGATAAAAAGCTTCATTTTATTTTCGTGTATTCATGTTAAAGACCATCTAAATAATATAAAACAAAGTCGGGTTAGTTACACCATTTATAACTCAAGAGCGGCTCGACCAATTTTTATGAAATTTGGCATACAGATAGATTATTACCTGGATTAACACATAGGATGCTTTTTATTACGGAAAAATTTATAGTTTCCGAGGGATACGGGAAAAATTACTGCTACGCAGACGGAGTCGCGGGGGAAAGCTGTGTATAAATTTAGTACTTTAAAGTCTTTTATTTTGTCGCCACCTATCCGATTCTATCTTTTGAGCAGCATAAGATACCATATTCTATAAAAATAGTTGGAATGGAGTTAGTTTTAAACTTGTAACTCTAATAATGGGCAAATTCACTTGAAATAATGTCTAAAATATTTCAAATCTAAGAAACTTTAAGAAATTAACGCTAAACGTATCGTATAAACCTTACCTTCCAAGTGTATGCATCTAAAGAAGTACACAACTGTTGATTTCACCACTTTCAGTATGGACTCGACGCTCGGCGGAAGGCCTTTGGTGCCGGACATATCCACTTTGTCTAATACCTGAACAAATAAATGTTATATGAAATTTTAATAAAGATAAAACTCAGGTTTAGCTGATGTTAGCAATATAAGGTGAAATAATTTGTGACTTGCCCCAAAAGTGGCTAAATGAATATATACTTATGCATAAAAAGATGTATAAAGGAGCTAGGAACTGGTTGTGCTTAGCATGTAATTCCAATTTCGTTTGACCCGACTACGCAAAAAGGAGGGTAATATGTACAAGTACCTCGGCGAGCGCGTGGCAGGCGGGCATGGCGTCGAGCGCGGACATGGTGGCGGGCAGCGCCACGCGCAGCAGCGAGGCGGCGTCGTGCAGCGCGGCGGCGAAGCGGAACAGGTTGGCCGACACGGCGCGCTCCACCGGCCGCGCGCGCAGCCGCGGCACGAGGTTCGAGTTCTCCCATCTCATGTGGTCACAACACAAACGGTCTCTTTAGGGTTCTACGAGTGACAATGTCCCGAATCATACACTAATTATGATGCTCAATGTCCGAATAATATACTAGTTAATTATGGTGCTCAATGTCCCGAATAATGTACTAATTATGATGCTCAATATCCCGAATAATACACTAATTATGATGCTCAATGTCCCGAATAATACACTAATTATGACGCTCAATGTCCCGAATAATACACTAATTATGATGCTCAATGTCCCGAATAATACACTAATTATGACGCTCAATGTCCCGAATAATACACTAATTATGATGCTCAATGTCCCGAATAATACACTAATTATGATGCTCAATGTCCCGAATAATGTACTAATTATGATGTTCAATGTCCCGAATAATGTACTAATTATGATGCTCAATGTCCCGAATAATGTACTAATTATGATGCTCAATGTCCCGAATAATACACTAATTATGATGCTCAATGTCCCCAATAATACACTAATTATGATGCTCAATGTCCCGAATAAGTAATATACTAATTGAAGACGTGAGCGAATGAAGGGCGTATGATGAGGAAGGTGTTAAGTCGCATTTACCTCGCAACTTCTTCAGTACATACCCCCTAAATCTACTCACGTTTCCAATTATGATGATCAATGTCCTGAATAATAATACTAATGAATTATGCTTAGTCCTCGAATATATAAATGACGCGTAGTCCTCGAACACGTAGGTTGACTTTTTCACACACATTATTATAATTCTACGGCGATATGTAATCCCGAAATAGGTAATCAAAAGTGCAACCCTACCTGTTTGAGAGGTGCGCGTGAGTTATAATATAACACTTATAACTGTTGATATTAGGTACAATTTTAAATAAACTGAATTAAGACCACAAAGTGTTTATTCGTCAGCTCTACTATTTATCCTCTTGATTTTTGAGTTAGTATACAAGTGAAAGCATAGACTAATAAATGACAATTGCAAATAACACTTCATTTAATATGAGCACGCATGAGTCACATAACACTAACAATAAAAAAACATGGCAAACTCACCTCAATAACTTAACAATGTTCAAACAGAAGTGATGCAAATACGTCTTCTGGTCTTCCGGCACTTTTCCTTGTACGAAAATCTTTTTAATCTTAGTATCGGATATCTTGGACTGCCTGAGGGCATTGCCTACAGCTATGTCTATCTGTTCTTGATACCTTTCAGGACAACCGAGCATTCTCTCGGACGTTTCGGTGGGGAAGTGCATGGTCATGGTCCCCGACATGATTCTGACGAAGAGAGCGAGAGTCGTGTCGTCACGAGAATATTGGAGAAGGTAGCTCAGAGTGTTGGCGTATTCTGAGGGTAACTTGCAACCTGAAATAAAGATACAGATTTTTTACAGTTAAAGGAACAATAGGCCTATAACATATTCCATAATTAGACCAACTAACATTTACACGGTGTATTGTGAGGACTGAGACGCTGAATACGGTCGGATTCTTTTGAACCAGTGCACGCGGTCTAGTGTTAAGGCTAACATTCTCCGACGACAGATTCGAACCGCTTTATCTAACGATTATGGCTGATAAAGTGTTACGAATATGAAATTTAATAGTGATGTAGATGTTTCAGTAAATTTATTTATAATCCTAAATCGTCAACTTTCTTATTCAACAGTAGCTAACTGGCTAATCCCGCAAAATCCGGCTCCAGCCTCTAAGGAAGGTGGAATATGATTTTTTTCTTCGAAAAAAAAAACAAAAATACGTAGCTAAGGGACCGGTACCGCTTACCATTAAAGGGGTTTTCGATACGGTATTTGATATACTCGTTCTTACAAACCCCAAGGATGGGCTGAGCCTATCGTCGACTTGGTCCAATTAAAGGGTAACCAAACGATACAGTTAATTTGAATAAGCGCTAACCCAATCTCAATACCCTATCATCCGTTACCATTTTTAAACTTAATCGAACGGTTTAAAGCTGTTTTAATGCATAGAGATCAAAACAGCAAGTGTTTCGACTTATTATTGCACTACCTAATAATTGAATGGGTAGCGGCTAGACAGAGATCGCCCGAATGCGCAAAAAATAGAGAGGCGATCAATAGGGTAACTGCCGCACTCAGAGACGTCAATTAAGTTTTAAGTGCCATTAAAGTTGCTGCGTCTTATTCTATTGCTATAGCAAAGAAAGTGACAGCAGCTACTTTAATGAAACTTAAATCTTAATTGACGTCTCTGAGTGCGGCAGTAAGTGCTTAAGTATTAAACTACCGAAACCCTAATGAACTTGGTAAGCTCTATGGAAGCGGATAATTAGTTCAAAGGGGTTCCCCTAACGTTAAGGTAACACAATCATAGGGTACCACATCGATTGGGTAACCAAATTATAGGGTTACCCTATCGATTGGGTAACCAAATTATAGGGTTACCCTATCGATAGAGTTAATCAAATGAAGGGGGTTTCCGGACCCTAGCGTAGCCAAGTTGCGTTCTAGAATGTCAATGACTTGTACAGTGTTACCGTTCCCAATGAATCATTTTAAGAAACACAAAAAACTGCAAATGATCCTCCTCAATAACATCCTTACTAATATTATAAATGCGAGTGTTTGTTGTTTTTAATCCGTTATTACGGTTCAACCGTTCGACTAGTCTTTCACACAGATATTTTATAGCCAGGAGACAGACATAGGGTACTTATTATTCAAGAATGTTTTAAAATAAAGTTCCAAAGTGAAAAGCGACAAACGGCTTCTACGCGGACGAAGCCGCAGGCAGGAGCCAGTAAAGGTGTAAATACAAAACTCACAGGGTCAAAGTGCCACTTACAGACAAGTATGAGCAGCCTAGCGATGGTGTACTGCTCGAGCGGGTCCCCGACTAGCAGCCGCTCCCTGAGCACGGGGGTCTCTTCCGCGGCGCTCTGGAGTAGTGGGAAATCGTTCTCTGGCAGCAAGCCTTCAAACTCCAACTTTTGGAGGAGGTACTCTGAAAATAAAATTGAATTTAGAGCTTTGAAAACGGTTTACAATAGAGTTTAATAAAACCAGACAGATTAGACATTAAAGTAATACATTAAGGGCAGCATGTGTCTCCTTAATAAATTTGTCAAAGTGTTTTTGTTCCACATGAATGTCTCAAAGTGTCACTGGCCCACGTGAATGTATCATTGTGTCTCTGTCTCACATGAATGTATCAATGTGTCAATGTATCTCTGAATCACATGAATGTGTCAATGTGTCCATGTCCTACATCAATGTGTCAATATATACTGTCCCACATAAATGTGTCAATATGTCCCTGATATGAATGTGTCAATGTCTCTCTGACCTATGTCTCTGGCAAATATGTAGTCCCACATGAATGCGTCATCTGACCTAGACGAATGTGTCAGTATGTCCCCGTCTCACATGAGCCCGTGAGCGTTACCCAGCAGCGTGCGGCAGGCGGGGTGGCGCAGGCGCAGCGTGCAGCGCACGTCGGCGCGCACGAGCAGCGCCACGAGCGTGTCGGGCCCCACGCCCTCCCAGGCCGCGGTGTTGCGCTGGCTCGACCACACCGCCCATACACGCTCGATCACCTCGTCCGTCACTGCCGAAATAACGCTGTATTAAATTATGCAACGTCACAATTAAAAAGCCGGTCAAGTGCGAGTCGGACTCGCGCACCGAGAGTTCCGCACTAACTTGTAGACATGTAAATAGATCGTAAATCACAGGAATACAATAGAAACAGTTTCCAGTATAAACTGACACGCAATAAGTATGCACTTTCGTACTTAGTGAGTGTCAGTTTATACTGGACCAATTTTTTATGTGATGTAACTACAAATTAACGGTTTTCGGATTTTTTCCTTTACTTGTGCTATAAAACATTGCTTCTTGCCAAATTTCATGATTCTAAGTCAACGGGAAGTACCCTATAGGTTTTGATTCCCTGGTGATTCCCTTCAATATGCGGCATAAACGTCCGTATCTTTTGATTGCGATGACTTAGATGTTTGATTTTTTCACTGATTCAAGGGATTGCAGACCTAAGTATTTGATATAAATTTCAACTTGATACCTTCACGCGTTCCTGAGAAAAAGGGTCTTGACAGACACACAGACAGACAGACAGACGGACAGACGGACAACAAAGTGATCCTATAAGGGTTCCTTTTTTTTTTCATTTGAGGTACGGAACCCTAAAAAAGTGAGTATAACAAAAACCCTTGAATGTAGACTAGATGATGATGACGAAGGGTGAAAAATCAGAAAGAGACTTTAAATAAGGCTGGTTTACAATGCAGGTATAATCAAGGGCGGATCCAAGATTTCATTCAGGGAGAGGGGGCCGGGGAGGGTACCTCTCTAAACCCAGCCTTCGTCAGGCCAGAAGATGGGATATTTATTAGGAAATGCACCCGCCATACGCCACCCCAACACCCCCTCCCCGTGTCCTCAGGATCCGCCACTGGGTACGATATAAGGGATGCTTTAAGGGATGGGATGGTTGTGTTGATCATTCGACGACATTCAGTTAAGTTGTTCTGGGGTTCTAGCTATAAAATGCATTACGCTAATTTAACGATTTTCGAAAATCGATAAAACGTTTGGAATTGAACTAAGCGGCTGACGCGACTGAACGTCTTGCGTCAATCCTATATATTTATTTTCATTGAGCTCGAACATCGTTCCGTAATATATCTTGGCCTCTGTTTTACTTACGTGTCTGGTTGATGTCTTGTGTCATTGCCTTCAGGACGATGTCGGACTTGGACGCCAGATTCAGCAGATACGGTATGACGTCTCGCTGCTTCTCCGTGTTGCCGTCTAGCGCGATCGCTTCCTGAAAACGAAACGGTCTTGAAATCGAGTGGCTTACCATAAACATTTAATAACTTTATTTGTTCATGTATTTGTGGATGACGGCATTATAATAGAATTATAATGCCGTTACGTTAAATGGAAATTAAAGTGAATACGTAAATATCATGTAGGTATCAAAATATGTATAATCAAATTTTTACTAAAGAGCAAGCATGGTCTGGAGCAATTTATGCATTTAATTATTATTTTAATGTTAGTCTTGAGTGTACGTAACGTACGTAGCGTAGCGCTTACTCACCGTTAAATCTTTCTCCTTTACTCGTGATTTTTTTATGTATCTCACGCGCGCGTGAATAGGCACATTTTGGCGCGTAGCATGAGCATGCGTATGGCGGGGAAAGTAAAGAAGAACGTAAGTATCAAAAACGGGCGAGAAGTACTCTGTTGTATGGCGTGATGTAGCCCTGGTTGAGTGTTACCGAAAGCGCGAGACGGTCACGCCGCGCAGGAGTTATTCCGCTACACTCACGTTGAACAGGTCGAGCAGCGCGCGGCGCACGTGCGCGAGCGCGGGCGGGTGGAGCGCCAGATGCGCCAGCACGGCGTCGGCGGCCAGCGCCAGCGCGCGCGGCGCCACCAGCGCCGGCTCCGCGCGCCCGATCCACCCCACCGCCCACGAGCACGCGCGGCAGCCTGCCCGGACACACATTATTTCGGCACTAAATGATCAGCTGTGCAGGATTCCTCATTCATTTACCGACCCAGGATCATAATGCTTAAAGACTTAGGCAGCCCATACAAATGGTAAACCAAAATAAATTATCACGATCCAGATCGGTTGTGTGAGTACAAAGTTTATTACATTCACACAGTCTGCCTTTATGTAATTTAAATACCTGTATGAATTGTGCACACACTGGAATAAAAATTGTGAAATGTAGACGTGGCAATTTTTTTGTGGGTAATTTGTAGCTTGAGAAGAGGAAACAATCAAAACATGATAAAAATATTCATGGACATATTCTGATTATGTTGTGGATCTGACATTGTTTATATTCACATTTCAAATATGTAGTTCAAAAAGATGATACATATAAATTTTTCCCTTAAGCATATAGCCAAATGTGTGCCACAGATATAGAATATTAGGAAGATCCAAAAGGCCACTATTATTTTTTAGTTTAGGCTATAGTAGCATCAGTAAACTTCGGACAGACAAGAGACAAAACATCTACCTGCTTTGTCCTAGTTAAAATAAATAAATAGATTTTTATTAGTACATTACAAAATGATCACTCACCAAGCATCATGTCTATGCACTTTGCTCTTGTTTCAGTGTCCAGTAGAGTTAAATTTTGTGCTGTGATGTCCAAAAGTATTCTGATAGGCTCAGTTGTTTGAAGAGTTCCACCTGAAGAGAGAATTTTAACTTTGATGACCCATGAGAGGAACAAGGGCACAAGCAAACGCGCCAAGCGCGGCGTGACTATGTATGACGGGCTGCTTACAACTCCTTGTTAATTTCCACGCTAAGAACGCGCCACGCTACTGTCGCGCCGCGCCAAGGCTGTTTGATGAAGCCTTTACTGCATGACGACATGGCCAATACTAACCATAAGTTACTAAGATAGAAATAGTTTAAGTAAAAATAATATATTATTATCTTTCTCACTTGTGTATAGTAATAACCACTCCATAATGTTATTGACTTATGTTTAAGTAAATTAGCACTGATTGTTTGAAATATTGGATATTAGGAATAATGCAAGGAGATTTGGTAACTATTTAGTAGGCATAGTAAACTATGTAGATGGATCAGGTTTCAAACAATGTAATGTATTAATGAAATAAATTAAAAAAACAGTCAAGTGCGTATTTAAGTCCGTACTTCAAAAATATACCTTTTTATTTACTTTAATTCGTATGCAATAAGGTCCATTTTGACTTGCCTAAATTTTAGTACAGATCTAAGTTTTTTGTCAATATCTGGAAAACTATAAATTTTGAACACTTAATTTTTCCTTTAAAATATAAGTAATTGTCTATAAGTTAGGAATTTTCAGATTATTCGATTCACAAACCGGAGATTTATCCCTTTAGGGTGGATAATGATAATTTTTTAAACATTTATGTTATAACTCAAAAAGTATGTAATGGAAAATTATAAAAAATATAGTTTTAAAATGTGCAGATTAAGCCCTTTCACATGACATAACACCCCACTTGCTATAGCCAAATCACTTTAATTTTTCAACCCCCCATTCTAGACCCCTTTTCAATTATTTATAAAATTAATTTCATATTTTATTTACTAAAAACAGATGCGGGTAAGCAAGTTACACAACTATATCAAATTTCAAGTTGATAGCTTGTGTAGTTGTTGAGAAAAACTGCTGTGACATACGAACAGACAGACAACGAAGTCTCACCATAAGGGTTCCTTTTTTACCATTTTGGTACGGAATCCTACAAATGATGATAAAATAAGTAATATTATGACTTACTTGGCACATTTTCCTTTTGTGTAGCTATGTCCATGATTAAATTAATACACCAAGGAGCAACAAACGGTGCCCATGCTTCTCCGAGACTGCAGAGCTCTGGGCCAATCATATTGACACTTTCCAGAGCCCCATTTGTATTAGGGTCATTCTAAAAAAAATATTACTTACACATTTGTTTAAGAGACACGCCAACCATATAGGAGACAAAGTTTGTTTTTAAATTGCTATCATCTCTAGTCGAGGGGTTTACCCTTGAATCACGGACACTACACTTCACTTCACAACTTGATTCATTTCACAGAAACTTTTAGTTTGCCATATTTTCATTTCATCAACAGGCCCATGCAGGAGTTATATTTTTTGGTGGTCACAAGTCTAACCTAACCTAGATACCAATTACCAATATTCAATGTTTAAGATTACTCGAAAACTAAGGTTTCAGCAGAAATTAGCTTTAAATGAAATTAAATTTTGTGAAATGAAACATTTGAAAGAGTTTGTTGATGAAACAAAAAGCACCCCCAGTTGAGGACAATAATGCACTGTTTGAATCTATAATCAACTCATGTAGTTCCTACTGTGCGAATATGGTGGCAAAGTGAAACATATGTTGCGATTACACCACCCTAACTTTAGGCACTTTCGAGAGGGACGCCGCAATACGTTGAAATGAGATGGAGATATCTCCATACGTATCTAACGTATTGCGGCGTCCCTCTCGACAGTGCCTAGGTTAGGGTGGCGTAATCGCAATGATATTCGAAACTTAGATCAAAACCTTGCCCGCCACATACCTCGTAGTCCGTCGGATTTATAGACACATTAACCGCGCTATGAAACACCATCGCAAAGTACTCCAGTACTGCATCTCTAGCCGCTGGAAAAGTCTTTAGTAGAGTTATACCAATCTTCGTCAACTCCAAAGAATTTTGATAATTTCTTCGCGACACACCATAAATGAAGTTGTTGAGGTCCGCCGACAACGCAGTGGAACTGCTTGTGGGATTCATGGTGCTGCTTTCGTGACAAGTTTTATTGTACAATACCACATTAAATACAAGCGACCGATCGCACCGCACGCAAAACAAACCAACAAACTACTTTGACAGTAGTCTGAGTTGTCAGTCTTGACATTCTTGACAGCCTTGACGTATCACATCATGCGTCGCCTGACATTTCCTTATGTTGCCGTATTGAATGTAGTATGTATATCATACCAGTATTTAATTAAATGAAAAAAAAACATTAAATATTTATATTTTAATTAAATTTAAAACATTGGACATAAATTCATATATTAAATTATCTTCTCAGTCAGTTCACTTTACTTGTTGCTGGCGTAAGAGAAGAAAAATAAAATGGTTCTGTTTTTTACCGAAAGTGCCAGTTAAACAAAAAACCGGCATTTGCATTATGAAATCGGTATTTAGGTAGTCTTATTATGTAGTATAGGGGGTCATATTTAAAATTCGTTAGTCATACGGTATTTATTGTTATTACCTTATGAAAACCTTCTTTTTTTGTAGTTTTATACTGAATACTAACAATTATCACTTTGTTGTCCGTCCACCCGTGTAGGCCAACCTGGTAAGCGGCTATGCAAGACTGAAAAAAAACAATTGAAATTTTGATTAGTTAATAATCAGTGGTTCATGAATATTTATAATAAGAAATGGAAATAAGTTTGAAATCTCTCTTATTTTTTAATAAATCATATATTTTGTGAGTTCAGTAGTGCGTATGTGGAGAATTTATCCACCATTTGAAAGGTACACAATTCCAGATGACCAACTTACTTCCTGTTGATGCGAAAGTAAAATTGCTTCAGTCATTGCTTAGCGAATTTACGTAGTTTTATATTTATAGGTACAGTGGAGTTCAATAAGATTATGTAAACACTTTTGCGCCTCTAGTGTACATATTTTTGAACTCGACTGTACAAACATTAAAAAATGATTAAACTACTTAAATCACGCTACCGCTTGTAGATTGCGACACGGTAGCCGGAAGTATTTTTAGAAGCGTTTATTGCATTGGTTGAAATGCAAGTGACTATTGAACCAGTTCTGAGTTCTCGTTATCAGGATGAACTAATACGGCGAACTTTATATAATACATTATGCAATACTATCGTGTAAGCCGTGGTGTGGTGTTATTTCTGTTTTCTGCTGATCACAATCTTAACTTGAGTCATGCGTGCGATAAGATTGTCACGATATACTATCAACGTTTTAGTCTTATGCTGTCTTCAATAAAGGTTATAAGAATTTAATTGTCAAATATAATTAGAATTTACGATATCCTTGTGTATTGTAGTTGTGGGGCACAGGATCAATGTTGGATCTTATAAATTAAACATAAGACTTTTTGTACAATATGACCACTATAAACATTTTGATTTTGATTTTAAGGAGAACAATGAGGGATGGGGCCAACCAAAAACAGAAATACCTACTGTACTTAGTTGAATCGACGTTTTGACTCGAGGTTGTGCTTGAGCCAAGGCTGAAAACTGGAATGGCCACGAAATCTTTATAGTAGGGGAGCCCAATAGAGGATTTTGGGATTTACTCAAGCGCGGCATGGCAGATTAACATATGGGGGGATACCTTGCACCCTGTTGAGTACCTCCACCTTACCTAAGCCACTCTACCTTCTATATAGGGCCGAGCCGCGCGGTTAGGGCAGCCAATCAGAATAGTAAATGAAAATCGATGTTGGAAGTACTCGAGCGCATCAGATTAAGGTATGGTGGGTTAATTACATGCTGAAAAGTGTGCATTTCGTTAATTACATTGTAAAAAATATAATCTGCCGATTTCCACAACCCAAAGTAAGAAAAATCATCAATCAAGTTTAGCGCGTGCAGCTGCAGTAGGTATATAATAATATGTAGTATATTGTACTAAATTCAGTCTTTACAAATGGGCTTTGGGTTGGTTGATTCCACTTTTTCTGATAGAAATTGATAAGTTACATGGCATTTTGCGGTAAAGTCATTTTGAAGGTCTAAAGAATCCCAGTTTTAAAAGTTTTCCCACTCGGTCATATATTTTTGCGAATAAATGCAGGAGTTTTTTTATTGATCAAGGTAACTTTATTTTAATAACGATAGGTTAGCAGTAAATTTTGTGTGTAATAGTTAATCAATCATTCATACCTAACACTGTATATAAAAGGTTTTCCTTTAGAGTGCTACGAGTATATGTATTTTCTTTCAGTGTAGGTGCTATATTATTTATACCTTGGGCTGGAAAATACTATATTTGTCCAATAAATAGTTGGCAACCCTAAGTGAAGCATGTATTCCCCACTCCGCGCCTCTCTCTCTCTCTCTCTCTTTTACTCTTTCTCTATCTCTCACTCTCTCACACCGTCCCTACACTACTTTCCGTCAGCCATCTGAGCCATCACACCATCACAGCACAGCTGATCACAGACTACTTAGCAGCTGATCACAACACAGCACTCGTGAGTCATGGTATTATATGAACAACGCTCTGGCTTGTTTGTTCGTGTTTTAAGTTATGTTAAT